>OX371223.1:344217337-345417337 GCA_947310385.1 Nephrotoma appendiculata | reverse complement strand
AATAACGAGGGATCAACTCAACGCTTCGTTCCGCATTAATAGATTGGTAAGTAAGCAACGCTTTTCAATTTGAAATAGTTCCAATGATTGACCTACCTTTCCTCCAAAGGCTGATGTTACTATTATATCTAGACCAATATGACATTTTACATATTGTGGAACATATTCTAATTCATTCAGATAAAACAGTTTCGATTTTTTTTCTAAAATTGTTGACATAGGCTTGCCTGTTTTGAGCGTCCGACATTTTTTTGTTTCTGATATCGAAATATTTTGCCATTTACATGAATGCAGTCGATATTCTATACACCACACTGGGTAGATACTTGGAAACTAAAAATATTAAAAAACATCTTATCTAAATTTCCAATATGGTATTTATTAAAATTAATAAATCTTATTCGTAACATACTCAAGTACCATAAACTTTTTAAAACTTATAAAAATTCAATTGACTATGCAATCTTTTTCAACCTTCGCAGATCAGTCAAATTTTAAATACGTTAATGTTATTCTGAATATCTAAAAAATACTGAACAAAACTTAAAACGTATAATCCTAAGCTTCTTTAGAATTTTCCACAAGCGCTGTCTTCAAAATCATGTTATCCTGGGACCATGACATTTGAAGCCAGTGAATCCCATGATAGTAATATAATTTGCAACTTTTTTGCTGATTACTTCGATTCCATTTTTATTCTCAGTCCTACCTCGCCGGACATTCCAATGACGTACACAGATCGGATGGACGTTAACTAGAATTACATATTTTTCATCGCAAGATGTTTTAGGTATCCTAGAGTCATTAGATGTCAACAAAGGCTTGGGCCCAGATAACATATCTAACTATTTTATTTTTCAGTTGAAAGAGTTACTAGCCGACCGTTACTATCTATCATCGTCAACATCTCTTTAAACTGTGTTGTATTTCCAACTAGATGGAAAACCGCATTTCTTGTTCCAACATTTAGGAGAGGTGATAAAATTTGCATAGAAAATTATAAACCAATATCTCCATTAAACGCGTTTGTCAAAATCTTGAGAAGTTAGTCTACGGATTATTATTTAACGAAGTTAGAAATTTCATAAGCATAGTACAACATGGATTTTATGAAAAAAAAACGTTCAGTTTTGAGCAACTTCGTTGAATTTTCTGGTTATGCTTCTGAGATGAAATCTTAATTGACAAATATTGCAAAATTGGCATTTATCCATCCATTAGTATGTGGTTAGCATCCTATTTGAGCAAGAGAGTACTAAATGTGAAGTTTAACGGATGCATTTCTAAAACTAGTGTAGCTAGTTCTGGTGTTCCACAGGGGTCTACTCTAGGACCATTACTTTTCATTAAAGATCTTGTATGTCCCCACTTATTCTATGCTGATGACTTAAAAATCTACTCAATGATTACGAACTTTAACGATCGCTATCGATTGCAGACTGATATGCAAACATAGATTGGCTAGAGTTAATCATATTACTGACTTAGGAGTTACTTTTGATTCCAAATTATCATTTGACAAACACATCGATTTGTTCTAAAGCTCACACAATTCTCGACTATATTTTTCGCATCGGTAAGGATATTCGTGACCCAGCGGTGTTCAAAATTCTTTTTAACTGTCTAATTAGGAGTGTTCTCGAGTATATGCAACTCAAATTTGGAATCCATTTTACGATAAATATATTGACCAATTAGAACGGATTCAAAAAAAGTTTACAAGATTCTTGGTATATAAATCTGTCCCGCATTCAGGCAATATTATGTACGGTACAAGGTTGCAAATTTTTAGTATGGTCAGCCTCAAAAATAGGAGACTCCGCCTTATCATCGTTGACCTCGTATGTTCCTGCTTATAAGACGAGAAACTATTAATTATTTCTTCTAATGTAATCGCGTATAATCTTGGACCATCAAACCCGTTTAACAGAATGCAAAGTAGTCATAACGAGCTTTTATTCTCCTTGGACTTGTCATTGTCTATGCAACAATACAGATCTGGGGTTTCATTCTAACTCATTCAATCTGAAATCGTAATGTTTGGCCTTTTTCGAAAGGTTACGTGAGATGGGATCATTCCAATCAAATAAAACCTTTTCAATTTTTTTTTATATAATCACTGATTTTTGCCTTGCGTCTTACCTGTTTTGAGAGTACCAAATTTTTTTGTTTGTTTGGCTATTTTGGAACAATTTTATGTTTCTGAACTAGGAAGTATCGACATGGAATCCTTCCAAGGCTTCGTTTCTTACAACACGTTCCATATGCAAGTATTTAGTTCCAATTTTTTGAGCTTCTGTCATTCGCAAGGCTGACTTGCTCATTATATCTACATAAATATATGATTAAAATGTCATAAACCTTTTCGATTTTTTTATAAAATAACTATAAAATTACCTTGCTATTACCTGTTTTGAGCGTATATACATTTTTTGTTTCTGATATTGAAATATTTGGTCATTTTAGAACAATTTTGTGTTTTTGAACGACCAAATTTCTTGATGGAATCATTTCAAGGATTTGTTCTCCATTAATCGACCGTTAAATAAATGATGCGTTTAAAATGCAAATAATTCTTTAATTCCCAAGACCGGTCTGATCCTTATATCTACATAAACATGACGTTTTAATTATTGTGAAACGTATTCAATCTAATTCGTTTAGATTAAATCGTTTTGGTTTTTTCGAAAACTGCTGATATTTGCCTTGCTATAGGCTTACATGTTTTGAGCGTACCAAACATTTTTGTTCTGATATCGAAATTTTGGTCATTTTGGAAAAACTATTTCTTTTTAAACGCGGAAATATCGAATTGCAATCATTCCCAGGACTGTTTCTCATTGATCGACAGTTTAATAAACAACGCGTTCAAAATGCAAGTATGTAGGTCCAATTTTTAAATTACTAGCTTCCCAAGGCGAAACTGCTCATTATATCTACATCAACATGTCGTTTTAGTTATTGTAGAACATATTCTATCTAATTGAATCAGAAAAACCAAATTGAGCTTTTTCTAAAATTGTTGATTCTAGCAACTGTTCATTATATCTACATAAACGTGACGTTTTAGTAATTGTGGAACGTATTCCACCTAATTCAATCAAATAAAATCTTTTCGATCTCTTTTATAAAATTGTTTTTTTATAAAAGTTTTTTGTTACTGATATCAAACTAATTGGCCGTTTTGGAAAGATTTTGTGTTTCTGAACGAGGAAATACCGAAATGGGATCCTTTCAAGGCTACGTTTCTCATTTATCGACGGTTGAATAAATAACCCGTCCCAAATGCAAATAGTTCCAATTTTTGAGCTATTGTCATTCCTAAGGCCGACCTGCTCATTATATCTACATAAACGTGACGTTTTAATGGTTGAGGAACAGATTCTACCTTTTTTTTTATTAAATTTCTAATTTTCGGCAGGTATAGGCTTACCTGTTTTAAGCGTACATAAAATGTTGTTTTGGCCGACTTGATCATCATATCTACATAAACATGACGTTTTAAGTATTGTGGAACATATTCTACCTAATTCAATCAAAAAAAACCTATAAAATTTCTGATTTTTTCCTTGCTATATGCTTACCTGTTTTGAGCGTATCACACATTTCTGTTCCTTTTGTCGAATTGTTTGGTATGGAAATGGAATCATTCCAAGGCTTCGTTTCTCATTAATCGACGATTGAATAAATAGCGCGTTCCAAATGCAAGTAGATCCAATTATTAGCTACACTAAGACTGTGTGCCTGATAGCGATTTTTTCGACTAAATTACCGATAAAACTAAATTAATGAGTAGTTTTGCTATTAGTCACCAGCTTTTATCATTTAGACTCTTGCTGAGGTTGCTTGATTATTTAGTTGTCATTTTCATTTTTTGTTATTATTATTTTTTTATCGTGTGCATGCGAGTTAAAATCTAAAAGGAAATATTTTCATTCCTAAATTTCGATTGTAATTTATAATCACATTCATGAATAATGCGATTTCCATATCGATATTTGTTTTATTTTTGATATTTCCTTGATTTTAAATATAAACAAATAGGTGTTGTTGAAAACAATATGACGTATGAAAAGTCATAATTTGGTTTAGTTTAATATTTAGTTTACAATCGGAGGCACAGCATATTCAAAAGATACTAGTGCCACCTTTGAATGAATGATAATCAGTCATTAATTTAGTTTAGTCGGCAATTTAGTCGAAAAAATCGCTTCAGGCACACAGTCTAAATATCTGATTTTTGCCTTGCTATAGGCTTACCTGTTTTAAGCATACCAAAAATTTTAGTTTCTGATATCGAAATGTTTGGCCGTTTTAGAAAATCATGTGCTTTAAATGAAGAAATACCGAGATTGAATCGTTATTTCTTCATTTCGGCTTCGTTTCTCAATAATCGATGGTTAACTAAACAACGCGTTCCAAATGCAAGTAGATCCAATTTTTGACCTACTGTCATACCCAAGGTTGACCTAATCATCATATTTACATAAATATGACGTTTTAATTATTGTGGAACACATTCTACTTAACTCAATCAGAAAAAACCTTTTCGATTTTTTTAGAAAATTTTTGGTTTTTACCTTGCTAAAGGCTTACCTGTTTTGAGCGTACTAAACATTTTTGTTCCTTTTGTCGAATTGTTTGGTTACATTTTCGATTTTTTTATAAAATCACTGATTTTTGCCTTACTATATATAGACTTAACTGTTTTGAGCGTACATACAATTTTTGTTTCTGGAATCATTCCAAGGCTTCGTTTCTCATTGCTCAGTTGCAATGTTTCGTTTCACATTTATCGACAGTTGAACAGAGAAACCTGTTCATCATCCTGATGTTTTAATTATTGTGGAACATATTTTACCTGTTTCAATCAGAAAAAAACCTTTGCGTTTTTTTTATAGAATTACTGATTTTTGCTTGCTATAGGCTTACCTGTTTTGAGCGTCCATAAAATTTGAACGATTGAATAAACAACCCGTTCCAAATGCAAGTAGTTCAAATTTTAGCAACTGACATTCCTAAGGCCGATCTGATCAGTATATCTACATCAACATAACGTTTTAATTATTGTGGAAAATATTCTACGCAACTCAATCGATCATATCTACATAATTAAGTCGGTTAAATTATTGTAGAACATATTCTATTTAATTCCTATTTCTACCTTACCTGTTTTAAGCGTCCCTAATTTTTTTGTTTCTGATATCGCAATTTTTGACCATTTTGGAATAATTTTGGGTTTCTGAACGACGAATTACTGAGATGGAATTATTTCAAGACTTTGTTTCTCAATAATCGACGGTTAAATAAACAATGCGTTCCAAATGCAAGTAGTTCAAACTTTTGAGCTACTGACTATAAACGTGACGTTTTAGTAATAGTGGAACATATTCTATCTATTTCATTCAGATAAAACCTTTTCGTTTTTTTAAATCATTGATTTTTGCCTTACTATAGGCTTATCTGTTTTGAGCGTACCAAAAATTTTTGTTTCTGATATCGAAATGTTTGGCCGTTTTAGAAAGATTGTGTGTTTCTAAACGAGGAAATACCGAGCTTGAATCATTCCAAAGCCTCATTTTTCATTAATCGATGGTTGCCTTAACAACGCGTTCCAAATGCAAGTATAGATCCAAATTTTGAACTACTGTCAATCTCAATGCCTAACTGCTCATTTACCTCAACACGACGTTTAATTTATTATGGAACATATTCTACCTAATTCAATCAGAAAAAAACTTTTTCATTTTTTTTTTATAAATTTCTGATTTTGCCTTGCTTTTGCCTTCTGGTATCGAAATGTTTGGTCATTTTGCAAAGATTATATGTTTCTGAACGTGGAAATATCGAGATGAAATCATTCCAAGGCTTCGCCTAAATATGACGTTTTAACTATAGTGGAACACATTCTACCTAATTCAATCAGAAAAACCTTTTCGATTTTTTAATTAATTTTCTGATTTTTGACTTGCTATATAGGCTTACCTGTTTTGAGCGAACCAAGTTTTTATTTCTGTTGTCGAATTGTTTGGTCATGGGATGGTATCATTCCAAGGTTTCATTTCTCACTAATCGATGGTTGAATAAACAATGCGTTCCAAATGCAAATAGATCCAATTTTTGAGCTACGACTTTTTTCATCATATCTATATAAATATGACGTTTTATTCATTGTGGAACATATTCTACCTATTTCTTAATTCTACCTTACGTATTTTAAGCGTCCTTAAATTTTTTGTTTCTGATATCGCAATGCTTGATCATTTTGGAATGATTTTGGGTTTTTGAACGACGAAATACCAAGATGGAATTATTTTAAGGCTTCGTTCTCCAGTAATTCCTACACCGTCATTACTCAGGCCGACCAGCTCATTATATCTACATAAACATGACGTTTTTTTGTGGAACATGTTGAGTCCAATTAATTCTATCAAAATCATGTCATTTCGAGTTTATGTAACTGCGGACTGGGAGATTGAATTAATTGGATACGACTTGTAGTTCTTTACGTAGAATGTTGTCAAACATAAAATAATAAAAATTTACTTACCATTCTTATATCGCACGACCCATTTAACACCACATTTAACAAAAATTGTTTAAATAAAACAATTTTTAAAAATTAATCGATATTCAATTAATTCTATATATTTAATATAATATCTTTTATTGATAATAATAATAATTATTCTTTTTATTATATAATTTTTCAAAAATTTTTAATATTTTTTCTTCTTTGTAATTACATTTTTTTTTTAATTTATTTGTTAATCAATGTATTATTTACAAAAACAATTTTATTTATTATTATTTATATTAATGTGTTATTTCAGTATTTAAATTAAATTATGTATTTAAATTTTTTTTTTGTGGTTTTGTTTATATTATTTAAAAGATAATAATAATAATATGATAAATATTTTTTTTAATTTTAATTTTTATTTTATAATTATATATATTTATAAAAGGGTATTTTGCGTGTTATAATTATTATTATTATTAATAAATTATTTAATTTTGTTTGGTTTCTAGAATTTCTCTAAATATATATTTATAATTATTACACAAATAAACTTGTTTAATTTTATTAAATAAATACAGTTTTTTTTGTATATTTAATTATCATTATTATTAATATTATGTAATTAAATTATTTATTTTTAATTATATCATCACAGAAAATTATTATTTTATAAATAAAAAAATTTAAATAAATTTATTTTTATAGGGCGCCTCTTAATTAAGTGGTGTCCGTCGGGAGGTTTTTTTTTAGTATATATACCCTTACAAATTTTAATCGAAATTAATTAATAAAATTAATTACAATTTTTTAATTAACATTTAGAATTTAGTTTGCTTTCGTTAGATATAATGTTTTTTAAATCTAGGTATACAAATATATCGTCGGTCAGTATACATATTGGTTTTGTAAAAATAAATTTTAAAAAAATATTTAAAAAAAGGGCTGCGTACCAGTATAATTCCAATATGTATATGTGCGTACATTTTATTTCTAACGGTAAATTTTAAAACTTAAATCATGATATAAAATCACTTTACATTGGTGTATTTTCCATGGCTTCGAGTTCAGGCTCTTCGGCTAGGGTGTACACACCAGTCAACAAGCTCGATGGCACAATTTGTTGCACGATGATTTGTTGTTCATATTGATCTGCTTGCTCTTGATGGCGGTAGTCCATTTCATCCATAATCATGCTGTCATCATCATGTTGCTGTGTCACAATGACTTGCATGCTTTCTAGTATTTCGGGCATTAGCGGCTCGGACATAGTAACGATCGGGACTAGCTCATGGCCCAGAGCAATATTATTGCAGTCTTTTAATACATGGAGTTGATTTAAATCTGGCTCCTGATTAAATATTAATGATGTTGGAGTACCTAATATGGATAAAACAAGACGTAAAAATTATAATTGTTGCAAAAATTTGCTAAGCGTTTTTTTTCTCACCAGATAATAACGTTTCCTCTGTAGGGTTACGCTGATATAAATTCGTATTTTTCTCGTACCGTCAGGAGCCCAAGTACTCTGAATCCGACGAATCATTAAAATTTTTACTTTTCATTTGATGACTTGATATCGTAGTTGATGATGCATTATTTTTATCAATAACTAAACTAAGATTATTTTTATCATTTAAATTACTACTAACATGTTTGAGCCGGTGCAAGATCTCCTCGTGCAGCACATTAAAACACATGGCGGTCAATGCCATACCGGACATTATATAGATCGAACAGAACCAAATGGTTGTGGTCGACTCCTTTTTCAAACCAGGAACTAAATCGCCAAATCCGATGGTCGATAAGCTCATAAAACAGAAATAGATGCCATCAAGTAGTGGCCATCCTTCGAGCCGATATAGTGCTACCGCACCAGCAACGATATAAATTATCATCATGCATAAACATAGCAGAATTGGGGCTAACAAGCTTAGCCCGTGCATGGAAGTCCTGGATTCGGAGGCGCTTAGGGAATCTATTTCGGGTATTTGAATTTGTTTCTCGGGCGAATGAAGATTATTGTGCAGCGAACCAGACCGCACGTAGTATGGTTCTTGTAAGGCTAATTGTTGAGCGCGAAATTCTTCTTGTTGGCGTTTACGTTTCATGCGGCGCTCTTTTTCGGCCATTCGTTTCTCATCGTAGCAGCAGTAGCCACAGTTTGAACATAGGCAGCAGCAAAGCGCTCTAAACCAAAGTAAAAATCAATCATCTGGATAAAAAAAAATGTAATAAAGCTTACCTAGAAAATACTCCTCGTGCCACTCGAGCCAGCACTCCTCCAGTACTCGATAAATAAACTAACGTCAATGGTATGCCCAAAAGGGCATATGCCAATGTAACAACACGTCCTAATGTAGTTTTCGGTGCTATACTACCATAACCTGAAAATGAACAAAAAATAAATGCAAATCAAAATCAATCATCAAATAAACACAAAAAAAAAATTTCATTCTTAATCTTCATTCCAACTTGACAGGATAAATAATTTTGTATATTTTATTTTTACCCAAACCCCCCATCCTCCTCAAATATCTTTGGTGGAATTAAATTTATTAATATTCATGACACTTCAAAAAATAAAATATAAAAAGCTCTTTGCGCCATACATATTCAGAGCCGCAATCAACGAAACAAAAGAAAATCTAAAACAAAATATCTATCGTTTCATCGTTAATCCAATTGTTTTTCACAGAAACAAAAACAGAATTATCCGACATGCAAAAAGTAACGAAAAGCTGGAAAAGGATAATATAAATTTTTTTTGGCTCATCGTCCGTTGGAAGCTTAACAACAACAATACAGCCAAATTTTTAGACGGAAGTGAAAATAAAATACCAACAGCAATTTTTTTTATTTAGTCCATTTTCGGTCGTGTTTGCATTTTTACGTTAAACAACAAAAAAATGTCCACGATATATATATTTTTGGGTGGGGTGAGTATGTGGAGCTTTTTGTTGTATATATTTAAAAATCCATAAATCTTAATAATTAAGTCATTCTGTATTCAGTATACTATCGAGGTATACCAGTTTTGAGTTGCTTTTCTATAATATTTGTTTACGAACTGTGAGGATGATGCCGGCCGGACATTCCGACTGAATGAGCAATCGATACAGGAAGTTGTGTAACAAAAATAACGATTTATGTTGTATTCAAAAGTTTGTGTGCATCGGATTTATTTATTTCATGTGTGTTGAAATGTGAAGATAATTTTTAGATCCGTATAGAGTTTATAGATTGTGGTGAGAGATTTGATTAATAACAAGTTTACGGTACATCAAATCTCTTGTAAATTGGGATTAGCTGCAGAAATTGGGTTACACTCATATCAATATGGCGTCATCAATTTTAATTTTGGTCGGTAGAATAATAACAAATTATAATGATTTGGATCTGAAAGAGTTTTTAGCAAAATATGAAAATTTTCTCAGTTTTTATCAAGCCAAGACCTGCGATTTATGATAGCCTCAAAAGGAAGAAGTCTAAAGTCGTTCACGGAGGGCAGTTTAAGTCGTGCAGATGGTCTATTGTGGCATGCGCTGTATGGCACATAGCTCAGTCCCAACAAAAATGGTGAACATTTCGTCAGTATCCATATCATTCAGCTTTCGTGCTGGATTGGTATCGCCGACAATTTAGCTCGTTCACATATCCATTCATCCAAAAATGGACCTCCTCGCTAAAGATGATTTATTTGGTGAAATTTGGGTCAACTTTCAACTGGTCCAGAGTGCAATCAGCAAACAAACTTGAAGTCACAGAAAGGCCGAGTTCTTATGAAGGACGGGTGTTGGCTAATTATTTATTGTACTGGGTAACTCGAAACTGGCCACCAAACGTCGAATAGTCGACTCGGAAGGGCGGTTGCGGCCAAAATAAGAATCACGTAATGCGCGGAACATTTCTGGAACGGATCACTATTATTCTAAAATAATAATTAGATGATTTGCAGACGTTGTTCAACGCTATAACCTTCTATCGTGATTTGCCGTATACTCCTTAATTGACAACAAATTTGAGAGATGCTGCTTTAACAATATGGCTGCTATAACCTAACAAATTTCTGGTGTCCCTTTTGAAAGACTCTTTATGATAAAAAATAGCATAACCTGTACTAGGCTGGCAGGGAGCTATGCAATGTGCAGATGGTTCTACGTAAATCAAACCTACAGCGATACGTCTTCGATTTGGTAGGCAATGCGTAAGGCAGGACGTGAAAAACGAACCGCGAGAGAGTTGGGAATGCTTCGGACCCAGGAATTAAATCCTAAAAAAATCGTGAATCATATTCATCGAATCGAGGCAAAAATGGTTTAGTTAGTAATTTTAGGTTTCGGTTAAGAATTTTAGATTTAAAGTATTAGTCCGATTTTAACATTTAAGCGAACCACACATTCACAACATGCTACTAACAATACGAAACCTACTACCAAACGAAGTTAAAAACTTATATTTCTTGCATGCATGATAAAATAAAAGACAATCCAAAATATGATACAGATATTTGCTCAATTCTTTGAAACAGTGTATAAGCCAGAAGACATTGATAAATACCAACAATGTATACATAAAAATTTGACAAATAGCAACGGAAGATATACATACATCACGCTCTAGAAACCATTCCATCAATTCCAAACTTATTTGCAGTACAAGTTGATGTCATCAGGTTGATGTGGTTTACATATACTTTTCTCAGGACTTTGACTCCATCAGTCCTTATAAATCGTGTACCATCTGTTCGTTCTTTGTAAGCTCAAAAAATACTTATTGTGCGGTGGCACACCTAAAATTTTTGACAAGTGAAAAGTTAGGACTATGCCATTTTTAGTAATGTGTTCATTTACAACACGAGAACATGTTTTGGTTATCCAAGCTTATTACGAAAATGGTCGTTCTGTAAAAAAAAAACATTTTTTAAATTACTATCAATCAGTTCGTACTCGCGAAGCAGTAACAGCGTATCATTAACCACTTTTCATCGAATTTCACACGTTTTCATCAACAACGTCGTTATTTTGTCGATTAGATGCTCGAACAAGAAATTCTAATATAAATTAGCCACCAAGATTAGATCTTCACCATTTTCATTAATGGAGTCACCGCAGGATTCACTATTTAAAGATCCTTTTGAAATTTTGGGTTATTCTGGATTGATAGCCACATAGTTTTTTGACATCAAGGTGAGGTTATCAAGACGATGGAAGCTTGGCAATTGCGTAGCGAATCATTAAAATTCGCTAAGGCATTGTGATTATACTTTGATTAGTTCCGCAGGGAAGCGTATTGGGTCCCCTCCTCTACCTTCTGTATACTGCGGACATACCTACGACGAATAAAACATTCATCGGCACGTTCGCTGACGGCACTGTAATTATGTCAGTAGACGAATCTCAACCAAGAGCAGTGGAAAATCTTCAACGAGCAATGGACAACGTTACTAAATGGACAATTGACTGGAAAATCGCACTGAATGAGCTCAAATCAACCTATGTGACATTTACGCTTCGACATAAAAATAACACTCTTAATATATACCTCAATGGGGTGCAAGTGCCGCAGGCTGAATCGGCAAAATACCTTGGTCTGCGCTTAGATTCAAGGCTCAACTAGAAACATCACGTGAGACAAAAAGCTGAACAGATACGATTGAAACAACGTCAAATGTACTGGTTAATTGGACATTATTCTAAAATGAACCTGTATTGCAAAAGACTGGTATACCAGACTATCTTCAAACCAATATGGATGTATGGTGCGCAGCTATGGGGTTGTACACATAAATCCAATAGAGACATTATACAACGAAGCCAAAATAAATTTCTTCGAATGGTCACCAACGCCTACCGATTTGTGACTAACAAGGAAATCTACAATGATTTAGAAATACAATTGATAGACGACGTTATCCGGGAATGTGCCATAAAACATGAAAAGAGACTTCTTACCCACACCAATCTTGAGGCCGTACAACTACTGGACAGTACAAACGAAGTAAGGCGGCTCAAACGAATCAAACCACATGAGCTAACCGTATGAAAATTATAAACCAAGGGAACTGGACACTGGTCCAGCAGACCCACACAAGTCTATGCTTATCTCATAAGTACTAATGTCAACCTTACTAATGAATTAATAATGTTTAAGATTGTAGTAGCCATATCAATAAAGTTGTTATAAAAAAAAAAAAAAAAAAAAAGTTCAAAGTATTTTCAATATTTTTGTAGTTTGGTCACTGCAGACTGATGAGGCGACCGAATTTTTTAATACAAAGAATTCAATGTTTCATTAATTCGCAACCAAACCTCCATCGTCTTGATAACTGCACCTTGATATAATTATAATTAATAATTAATTGAGTTGCAGTAAATTTTTTGAAAAACTGTCATTATTATGAATTAATTTATACTTGAATAAAATAAATGTCATGATTAGTATTAACTAAATTAATTTGGCTCTCTTAAAACAAAGCAAATCAAAACAAAATAAATCGAATCCAGAGATCACCAAATATTGTAGAACTCTTATCAAAGCAGGAAAGGAACGCACGACTTTTCACATCTCCGACGGATAGAATCTTTGTGAATCTGTTGATTTAATGAATTTATTTATAAAAATAATTAAATAAAAAAATTCTAAGTGATGTGAAGGTCACTAACCTTGCCATCCCTAATCTATGTATAATACAAATGTTTATTTAAAACATAAAAATAAAGTGACCAATGGAAATCTGGTTTCAAAAACAGCTAATCGGAAATCTGTAAGGTAATATATCAATAATAGATGTTTGGCACAGTTTAAGCGCCCCAATTTCTAAAAATTAAACCAGAATTTAACTTTAGAATAAAATATTTAAAGCAATCAGGAATCTGTAAGATAACAGAATTAATAAAAAGTATAACTAGCACAACTGTTGAATTCTTGATAACCAAATAACCCAATCAATTATTCAACGTTTGAGTTATAAAATGAATGATTCAATAAATATTAAAATAAAACATTCGAAAATATTCCATGGTCGTCAACTGTATTAGCTAAATCATAAAAAGAACAACCAGCGATAATTATTTATCCAACCTAGAACAAAACCAAAACAGTCTCTGTAACAGATTTCGATGTTTTGCTATACCACCCTGCGTTTTAATAAACATAGGAAAAAAACTGGATCAACCAAAATAAAAGAAAAGAAAATGGAGTATAAAAGGGGAAGCGAAATGGTGCATGGGGATCAGTCGGTGTCAAAATTGAGAAAAATAAACAATTACCAAAAATCAGATTTAGTTGAAGTTATTAAAACGATAACTAGTGTAGTAAAATTAAAAAAAAAAAAAGAAAAGGAACCAAAATTAATATTTCATATATTAAAGTTATGCAAGTTATTAAATAAACTGTATTCGTATAAGTTTTGATTAAAGTGTAACAATAAAATTAATAAAGTACACATACAAATAAAAAAATAAAAAAATGACAAACCAATAGTTGTAAAATATATGTAAATTATAATAAGCCGATTGTAAGAAAAAAAAATAAAATCAAAGAAAAGTTGTAAAATTATATTTTTGTCCAACTAAATTTATAACTATAATAGAAGATTCAGTTTATGGTGCATCGTAAGTTTATAATATGTGTATCTAATAAATTAAAGATGCTGTCTCGATTATCTTAATAAAGAAATATACAAATAAAACTAAATATTTAAATAAATTAAAATAATACCCAGTTCCTGCCTGCTCTGTGATAAATAATAATTTATGTGATAAGAAATGCCACCGAGTGTAAACAAGCGCGAGTAAATACTACCCAAAGCAAAGGTTTGCCCAGCTTATCATTTCGATCGTCGGTGAAATAAAAAAGAACGAGGTTCAACCATTGGCGTTTTCAACCGAGTCTCGAAGGGAAAACTAATATCGGAAACATCATTCCGGAGGAATTTGAAATTAATAATAAATTGATGATTGGATGCCCCTCAAAGGAAGATACGCTACATTTGGAGGACACCATCAGTTGCGGTTTTCTTGGTGACGTATCAAACTTAAAAGCCCTATAGTATTAATTATTATATTATTTTTATATAACTGTTTACTTCTAATGTTGTTGGTATAGTTGTCTCGTTCATTTCTTTTGATTCATACCGTTTTTTTTTCATTTATTATTCATTTTGTGTTGTTAAATATCAACATATACATACCTAGATTGGTTATTTACCTATAGTAGTAGTATTATTTATGAATTAACTATTACGTAGTACTTTGGTTATCAATGTTGTTATATGTATTACAATTTCTCTTTCTTGTTTACTATACATATTTATGCGAATGAATATTTATTTTGGTTTAATTTTTTTTGTGCACGTTACCGCAGGTACGAACCGTTTTAGTTTTATTGTTGATATTGTTTGCGCTGCGATCTACATGCATTTGTTCGTATTGGGATAAAATGTTTACATTCAAAATGGAGTAGTGCAATCCAAAGGTAATGGGGTGAAAATGGTTACGATAGTGATGTAGTGCACGACCTTCCGTATTAACTAAAGGGTTATCCAATTCAAGCTTGATAAAGTAAACTTAAAAAAAACACACAAAATATTCGGAATGTATTGTAATTTTTATTTCATTTTACAGATTGATCCTTGCCATTTTTAGTTAAACAAGATATCATTCAAATGTCCTCCACGGGACTTCTTACAGGCCTTGATTCTTTTGAAGTAATTTTCAATGACTTTTCGGCACATTTCGGGCGGTATCTCGGCCATTACCTTACGAATATTAGTTTTCAATTCGTCAAGAGTTTGAGGATTGTTTGCGTAAACACGATCTGTCGCGTAGCCCCACAAAAAAAAAATCCAAAGGCGTTAAATCATAGGATCTTGGAGGCCAATTGACATCAGCCAATCGCGAAATCAAACGTCCAGGAAATTTCTCTTGCAAAAGATCTCGATTTGCTCGTGTTACGTGACTGGTTGCTCCATCCTGCTGGAACCACATATCGTCAAGATCATAATCTTCGATTTTCGTAAAAAAATAATCGGTTAACATGCGGCCATAGCGCTCAGAATTGACGGTAACGGTTCGTCCATGGTTGTTCTCAAAAAAATACGGCCCAATCACACCACCAGACCACAATGCGCACTAAACAGTGACTTTTTCCGGGTGTAATGGCTTCTCTACAATCAATTGTGGATTTTCTGAGCCCCAAATTCTACAGTTTTGCTTATTAACGTATCCACCAAGCGAAAAATGAGCTTCATCACTGAAGAAAATTTTGTTCGAAAAATCAGCATCGACGGCCTGTTTTTCCGCGTTTAATTTTAACGCGTTGGTCGATTGTTAAATTCTCCATATTCTTAAATGGCAGAATGTCAACTAAATAAATGACAGCGTACTTGACGTTTATCTTTGACAGATGTCGGTATACAGATTTCTACTTTATCAACCTCGAATTGGATAGCCCTGTATATTTGTTTGAACGTTTCAGGCACACAATTTGTTTTTTGTAACATGGCTAATGGCGCGTGCGGTTTTTCAGAACCTTCCCTCATCCTGACTGATAGCTGTCCCCTTATAAAAGTGTGCCGCCGCGTGCGCTGTTTAAAGACCAAGCCATAAAGTTACATCTCCCAAAACAAACTGGAACATGATTTTATTAAATAAATGCCATGATCTTTGACAAACTATCTAGGACTGCGGTCCAATTCATGACTTATTTTGTGTAGACTGACTTATTTGAAAGTCTACAATAAGTCACCTCACGAGGAGACTTATTGTAGAGCTTCTTGACTTATTTTGGAGAGTTTCCACAGAAATGACATTTCATATATTTTTTGTTCGTAATAGAGTTTAGCCGTGATAATACAACAACAATAGAAAAATAAATACTATACATATATGATTTGTTGAGAAACATTATAAGTTCTATTTCTGTTTGATGATATGTACCAATTCTAGTATTTTTCTAAACGTAATAAAACTAACTCTCAAATGTTCTTTTACCAAATTGGTATTCCCTCTTATAATTTTAGATATAATCCCAAAACTAAAGCTGGTTGTACAATATTTCAAACCCTAGACCAAATATGAAAAAAGACAATATAAGAATCAAATAATAAATACTTTCAATACACACTCTTCGCATAAGACGCGTTTCCAAATACTTCAGTATTTCTACATCATGTTTGATGATTTTGGAGTAACGTCATTTGATGCCGACGATTTTCCATTTTAATAAATTTTCAAATGTGTAATTTATATTTCCACAAACAATAAAAAAGACCAATACATATTAGAACTGTGAACTGTCAATTGTCAATTAATGAAATAAGTCACGATTTGAATTGGACCAGCAGATTACTTATTTCAAGCCGCCATTTTGAATAAGTCAAATAAGTCGACTTATTTAAAATAAGTCACGAATTGGACCGCAGCCTAAATATGTACATCAATATTTAACTGCATTTCAAATTTACACTGTAGCTTCCAAGCTATCTGTAATTTCAAAATCAAATATCGACTGAAATACCAAATTTATTATCAACCCGATAGCCATTATGATTCCTACCCTATATGCTCCTCCAACCTTCAAATTAAAATTTTATTTTTAAATAGAAAGTATTACGGTTTTAAATGTCTTCTGTAATCAAAAATGTTCATTAGAATTAAATATATAAGCTTAATCAGGAACTGCAATAAATAATAGTATTAATATTAAACATTTGATAAACCTCGACCACTCTAAATTGCAATCTAAATTAAAACAAATAAATATAATAATTTAATACTCAAACGCTGAATAAAGTTGGATGAAGGAGTATTAGTAAAATTAGTTAATCCCAAAATAAAATTGTGGAAAGAATCATTCCCACAAATAATCATAAAGGAGTGTTCGATACCCGCTCTTCTAAAATAAAAACTAAACACACTGCAACCCATACAGGTATTTTCGAATCAAAATACACGGTAACCATGCGATCTCCCGCTAACATCACTAATCAACAGCATTTATTTTTTTTACAAAGCCGTAATGAATCCATGATAGATTATAAACGAATCTTGGTAACCCTCTTGCTCAAAATTTCATCGTACGACTGATCATCCTAAAACCTCAAAAATGATTCCACTTCCGCAAAATTAACGGCAAACCTCATCAAAACATCCATAACATTCAGCAGAGACTAATTTGGACATACAAATCTGAACCTCAGACAAGGGTTCTATGCAAACCCGAAATTTGTCTTCTTATAGTAATAATTGATAACTACATCAACTCCTAAACAAACAAAACAATTTAAAATAGTCAAAAATAGCGCATAAATATAGGTAACGATATGTATACAACCTTCCATAAGTTGAAAAACATAATGTTCACTATGAACGAAACCAATTCAAAGTACTCTACCATAAATCGAACCAAGATTCCTTTGTATCAGAAAAAAAGGCTATTGAAGTTTACATTGAAAATAGAAATATGTATATAGATTCAATAGACTAGCAAAATTATCTTTCATTCCTTAAACTAGAGGACCCTGTGCAAAACGGTATTTTACTCGCATATTACTTTATATACTATAATATCTGTCACAGTAACATCATTTTCTATTTTTCCTTGACGGTATTTTTCAAAAACTTGAACTTTTACAGAATGGGATGTAACAGTTCTAGAAAATGCTGTGTAAAGTTGACCATGTTTAAAACATGGTTGAGGAACATACACACTAACTCTTTGTAAAAGTAATAAAAAACCAAATGCTGCTTGCTCACACTGTTCTTTTAACTGAAACACGCAATGACTCAAAGCTTCATTTTCAGTCATACATTGATGTATAAAATCTTTTAGAAGATTGCTCTTAAAATATTTAAAGTTTGTAAAGGATCTGAAGGATTGTAAAAAACACGATTTTGGCAACATATGAGTGCTAGCCTCTGATAAACAATTATGTCACTCAAAGTTATCATTAATTAGCCCTCGCGCCCTAGCTGCTTCGTTAAACATTGTGTATACACAATTATTAAAAGTTTTTAGGGCATCAAAAGATGTAGCCTCAGAGCCCTTCAATGTAAGAAGTAGTAGCCTTAAATGATACAATTCTACATTTTTTGGAGAAACTTAAATGATTCTGCCGATAGCTTTTGCCCCACAATGTGAATTTGGAGAGCGTTTTTGCCCTTCATTGTTTTTATATATATACAAAGCATCGGAATATCCTGATATAGAAGCGTATGGGCAACAACGTCTGAAGATTTTAATTCAAAGAAGGCGGTTAAAGTTGTGGTCCTAACAGACTTTCTTCTTTGTAAATGAACAGATAGTGTAACAACAGTAAGGGATTGGCCATGAGTTGGAAGCTCCTGGATATGCCAAGCAGCTTTCTATGAACATAATATCAATATCGACAATTCAGATATTGATTTATTTCATCATATTTTACAACATTGCCTGCATTGTTTGTAGAATCAACCGCAACTCCAATTCTGGCGCAATCTTGGCCCTTTGTTACGTATTTGTGTATATTTATTGCTTTAACGGTTGAGCAAAGCTCGACGATTAGATGAGCGTTGTATTTTAGACTCAGAAATGGATTATAAGGCATAACATAGCGATTCGTCGCCTATACGCCTTTTAGGGAATTGTTTCGAACAATTTCCATCAACCATAAAAACACAATTTTTGTTCAATTCGCCACGTGGACCATGAATATTTTGTTCAATAATTATTTCATAAAGTCGTGGATGATCAGTTTGATTAAAAATTTCAGCGCAAATTATGTTGTCAATATCATCGCCTGTTCTAAATTTATCCTCATTCTTAAGCGTGAACACTAATGGTGGCGTGTGGTAATCTACGTTTTCGATGTTCAATTATATAAACGTATGAAACAACATTCTCAAATATCTGCCTTTTAATATTTCGTCTATAAATACTTTTAGCTTTAAATTGAAGACTCGATTACACGTGAATGTAATAAATAAATCAGGACGACCAAATTTCCGAACCATTGCCATATTATCTCCATATAGTTTTGTCATGAACCGTGGGCCGCCAATAAATGAAGAAGGCAGTTTATAGACATTACCTACACTGAGCAAGGTAATTCACAAAATCGAAAAGACTTTAAGAGACCTAAGATTCCACACTATTGCTGGTTGGTTCGTACAAAATTTAATCTATTAGCTTCAACTCTAGCGTAGCAATACTCCAAATATTGCTGGAATAGTTGCCCACCAAATGCAACGGGTTAAAAACGTTGAAACGGACTGCCATTTTATGGGAATGAAACTGTAGTGCGGTGTAATTTTGTTTCGAATTGTAGTAGCATTTTCCAAAGAATGATTCATATTCGTTGTTCAGCCACATTGAGCATTAGGAAAAAAGTGGAAATATCATTGAATCAAGGTGTTTGGATAATGGATTAATTCTTGTCATGGTTTTAGAGCCAGCTGGATGCACAGCAAAATCGAGTGTACCATCGCTATCTGAAACAAAAATTAATGCAACATCATCAGGATTTGTTGGAGCATTGTAAACACGTTGATCATCGTGTAAATTTCAAGTAAAAAATATTATTACGTTATTTATAGGACGACCATTTAGGGTAGCATCTGCAACGTCTTTTTGATAACAATCTCTAAATTTTTTGTAAGATATACCATAAGGAGAATTTTGAAGAATGTTAGAAACGATTGTGATTATTTCACGATTGCAAGAAGCATTAGCTGGATTATTCATACGAATATTAATAGCGGTATCTAAAGTCAAGATAAATAACGGATTGTGGTAGTTTCTGAATGATCAATAAGTAATTCAGAAATATGTTCCTGGAATTTAGATTCAAATCTTGGTAGCACCTAAAACTTCACATTGGATTGCCTAACAAAAGATTTTTTGACTATTCACGGAACACATTTAAAGGTTTTCTAAAAAGAACTAGAACGAATAAATTTTTGCGAAATTTCGAATCAGAATCCTCTTTATCCTATTGTAGTCTGGTTATCAGGGCAAAACTCACACAAAAATCTCTCCATCTCTGAAATAAATTGCCCCGTTTGCTAGGGCAGTTATAATTTATAGTACTCTGAATCGAAGGGAATGGTTTGGTCATCGTTTGGTCAGGATTAGTTGCTAGTTTTCGTCGTTTGGTTACCATTAAACGGTAAATAAATAATGAACAGTTAAAAAAAAATACAGGTATGGCATCTCATTGCAAGAAAATCATATTATTTCATCTAATTTCGCTTGGTAATCTGTAACGGAGTTCTATCCAATTCCGTTATCAACCTATCCCAATAATTTTCTTAACGGCATGACTATTTCAAGAAAATATCTGCACCAATGTTTACATAATGTAGGCATCATGCCAAATCTTCACATTTAACTTGCATAGGGTTATCAGTCTCTGTTTTTGTTTACAATTATCAACCTTCGAAATGGGTACGCCAGTCCTCTCATCGTTAGATTAGGGGTAAAGAGGGTCCAATTCATCTGGTTGATCACACTCAGCGGTCTGCTAGTGGACGAGCATTGAATACGAGTTGATCATAAGCAAAATGAGTTTGTATCGTAAGGTAATGGAAATTCGCAACAGCAGCCGGCGTGTTGTTGTTCCCAGTGAAATGAGCAGTTTGGCCTGCTACTCATACCTGCAGGTATGTTGCCTTCTATGGAAGAAGTGAATGATGAATGTGAGATAGGAGAGAAAGAGGATTGTCTCAGTAAACTGAGTAATTTGATGAATTTAGTCAACTAAGTAATCTCACTCTCGTTATATACGAAGTGACAAATGCCTTTGAGTTGATACCCATATTTTAAGTACTATAAAGTAGTTAAAACTGTACTGTTATTCCGTGCTGGGACTCAAAAGAAACCGTGATTGTGTTTGTTTAGATTTAATGCAACTATATTTTAGTTTAGTTAAATTTGTTTTAGATATAGGTATTTTACTGTTTTTTATAAATTTAGACTGAGACGAATTTTGAATCGCATATGAATGTCGAGAAATTCCCGTCATGTCTTACCATAAAACAACCGTCGCATTGAACAAAGAATTTGTTCGAAAAATGCTCATGTTCTTCTAAACGAAGTTTTCAATATTTACCAACGTTGATCAAACTTATGTCGACTCATTCAGTTCATCGGGAATATAATACTGAATTTCCGATACTTGAAAGATGATAATGGAGCTGTGAGCGGTGAAATATTCGCTAGTTCAAAAACGAACCAATAAATGCCGCACCCCTATATATACGATTTTTAAATATCTCAAACCATAGTTGTTTCTCTCCATAAAAATTTGAATATTTTTTGACCAAATGATATTCCAGTCGTTGTATTTATAAAATTCGAATAGTTCAATTCTGATAAAAACATGAGATTTTAACGAATGTTCGCAACAAATCGTTACGTAGGGTTGACCGAATGAATACAAATCCTCAGTGACTGTCGAGAAATATAAGTTTTCAACAAATCTTGACAATAAATAGTTACGTAAGGTTGACCAACGGAAAACAACTTGTGACCAATTCTCAATAACAGTTGACTAAACGATTTTGATGTTTGATTCTAGGTTTTGGTCTGAATTTAACTTTGTGTCTTCCAATTTAGATACAATGAAGTTCCTAAATAAGCGGCGAACCTGATTTGATTTGAAATAATGCAATTTTGATTTGGGTTTTTCGCAAAAAAATATTATCCTTTAGTGACCAAAAGTCAACATGTATTAACCAATCCTGAACCAATGATTACCTAACGAAATTTGATGATAATGGTATTATTTTCTTGCAGTGAAATGCTGGGACCCGGGAATTTTTGTTTTCAAATTTTTCTTTATTTACCGTTAAGTGATGAAACGTTCAACAATAGTGCCTTACCCTGACCAAATGATTCCAATCATTACTTGTACCTTTGGATGGGGTGGTAAACAGGTAGAGCTCTTCGTTGATTGTGAAATAAATTTTTAATATGTCGAAGAATTTGTTTAAAAATTTTAATTTTAGTTTATCTAGCCAATTTTAACCACTATAGGTAAAATCTATATAGATAAAACTAAACAAAAATTAAACATCACTTTATGTTCAGCAACGAAAAACGTTCACAATAACGATAAAAGCTAAACATTCCAAAACATTATGTTTTACTGCTTTTTGAATGCTGTAAATGAAATCTATTTACCACGAACAGATATAAACGTTTTATTTTATATTACATTCCTGTATTATAAATACCTATATACTTAAAATAAATAATGAGTGATTTTTAATTAAAATAGCTGTTTATGATGTTGGCATCACATTAAAGCTTTCCGCACTTGAAAGTATAAATTATATACAGATTTGATTATATTTTATACCGTATTTACCAAAAACCAACCAAAAATTTCAAATTTATGATGCAGCACACCGCAGACAAAAATATTTTAATTGGCTTTTGCTTTAAACAATATACCAACTCGTAAAAAAGCTCTAGTATGTGTGTAGCTTTTATCCGGTGTACTTGTCTGTGTGTGTGTATGATAAAAAGAAATTTTTTTTGAACCCCAAAACAAATAAAAATAATATAAATTTTTTGTTTGTGTCCTGTTTCAAATTATATATATGAACGAGTATATGTTGTTAACTTTTATAGAAAAAGCTTCCCAAATAGTATAAAATTAATTTAAAAGTTTATATTGCTCGTTACGTATTTTAAACATTTTTATTTTATTATTTAAAATTAAAAAAAATTGATCAATTAAATTTATTTAAACATTTATTTTATTTTTTTAAACTTTTGTACAAAGCTTTTTTGTTAAATAATAACTAGATGACAGAGTATATGGGCTCTCCCTTTTTGATGTATAAATTTTAGTAGAATTAAATTACTGTCATGTATAAATAAATATCCAAAGCATTTGATATACTCGTGTAGATATTCAAAAGAAGCTTTTTACCCGTACACCTAAACTCAAAGTAAAATATATTTAATATACCGAGCTTTTTGTTGTTGTTTATACATTTATTAAAGGAGTTTTTGGTACCGTTACAAATAAGCAAAGCGATCCTTTCGTACCGACGAAGGGAAGAAAATAAAATTAAAATTAGATTTTTTTTATATATTTAAACTAAAGCACTCCGTACTTAATTTTTATTTTTTTGGATTGAAGCTTTGGTTTATTTGTATACGTCTATTTATGTGTTGTTGCTTTATATTTGTGTAATTTAGGATTTTATTGGGAATAACGCAATGCGACATCATTTATTTGCTTTGTAAACGACAAATTTGTCGTATTTTAAAATTTGTATGTTGTTTAATGTCGTTAAATTTTTTTTGTTGTTGTTTTTTATACTGTTTCATGGTAAATTGCATTTGAAAAGTTGGATTTTTATTTATCTATGGTATTTATTACATACAGTATATATAACGGAATATAGAATTTCACAAAAACTTAACTAATTATACAAGTATTAAAACTTTGTTCTTGTATTTTTTTGTCTTAGATCCGCATAAAAGCGACTCGGTGGTATATAAAGTTTTGTGTTGTTCAAACAAACCGCAAATTTATTATTTTTAAATCAACAAGCAAAATGATTTCATTTTGATGACCTCAAATTATAAAAGCTTAATATTTAGATGTTGTACCTAGTTTACCAGGCCCACCCCTCCCCTACCCGCGACAATTCGTTTATTTTTTATGTTGTAAAACGAGAAAAATTCAATTAAATTTATGTAATAACCGAAAAAGCATCAAAAAGCTTTTTCTTGGATACGAATTGTGTAGTATCATCAACCACAATCTCCAAAACCGAAATAGAAAAACTAAACCAGCAGAATTCCAACAACAAAATTAAACTTTGAATGTTAATACGGTGGGGGAACAGAAAAATATGAAAATGGAACGAAAAATTTGTTATATACCGATTATATTTCATAAATAAATATTGTGTCTATGGATATGTAATATTTATTACTTATATATTTAAATGTAAAAAATTTATTTTTAAATTATATAAAAATTAAAATTTAAATAAATAAAGGAAAATGAAAAAAATGCGACTGTTAGGAAATAGCTATACGAAATTTGCATATTTTTTTTGTTAAGCGTGGGGTGCCTAAAGTGATTTTCTAATTGGTGTGCCTAGAAATGAATTTAAGCAAAAAATTATTTCTATCATCGTTGCTGGTAGCTGTTTATACATCATCAACAACATTATTGGTAAACTGCTAACAGAATATGCGACCAAATAATGGTTGTTGCTGAAATCGCACAAATTAAATTGAGATTAGTGGTGTTAAAGTGATATTAGAATGTTCGGTTTCACTTATATATTATAAAAATCACTTCTCTTAATGCGTATAGATGGGAGATTCGTCTCTTCTATCAACACTAACTTCACTTTATTAATGTTGGCCTGAGCTCATGTTATATTACTTCTAGTCTGCGATGTGGGAATCAAATCTCGTATTCATATTCTCCAAATTTCTTCGCCCAGTCCGGCTACTAACTTCCACCTTTCAGTAGCCTAATCATTTTAACGATTAGCAACACCGTTGGATGAATGGCCATGCTTCGTGGTCCGCTTGAATGATGATAAGACATAAGATGGCGGTATAAAATGACATTCTGTACCCTAGTTGGAAATTGTACGTAGCACGTTTTCGATACATTCCAACCTATATTCCTCTTGACTATTCTTTAACATTTTGTGAAATATTTCTTAGGTTGCTGTTAACCCTTTTTCAACCGGACAAGTGGTGTAGTGGTTAAAGCTTCGGCACTTGGGCCGGGAGGTACTGGGTTCGAATCCCATCAGAGGCTAGATGCAAATCGAATTTTCATCATCGATTACAATCGTGATGTTAATAAACACAACTAAGACTCTCTGATGGAGTGCAGAATTTAGCGCCGACCCACCGTTCATGTCAATGTACAGGTTGACATGAAGTTTGCAATGTGCAGGTGGTATACTGTAGTTGTGTGAGTAGGTGAATAGGTGAATGGGTTAATGATGTGGCGTGAATGCGTGGTATCACAATGGTCCAATAATGGCCTAAGTGTCAACCACTGAAACGTAAAACCTAACCCTTTTTGATGTGTAAACATCTTTACTCGCGCATACCATAAATTTTTGTATTAGAGTAAACTTGTAAATGAAACGAACGGAAATGACGTACCTACCTACTTCGATTGAAAAAAAGCAAATAATTTAATAAAAACAATTTTGTACTATACATGGCATGCTTGCATGTATATGTATAATAGTAGGGAAAACAAAAAACCTAATTTAAAAAATGAAATAGAAACTATCGATGTTTCCATCGATCAGAAAAATCAAAAAAAAAAATAAAATTACGATACGAAATACGAATTACGATTACGAAATTACATACTCTTACGATTAAAAACACAGTCAACAACTTGTGTATGTTGCTTTATCACGAGTAACGAGTCTCTAGGAGCTGTTCATCACATCGGCTATCAATGATCATGTCTTCTACTAAATGAGGTTATAATGACGTCTCGTTTTTGAACAGCCAAAGTCTCTGGTCACAGTCACGCAGGGATGCTAAATTAAATTGCTTTTCGACACCTAGCTGCGCAACGACGAGCATGTTAATACTCCTACGTTAGAATGCTGCGTTCAGTTCAAGAGAGATGGTCAGCGGGCTGCCGGTGTAGCAATTCCGTCAAAAGATCCATAAAATGAGTCCTAATCCACAAATAATTTGCCATAGGAACTTTCAATTGTCATTAGATCGGCCTTACTTTCTCAAAACCAATATTGACGTAACAGATGGACGGGCGAATGGAACTATGGGCTGTCTGAGGTATATAGAACGTAGCCATCCTGACCGGAACAACGAGAACGATGAAAGTGTCAGCAATAAAAAATGTGAAACGACTCTGAATGGATTTCGGTACAAATTCGCAAAACTAGAAGGTCAGGTGGCTTAAAGCTGGATGGGCGCAGAAAACGACTATCGACCGACCGATGTTTGGTGCACATTTCTAGAAAAAGCTCAACTGTTAATCGAAACAATAATCGGACAATTAATGTTAAGCGTAATAATCTTCCAGTAGTATCTGCACCTATAACGAGATAGTCAGTATATACGATTAAAGACACAGTCAACAACTCAAGCTGAATCACTTATAAACTTCCTGCGGGACGAATTCAGTTTGCACATGAATTCAGATCGAAATATATCTACTACGAGATATGGGACGACCATTGTGCAGTTTTTTAATGAAAATTAGAAAAGTTAGAGTCGACAGTATATGTATCTTACATTAGCTAGCATAATACAATTGCGTCGATTATACCGATAGACCAATTTAACGATAATAAACAAATGAAAAACTCTGGTTAGTAAAATTGCCATCCTTCTTCCTTCAAAGTAAACTGTACACACGCACTACACACGCCATGTTTACACATCTCCTTGAGAGTACGAATGGACTCACTCTTTTTTTTCCTTTTAATATCCATTAAAATGAAGGACGCATAATAACGAACTTATTAAACTATTTTTAACAAATAACGAAATTTTTAATATAAAAAGTACAGTAAAACTTCGATTTAACGGACTAATTGGGGTGTCCGTTAAATCCGAATGTCCGTTAAATCCGAATGTCCGTTAAATCCGAATGTTTTTAAATTTAATCGACTATGGATTTTGTACTTGCTCTGGAATATGGCCACCTAGGACAAAACTCGTTTATCTCTTAACCGATTATGAAGGGATTTTGTTTGTTGGATGAATAATAATAAAATAATAAATAATAAACTTTAATTTTATTTTAATTTTAATTTTTATTTTTGAAAATGCAGTGGACTGTATTTTTATTACATATTCAACATACGGCTTAACCACCCAAAGGTGAACGAAAAACTAAACTCTCAGTTACATTTAACATATTGTACATTAAAGAGAGAGAAATAAATTATAGTAAATATTAAAATATGTAATAAGGTATCGTGCGAATTACACAAATTATACCATTATATAAAAACTCAAAGGTTATGTAATAAAACATATAGTTCTACATAATAGAAATAATTTATGTTATGTTAATTAAGTTATTTAAAGTTATAAACATTTTAAAATATAATTTATTCTATTTCAAACATACACCGGCCTTTGAAAGATTATAAATTTTCAACAAAACAATAATTTACAAAAATAGCTAATATTCACATTTACTATAAAATGTGTAACAAAAATTTCATTGTATCTTAACTATAATATAACATATGCACATACATAAGTGAACCCTTTTTTTAAATATTAAAATGATAACTCAATCGATTATTATGATATTCTCTTATATTAATTTGATCTTCGAGATAGAATGACATTATTTTGAGTCACCTGCAAGAGGCAAAATACAAATTCGGGTTAAAGCTGTTTTAAATAATCCCGATTGAGTTTTAACAGTCACCACTCTGATTAATCCATCTTTACATTCGTAATTCTCCCCATTGTCCATTTTATGGGTGGAATATTATCCTCCTTTAATGTAACTAATGTACCAATCCTAATGGAATTATTTTTGACGAACCATTGTTGTCTTGTTTGAAGTTCATTCAAACACTCTAGGGACCGACGTCTCCAAAAATCTTGCATGCAAAATGGAACCTTTGAAACCTATTTAAACGATTAAAATCTAAGTGAGAGAGTGTTGGTTTTGGAAGAATATTTAAAGGTTCCCCAATTATAAAATGACCAGGTTTTAGCGGTGATAAATCGAATGGATCTTCAGACATCGCCGATAAAGGTTGCGAATTGAGACAAGTTTCTATCTGCGCAACTAATGATTAATTCTTCGATTGTGCAAATATGATTTCCTGATGATCTTTTTAAGTGATACCATATATTAAATAACTTATATATACGACGTTCGTGTTCTTTTTTTCTCTTAGCTTATCGCCGTAATTAGATTTTTTGTCACGTTGTCGCTTTTGTCGTTTTTTCGAACTTCGAAAAAATATTCGAAGTAAAATCAAATTGTCAAAAAGTTACGATTTTTGGTTATCAAAGTGTCGTTAGAAACGTTATGCATATGATGAATACCACATTACAAACATGTTTTGTTGATCGAAACATGTAATTACATAGTGGAAAGCTGCAAAGATTTATCTTAATTTGGCTTAACATTCTGATGCAATAAGAGTGGTTAATTCGAGTAATAAATAAAATAATGTTGGTTAAAAAAGTGTTTTAATTATCATTTATTCATGAAATTACATAATGGTGTTCCTTATCATGTAAGAATCGTCGAGGTTAATCTCATCATTTATGTAATTTGGATCAAAATCTTTCAAATCCACTGCGTTTAACGACAACGTACTGGCTATTGGTTTTTTAACACGAAACTTGATTTTTTTGCAATCGTAGAGTTGTTACCAGCTAAAGGGATGGTTTACAAATGTATCTCATCCGCAGATTTAATTTAGTTACAAATATTCAACTGGCAGTCATCGGCATCAACTTTTATTAGCACATTCCTGTTCATCTTATATTGATGCCATTTCAGCTGAGTAATCCAAATTTAAAAGTTCGGTGGTTGACTTTTGTACATCTTTACTCAAGGTTCCTTTCGTTTTAATATTTCTTAAGATTTTTTCGCTAATCTGCAGTTTGGATTTCAGGTCTAAACGAGTATTTTTTAATTTTTGAAATGTCTCAACTTGAAAACGTTTCAACTTTCTTAATAAACGTAACGGAATTTGTTCAAAAATATTTACGTATTGTTCTAGGATTTTTATATAATTCGAGCGGCCAGTTGATTGGGTACTTTCCATATTCACTGAACAGGACAGATTATCATTAGATGCAATAGTGTCAGCGGTACAGCTGAACAATTTAACGGGAGAATACGCATCCTTTTCTTTGGCTAACTTTTCAAGATTTTTCTCTAATTGATCCTGGACGGACTTCAACAAGCTATCACCTGTGAGTAGCTTAAGCTTATCATCTATATTAAGCGGCGTTTCAGGATCCTCTCCTTCGGAAACATTAAACATCGATTTTTCATAGAGAATTTTGATGTCGTAGGACGTAGATGATTGAATTCGGTAACTTTTCCAATTTTCCCCCGACTGAAATAGAATATTAAGAACAATAATTAATACTTAATAAATGTATCAGTAAAATTGACGATATACTCACATTGCATTCGTCTGTATCACCATTTATTATTTATGTATTCTAGCATCTTTCTAGCATTTTCACAGACTATGAGACAATTAAAATTTAATTGAGAACGTTTTAGACATTACAATGACATTATACTTATTTACTTTTTTTTTTTACCTACACACAGTTTTTTGCCCTAGCTGTGTTGATTTTCGAATTTTTTTCGAACTTATACTAAAACACCTAACTTCACTCTTAGCTTATAGAAAAATATTTTGGAACACGATTTTACAAGGCAGTGTCGTATATTGATACTATATAATATTTGGTGATACTTAGCACTTTTAATTCCCGATTCCCAAAGCCCGCCGAAATGAGGTGATCTGGGAGGGTTCGTTTCCCAAACTATGCCTTCTTCTGTACAAAATCTTGTTACCTTGTAGTCATTCAGCTCTTGAATCAAATAATTTTTGCATTTCCGCTAGTTCTGATCTGATCGACAACCTACAAAATTGATCGTATTATCAGTGAAAATTTGCGAACATCAACCACGCCTAGAAAAAAAAACGTCGTAAACCGTTCGTTGACAAATCTGTGACAATTTCTAAATGAGATGCTTTGGTAGCAAAACAAATAAAGATATATACTTTAGATACTACATTTGATCGATTTTTGTAATTAACATTGAAAGAGCCGCAGAAATCAATCCCTACGATTGAAAAACTATGAAATGGCTTAACACGATCACCTGGTAGTTGCCCCATATATTGTTCAAAATAGAAACAGGTCTAGTTTTAAAACATCTAACGCATTTATAAACTATGTTTTTACATAAAGTACGCCCGTTTATAATCCAAATTTCTGTCTAACATGACTCAACAAACCCTGAAGTCCTGCTTGCAAATTATGGTGATGTTCATAAAGAACAATTAACATAGAGAAATTGTTATTTGAAGGTAACAAAACAGGATGAATTTGATTATATGTTAGCAAAGAATTTTCCAGCCGTCCACCGGCACGCAATACTCCATGTTTATCAAGGAATGGGCTTAATTTTCTAATGGAACTAGTCTTATTTATATACCCAGTTGCTTTCAATTGATTGATTTCATTTGCAAATGTTTCTAGTTGAACAAATTTAAATAAATTTTTGCGTTGTCAATTTCTTGCGGTGTTATGTTTCCCATTTCTCGATTTCCCTGTGATTTTCACGTGTTATTTATGAAACATAAATATAAGGTAGCAATGCGTAATTTTTTTTTGAAATGATGAGTATTTCTCAATAAAACAATTTTGAACACGATGTTGCACCTTGACGACATTTCGGTATTTTTGAATTTCGGGATCTTCAAAATTATTTTCTGAACTTTGCACTAATTGTGTTGGCCAATTTTCATTATTATCCACAAGAAATGATGGACCATTCCACCATAATTTAGATGTCATTAATTCAGATGGCATTAACCCACGTGACACTATGTCAGCTCGGTTTTTCGCGGTAGGAATCTGATACCATACGTTAGGAGAACAGATGTCCTGAATTTTTAAATTCGATTTGCTACGAAAGTACTATACCTTGATGTGTTCGAAGATTGGACCATAAGCAAATTTAATGTAAACCATGCAATTCTAACGCTACAGATGATTTATGGAGAATACACCTCGGTACTTTGATGTTATTTAAACTATTTAATTGTTGTCTATATTGATACCATTGGGAATATAATGGATCAGGAATATTATCATCGCAGGTTAAACTAGCTAGTTATCAGCCGTTATATAGGATTCTAATTTAAAATGACCTACAGAAATCACAAATTCATCTGATTTAAAGTTTATCAGCTGAATTTCTTCAAAGAATTTGTTGAAGGCATCTGTCTTTCTCATGAATTGGAACCTGAGGGTACTTTTTGGTAATGTCTGCTACTAACGCTACAGGAAATTTTCTAAACCGCACTAAAATTGAGAACATATCATTCTGAATTGTGGTATCATTCATAATACCTGATGTAGTCTTAGACGACGCATTGAACACAACTCTTAACTTTGTGGTTAAGCTATTTTCCTTAAATACCGCGTGATGCGGCAAAAAATATGAAACAGACTCAGATGGAGCTTCATATACTTTGGTGGAATTATACACCCGGATGGTGTCAAAGAATCAACATCGCCTTTATACGTCATATGATTAAGTGAAATATATTCTTCCATGAAAGCGGTATATTGCATATTTAATTCAGAGTTAAGCTTCAATTTTCATTCCATATAAATATATTGTTTTTTGGCTGTTGTAAGAGATTCAACGAGATTAAATAAATTTGATTTACTTGGTAAAGCTACGCTATATCGACCAGATACATGCCGTTTAACATGATTTACATAATGTGATTCGCAGGCCTTTTCTTCTAAAGAAAAATTGTTAGCATTTTCGATTTCTTCTACCTGAAAAAATCTTTGCACTTGTTTATGTAAATCCTCTAGATTAACAGACAAAAACGAACTTTCAATCAATTTGATTTTATTTGCTCCTTTTACTTTCCCACATACAACATAGCCTAACGTTGTGTTTTGAAACGGTGGTAATTCATTATTTAAAGTACATAATAGAATCTCCTAAACAGAAAATATCAAAAAATAATTCGGCACCTATAATCATATCTAATTTTTGTGGAATACAAAAAGTAGGATGAGCCAACTTTATGGACCTTGGCAAACAAGCATTAAAATTCACTGGATAAAGTGGAATATTATTTGAAATTTTGGGAATAATCAAAAAATCTAACCTTGTTTGAAAATTAGACACTCTTGATTTTATTAATAAATTAACTTGATGCTTCACTATGGACCTTGTTTAAGTTAGCCGAAAGTTGCCAGCCGAAAATAAAAAAAATGATAATGCAGATTGTGTCTTTGGTTTCATAAACAATGTTGATCAAATACTGTTAAAGTTAGCCGAAAGTTGCCAGCCGAAAGATAATGCAGTGTCTTGAATATAGCAAAAATCAGTCATACACTAGAATTTAGGATGAATTTAGGATCGGGTTATATTCTTCGGGTGAAGGAGAAATTATTTCAGTTTATAGAAATTTAAAAATCGATAGGAGCGAGAGTATAAATAGAGTTCCACTTTCTGTTGAAATAGTCAAGACACTATCTGAATTATCTTTCGGCTGGCATTTTTCGGCTAACTTTAACAAGGTATTTTTCCACCTTGTTAAAGTTAGCCGAAAGTTGCCAGCCGAAAGATAATGCAGATAGTGTCTTGACTGATTCAACAGAAAGTTAAACTCTCTTTATACTCTCGCTCCTATCGATTATTAAATTTCTATAAACTGAAATAATTTCTCCTTCACCCGAAGAATATAACCCGATCCTAAATTCATCCTAAATTCTAGTGTATGACTGATTTTTGCTATATTCAAGACACTATCTGCATTATCTTTCGGCTGGCAACTTTCGGCTAACTTTAACAGTATTTGATCAACATTGTTTATGAAACCAAAGACACAATCTGCATTATCATTTTTTTTATTTTCGGCTGGCAACTTTCGGCTAACTTAAACAAGGTCCATAGTGAAGCATCAAGTTAATTTATTAATAAAATCAAGAGTGTCTAATTTTCAAACAAGGTTAGATTTTTTGATTATTCCCAAAATTTCAAATAATATTCCACTTTATCCAGTGAATTTTAATGCTTGTTTGCCAAGGTCCATAAAGTTGGCTCATCCTACTTTTTGTATTCCACAAAAATTAGATATGATTATAGGTGCCGAATTATTTTTTGATATTTTCTGTTTAGGAGATTCTATTATGTACTTTAAATAATGAATTACCACCGTTTCAAAACACAACGTTAGGCTATGTTGTATGTGGGAAAGTAAAAGGAGCAAATAAAATCAAATTGATTGAAAGTTCGTTTTTGTCTGTTAATCTAGAGGATTTACATAAACAAGTGCAAAGATTTTTTCAGGTAGAAGAAATCGAAAATGCTAACAATTTTTCTTTAGAAGAAAAGGCCTGCGAATCACATTATGTAAATCATGTTAAACGGCATGTATCTGGTCGATATAGCGTAGCTTTACCAAGTAAATCAAATTTATTTAATCTCGTTGAATCTCTTACAACAGCCAAAAAACAATATATTTATATGGAATGAAAATTGAAGCTTAACTCTGAATTAAATATGCAATATACCGCTTTCATGGAAGAATATATTTCACTTAATCATATGACGTATAAAGGCGATGTTGATTCTTTGACACCATCCGGGTGTATAATTCCACCAAAGTATATGAAGCTCCATCTGAGTCTGTTTCATATTTTTTGCCGCATCACGCGGTATTTAAGGAAAATAGCTTAACCACAAAGTTAAGAGTTGTGTTCAATGCGTCGTCTAAGACTACATCAGGTATTATGAATGATACCACAATTCAGAATGATATGTTCTCAATTTTAGTGCGGTTTAGAAAATTTCCTGTAGCGTTAGTAGCAGACATTACCAAAAAGTACCCTCAGGTTCCAATTCATGAGAAAGACAGATGCCTTCAACAAATTCTTTGAAGAAATTCAGCTGATAAACTTTAAATCAGATGAATTTGTGATTTCTGTAGGTCATTTTAAATTAGAATCCTATATAACGGCTGATAACTAGCTAGTTTAACCTGCGATGATAATATTCCTGATCCATTATATTCCCAATGGTATCAATATAGACAACAATTAAATAGTTTAAATAACATCAAAGTACCGAGGTGTATTCTCCATAAATCATCTGTAGCGTTAGAATTGCATGGTTTACATTAAATTTGCTTATGGTCCAATCTTCGAACACATCAAGGTATAGTACTTTCGTAGCAAATCGAATTTAAAAATTCAGGACATCTGTTCTCCTAACGTATGGTATCAGATTCCTACCGCGAAAAACCGAGCTGACATAGTGTCACGTGGGTTAATGCCATCTGAATTAATGACATCTAAATTATGGTGGAATGGTCCATCATTTCTTGTGGATAATAATGAAAATTGGCCAACACAATTAGTGCAAAGTTCAGAAAATAATTTTGAAGATCCCGAAATTCAAAAATACCGAAATGTCGTCAAGGTGCAACATCGTGTTCAAAATTGTTTTATTGAGAAATACTCATCATTTCAAAAAAAAATTACGCATTGCTACCTTATATTTATGTTTCATAAATAACACGTGAAAATCACAGGGAAATCGAGAAATGGGAAACATAACACCGCAAGAAATTGACAACGCAAAAATTTATTTAAATTTGTTCAACTAGAAACATTTGCAAATGAAATCAATCAATTGAAAGCAACTGGGTATATAAATAAGACTAGTTCCATTAGAAAATTAAGCCCATTCCTTGATAAACATGGAGTATTGCGTGCCGGTGGACGGCTGGAAAATTCTTTGCTAACATATAATCAAATTCATCCTGTTTTGTTACCTTCAAATAACAATTTCTCTATGTTAATTGTTCTTTATGAACATCACCATAATTTGCAAGCAGGACTTCAGGGTTTGTTGAGTCATGTTAGACAGAAATTTGGATTATAAACGGGCGTACTTTATGTAAAAACATAGTTTATAAATGCGTTAGATGTTTTAAAACTAGACCTGTTTCTATTTTGAACAATATATGGGGCAACTACCAGGTGATCGTGTTAAGCCATTTCATAGTTTTTCAATCGTAGGGATTGATTTCTGCGGCTCTTTCAATGTTAATTACAAAAATCGATCAAATGTAGTATCTAAAGTATATATCTTTATTTGTTTTGCTACCAAAGCATCTCATTTAGAAATTGTCACAGATTTGTCAACGAACGGTTTACGACGTTTTTTTTTCTAGGCGTGGTTGATGTTCGCAAATTTTCACTGATAATACGATCAATTTTGTAGGTTGTCGATCAGATCAGAACTAGCGGAAATGCAAAAATTATTTGATTCAAGAGCTGAATGACCACGAGGTAACAAGATTTTGTACAGAAGAAGGCATAGTTTGGGAAACGAACCCTCCCAGATCACCTCATTTCGGCGGGCTTTGGGAATCGGGAATTAAAAGTGCTAAGTATCACCAAATATTATATAGTATCAATATACGACACTGCCTTGTAAAATCGTGTTCCAAAATATTTTTCTATAAGCTAAGAGTGAAGTTAGGTGTTTTAGTATAAGTTCGAAAAAAATTCGAAAATCAACACAGCTAGGGCAAAAAACTGTGTGTAGGTAAAAAAAAAAAGTAAATAAGTATAATGTCATTGTAATGTCTAAAACGTTCTCAATTAAATTTTAATTGTCTCATAGTCTGTGAAAATGCTAGAAAGATGCTAGAATACATAAATAATAAATGGTGATACAGACGAATGCAATGTGAGTATATCGTCAATTTTACTGATACATTTATTAAGTATTAATTATTGTTCTTAATATTCTATTTCAGTCGGGGGAAAATTGGAAAAGTTACCGAATTCAATCATCTACGTCCTACGACATCAAAATTCTCTATGAAAAATCGATGTTTAATGTTTCCGAAGGAGAGGATCCTGAAACGCCGCTTAATATAGATGATAAGCTTAAGCTACTCACAGGTGATAGCTTGTTGAAGTCCGTCCAGGATCAATTAGAGAAAAATCTTGAAAAGTTAGCCAAAGAAAAGGATGCGTATTCTCCCGTTAAATTGTTCAGCTGTACCGCTGACACTATTGCATCTAATGATAATCTGTCCTGTTCAGTGAATATGGAAAGTACCCAATCAACTGGCCGCTCGAATTATATAAAAATCCTAGAACAATACGTAAATATTTTTGAACAAATTCCGTTACGTTTATTAAGAAAGTTGAAACGTTTTCAAGTTGAGACATTTCAAAAATTAAAAAATACTCGTTTAGACCTGAAATCCAAACTGCAGATTAGCGAAAAAATCTTAAGAAATATTAAAACGAAAGGAACCTTGAGTAAAGATGTACAAAAGTCAACCACCGAACTTTTAAATTTGGATTACTCAGCTGAAATGGCATCAATATAAGATGAACAGGAATGTGCTAATAAAAGTTGATGCCGATGACTGCCAGTTGAATATTTGTAACTAAATTAAATCTGCGGATGAGATACATTTGTAAACCATCCCTTTAGCTGGTAACAACTCTACGATTGCAAAAAAATCAAGTTTCGTGTTAAAAAACCAATAGCCAGTACGTTGTCGTTAAACGCAGTGGATTTGAAAGATTTTGATCCAAATTACATAAATGATGAGATTAACCTCGACGATTCTTACATGATAAGGAACACCATTATGTAATTTCATGAATAAATGATAATTAAAACACTTTTTTAACCAACATTATTTTATTTATTACTCGAATTAACCACTCTTATTGCATCAGAATGTTAAGCCAAATTAAGATAAATCTTTGCAGCTTTCCACTATGTAATTACATGTTTCGATCAACAAAACATGTTTGTAATGTGGTATTCATCATATGCATAACGTTTCTAACGACACTTTGATAACCAAAAATCGTAACTTTTTGACAATTTGATTTTACTTCGAATATTTTTTCGAAGTTCGAAAAAACGACAAAAGCGACAACGTGACAAAAAATCTAATTACGGCGATAAGCTAAGAGAAAAAAAGAACACGAACGTCGTATATATAAGTTATTTAATATATGGTATCACTTAAAAAGATCATCAGGAAATCATATTTGCACAATCGAAGAATTAATCATTAGTTGCGCAGATAGAAACTTGTCTCAATTCGCAACCTTTATCGGCGATGTCTGAAGATCCATTCGATTTATCACCGCTAAAACCTGGTCATTTTATAATTGGGGAACCTTTAAATATTCTTCCAAAACCAACACTCTCTCACTTAGATTTTAATCGTTTAAATAGGTTTCAAAGGTTCCATTTTGCATGCAAGATTTTTGGAGACGTCGGTCCCTAGAGTGTTTGAATGAACTTCAAACAAGACAACAATGGTTCGTCAAAAATAATTCCATTAGGATTGGTACATTAGTTACATTAAAGGAGGATAATATTCCACCCATAAAATGGACAATGGGGAGAATTACGAATGTAAAGATGGATTAATCAGAGTGGTGACTGTTAAAACTCAATCGGGATTATTTAAAACAGCTTTAACCCGAATTTGTATTTTGCCTCTTGCAGGTGACTCAAAATAATGTCATTCTATCTCGAAGATCAAATTAATATAAGAGAATATCATAATAATCGATTGAGTTATCATTTTAATATTTAAAAAAAGGGTTCACTTATGTATGTGCATATGTTATATTATAGTTAAGATACAATGAAATTTTTGTTACACATTTTATAGTAAATGTGAATATTAGCTATTTTTGTAAATTATTGTTTTGTTGAAAATTTATAATCTTTCAAAGGCCGGTGTATGTTTGAAATAGAATAAATTATATTTTAAAATGTTTATAACTTTAAATAACTTAATTAACATAACATAAATTATTTCTATTATGTAGAACTACGAGGGTATATCAAAAAGTCTTGCAATATCATATGAAAAAAAAGAGTGAGTGAGACAACAATATATTTTTCAAAACCATTTTTTGTCGCGATGAAACTTCTAGAAGAACATTTCGATGTAAATTTTACAGTTCGTTTGTTTTTGTCAATTTAGTAACACGTGTTTTGAATTTTTCTTAAAATGAATGAAATTGAATATCGCGCCGTTATTAAATTTTTCTGTAAAGATGACCGAAATGCAATTTATATATTCAACTATATATCAAAAGTTTACTGCGAATCTGCACCATCATATGCCACAGTAACAAGGTGGGTAAAATTATTCAAAAGTGGTCGGGCATCATTAGAAGACGACAACTGCTCGTGTCGGCCAGCTGATGCTATTAGCCATGGAAACGTAATTTTGGCCGAATCTATTGTATTGGAAGACCGGCGTATTTCTATTCCGCGGTTAGCGTGGAGACTTTCTCTTTCATACGGTACCACATATACTATATTACATGACCACCTTCACATGTCGAAAGTAAGTGCACGATGGGTTCCCCGTTTGTTGAATGCAGAACAAAAAAAATGCGTGTTCAAACTTCAAAGGCGATTTTAGATATGTACAAAGAAGATCCAGAAAATTTCTTGGATAACATAATAACAGGCGATGAAACATGGCTTCATCACTGGGGTCCGGAATCCAAACAAGAATCGATGCAATGGATTAAACGTAGCGAACCACCACCAAAGAAATTCAAAACTCAACTGTCTGCTGGTAAGGTTTTGGCAACAATTTTTTGGGATGCTGAAGAAATTTTGATAATCGATTATATGCCACCGAAAACCACAATCACAGGCATATATTACGCAGCGGTTTTGCGAAAATTGAAAAAAGCGATCCGAGAAAAACGGCCAAGGAAAGTTAGAAAAAAAATCTTGCTTCTTCACGACAATGCACCAGTGCACAAGGCTAATGTTGCTCAAGCTGCATTAAAGGACTGCGGCTTCGTGGAAATTCCGCATCCACCGTACAGTTCAGACTTGGCACCCAGTGACTAATTTCTGTTACCCAATTTGAAAAAAAAAATTAGGGGCCGGAAATTTTCCAGTGACTATGAAGTACAGTCTGTTGTAAATGGATATTTTATGGAGCAAAAGAAATCTTTGTTTTTAAAGGGGTTAGGCAAGTTAATTGATCGATGTGACAAATGTATAAACCTTAAAGGAGATTATGTCGAAAAATAAAAATATTGCTGTCTCACTCACTCTTTTTTTTCATATGATATTGCAAGACTTTTTGATTTGCCCTCGTATATGTTTTATTAAATAGCCTTTGAATTTTTATATAATGGTATAATTTGTGTAATTCGCACGATACCTTATTACATATTTTAATATTTACTATAATTTATTTCTCTCTCTTTAATGTACAATATGTTAAATGTAACTGAGAGTTTAGTTTTTCGTTCACCTTTGGGTGGTTAAGCCGTATGTTGAATATGTAATAAAAATACAGTCCACTGCATTTTCAAAAATAAAAATTAAAATTAAAATAAAATTAAAGTTTATTATTTATTATTTTATTATTATTCATCCAACAAACAAAATCCCTTCATAATCGGTTAAGAGATAAACGAGTTTTGTCCTAGGTGGCCATATTCCAGAGCAAGTACAAAATCCATAGTCGATTAAATTTAAAAACATTCGGATTTAACGGACATTCGGATTTAACGGACATTCGGATTTAACGGACACCCCAATTAGTCCGTTAAATCGAAGTTTTACTGTACTTTTTATATTAAAAATTTCGTTATTTGTTAAAAATAGTTTAATAAGTTCGTTATTATGCGTCCTTCATTTTAATGGATATTAAAAGGAAAAAAAAGAGTGAGTCCATTCGTACTCTCAAGGAGATGTGTAAACATGGCGTGTGTAGTGCGTGTGTACAGTTTACTTTGAAGGAAGAAGGATGGCAATTTTACTAACCAGAGTTTTTCATTTGTTTATTATCGTTAAATTGGTCTATCGGTATAATCGACGCAATTGTATTATGCTAGCTAATGTAAGATACATATACTGTCGACTCTAACTTTTCTAATTTTCATTAAAAAACTGCACAATGGTCGTCCACATTGACGAACTCTTTTTATAGAAATTAAAATTTTGCAAAGCAAATTTTCTAGCTACATAACAGGATTTTAAATTAAGCCACTTACATTAAATTCAAACAATGGCTCTTACAGTAGCCATTCTTTATTCAGTATTGCATTATGCATGTCCACAAATAGGGATTGTGGTTTTTTGTGGTAGTTTCGCCATCGCAAAAGTAGAAAAATAAAAAATTTTCTTGTGTTTCCTCCATACACATAAATAAAAAAGTACAAAAGCACCAGGATAACAACATCGCTGCAAACATTTAGACTCGACGACAATTTTTTTTTTGTTATGTTGTTCATGCAAAAAAATCATAAAATCGCCTCCGGATACCACATCACCGTACAGAATAAAGTACGGTGTGTAAACAATTATAAAATGAATAATGCTATGATGGATGAAATGATCAGTGTGCGACTTGTCTCCGTAATGACGCCTTTAGCTATAAATTTAACGTTTTACGAGTAACTAAGTACAATAAAAAAAATCATCTTGCTCATTCAGCAGCCATATGTATGTTCGAGTACATAAAAATTAATTTCAACAAATGCATTTTATTTAATTAAATGAGTTACTTTATAACATATATGTAGGTACATACTCGTATATCGTTTGATATGCTCGTAGAGTATTGTAAAAAATCACATATGGAATTAATTATGAGCAATTTTTTTTTATTTGTGCATAATTATAAATTACATGGATGGTTAATTGAAATAATTAAATTATCGCGATTTATTTTTAAATAGCTTAAGGCTAAACGAGTTATTTATAGTTATTGCCATATGTGTGGTGAGTTTATTCAAATGGGTGATTTTTACCATAGCTTTCACGGATTTAATAATGTGTGCTCAGAGAAGCATTGTCTGCGGTGTAAGTGTTAGCTTATGTTGTACTTTTCTTTCACATAAAATATTATCGGGATTTACCGGTGTGGTTTTCATATCAACCGATCAACCGAACTATAAAAGTGATTATGCAAAATATATTTGAAGTTTAATATAAACATACATCAACTATTCATATAAGCATATACTGTGAATTTAAAAACTTCTTCTATCAAATCCTTTTGAAATAACATCCAGTGAACAGCATAATTTGGTGCTCGAGCACGTTTCATACCACTCGATCCCTAATTGCCAACTAAGTTGTTACTATTTACCATCGATTTTAAATACTTCGACAATTGATAAAACTCAAATTAAATTAAGAAATTTGAATAAAATATCAGTGCATCATATCTTGCGCCATCTATTGACAACTGGACAACTATTGACAACATGAAATTAGTGTACTCAGTTATTTAGTCGAGAAAATTAGAATTAGGTACAAAGTATTTTTAATGTTTTTATTGCTGAAGCCTAACGTCGATTTTCATGTCTAAATTACCGACTAACTATATCGATGATTAGTTTATACTAGTCATTGATAGAAGCCTCTAATCACAAACGTAATATATACAGACGAATTATTGCGAAAGAAAGTTTGGTCGAATACTGTGGCTCCACTTTTCATATTACATTATTTTTTGTAATCTAATCGAGGAACCCCATAACCCTGCCATCTATATATACATAGCAGAAACAGCCTAAAAAAACGTTCGTATTTTTTTCGCACCTAAACTACATACACATCACATTGTAATAAAACTTTATGAATGAAGGAAACAATAACAAAACAACACGAAGATCATAGTGTCGGCTTATTAAAAACGAGCTCTCTTATTCACGGTTTAGTTGTTTTGTGTGTATGTAGTATAGATAATGAATATTTATAAAAAATAAAATATGCATGTATATCACAACACACGGGTAGTGTAGTGAAGCACGTGGAACTTTGCCATGTGCGCTATACATGTACAGAGAAAAATAGATTTTAAATAAATTTCGTAAAATAGATACATAATTCTTTTTTCTATAATGTTGCTGCATGTAGTTTTTTGTTTCTATATATAGTTGTGTTGTATGTGGATATGTAGTTTAAATTTTTTATGAACTACTCAGACATATTTTATGGCTTCCTGAATTGAAAAAGGCCGAAATTAAAAAGGTAGACTTAAAAAATATATTTTTATATGCAAAAATGGGACCTTTTCTAAGTCATATTTATAACAAATTTTCTGACTTAACAAAGGTGTTTTACAAAAACAAATTTAATTTAAAAATGACACAGGGAAGGCATATTTTAAGTCATTTTAAAAATACATTTTATAATTCATTTTCAAAATGACTGAAAATAGCCATATTTTATTTTACATTATAAACATAAAATTTACATTTGTTTTTGATAGACATAGAAATGCATGCGTTATAAGTGGACTTTTATGCCATTTATAAATACACATTTTATGCTTTTTATAAATACACTTCTTAAATCATTTTCAAAATGGCTTATGATATGCATTAATAAAGTACGGTTTTTTTTATTTCATTTTCATTACAGATTTTAAGTCAATTTTAAAATGAAATAAAACGCTGGTTTTAAGTCCGGAAAAATACAATTTTTAAGTCAGCCTTTTTTTAATTCGGGGAGTCATATTTTATATAGTTTTCACTTTTCGTCCTTCGTTTGTTTCCCATTTGATATTTTTGCGAACCATAATTTGCAGGAATATAATGTATTAAAATGTTAACTCGCACAATAACGATTATAAAGTATACGTTATATTATTTATCATAGATCATCGTTTTTTATTTTTAATACACTTTTCATTGAGAATTCTTCTTTTTCCACGTATGTACCTATATTTATTGATTGTTGATAATCAATAGAGTTAAATATGTGTGAAGACAAATGCGCTTCTATTATGTTTGTAAAAACGTGTAAAAATGAGCAATACATCATAATGCCGAGATGCTTTAGTCGGTCTCGGTAATTATATTAATATTTACATATAAATGATAATCAAAAAATGTGTGTCAAACACATAGCGATCCTACGGCACGACACGATTCAATTCTGATCTACTGCAAGGAAGGATAAAGGTTTAGTATAGGTTTAATCGAGATTAATGATGATATTGGTCTTCAATAATTGCTTCATTAAATCAGTACCTTAGAAAAAAAATATATATTTTGGATGTATCTAGAGATTTCCTGAAATTGAATACTAAAATTAATACTTTTCTTATTAATCATAAAGAGCAACAACATATTCATATTTGAGGCTTGTAATTGACTCCAGCTTTAAATGGAATTTACATAAAGATAAATTAAAGAAATGCATTATAATATATATATTTGCGATAAAAATAACGCGAAACAATTTACCCAAACCAATCCTCAGTATGATCTACATATCATCCATATATTCACATATAGTGTATTTAAACCCAATATGGAGTGGGGCACCAGAATATTTGCTAAACTGCATCTTTAACCACTTGAGTGGTTTGCCCGAGCGTGACTCGGACGCGTAGTTCGATTGTGTTTTTATTTGCCCGAGTCTTGCTCGCGCAAAGCTTGTATTGAAACAATAATTGAAAAATAAAAATTTTGTATTATTTTCTAAAGAAATGTAAAAAAAAACCTAACAATTTATGGATACACTTTCTCACAAAAAGCCGTCACTTAAGTGGTTAAGTTCTCATGATTTGTTTATAATAATTAAATAAAAAAGTATTTCTGTAAAATATTAAATATCTGCGTATTGTTCGATGAACTCTGCAGTGAAACAATAAAAAAAACTGTTAGCCTATTTTGAAATAAAACAAAATTATGGCTATTCAACGAAGAATATAAGTAAAAATTAGTAACATATACTAATTTTTAGTTATACCAGTTCTTCTATACTTAAGGTTTTATCTAAAATAATTGGTGGAATACAAAACAATCAGTTACTTTTCATCATAGAAAAACACGTATGGATAATATTTGTTTCTTGTTTTAAACTGGTTTTCGGCTAATTGTTTGATTGGTATTTGCCTTTTTATGCGAAGCTGTTTGCAAAATTGCCAAGAGATATTTGCAAATGGTAGTAAGCAAAAGTTATTTGACAACATAGTAGGGATTTAGCCGCTTTATTTCTAAGGTACACAATCAATTAAATTTCGGATTAATGAGCAAATGATTAGTTCTTGGAACCAATCCAGATCCCAGGGCATCTGAAAGAGGCATATTGATGAGGAATACTAGCATGCCCGGAGGATGAATTTATTTCCTTCCATTTACTGACCAAAACAACGATTGTTTGACTTTGTTGGGATACATTGTAAAATTGTTTCTCTCTGCCATGCCAACCAAACATTGAAGTTATTCTAAGTCCGAAGGATTTTACACATTCACTTGAAAGCTAAATTTTTGTTTTATATTAATGCTGTGTGCAATCAACTACATTGACTTAACTAAATTCAAACTAGAAATCCCTGAAATTTAAAGACAGATATCACTAAAATAAAATATTTATTCTGTGTAGTTTATTTGTTAATGTACATGTACAGAAATTTTAAAATCATCCGGAGTACACCATAATAAAATTATGACAATTCTAATCTAATAATCAAAAAGTAATCAAAAAGTAACCACCTAAACTTAATTGCATCAGTCGCGTGCTGAACAATAGCAGAAGCTTCAATATTTGTTTAGTCAAGGCAAATGGCATAAGTTGTTCATTCTAACAACTTTTGAATTCATTAACCACCCACCAAGAATTTTTTCCACATATTAATGTAGTTTCAATTTTCTGAATAATAAATCCTTTTTTGCAGTATTCTACAACCAATGAAAAGATATACACCTAAATTAACGCCTACTTTCGCAATTTATTGTATCGCAGATGAGGAGTAATAAGAATAGAAACGCCAGCTAAGGGGCCAATGTTCCAGATTTTCTAATGCCATTCTTGTGTTATTCACTTTCACTTGGCAACAAACGAAAAAAGTTTTTGTCCGGGTTGAATTAGTTAATACCAATCTTTACGATCATTGAGTTGTATAGATTTTAATTTAGTTATTATTTAATAAAATATTAATCATTCGATTATGTTGTTATTCGAAATAGTAGATAAATAGCTGAGGATGATGATTTATTAATTTATATAGTTATAATAAATGTTGAAAACAATTATGTCGCTAGCAAAAGCTTGCTGTTTTACATTCTATTTCATTGTCCTAACAACTCAGTTACTATTGACTATTTAGAAGTCTGAAACTGGGTCCATTTCAGGATATGATAAAAACGATGATCTATGGATAAATAATATATCGAAAACTTTAAATTCGTTTTAAGGAAAATTGTGCGAGTTAACATTTTAGTACATTTATATTGGTGTAGGAGAAAAATTTCGTGGTTTTTTCGGGGTAGATCGCTTTACATTCATATGTCCCAGTAAACATTGAACGTATCAGGCAACCTTGTATGCGTTTGAAAGGTGACATTTTAACTTGCACTTTGGCATACAAAACATTAAAATCGGAAAAATGAATAAAAAGTTACATTTTAAATATATAGATAAATAATGAAAAAATTCGTTTACTTTTACAATTTTATTACGACAAAATTAAAAACGCGGCTCAGGCTTGCGAACAAATTGTGCATGGAGAAGGTGCTTTATCAAAATGAGCAGCAAAGAAATCTCGATTTCAACCTGGAAATATGGATGTGAAAGATGCCCCTCGCTCTAGTCGACCAACCAGTGGTAAATTCGATGAAATCATGCAGAAAATTGAAGAAGACCAGCATATAAGCAGCCATGCCATTGGTAAAGAACACAATATTGATCACAAAACAGGTTTAAACCATTTGAAAATGGCTGGATACAAAAAAAGCTTGACGTTTGGGTACCTCATGAATTAACAGTTAAAAATTTAATGAACCGGATTTCTATCTGCGAAACGCGAAAAGGAATCATGCATTATGAGATGCTGCCACCTGTTGATGACATATCAGATATATCTGAAATTTTTTTTAATTTGGATGTACCTTTGCAAGAAGCTTCAATGCGGTATATTGTGGGCTACGTAGCGTTCAAAATTTTGAGTAAAATTAAATGTGCTCGTTGTGAAAACATGTTTATCAAAACTGATGAAACTTTAGAGGCTCCGACAGAATATTTGATTAGCAATAAAAATTATGACGATGAAAAAAAGAAGAATCTTAAAGCCCCAACTGATTATTATTTCAAAATTTGCAAAGAACAAATTTATTTATTTTCCCGGATGTTTTCAGAACGTGCAAATATGAAAGATTTGAAGAGGAATATTGTCCAACTTTGTATTGTTAACACCAGCAGGTGTTACAAAGATTTGTATGTCGAACAAAATCCATGCCATGAGCATAACAAGGCAGCCTTAAACTTCATGATTTTAGTTTTAATCAGAAAACACTGTACCTAGTTAGCTGAAAAACACATACAAAAAAATTAAAAACCGTACGAAATCCTAATTGGCGAATACTATTGCAAAACAAATAATTATATAATGAAATGTACCGCACATGGGTTGTTATTTTATTTTTAAATTTTATTAAAATTTATTTTAATTTTAATAAAACTTTATTATTGAAATTTTTATTTTATTTGTTTTATTGTTATTGAATTTGATTAAATAAATTAATTATAATTTAACTAGTAAAATTGCTGGTTTCTTTCTCTTTATCTAGTGGTATACCAAGTGAAATTTATTGTATATGGACGATTTATTGTATACGGAAACGTTCCCATACATATGTTTGATGTACATTTTCTTCTAGGGATTAAAAATTCAAATTTAATGTCAAATAACCTCACTCTCTTGAATAACCTCATCGCAATTCTTTTTCAATACCCTACCTGTTTAACCCTTTGCCTGACCACCATTAATATTAAAACTTACTAGTCGGACGTTCTGTGCATATCGTTCATAATTTTTCTCGTTATCAATTAGCATCAAATCAAAATATGTAGTTGAAATGTATGTATTAAGACTAAATACAAAATATACCAAAGCATATGTTGTTATTATTTCTGTACAAAATTTATAACTGTTTTTACAGTTAGTAAATATAGGTACATTAATTATTTTTATCAGTTAGTAATGTTCTCAGTCTCAAACAAAATTTTGTAATAAAAAATAAGGCAAAGTGTATCATCATCACATATGATGCGCAGGACAGTCAAAGGGTTAACTCATCGTATAGTTAATTGATTATAATAATGGTTGCACAACAAATTCGATATTAAACAAAAAATTATTTAACATAACAATTAAAACTAATTTCAAGTAAAACAACGTGCATACCATGTGTCATTTTTTGTGTGTATGTGTGTCGAACTAACTGCCGATATTATTTTGTTCGATTCATGATTTTTATTTTTCGTATACATATAGCTAATACCATAGACAAATAAATGAATAAAGATCCCTAAACCAATGGAAAATTTATGTTTAAATCAAATTCTCGATGTCGTTACAAATGGAAAAATTTTTCTAGCGGCTGTTAGTATAAATATTAGTTAATACTCAAACCCTATTTTGGTCTACATTATGAGCGCAATACATATTTCCCGCTCAATATATTTTTTCAATACGCGCGCGACAAATAAATTTTTTTTATATTTGTGTATACAGTAAAAAAGAAACAAACGAAAAAATAACAAATTCAACTTATTTTTTATTTTCGTTTGAAAGTATCCTTTCTCTTATTCTAATATATATGTATGATTTATATTTTAATAAAACAGAATGAAATGAAACTAAAACGCACGTATTATGTATATACATACTCGTATATACATATGTACTATTTAAAATAATGTTTGTACACGATCGATAATTTCTTGTTTAGATATATAGAATTTAAAACACGTGGTGACCATGAAAAGGAAGAGGATCTATTTTAGATGTAAGTATGTAGCTACGATGATTGTTTTGGTGTGCTGCATGAAGTATAATTTAAAAAACGAATATTTGGAGGAGATGATAAGAAACATCAAAAATTTATGAACGAAAGTATATTTGACGAAAGGGAAAAATATTATAATTAAATGGTTTTTTAATGATCGCAGAAAACAATTACATATACATATTACATATTTGTGTTTCGTTACGTTATGTATATTTTATATGCCTTTCTATACTGGTTTGTCCAAATTAAATACATTCATGACTTAATTTTCCCTAAGTATACTATTAAGGATGATGCATGATTTAAATTCGATAATTTTAAAATACCTAATAATTTTATAAATGATTTTATTTTTGAGAAAATGAATAAAATCAGCTTACACCGGAAAGATGTCTTTGGGAAAATGTACTATGTATTTGGATTTGTCTCCAAAAAATTGGTCAAGCATACAAATTTTTGTTAACGTTTTCCCCTTATTCCATATTATATCTGAAGCATGGTAGGACTTGGTTTGTTTCAACTAGCTTTTGCAAATATTTTAAGACGTCGAAAATAAAAGCTAGTTTTTGATTTTAACTAAATTTCCAAAAACATTAATATTTCGATTGCGGTTGTGGTATATACATATATAGAATTATGAGTATACACAATATCCGTGCAGTTCTATTTTTAATCTGCTAATCCCAAATTAAAATCATCCTAAGGTTTTAAAATGACAATATATAAATATTTCGTTGTTCGTTGTTGTCAATTGATTTACAAGCTCACATTAAAAGTACACTGCAATTTTTCAGATACCAACCACCTTTTATCATGAAAACTACCCCAAATTTCTCTAGAATAAATGACCACTTCTTTGAAAATTTCAAAAATAGACTATTCAATATCGGATAATGGGTATCGCTTTATAATCTACATCAGAAATGCAATTCGATTGTTAAGTTGTAACTTTAAATCATGGACACAAATTTATTTACCCACCCACTTTATTTATTAGGTGTATAACAATTTCTACAGATTTTTTCTTCGCGCCTAAAATTATATTTATAATAGAAATATTTTTACGGTATTTTGTGATTTTTACAGGATCGTGAGTTACATTACCTCTCAGCAGAGCAGAGTTTACAATGGCAACTGATAAACAGCACATTCGGCACTGCATTCTATACGAATTCCAATAAGGAAAAAAGCTTCTAAAGCACGGGAATCAATTTGTAGTGTTCTTGGTGCCGACCTTGTGTCTTATGAAATTTGTAATTATTGGTACAAACATTTTAGAAGTGGTGATTTCGATAGGCTATAGCCGTCATTTGCGCGTACATAATAGGACGGCTATAGCCGTCATTTGTTTCTGTAGGCGGAAATATATCGAATTGCTAATCATGAAAAATCGCACAAAAAAAACTGTTATCTGGAATGTTACATCTTTTTTTCGTTGATGTATTACTGAATAATTAACAAAATAATGCATTAGTACACTTCGTAAGAATGATGTTCCTTTTTTTATTAATTAAAATATGCAGGACGGCTATAGTCGTCATTTGCATATACATATATCAACAAAAATTTGACGGCTATAGCCGTCATTTGCGGGAATGGGTTAAAGAGTTCGTAGTATAAATATTTTTTGTATATAAAATCAATAAGGACTTCTTCCTGATGACCTAAATCAAGGACAGGATCACGAACGCCGCACGGAAGTCCCAGAAAATATTCGAACCCAATTCAAACAAAATTAATTATAAACGGAACACGCAATCTAAATTTAATAAAATAAAAAACATTTCGCACTAACATAAAAGGTGTTTTTTAGAGGTTCACAATTTAGAATTAAAATAGAACAAAGAAAAATATTTTGAATATCAGTGAAACTAGCTTTATTGGATAGATAATTTTATGCCATTAATGCTTGAATATGATTTCGGCCATGTGGCCACAGCGTCTGGCGCGTAGATGGCGCAATCTGGATGTTCAATTTTTATACACTTTTCGCAACAATTCACAATTTTTCTTTTCGCCGGATGTTGTGTTCCAAGAGTACAATCGTCTCTAGTTTACCAGCGTTGACAAGTGACTTAACATATCCCCAAAGAAAATAATCTAATGGAGTTAGATCACACGATCTCGGTGACCAATTAACTGGACCATTACGTGAAATTAGTCTTTTATCAAATATTCCGCACTGTGTGGCATGTGGCACCGTCTTGTTGGAGCCACATATCAGCAATATTTATGGCAGCCAATTGGGGTACAACAAAGTTAGAAATCATGTCCCTATACCGTTCACTGTAACATTCTGACCTTCATTGTTTTTGAAGACATGTAGACCAATGAATCCGACAGCCCATAAAGCGCACCAAATAGTGATTGTCTATGGATGTAATGATGTTTCGGCAAAGGCTTGTGGATTGCAATTACAATTTTTACAGAAATTATAATGTAAACATTTGTTTTTAGCTTACCACAATATGGAGAATTGAAAAAGCAATGGTTGAAAGCAATTGGCTTCGGTAAACAAGATGTACTAAGTGCATGATTATTCCATGCCACAGACAAAAGAGAATCAGAGGAGTTTTTTAAGAAAATCAGCCATTCTCATCTTGTTCATTTACGAATCAACGTGTGGATTTGACGTCAATGAAAATTATCTTAAAAATACATGCGCCCCCCAATATTAATCAAACCGTAATCTCATATCATACTGAAAAAACATGTTTGTTTGAAAATTTGTTTCCCAAGACGTTTATTCAACTTCTATAAATGATGCTAATGATATTATCGGGGCCAATTTAGAACTTTCTTCTCAAGTTGAGGAAGATCCAATCTATGCGTTGAACTTATTAAGTGAATTGGCATTCAAGTCGTTGCGTTTAAATAAAACTAATAAAGACCATGACCAGGATTATTTACCACCAATTGACGAAGTACCTGAACTGATGGTATTCGGAACTAATATAGATTTTATCATCGTCGATTGATAAAAAAATTTAATGACGATAATATATCCGATTTAAACAAAGGTCCTTTGAAATTGCAAACCATTACAAAAATCTCAAATAGTTCACCTCTTGGTGCTAGCAATCGTAGTGGTACTACTTCTTCTTATTTTGTTAATAAAAGTATAAAACCTTCTTACCTATACAAACAATTTAATAAAATAACGTTAAAGCGAGCAATGGCCTCATCACGTGCTGATCTTTCTACGAGTTCAAGAAGGACTTCTTTAAGGAATAAATACAACAAACACAAAACAATAAGAATCTACGACAAACAAGTATGAGATAAAGAAGAAAAAATGTTATTTTGGGCCACTTGATAGACGAACTTGAAGAAAAAAATGTTATTAGTTCTTGCCAGAAGGATAATTTTTTAAACCATTCTGACTCAAATTCAATTTTTTGAGATAAAATTAAAAATCAAAAGTTAGGCAGAAAATATTCAGAAGAAATACGGAAGTTTGCTTAAAATTTAAACTTTTATTCTCCGAAGGCATAGGCCATATGTTCGAAACCAATTTAAAAACTGCTTGCCTCATTCTCATACACTTGCTTATTGGTATAAAGTAGTAAATGGGCATCCAGGTTTTACTTCAGAATCTTTTCATACTTTAAAGTTGCTGGTCCGACCAAAAAAGGAAACAGATGAGGTTGTTATTGAAAATGTATGCTTGGATGAGTTGTCCATTCATCCAAAATGCGAGTATGATTTCCACACCAATAGAATACAGGTAACCATCCAAGAACACGGCGTTCAAAGAACACGGTTTCGAAGAACACGGATACCCATTTCCTCAAATTCCACGGTTTCAAACAACTCGATTTTCGTAATTCTCTTTTATTTTGTGTTTTGTATATCATAACAAAAAATAAAACGTAACGTTTTTTTTATTTTATTTTTTGTAGTATTGAACAACACGATTTCAAAGAACACGGAACGAATTAATGGTGTTCTTGGAAGGGTTCCAGTACCTGGATACGCCTAGTTTGAAGGTAGCGACCAAAATGATAATACTTTAGCTACCCAAGTAATTGTGTTTATGTTTGTCAGTTGTACTGCTCGTTGGAAAATTACTCTTGGATATTTCCTTTTTAGTAGCTTAACATCTGTACAAAAGAAAAATATGATAGACTTTCATTTGCCTTTATTACACAATATTGTGGTTGTAACAACTGAAACAAGCATAAAATTATCTATCCAATAAAGCTAGTTTCACTGATATTCAAAATATTTTTCTTTGTTCTATTTTAATTCAAAATTGTGAACCTCTAAAAAAACATCTTTTTTGTTAGCGCGAAATGTTTTTTATTTTATTAAATTTAGATTGCGTGTTCCGTTTATAATTAATTTTGTTTGAATTGGGTTCGAATATTTTCTGGGACTTCCGTGCGGCGTTCGTGATCCTGCCCTTGATTTAGGTCATCAGGCAGAAGTCCTTATTGATTTTATATACAAAAAATATTTATACTACGAACTCTTTAAACATGTCGAGCAAATTCAGCCCACTGAAGTCTTACCGAAAACAAAGACATGTTTCATATAAGTTTTAATGAGGCCTCACTAAAATCTGTGACAACTCATTGGACTATATATGATTTAAGTATGTATGACTAATGATGATGGATTATTACACATTAATTAAATACATTTACATAACCAGTTTTAGAAAATTCACTTGGTACTGGGCATATTAACGCAATAAATTTATATCTAGTACAGGAGAAGATAATTACTGAAAAATAACTGTACAGAAAATATTTTACTCTATTTAGTTAATTTTTATATCCTCGAGTCCATAGTACACATTTCTTACAATTCATTTAAATTTTCAGAAGTTTAGGAGAATTTTAACTATCAAATATGTTTATGATTTTTATAGGGATTGAAAACTAATGTGAATCCAATTATTACGCATTATTTTATTTAGGTATTAGGTTTTTTCTGAGTTATGCCTGTTGCTGTTGTAGTTTCCAGATTAGCTCGAACATCTTCAAACTTTCGAGACTGTCGCTAAGATCGAAATCAATAATTACAAATTTCATAAGACACAAGGTCGGCACCAAGAACACTACAAATTGATTCCCGTGCTTTAGAAGCTTTTTTCCTTATTGGAATTCGTATAGAATGCAGTGCCGAATGTGCTGTTTATCAGTTGCCATTGTAAACTCTGCTATTCTGAGAGGTAATGTAACTCACGATCCTGTAAAAATCACAAAATACCGTAAAAATATTTCTATTATAAATATAATTTTAGGCGCGAAGAAAAAATCTGTAGAAATTGTTATACACCTAATAAATAAAGTGGGTGGGTAAATAAATTTGTGTCCATGATTTAAAGTTACAACTTAACAATCGAATTGCATTTCTGATGTAGATTATAAAGCGATACCCATTATCCGATATTGAATAGTCTATTTTTGAAATTTTCAAAGAAGTGGTCATTTATTCTAGAGAAATTTGGGGTAGTTTTCATGATAAAAGGTGGTTGGTATCTGAAAAATTGCAGTGTACTTTTAATGTGAGCTTGTAAATCAATTGACAACAACGAACAACGAAATATTTATATATTGTCATTTTAAAACCTTAGGATGATTTTAATTTGGGATTAGCAGATTAAAAATAGAACTGCACGGATATTGTGTATACTCATAATTCTATATATGTATATACCACAACCGCAATCGAAATATTAATGTTTTTGGAAATTTAGTTAAAATCAAAAACTAGCTTTTATTTTCGACGTCTTAAAATATTTGCAAAAGCTAGTTGAAACAAACCAAGTCCTACCATGCTTCAGATAATATGGAATAAGGGGAAAACGTTAACAAAAATTTGTATGCTTGACCAATTTTTTGGAGACAAATCCAAATACATAGTACATTTTCCCAAAGACATCTTTCCGGTGTAAGCTGATTTTATTCATTTTCTCAAAAATAAAATCATTTATAAAATTATTAGGTATTTTAAAATTATTGAATTTAAATCATGCATCATCCTTAATAGTATACTTAGGGAAAATTAAGTCATGAATGTATTTAATTTGGACAAACCAGTATAGAAAGGCATATAAAATATACATAACGTAACGAAACACAAATATGTAATATGTATATGTAATTGTTTTCTGCGATCATTAAAAAACCATTTAATTATAATATTTTTCCCTTTCGTCAAATATACTTTCGTTCATAAATTTTTGATGTTTCTTATCATCTCCTCCAAATATTCGTTTTTTAAATTATACTTCATGCAGCACACCAAAACAATCATCGTAGCTACATACTTACATCTAAAATAGATCCTCTTCCTTTTCATGGTCACCACGTGTTTTAAATTCTATATATCTAAACAAGAAATTATCGATCGTGTACAAACATTATTTTAAATAGTACATATGTATATACGAGTATGTATATACATAATACGTGCGTTTTAGTTTCATTTCATTCTGTTTTATTAAAATATAAATCATACATATATATTAGAATAAGAGAAAGGATACTTTCAAACGAAAATAAAAAATAAGTTGAATTTGTTATTTTTTCGTTTGTTTCTTTTTTACTGTATACACAAATATAAAAAAAATTTATTTGTCGCGCGCGTATTGAAAAAATATATTGAGCGAGAAATATGTATTGCGCTCATAATGTAGACCAAAATAGGGTTTGAGTATTAACTAATATTTATACTAACAGCCGCTAGAAAAATTTTTCCATTTGTAACGACATCGAGAATTTGATTTAAACATAAATTTTCCATTGGTTTAGGGATCTTTATTCATTTATTTGTCTATGCTAATACTAATAGTAATTTTTTTATCAATAAATTTTCTTATTGATCCATGGTAGGTATGAAAATAAACAATATGAATATAATTTAAAACAACCAATGAATGGAATAACGAAAATAAAAACAAATAAAAAATAATAATTTACAGTTTTCACTTATAAAATTGTTTTTCAGTTTTTTGTGTATCTGCATACGTAAAAATTGTGATGTTTTCGACTATGTTGATGGTAGTGCCATCTACTAGTAAGTAGATGTCAAATGAATATCAAAATAGCTAATGGGGTTCCTCGATGTAGTTTAAATTTTTCTCACCACACAATTGGCGCAATTATCAGTCAATTTGATAAAACCATGTCTTTATTCGCCAATAATTCGTCTGGATATATTGAGTTTGTGCTCTAATCTTCATAAATTAAAATATTGTTACGTTTCTGCATTGTCACTCAAGATTCAAATCTCTTGATTGTGAACAAAATCACTGATTTAAATTTGAACACACACAAATTTATTTCCACAACACAAAAATTACACAACACAAAATTAACAACAAAATATTCCAATTATCACACACTATTTAATTATCGCTTTAATAATCGCTCTATTTAAACTTCACCATATCGCGTTTGAAATAAGACTCGTCATTCAACATCAATTTATGCCTTTATATACCAAAATATTTGCTCACCAAAATAACGCCTAAATGTTGAACCAAACCAAATATAAAATTAAGCAACTATTGAAATAACTTATTCTATTCTAACCTAGGTGTCACCGTAACAATATGTATGATCTTCAGCACTAAACTAGTTGGAAATTTAGTCAAAAAAAATGGCGTAAGACACAATGAATATACCTTAATATGAAATTATAAACCACATTTTTCTCTTTATACATTTTCTATATTTCTACCAAATTTAGTTAGTTAATCACCAATTCAGAGTAAAGGTGTTTTCACGACAAGTAAAAATAAAGGCAAAGTATAGGTATCTGGTAAGAATGTGACAAAGCTTCATATTTGTGGAATGTACCAATTTTGAAAGCGAGACGTCAGCGCGTCACTGTACTGACAAATAATTTTTTCGTGTATAAGTTATTTTAAATGTTCAGTTAAATGTCAGAACTTTATATATTTGTTTGTCAAACTGGCACCTGAAGTATTTCCTCCTTAAATATAGTAAGCTAATTAAATGTGAACCAGACCAGACAATCAACGTGTCTATACATTGTCGACGTCGAGGACAACCACGTAGTTATATGGCGTATCTACTTCGCTCGACCCTAGACGCGTAGGTGAAAGAGATAATCCGTCAACATCCTCACCATCAACATCAAGCAACCGTTTCTTGGGGTAGTACAAACTTGCATGGAAATAGCATTAAACAAATTGTACAAATGGAACCAAAACGAGATCAATAGATTCATAAGACCTGTGTTGGCTTTCGGAAACGTTAGCTGAACTCTGATCTCTAATGATTTAGAAGAATATTATTTATATTTTAAAGGAGAGTCATTCTTTACATGGTCCAAATTAATTTGCACAAATATCGAGACCGTCCACCACAAGATAAAGCAAACTATCAAAGGCGACGCGATCTCGTCGGTCTCATAAAATCCAATCGTGGCCGGGCCACGTTGCAAGATTCCCATATTAACGCATGAGAAACAAAATGTTCCAACAACAACCACTGACGTGATGACTTCTAGCGACACCTACGATATGATAGGGATGTAAAATTTAAAAAAACAACGTTTTACGATTTTTATGAAAACTCTGAAAACTACTTTTCGAGTACCAGAAATTGGTTGCGGTGGATTTTTGTTTAAACATAATTCTTGTATAGGGCCCTCTGGTGGAGCCTAGGTTCCACTTTTTTATTTGTTTTCGTAGTTCACACGAGTTTCATTACAATTACTGGAAAGAGTTACCGAGTACTATGATGAGTCGATTGCAATAAATCATGCTAGAGAGTCTTCTAGTGATGTCCGGATACCATATCATAATTTTTGATTTCTCAGCTCGAACAACTTTAATGAAAATGGCTGAAACAGGGTATACGAGTATCGAAAGTAGATTGCAATTGGGGAATGATTTAGAAAAAATTTAGTTAGAGGTCCTCCGGTAGGGTTTGGATCTCATAGTTAAAAATGCTTTTCATTATAAAAGCCTTAAGTTAAATTACTGCAATCGAGCTTTTCAAGTCGATAAATCAATTGTATGAGTGTGGCCGGATTATGACTGATAATGACTGCTTTCTGTGGAGTCCAAGTGTCATTTTAAATTTTTTTGCTCGGTTTAAACAAATTTGATGAACATTGCTGAGAGAAGGGTTAGGAACGACATGGAGCGGTAATGTAAGCAGACTGTCAGTAATAAAAAGGAACCAGATGAGGGAGATCATTGAGTGGGTGTGGTGCCATTGGTCGATACGGAAATCAGAGACACAATGAGACAAGGAAATTGTATTTTAGAATGGCATTCGATGTGGAGGGAAATATGAATCTAAGTAAAGCAATTGTAAACGACAGCGACAGTCATCATGGAAAATACAATAACGGCGGTTATCATCAAGACAGGTAATTGCCGACGTATATAATGTTTACGAGCATAACTACGTACAAATGATTTAAAATCGCAATACGAATACATCGCCAGATACTATAAACGGAATAATATGGAAAAGCGATGCACAAGTGTATTAGCGCGAGCGATTTAGAAGTCAAAAGTGAACAGTACAAAGAGTAACAGTAAATAGTGAAATAGTGACTTTGTTGAAGAAGTTAAAGTTGTTGGAGAAATTAAGTTTGTATCTTTAAACGCTGAGCATTTTATTTGCAACATCCATCACGAATCCGCATCGCTCGCACGAAATTCGTAACAATATTAAAAAAGTTTTCAGAATTTGGTTAGAATCGTCCTCCCTTGTACACTCTTTATTGAGCTGAATACCTCTATGCTCTTTTTGCCATTTGACAGAAGCCGATTAGAATAATAACCAAAATTCTAATTAAATCAACATTTTTATAGAGCATAAAACCAACTACAATATTGTTAATCAGCTTTAATTGGCTTTTAGATAGCATGAATCTTGTCATTTAGGCGCCCTATCGTACAGTACATTGTTATGATCAATCATGGAAATGGTAGACCGATAAAATTTTATTATCTATCAAGGTAGTTGCACGAAGATAAATGAATGGAAGTTTCGAAACTGATGATATAAAAAAATTGTTTCTAGTTGAAACTATTACGAAACTTAATACAATTTAATCGTTTATAACAATTTTAATGTTTTTATTAATCGTACTACTAAACGATAATTTTGTTGTTGCCGGTATTGTTCATCGGTACAAACAAATCGATACAATTTTTTATTGTTCTCGTAAGAGTTTTGTCACAACGTTGTAATTTTTATGTTACATTTTTTGTGTTTTCATTGCTCTTGCCGTAGCTCTGTTCGAATAAAAACATTTATTTTTGATGATTTATGTATTTGATCGAACATGGCATAAAGTAATAATAAAATTGATGTTTATGCTTAATATAGAAATCGTATAAAAAAAGGTTTTTTTTTTGTTCATATCGATTATTAGGTTTTTGAGGATGTCTCGACACGTAATGTCATGTACCTTACCTATATGGAATGGGGCAGAAAACCCGAATCTTTTTATTGGTTTTTTGTGTTTTGCTGCTCTTTGCTTTAAATTGACAATAATCTAAAAAGTGTAGTCGTTCCAATGATAGCAGATTTTATTTTTAAAAATATCGAATTGCGGAGATTTATTAAATTAAACTTAAACTAGAAAAAGTGTTAAGAACATACAAAGTGCAGCACAGCAGTAAATACTGACACTTTACCTTTATCGTTAAATAGTGTCAGCTATTTGAAGAAAGCAAAAAGTCAAATTAGTTATTAGAATTTTAAATATTCAAAACAATTATTGTATGTAAATTATTTAATGTAGATAGCATTGCATTTCCATGTTTATTGCATGCTACTGAAATTAGCAGAAAATTTCAGCAGAAAAAATTTGCATTATCGAAATATTTTGTATCAGGTGGTAGTAAAAAATTCTGATGATGACGGCTTACGATGATGAGAAGACTTACGCCGAAGAAAACTTTTATTATCAGTAAAAATTGATTTCACATAATTCGCATGTTCAAAGGTAATTCGAACTGGGTGAACTTAGACCAATTCGTAAATTGCTGGATCCCAAGTTTATAAATTGTCGTTTAAGGGGCAATGAGTTTGAGTTGTAGCACTAAAAGGGAACACCTGTGCCCAAAATCAGCAACATAGTCAAATAAATTAAAATATACATACATGTTTAGTGGTAATTTGAACTGGATGAAGTTATAACAATTTATATGTAGACGCCGGTCTCAGCGTGCTCATAATCCTGAATACATGCACTGATTTGTTTTTGGTTTTACGGACCTGTTTTGTAGTTCTCTATAATCAAAATTTTCTATGGCAGTAAAGGGAACGTCTGATTCATTTGAAGTAGCCTAGGAAGCACAACGAGGAAATATGAATCTCGGTCTCGCCAACCTTACTTTTGTTTTATATGTTTATTTGTTTTTTAATGGAAACTTTCTAAAAATAATAATAATCGATAATTGATAATTACCAAACAGATGCAAAAGCCCAATTACCATTAGTTTATGTTTCACATAAACTACAACGCAAGTTGGGATTATTTTTCAACGTTCATCGTACTCCACTGGTCTATACATATCTCTATGGCAAATTTAACAGTGAACTGTGCCAATTATGGGCCTATTCTACTACACAGCGTTTTATTTTTCAGAAAACTAGAACGAGATAAAAATATAGATTCTCTCTGTGTGTGACCCTGGATGTGCACATCAATATTTTTTTTTGTTTTGAAAATTTTTGTTTTGTTGCCATAATTATAAATAAAAAATATCAAGTAAACTATTTTTTATGGCAACAAAATAGAAAGAATTCCCCCACTCCCAGCAAACTTTTATTTTTTTGATATTTTTATGGTGTGTAGTAACATTTTGCGCTTGGTGCGACACAACACGCTAAAAAATTAAAACGGAGTACATATTTTCTTTTTAATTTTTTTTTATTTTATTTTACAAAACGTTCCTGTGATTTATGTGTATATCGCGAAAGATGTATATCGTGATTCAAATTTTACCTTTAACTCAAATTGTACCAGATTTCCGACAAGAAGGATGTTACTTAAAATAAGTGATTTTATGAATTCGATACGGATGAACAACAATAATATATTGTAATAACAATATGTAGATAAATGCCCGGTAGATATGTAGTTATTTAGCAGTGAGTTCAAAATTATGGCCATATCGGACGTCGACCCATGCCGAGGGAGATTATTACGAATTTATAGTGAAATATATAGGCCTGTTGGAAGAGATCAGTGTAGGATATTACATTGTTTTACAAATGAAGGTATGTAATTGTTTTTCACGTGGAAGCAACTACATTTTTACGATGTGCAATTCTTTATGTTAAATGTTTTTTATTTACATAATTTTAGTAAGGCCACGTCTCATTGCCGTTCGATTGGAAATGTATGTCCCAATGTTGTAAATTTGAGAGTGCGTGAACCGTAGTTTCCGTGAATTGCATTATGATAAATTTGTTCGAAGAGCAAAAATGTTCCCCGACATCTTTTATATTACAATATGAACATTTAGATCCAAAAAATGTTCCAATTAATAAATCGAAGGAGATTTTACACAATAAAAGTGTCCAAACAAGGAATGCAATTATTCTTGAAATAATTCGCGAAACGCCCTCGCAAATAATAAGCGATGTCCAAAATGCAATACAAAATGGTATTACATATGTAGCGTAAGTAGAACTTGTGGTAAGTCGATGCTGTTGAACGAAATTCCAAAGGTTCAAGAATCCAGTGCCTATATTCTGCATAAAAGTTCTATTTCGATCTGTTGGATGCCTGAACAGACGAGAGTAGCACTAGAAAAATGGTTACATTTTGAATTATGGGATAAAATTAATACGATGCTCGCTGGTTTTGGTCAACTATGTCTACATAGATTTCTATTGTGCGATACCTGTTTAAATCATATGTGATCATCCAGAGAGCACCAAATAAAATGACAGAAAAATAAGTTCTGGTTCTTTCAGTGTAGTTTTTATTAATAAATGTCTTAATTTAAGAAATACAAGTTTTTTAATAAATAATAAAATAATAAAAAAAATTGATTTGTAGAAATATCGTAATAGATCGAATTTGTTTGATCGGAAAACCTTGAATAGGTTGAAATGGTCGTAGAGATCGTCGCCCTCTTTGTAACTATAAATTTGTTGGTTTATCTAGTGGTAAATTTAATTCTTATGACGTCCAATGATTTGGCAAAATTTACCATCGTGTAGCGTTGATATAAGCCGGTATGGGGCATAGAATGTTACCAAGATTGGTGTACTTGATCGAAATTTACTGGCGGCACAAAATAATTTTATTAATAAAATGTTTCGACAATAAAACAATTTTACATACAAATTGCAAATCCTTTGACAAATTGCAAATCCTTTGAACAGCATCGAGATTGGAGACGAAAATTCATTTTGGCCAAAAGGAGCGAGAATAAACCAAAAAGTTTTGATGGAAGTTGGCTTGAACGCCAACACAAAGTAATCTAAAGTAAAACGAAATAGTTTAGTTAAAAACTTTACCATTGGTTTAATGAAAGACTTACTTGTATTCATAAATCACCATTCGATCGTGTCATCAAATCATGTCAAATCATACACAGGCAATACATGGGATCCGGTTCCACCTTATACCAGTCGAAATTCTACTCCGCATCGCCTACCTGAATCACGTATTCCCGTTATGCTCGAATAGCAGAGCCCCGCCTCTGGACAAACATTTCCTAAATCAACAACGTTAAAATTATCCGACAATTTAACAATGGCTTCACAATCAATTTCACCATGTTTGACGATAGGTTGGGTATGGATTTTTAAAATTTCCAAACGTGGGTTCATTAGGAAGCAGAATTTCGATTTAAATGTCTGGGACGTAATAATGCCGCATCTAGTGTATCCGGACGCTTTGTAGCCACCCAACGAATTGAAACCATCCATTTGATTAAGCAATTCCATTAGAGTACGTTGAATTTCCTGATCGGCTGATGTGCCTTCGGAAAAACGAAGACTTCCAATTGCATCAATTTCATTCATATATAATGCACGGTTGATGATCACGAGCGTAGTCAAACATTTCACGTATTAAACGAGCACTTCATATCAAGAACTACCCTAGTTCCAGCCTTCAATTTTGTCTTCCCTAATTCACGTCATCCAATAACATATTGAAGTCCGTTTGTTGACTTCACAATAACTGTAAAAATATAGATAAACGTAAATTATGGTTTCACTGAATCATTGACATATTGGAGGTACTTACATTTATCTTCAGACAATTGTTTGAGTATCTTCCCGATAATTTGCCCACATTTTTAAATCATTTTCTGATTTATCGAACTCTTTCGTTAGATCTTTTGTTGTCGTGAAGGATTCTGCTATTTTCCATTTCACTTCCAACCACTTCCATATCACTGCTGTTATTATCCGGTTTCAGTGATCGATACACAGTTTACAAATATGTATTTTTAGACAAATATTTGACAAAATGACGACTGATTTTTATATTAGAGGATTTTTTAAGGTTAAAAATCTGACAGCTTCATTTTCTATTTATTTTTTTTTCGCCTGCTGAATGATTTTTTTATGTTTTCCCCTCACATAATTTATAGCGAGTGTTTTTTTTTATTCATTCCAAAGAAGGAATAGAAAGAATAGAATACTGATCACGTGACCTTAAAATATTCCAAACAGAATGTAATAAAAAAACGATTTGGAGGAATGGAATAGATATTAGACAGTCATTTTTTTAGTTGTCTATTATTTACAGTATTGTGTATGTACTACATTAAAAAACAAACAAACAACCCTTCAAAACAAATAATATGGCGACTAAGATTAAAAATATTCCTTTCGTTGTACCTTTTCATCCAGTACGAAAAGAATACGTTCCGAACGTCTAGAATAAATAAAAAAATAACAAAAAAAAAAGGAATAGAAGGAATGGAATGAATAAAAAAGCAAAATATGTCATGTTCGGAACGTCCGAAATATTTGGAATGAATAAAAAAAAACACTCAGCAAAACCACTTTTAGATAGTTTCGTAAATTATCCAAATTAATCAAACATCATATTATTTTTTCATCGCAACAATAATCTTTAATTTTTTTAGTAATTTTTAGGATATAAAATTATTGTCAAACATTAATAATAAAGGTTTTTCATATTCTTTAAATAATTTATAGGTTAGTTTTTGTTGATGTCAAAATTTCCCCAACTTTTGGTCCCATAAAATAAAAATGTTGTATCTCAGTCGCTCTACTGTAAATTTCAGTACTTGTCTTTGTCACATTCTCTGCAAAAATTTTGTAAAATTTTTCTGTTTTCAGGTGGAATTGTACCATTAGTTGTTTGAGCATATTTTCACAAATTAAAGGAAAAGCCCTGGATTTGTGTGGATCATTCAAAAAACTTCACAACCATTACTATATCTTTTTGTTTGAAGCACAAAGAAAAAAGTTTCTTTTTAAATTTTACGTTGCTAAGTTTATTTTATTTTTTTACTTCGTCGTATGACTTACAAAATTCAATGAATTTTCCATTTGTTTTTCTGTGACTTTTTCATCCTGCTAGTCTAATTTTATCGAAATCGAAAAAAAAAATCTATAGCAAAATTCACTATTATTCAAAAACGTACCTGTTTTGTTCATAAAATATGTGATACATAGACCTGGAAATGAAAACTGCGCCCTTATAGATATTTTGCACTTGATCATCAGGATAAGACAGTAATCACGTGTACAACACCCCCATATCCTTGTAATCACGTGTACAACACCCCCATATCAACCCAATTGTTATCGGGGATGCTCTTATACCATTTCTGAATTTTTAAAACTTCTATATAGTGCAATTATTGCCTTGTTACCAACAGTAAAACCACGTCTTGACAGCAAAGGAACTGTTCATTTTAAATTATTTGTTGTCGATCGTTGTATAATTTTAAAAAAATGTTTCATGCTATCCTTCTGTGTTTTGTAGAAAATTTAAGAAACTTACCAGCTTTTACAGACATGCCTATCTCTACTTTTTGTTGTCTATTTCAGATTTCGCAGTTTCGAAGTAAATTTCGACTGGAGCGTTGGTGAAATGGTTTACGGGTGGTTCTCCGTCTATTATTGCTGTTTATGGTCAGCAGTATGAAAAAAAGTTACTGAGAATTTCGAAAATAAACTGAGGTGGTCATCTTAGTAGTCGCTGATAGCATAGTAGAATCCTTAGATGGTGAATGTGAATGAAAATTATTGAAGTGAAATCGGTTCACGCAAACTTCACCAATAAAAAAGTTAAATGGGTATCAGTACAACTGAACCATCAGCAAATTCCTTATACAAACACGGCAAAATATTGGCATGACTCTAGACGTGAAACTAAAATAGAAAGAGGATGTCAAAAAGTGTTCTGCGACTTAGTGATGGCATGTGAAACTCTCCCAGCCACAATTTTCAGCTCTATTTTATATCAAAAACTTATGTAATATTGTTAGTGTGTGTATGTCACGTGTGAATGATCGATCAAGAGATCAACTCAATTGATCTGTATTCTTCATCGGTTTAATCTGTAAACGATTTGTTTCATAAAAATTGGATTGAACTAAAAATAAACGGTCATGTAACCACATTTCAAATGGATACCGGTTCAACCTGTTCAATGGTCGGTTTGTCCACGTACCGAAAATTGGGGAGTCCGATTTCCAGACCAGGGTTGCTTATCAAAACTATTGATTGATATTAACTGGTCTTACCACTGATGGATCTAGACTGGCTCGAATCACTCAATTTCAAAGTAGAACTTGCTGAAGAGATGAAAAAACGTCATGGTACTGAACTTTCCATTTGGGCTTTATCAATTCCACAGATTACCATTCGGGGTTGCAAGTGCTCCAGGAATGTTCCAGCGTTTAATGGAACAGCAGACAGCAGACTTAAAATTTTGCGTAGAGTACTAAGGTGATGTGGATGAACATGTAAAAGCCTTGAAAACATGCAGTGTCTATTGGAGGAAAATAGATTTAGATGCTGCGCAGATAAGCTTGAGTTTGCGAAAGAGTACTTGGAACTGCTATCAAACATTTTTGTCGTCCAAGAAACCTAAAAGAAATAAAAACTTTTATAGGTAAGATAAATTATTATAATAAATTAATTCAAAACTTTTCAGCCCTAGCAGCGCGAATCGTTTAATCGACTTTAAAAAGCCAAAATGGTTATTACGAACCTTAAGTAAAAAGTTTTACATGTTCGCCTGTTTTCGGCGTAGATATAGATGACAACCGGGACATTCCTCCATTACTCCAGGATACAACGCTTGAACTGCATCATCAAGGTCACTGGGCTAGAACAAGCATAAAACAACTGGCAAGACGATATTGCTGAACAATCGATATGGAAAAAGAAAATATGGTGAAGCGTTGTAAGAGACTTTATACCAACTCCGTCCGGGCCATGGACCCATTGATTTTATGGAACCATTTTTGACAAAAATACGACTTATTGTCGTGGACGCTTTTTCAAAGTATCCATTTGAGTTACAAATGTCAAAAATAACCTCAATAACCATCCAAGCTCTACCAAAGCTATTTGCGACCGAAGGACTACCAATGACCATAGTAAGTGATAATGGTCCACACTTCAGTTTCCTTCATACGAATTCAACAATTTTGTCGCCTTAACAACATTGTGCACTTGAAATTGGCGGCTTTTCACCAAATGGAGAAGCTGAAAGAGTTGTAAGGACATTTAAAACCACTTTGAAGAAACCCGTATTGATGCCAGCAAGCGGAACTTTGGGAAAGGCTTTCATTTCTAAATGTTTCGGACGACGGTATACTCATACCTAGTTGGAAGGGTACTTGGAAGAGACATCAAATCACAATCAACTACATCCAATAGAGTGTCCTGTTCATCTGTTATTAGGCATCACTTGCACACAAGTGATCAGAAAACTCTAAATATGCTGAGAGATCAGCATTCAATTCTGGACATGAATTTACATTTAGAATACCAGCGAATTATATATTCCGAACATTAACGACCGATTCAGATGATTCAACTTCTGAAAGTTTAACACCGGTCAATGAAACATCAACCAGTGCAAGGCAACCTACAATCGTGAGACGATCTTCGCGAGTAACAGCAAAAACGTGCGATTTCAATATTAGTTTTATTGTCAAAATTTTGAGAAAAAAGAATTCTTGTAAATATCTTGTTTACATATTCTAGGTGTTGTTTAATTGTATGATTTGTCTCCTTTTGTTTATAAGAGATTTTTCAATTTGGCCAATGTTTACAGCCTCTGGCGGCCTTGTTGTTTTGGTGGTGTCAATCTACACGATTAAGCAGCACGTTTAAATGATAAAACTTTATCGCCGACTGGTCCGAACGTTTGGAAGAGGACCCAATTTTGACCGAAAAATCTACTTTAGCCGCGAGGTGCATATTTAGATGAAAGGGTATGTAAACAACCATAGTTGTCGTATATGGGACGACGCCAACCCCTAAGAGGTTAACCAGGAGGCAATGCATCCACAAAAAGTTACTGTTAAGTGCAGATTTTGGGCCGGTGGCGTCATTCACCCGTAATTTTTTGAAAATGACGTTGGTGAGGCCATTACTATCAAAGGCGAGGGCTACAGAACGTTGCTAACTGTTTTCTTTTAACCCAAATTGAACGATATGGAGGTGTGCTTCCAGCAGGACGCCGCTACGTGCCACACAGTGTATATGTTACGGTTATACTTAATTACCAACTGCGTCGGTTAATATGCCATTTTTTTTAGATTTATTAACTTTTACCGGTGATTATAATATATAATTACTAAACCCCTTTGGTTAAAGTGATAAATATGAAAGTTTTTTTATTTAGTATAAAATTATAAATAAAATTTCACATTCGAAGAATTGTATAACATCTGGAAAAGCGGGGGTTTGGGGTGGCAGCCACCCATCCTCTAAGGTATACAACGAATTAAAATTACAGTAAAAAAAAAATCATATTTACAAAAGTTGATTTTCTTAACGTTTGTGGCACTATCAGAAGAAGCGATAAGAGTGATAAAAACTCTTTGATCTGTGTCTGCAAGGTTGACGAATGCTGTTTTAGTTGCGATAAGAGAGTACGTTATCTGTTTTTCATCTCTCAACGAGAGAAGAGAGTATTTCATCAAGTGCCTGGGGGTGACAGGGCATTTATAGATTACGGGAATTTGGAAAGTACGTCGCTCGAAGAAGGGGCTATGTGACTAATGATGGCAAATGTCCTAATCTCAATTGTGTACCAAATAGACAAATTTGGTCTAAACTATATTTGCTTAGGTTAGATACCTGATATTTCTGCGAAGGCATCATATTCGCGTTATTCAAAGTACTACTCACAATACTGCCTCATTGATAACGACGCAATAAAACCTTGGATTTTTGCACAGGATTACTTTTATAGCTGCGAAAAAAGAGGGCAGTAACAATAGTCCATTTAATTTGCTCCTGGTCCAGTCTAGCGCTAAACCGAAGGAAATTCATAATGAATCACTGCAAGGTGAACATCAGGAGTATAGAATAAAAACTCGTACTGTTAAGCAAAACACTCGTTACAATTAATATCCTTGACACCAAAACTGTTTGAATTTTCAATTAAAATAAAATTGTTTATCCAGGTAATAGACATATGGACTACTAAAATATACAAACAACTTACTATTAAAAATATCTAGAACATTAAATTTTTTGTTTTGTGTTCACTTCAAACAACTTTTTATTTTGCTAAACAAATCTTATTCCAAGGTAAATATAAAATTGCATCATATACCTCACCATCTTACGGTCGTAAGATGCTTTGATACACAGAAGAATAAATAGATTTACACTCAACCAAGATATTGAAATTTCAAACGAAGGCAAAACTATTATGCAGATATAATATATATATAGTGATGATAAAGTTAGAGAAGATATAAATATGAATGTATGTGTGTGTATGTACCTTAGAGTTTGAATATCACTTAAAATGCAAAACATGAATATCAGGATTTTCCATTTTTATTTTTATTATCTTACCTCATTTTCCATTCTTTGTGTAAATAAAACAGATTTTCTAGACTGGTTATATATGAAGAGCGAGAGAGATAGAGTTTTGTAATAAGATATTCGATTACATTTCCTTGAATCATATCATCTAACCCCCTCATCCCATGAAAACATTCACTTGTACTCCTTAATAAAAATTCAATAGAAAATAGATGAAATATAAATTATGCTCGATTTTTATTTATCTTGTTGAAATTTGATAAGATGATTTAATATATTTGAATGAGATTTTTATTTTTTGTTGCTGTAATATTTTTTCCAAACGGTATTTTCAATAAAATGCCAAAACATCAGAATTTTTTTTTTGACTTTCGTATAATTTAATCTGCTTAACGTAACGTTTGCGTATTTTTGGTGTATCTTCCGATAGAGTGAGAGATATGGAAAATTAAAATAGAAATTCTATAAGACACGATATAGGTCGGATCGAATCGGGTCTGATTAAATTAATATGTATTTATTGGTTATATTTTATTATTTGTGGAATGTCAATTATAAATTATTATTTCTAGACAACTTGTACGTTCAAACGTAACGGTACTCGACAAAATCGACATTTTTCCCATCTGGAAGAAAATTTTATTTAAAAAATGTTTTTATGTATGTATATGAAATAACTCCAAGAATAATGAGCATACCCTGGAGGACCTACATATTTACTGCACCAGCAAAATGTATTTATAAATAAAAGATTTATTCTTCATGTGCCAGGAGGAAAATGTATACATAAATTTAAAAATATGAAGTTATAATGTATTGTAGGATCTATACCATAAAGCTAAATTTGTATTAAATTACACACTGCAGAACGCTAAAAGGATTAAATTTCTTAGAAGCAATTCATATAATGCACATATTATGTGAAATTCAATTTTGTGTCGTGATATACGACATTTAAACTTTAGGTTTGATGTCGAAGGGGTACATATATATGCGGAATATGTTCGCTCTCTGACTTTCTCCTAACAACCTACTTGTAGCGGCCAAAATCTTATAAATACACTTTTCACGTCTTGGCATTCCTCGCAGCAAAAATATTTAAACTTGTCTATGACTCTCGGGGGATATTCATAAAACTGCGACACCAACAGTTTTTGAGCTTTTGAATTTACCTTAACCCTAGACCCGTGTAGTTGGTATTGAATGCCCTAAAGGATTTTTAATTGAAATTTCCTCTTAGTTTTTCTTTGGTTCATTTTATTATTCATGATTTTCAGAAAGATGCGCTCACAATGATCACACAAGTAAGCAACGGTAACCAGTTCTTAGCTGTTTCAATGGTTGCCGATGATTTGAAGTTTCTCACATGTTATCGTGTATTAGGGCACTCAGTGCCTCTATGTAAGATTACGATAGATCTTATATACAACAGTGTTGTTTTATTCGGTAAAAAAGGTATAATTTGGTTCTTCCCCTAAATATGAAAATAATTTGGTTTACAATTGTGTTAGAGTGTAAAATTATTTTTGTTGGTAAGTATGGTCATGGACTCGGTCTTTTGACCGGTCTTTTGAAATTTTGTATTTATTGAACCACAGGTTTAGGAGGAAATTGACTTCCACAGAACAAGAATTTTTCGATGAGCATTTTGACAATTACATGAACTAGGTTGATGATGCACCCATAGATATCGGTGGTGTAGAGCGAATTTGAAAGCGATGTAGTTGATGATGATTGTGCAGTAAGCGAACTCTCAGACGTCGATAACTCTCACGATTTTATACCAGCCATTCAGGACTTACGCGTCGAACAAGTGGGTAATCATATTGCGGAAGAAGCAGAGGTTCAAATACAACAATCTAATGAAGAGCTGCGCCAACGAGAAGTAGTTGAGGAGGAACCCGTAGCCCCAAACCGTGGATGATCGTTTGAAATACAAAGCCGCAAGTTTGATAATATTTCAAAAAACGACTGATGCATTCAAACGTTTGTTTCCAGCTGCCCTTATTCATACTATCGTGCTCGAAACGATCAGAAAAGCGAAAAGGTGTTATGAGAATAATCAATTATCTCAAAATCCAAAACAATTGCGTCATTGGAATAACACAGGCGAAGACGAAATATACGCGTACATATAGCTGTATTGTTGTATAGTGGTGCAGGAAAATCGAGCAAAATAGAAGTGAAGGATCTGTTCCATATAAATAACATGCCATTTGACCCTGCCGTTATATGTTTAGAAAGAATCGAAAAACTATAAGCCGGTTTATTCAATTTGATGATTCCCATATACTAGAGCACTGCGCCTTGAAACGGACATATTGTCAGCGTTTACACAAGTTTGGAATATCTTTCAACAAAACCTGACTGAAGTTTACCAACCATCAAGGAACTTACCATTGATGAGCAATTAGTTAAGACACGAGGTACCTGGTAAATACGGTGTAAACATATTTTGGATTGTTCACGCAACAACCAACTTTCCGCTACATGGAAAAGTTTATGTAGGCCAGCAACCAGGTGAGAACAGATTACAAGGAGTATCACATGAACTTCTGCTACGCTTATCACAAAGTTATATCGATCAATGGTTTCAATATCACAATGGACAAGTTTTTCACTTCTGTGCCATTAGCTCTTGAATTGAAGAATCGGAATAGTACAGTAATCGGTACTATAAAAGCCGTCAAACCACAATTGCCAATGCCGTTCACACTACCAGAATTAAGACACATTATGATAGTACACGGGTCCAGGGTTGAAAAAGCTAGACTTCGTCTACTCTTATATCGAGGATATCCTCATTGCGAGTCTCTCCGAGATGGAATATTTATTTATTTATATATGTATTTATTTTATATAATTTACCTACAGGGTTACAATCGGTAATTATTACAATTATTAAAAATAAGCGACATGACAAAATTGAAAAAGTTATTTAATTTAAGAACGGTTATTATAAAATTTAAATAGTTCGTTCCTCAATGAATTTCTTGACATGTTAAAATCAAACCTATGAAAAACAAGATTAAAAACACGCGATAAGTTCAAGACTGGTTCAGATGAACAATAATTTATAGCCACCGCTCTCGTAAATATGAATTCGTCCCGGCAACGCAAGCACCGTTCTGGAACATAAAAGCCGAAGCTGGTGAGTATCTCGGCACAATCTAAACGTGAACATAATACGTCACGGACAAATATTGCGGATGAAATATCACGTCGGTGATCTAACCGTTGTAATCCTCAGAGAGCACAACGATCGCGATAAGGCGGAAGTACGTGCTCATGTGCCCGCATTGAAGGTTAACCTTTAAGCGCGTAGATAAGAAACTGTTTTTGAACACTCTCAATTCTCTCGGAATGGCATCGGTAAAAAGGTGACCAAATCTGTGAGGCATACTCCAAAATTGATCGAGCAAATGAGACAAACAGAGATTTCAAGGTTATCGGATCACAGAAATCGTTACAATTCCGTTTAATAAAACCAAGCATCATATATGCTTGGCTTATTATCGAATCAATATGCCTTGTAAATGTGAGATATCGAGTGAAAATAACACCCAAATCGGATATGAACTTAACTCTAACGACTTCTTCATTATAAAGCGAATACTGATGTATAATCGGAAAGCGGGTACGCCAGAAAGACATTGCCTTACATTTACTCACGTTCAGCAACAGTTTGTTTTCAACCGAAAATCTGTTTAAATCCGCTTGGAAATTTATACAGTCGGATACGTTTGATATTCGTGCAAATATTTTCATATCATCTGTGTAAAGCAGGCAATCTGCAGAGACAAAACAGTTAACCACGTCGTTGACGAATATTGAAAATAGAAGTGGCCCAATGTGGCTACCTAGTGGCACTCCAGAAGTAACCCGAAATAGACGAGAAGATGACTCACCAATTTTAACAAACTGCCACCTATCTGAGAGGTAGGACAGCAACCACTCAGTAGGGATGGCTTGACAATTCCCCCGCTGTAGTTTTTTGATTAGGATTAAATGATTAATTTTGTCGAACGCTTTAGAAAAGTCGGTATAAATAACATCCAGTTGCACTTTCGAATCAATACTGCTGAATAGATGTCTGCAAAATGTCATCAAATTGGTAACGGTTGATCTCCCGGCGAAAAAACCATGTTGTGCGGGTGAAATAACCGTTTTAACATGGCAAAATAAAAACCTTTGTACCATAAGCTCAAAGAGTTTTGGAATGGCGGAAAGAATAGCTATCCCACGATAATTACAGATATCACTTCTTTTACCGCACTTGAAAATTGGATGTATATACGAAATTTTCCAGAGATCTGGAAAAATTTGAGTTCGAATGCTTTCGTTAAAGATAAAGGAGATGGGGGCAGCCAGACTAGCAGCACAATTCTTAATAAGAATTGGCGGAAATATATCATGCCCAGCACCCTTATTAACATCAATTTGAGACAAGCTGTCATGAACGTCATCTTCGGTGAACCGTAATTGGGTAAATTCCCCTCCGTTGCAAGAATTAACTGCTGGATCGATGGATACGATGGCGATTCGTAAACGGATTCAAAAAAAAAATGGCAAATAAATTGCAGACTTCCGAAGAATGACTTGCAGAGGCATCTAGATACGTCATAAGTAAGGGGAACCCAACGGTCTTTCTTTTCATATTGATAAAATTGCAAAACCTTTTTGGAGTAGAAGTTAAATCTTCCTCGATCTGCAGAATATAATTATTATACAGGAACCAGTTTAATGTTTTAAACTCCTTCCGTGCGGTCTCGAATTCATGATAATATTTTGAACCGTGTAGTTTTTAAAAGACATTTTAAGTTTGTTAAAAGACAAAACAATTGTATTTACATTTCCTCCGAACTGAAGAAATTCCCAACCCGAATTGAACAGAAATTCATTTAAGGAAGCGTAGTCGGCATTTCTAAAAAAAAATTATCAATAGGAAAACTAGTGTCGCATTTTTCATGAAATTTTTTTAACATAACTGGAGTGTGATATACGCTGGTACAGTCTGTAAGGTCCTCGCACGGTGAGACCTCTGAGTACATGTTATCGGTTGAAAAAATTAAATCCAGATATTTACCCTGAGTATTGCTCGGTCGATTAATTTGGGTTGTTGAGATGCTAGCGAAGTAGTCCACAGTAGTGATCCCTCTAATATCTGTGGAAGATGGTGTGAAAATACCGTTGATATCAGACCAGTTCACCACAGGCAGATTGAAGTCACCGAAAATCATCAGCTGCTCATCAGGATGAACAAAAGGGACTATAGCAAGGTCGATGAAGTTGATGATCTCGATATAAGTATCCAGGCTTGACCCACATGTAACGTAAACGACCACGGCGATAATTGACAAATCGGCTAGTTTAAACCGTACAGCAATGACATCATGAACTTGATGGGAAGCCACCATCTCATACGGAATTGAGGTTTTCACGGCGATCAAAACACCTCCACCTTTCATTGTTGTGACATGGTTGTATCGATCTTTTTGATAGACGATATAATCCAATGGGAAGAATTCTTCGCTATTCATAGAATTAGTAAGCCAAGTCTCACAAATGATTATGACTGCATAGTTATTGTCTAGGACACCCAACCGAAACTCTTTAGATTTGCCTCGAATACTGGAAGCGTTATGGTAGTAAATTGTCGAAGACGCAGGTTTTCTATAATCATTGTTGTTATTGTAATTATAATTATTGTTGTTTTCAATGTTAGAAGAGGAGCAGCAGTTATTTAATATTTTAAATGGTAATAATTGTAAGTTTACTGCAGAACTATTGGATTTAAGTATTATGGGTTTTTTGGGTGATCAGTGAATTCTCTCACTGGAACACCCACTGGCCAAATTTCTGGTTGAAGTAGTTTCGGAAATACCTCCAGATTTACCCCGATTTTGAAAGACATGAAATTGAGTTGCGTCACGTCCTGATTGGCGGAAACCAGCAAACGACAATCAACCTAGGTTTCCGCTATGTTTAATTGGTTGCATAAAAAGATCGTAATGCCTCAACTGATGCCGTGTTGGCAAACTTAGAGGCATAAGTATATTTTTTAATAGGAACGATCTTAACTGCGTCTGATACATTATTGCAGGTGCCAACAATAATTCCGGTACAACGAGATTTGAGTAATGCATATTAGATTGAAGAGAGCTTGGGGTTGAAGGCTTATCGATTGCATTCCTGAGCGTTGTATTCCTGAGCTGCTGCTTCGATCGAAATAAACCGATGGATGAATTTTAGGGTAAAATAGGAAAGTTTTGTATATTCGTAGACCTGACAATTGTTAAGCTACGCAGGAACTGTGATATAGAGTTAGTGGAAACCTACATATATTTGCCAGTCAAAAACAAAAAAATGTTTTTTTCATAGAGAATCATTTTTCATGTGGGGAGCTCAAAATAGCTTATTTGAATAAATCAAAATAAATAACATACGTATTTTAGAAATAATTAAAAATTATAAGTAAGTATAACGGCTGTAAAGCAGTTCAAACGAAAAGTCTAAATGATAACTAACTCTAGAAATAATTGTACTGGCGTACACCAAAACGGCGGATCGTAGAAAATGCTTTCGAGTGTGCCGATAATTTAGATTGGTAATAGAATTGAAAATATACAGTTCCAGACCTTGATGCTACTCTAGCGATTTGAGAAACAATCCGATTTAGAATTTAGCTGAATTACGTGGTCTATTGAACGATTCAGGTTGAGTTATTACCCGCAGTACATCGATATCGAGTTAGACACCATATGTGAATCCAATTTGTTCATTGGCAAAACCCCTGAATTTATCATAGAATTGGTTAGTTCAAATTAAATACTGCACTGAAACGGTTTGTTTTTCTGTGAGACGACGATGACTTCCTCCACATCTGTAAAGTTCTATCGTCATGGGCATACCTATGGTCATGGGCTATCGAATCGGCATAGTCAGATTGATGTCTTTATGCCAAAATCTCGAGTTACGAACGATTGTTAACAATGCTTGATAATTGTCAATCTTCTTTATCGACTACTTTCCGCTATATAAAGCAGATATGGAATTTCATCCATATAACCACATCAGACTTACTCCAAACCTATAATTAAAATCTATCAATTTTTACCAGACATTTTTATCGTCGGAACAACGGAAAATGGAACATTTCACCAATATAAGCTAATAAAACGCACTCCAAACATATAAACAAATTCTACTTAGGATCCATGGTTGATCAAGTTGCTATCAAAATCTTGATATATAAACCTTTCATCAGCTAGCCGACTGCATTGCACGGCTATTACAAGATTTCTGTTATTGACCTTTTCTTTTAGAAAATTGATGATTTATTTGTAACTTTTAAATATTTATATCCGGCATTTTTCGGTTCAATATTGAAGTTAATCTTCCTTATCGCTACAATCTGCATCATCGACATTTTAAAATATTGTCGGTTTGAATAACAAAATTAATATCTGCATTGCCATATGCCATAAAGACACTATCTGCATTGCCACCTTTCGGCTGGAAACTTTCTCCTAACTTTAACAGTATTGGAAGGATTCGAATATTATACATGGCAGCCAGATTCTCGAGTAAGGTAAAACGAAACCCGACACCTGGCGAAAATAACGTGGGAATACATAAAATATCAGGGGTACTAAAATGGGTCGCGTAGGTTTTAAATTAGTAGAGCGCTGCAGATTGCATTTTGCATAATAGAGCAATAAGCAGATATCGGGAACAAGATGAGTGGGTAATAAAAGCATCATACAAGACTAGGAGGACGGTCTAAAACATATGATGATAAATACAACGCAGCTAAAGACGACATTGACCAGCGTAAAAATACAAAAGCTAAATGACCAGTGCGAATGCACCTTCTCACGATTCGAAAAACAGAATTTCGGGAAGTGAAACATAGTTAGAGAGACCGTTTCACGGGACGTGGATTTTGGAAATTCCACAAGTGGTTATTAACAAAAATTATATGACTTGTCTATCGAAGGGATTTAAAATGTTTGCTTGTAAAAAGGGGCTCAAAGGTATGAAAAGCAAGAACCAATAGAGAAAATGATCTATAATACGAGCTAAAAATCTGAACCTATAATTTCAGGGTAAATTGGAAGCAATGAATTTGTTACTCCAGAACAAAAACTACCCAAAAATGGAAAACCATTATGAAGGGCCCTGGTTTTTTAACCATCTCAGTTGCAAGAAACAATTTTCAAACTGAATAAAGTAGCTCGATTAGCAACGAGAGAAAAGATGGATCAACGAACTTTAAAGATATAGGAAACCCTTTGATTTAAATATTAGTTAAAATATTCGGGAACTTTTTTCGTTAGCTCTAGTTACCAGAAACGTCTTTATCTTCAAGAATTTTAAGGGTGTAGTTGGTGCAATCCGATGTACAGCCAAATGACGAAAGATGCAACATGAAAATTGGTAACAGAAAGGGAAACCATACTTCTGGAAACATAAAAATTGTTTAAAAATTGATTCCAGTACGTGATGTGGTTGATTCCTTGAGTAGAGTTGAGGAATGTGCTAGAATATGAGCGGGTTAAGTTAATATCGTTGTGATTGCTGTTCCAGTGACATAATTCAAGCGGGAAATGGCCTTTAAGCTTGATCTACTCAGGACCAAATGAAAACGAAGATGACAGGTCTGTTGATCTGTTACAAATAACGTCAACAGTTTACTTATTTCCTCGAATATTCCTGAAGAGCAAAATTAAACCGTGAGTATGGGAGTTGTGCTAATTTGAGCAAGAGATGCACTAAAATTGGATCTGCGAGGTGGTTTACTGGCCGAATTTCGCACAAACTAAGTATAATCAAGTCTTTAGCCGAGTTAAGATTATGATAAAAATACTCTAAAGGCCGAAGTGGTGAGAGCTGATCATTCATCATCAGATGAAACTCAATTTGAGGTACCAACCCCATTAAGTGTTACCATTCACACCGTATAATATGCAGCCGTTCGAGAAAGACTACTATTGAACTGGAAAACATCGCAAAGATAAAGGATACAAAAATAGTACGAAAATTCAAACAAAGCGTTACCGTTGGGAGATTTAAGGTAGGACATTTAAAACTAGGTGACCCACAATATCAAAGAACTTGGCTCAGGTGCGGAAAATTTGGTTATTAGAATATATAAAACGAAACCACAAATACGAAATAACACAGATGGTTCTAAAAATCGATTTCAAAATCGAACGCAAAATCAGAGCAAAATCGGTTTGCCAAAATATTGGCTCATTAAGCAAAAGGGATAGCGAGTAAATCTAATTTTTAATGATCCGCAAATAAAGATTGTTCTACAACGGTTGAGGAAGATCTTCGTAGCGGTGTTAATGACTAATCAGAGAGTTATCCTGAATGCTAGGACATAGAGTTAGAATTAAAGTAAAATTGTACTGGAATGCCTAAAAGATATAAAATAGTGACGTAGCAGTATTCAGCAGACGCGACGTTTAACTGAAACGTAGAATGGACATCGATCAAGCCACAAGGAAAGCAATACCACGATTGTCCATATCAACTTGAAAAAAAGGTAGGAGCAAAAACAAAGATCTCCACAGATCATATCTTCATACTTAGAACACAATTAGAAAGGTCCGTATAAAGTCAAGCAATATTGTCACGTGTAGTTTTCAAGAGAAGTGTAGTACTATCGTTATACAATTAGTGGAAGTAGTATTTGAAGATCATTCCAATTTCCAAAGGTTCTTAGGAAAAATTCAACTTTATTCGTGCCTTTTAAGCTATAAGAGCCTCTTTATTTATATGCTCACTTAAAATATCAACTATTTTCGTTGTATGCCCGGCTAAAATTTATTGCCAATATAATGTGAAAACTAATATATAGTAAATCCCAAGATGGATTGTATTGATAGAGGATTAAAGCTACCGAGAATCAATTTAATAATTTATGTTTAATGTTGATCATCTAATTGACTTTAGCTCCCAGCAATTGAATTACATTTTTATTACTATAAACTCCATAATCTATAACGTTTCATTAAGCAATAATTTTTCATTGCTTTTTAAATTCCTTAACTCTTTCTTTAATATAGATATACCTCATATTTCTTGAGCACAAGAATGTTTTGTGACCGTACGAATAAAAAATCCTTATATATAAATCGTAAAGATTGGTCAACTGCTAAAAGACTGCTAAAATAATATAAATTTTAAAATTCTCCTTACAGATAAAAGAAACAGCAAAATTACTTTGTACGACGTCTGAAGAATGCGATTAGAAGAAAATGTAGAAAAGCGAAGAAAAATTGTCTCCATTCAATGGTTGGTCAGTTATATAAAATAATATACTAGAGATACTTCTTAATAGTAGTTTATAGGTCAAAACTGATAGTTAAGTATTTAACACACAAACATATTATATCTCCATTGCTGTGTACCCAACCAAAAAAAAAAATTCTGTTGAGATAAACTTTTGACAGCTTTTGGAACAAAATTATGAACTTCATGAGAAAATATTACCAACTATATATGAAGACACACACAAACATATATCTATATATATGTATATGGTGAAAAGAGATGTATGTGCCAAAAAAAATATTAAATTTTTAAAATTTGTGGCTTTCTTCTTATGTGTTTATACTCGAACGAAAGCTCTGCACACCACATAAAAAATACCAAAGAAAAAAAAACTTTTCCATGCTGAAATATTTCATGTATACGTTTGTTGGGGTTGAGATTGTAACATAAATTACCTGGATTTTATTAAGCCTCAAGTATTTTGATTGGAATTTTTATAATTTATACCAACTTTGTGTACACAAGAACGATTTTACTTGTAAACGTCTTTTTGAATCTCGGTCATCCATATGCTACTCGATATTAAATAGAGCCAAGCAGAAAAGTTTAGTTTACCATAAAATAGTATAAAGTACAGACACAAGAGAAGAAGCCACAAGACATATATACATAAAGATAATAAAATGCATTTTCATGTATACGCTCATTTAAACTTTTGTGTTTGCTGATAACAATTTTGTTTTTTTTTTCAAAAATTAATCAACTTGAGACTTGGGAATAGCTCAAAAGCACCAACAACAAAAAATAAATTACTTTTTGCATGAGCTTATCGTGCTGTGATACGTAAAGCACATAGTTGGTACATAATTTGAGCCAAAACAAAACGTAGCATAAACTAAGTGCAAATATTTGTTACATAATTTAGATTATACTTTATGTAATAACAACAACAATAATGAATTAACTTACTCGTATACACGATGTAGACGTGTAATCAAAAGTTTCTTAATATTTGATGTTCGCGTTGTGTTCTCACAAGTGTAGCTACATGATTGTGTAAAGCTCACCATGTATATATACCTTAATATAATTTTGAAATAATAAAGAATTTTTTTCCACGATATTAAATAATTTAAAAACTTGGAAGCTTTTTTTTTTTGTTTCGACTTCGAATATGTGTGTACTCAACCGTAATCACTGCTATCTCATATAGCTTTGTAATAATATAGAGCTAAACACAAAAAAAAGTAAAAAATATGTGTAATAAAACCATAACTTTTTATTACATCACAAAAAAAGTACAACAAAGAACAAAAAAGCTTTGATAACAGACATTAAAACCTAAAAAAATATCATTATTGTGCTTTTCGGGGTACCGTGTGTTTTTCTACCTCTTACACGCGCCTCTATATATGTTTACGTATCCATCTATTGCAGATTCATTTGAAAATAATAACCGCACCCACACACATATAAACACATACTCACTCAAACATAAAATATACAAAAATTATTCATTTGATTCATGGAAAATTGCCATGTGAGACTGGGGTAACAACAGAAAAGGTTTTATAACTTTATGGCATTTTTCGAGACATCGTTTAAGTCAAATTTGGAAAAACACGAGTTTTCAAAGATAAGAAGGACTTAAAAATATTTAAGCATTTAAGAGTAAACATGTCAGTAGTATGTAACCCCTTGCTTCACGGAAGTAAAAAGTAAGTACACTTTATGTTACTCAAGTGACAAAAAGCGCACTTAATGACCACGAGCTAAAATTAGCTCAAACGAAAAAATATAAAAAAGATTTTTCGATTATTGTTGCTGTTTAACATTAATATTCGTACTATAAACAAATTAATCGTTGTACAACAATAAAAATGACCAACAATTAAAATAGACCTTGATTTATTAAAAAAATGGTACTCAAGTAACAAAAAACGCACTTCTTGTACGAAATGTTTAAAATAACTCATAACAAAAAATTTAAAAAGACTTTTATTATTGTTGTTGCTTATATGTATAAAAATATATCTACCGAAGTGAAATCGAATTATTAAAAGTTTTTACTACGGTATAAGCGATACGTAGAAAGTACGCAAAATATCACCATATATTAAGTTCTGCATAATAAATGTTTTGTAGTACAGAAAGTACTCAACATTTTACCGCATATTAAGTACTGCATATTAAATTTACTCTTGTTATAAAGTATCGACAAAAAATGAATAAAAATATAAACAAAAACGATTAGCAATAAGCGTAATACGAACAGAAGCATATACACACAGATACATGTTATCGTAGATCTATTTATGACGAAGTGTAATACAAAATTTGATTCGCGTTTTTTGAACTTGATCTTTCAATTTTTTAAATAAATTGACGTACCTTAAATTATTATTAACGTAAGATTTTGGGTTATTGTACGAAATGAACGTAACACAAATTTTTGGTGTTGTTGAACTGATTGAACTGATTTTAATTTTTTTACTTTCATTGAATTAAAGCAAACGGTGCTTGCCCACATTATGACTTGCGTTTAAATATTTTAGTATTAAGAATAACATACAGTTACGTAAAAACCATACTATAAAGTGATCGTGTTTCATAATCTGCTACATTAAGTAATTATTTCTAATATGGATATTTTTACCGAAGAGGTAACCATCAAGGAATTTGTGAAAATATGCCAAATGGTCAATAGCAAAACCAATAAAGAACTCTTACTTAGTAATCTGGCCCGAAAATTGGAAAAAGAAAATATCGGAACATTGAACAATAGCTTAAAAAGAGAAATACGAGATCTTTATGATCAGATTTGTGATCCTAAAGTGATAAAACTTTTTGAACGGCTATCTCATCATTCTTCTACATATAACGCTGAAGTACATGACGTGCAGGTGCCCGATAGTTACGGTTTATATTCTAAACACGGTAAATATTATAAAAAATCTGCGTATGTGTAGTGATACATAATAACATCTTTAATTTACAGCTACGCTCGAGATTCAATCAAAACCATTTTTACAACATCATGTGGAACAGCCACTCGATTTGAGAACTATCGCCATTAGAGATGAGTGTCAGGAAGAAAATTTACTTGAATGTAATCAAGGTAATTATATTTTAAAACTAATAAAGAAATAAATTATTAATATTTTTTCTACTTTTTTCGCAGAAGGAGGTGGTAAGCCGTACGATCTAAAAATCACTAAGGATCCGGACGCGCAACTTGTTCGAAAAAGAGTAATATCACAAAGTGGCGAACAGCATCAGTTGGACACATCGGACATAACTTCGGACGACGAGGCGGTACAGGAGCTGGATGGAATTAATAATAGGTACATGCATATTTTAATTATTAGTAATAAGGTATTGTTTAATACCCAGTTTAAAGTGAAAAGTGCAGTTACAAATTTTAAATTTAAAAATATACCCGAAGAGGTAACGCAGTTGTTATCGTTTTTAAAAAAAGCGTTTGGTGAAATTCTCTCGTATACATCACTCGAGATGCTCTTCCGCATCATAAAATTGGTTTGAAAATTTCTCTAACCGATTTCAACCCAGGCAGGCCCATTGGTATTAGTTTTTTCACAGCTTCTAATTTAAAAACCGATTGCGATAGCTTCGGTACTCGAGTCGGTATCGCAATCGAACTCAAGTTTTCTGTTAACAGACACGCTTCAAATATCATCAACCGTATTACAAATTGCACACGGTATGGGTCGGATTAATATGAAGCGGGTACCATCGCAAGAAATTTTAAAACGCAAAACGAAAAGTGTTTGTGATATTGAGCTTGACGATCCAATATATTGCTTGCCCTTGGCAATACTATTGGGTAAATGTATTACTGATGGAGAGCATATCAAAATCCGTAATTACAAAAGGAATAAGGTCAAACTGATGAACGATATTAAATCGTTGAATAAATTTTCCAAGGTAAAATGTAGTGATATTTTTGGTTCATCCTTAATCCAAATACCTCGGTATGCGATCCTAAAAAAATTAAACGAAAAAAATTATTAAAAGTTGTCTCAGAACCTGAAATCAAAAAATTTGGGTTTACATACACAAAACGAATTTGCCTTGAAAATTTTGATACCGTCCCGTACGGCTTTATTATATAGCAAAATAACAAAGCAAAATATTAACATTGTAATGTAAAAAAAAACACTATATGTATATATATATTTTTTATTAAACAAAAATTAAATACACAAATTATATGTAAAAGGAAAAACAAAAAGAAAAACCTCGTTTTATTTAAGCGCTTGACCGCAACCATTGCGTACGGCTGCAATCGATGTATTCTGGCGATCGTCCTGGTGCGGGGCGCGGTGGGGGCTTAAAAAGGTTCTTAAGTGTTACGATGGTCGCATGTGCTCACGCGTACGCGTGAGCACACGCGACCATCGCTCACACCTTGTTCGCGGTTTAGATGAAGCTGTTTTTGCTTATCCAAGAATTATGTTCGTTGCCGAAACCTAGCCACTTAACGAATATTTGATTGTTTTTCGTTTTTAGGATTTTCTCGACGAGATACACGTCGGGATGCGCGACCTTTTGCAATTCATATTCGTAGAAGCGGCCCGCAATGGGTTGATTTTTAAAATCTTTCAGCTGATACGTGACGGGGATTTTGTTTTTCACCTCGGCGATCTGAAAAATTTCCGTGGACCAATTTGCCGTGTAGCCTTTATCGAAAACCGTTTTATATTTACTAATTCGAACATAATCGTCTTTTTTAAACTTAATATTTTTCATTGCCGCCAACCTCATCGCTGCACTATAATTGAAAACGATTCGTTGCAATAACGGTTCATTCGATTTTGTAACTTCAATCGGGGCCATTTTTATCGTACGATGTTTACTACGATTGTACTCGTCAACCAGTTTTTGGATTACGTCCAGCCATTTAAAGGTGCCACGGTAACTAAAAATTTTCCACATACGCTCTTTTATGGTTACGCGTTCCACTATGATCGCCTTCAACGAACTGTACGATGAATAATGGTTGATTTTTAGCTGGTGCATTAGGTTTTTGAATTTACTATTGTAAAACTCGCGTCCCATGTCCGTTTGTAAATGTTTTGACACACGATCACCGCTTTTCGCCACAATGTCTCGTAACGCTTTCGTGATTTCTTCGCCTGGTTTTGTTTTAATTGGGCGCACCTAACAGAATTTCGAAAACGTGTCGATAACGACTATAAGGAAACAGTAATTATTGTTTTGTTTTCGGTACGCGCCTAATTCCACGAGATCAGCCTGCCATAAATCATCCAATCCCTTTGTGATGACTCTTCTTCGTGGAAAATTCTTTCTAGCCGGTTTGTGTAACTCATTCACTACCTGCTGACGTTCAGACGACATGATGATGATGATGATGATGATGATGTTCAATGAATGTCTAAAGTAAGACCACGTAACTTTTTATGTTAGGTTTGTGAGCGCAGTTTGATTTTAAAATTGAAATTGTATATAACAAAGACGTCGTACAAGTATACTATCCAGTACTGTTAAAATTATCGTCAAGAGCGGTTTTACATAAGTGCGAAATAATTTGTTGCAAAATAAAAAATGGAGCATTCAATGGTTGTTAATAAAAAACAAAAAAAATGACAGCCCTGAATCAATCAAAACAATGACAAAATAATATTTTTAGCATATTTTCTTTCCAACGAGTATGGTCCACTGCGCCAAATACATCACAAGATATATGCCACTAAAGCCATCTAGCGAAAAAATAATGGAAATATATTTCTCCAACCTAATATTTAAAAACCGGCCACTCCGTGGGCTTTTATATCGTCTGGGTTATTCATTCAATGTTGTTATCACAGTTATAGTGGTTTGTTATGAGATTTTTTGTGCGGATGTTAGTTGGTGTTGATAGACATTTTTTAACTTCTGGTCTTCATTTTTTACATTAAGTCTTCATCCGTGATGGTTAATCGAAATTAAACTGTTTTGATATCATTCGCTTTCGACCAAGAAGTAAGATATCATTAAATGTCGCCAGCATTGACACCAATACCTCCGCGCCCTCCAGACGAATGATAAATATAACCATATGTTGTATGCCCATTCACAGTTTCGTGGTTAAAACTGTCATATGGTTGTCGAAAGTCCACGTTTAGTTGCTAAATGATGATTTTACATTTTACTAAAATCAAATTCAAGGTGAATTTTATTAGTAAGCGGTGGTTTGGTCGGAGCGAGAGCCATACTGAGAGAACATTTTATGAGAAGTCAGATCGTGCATATCCGCATGTTAACTCTGAAACTCTGAAACTTCTCCTCTATATTCTAATGGTAGTTGTAGTGAAGAGTTTAATCATTGGTGGTATTAGGATTTTGTAGTGGAAACACGTCTAGTGTGTAAATGGTACGGAAGGTGGTATACTGAAGGTTCTAGAGATTTTTAGGATATCCTTTTCCTGCCCGGTAACACAATTGTGTGGGTAGGGCAAAAGTGTCATGTCAAAAATTTATTTTTGTATGTGTTTTGAACCAACTTACACATTTGTGTATTTTTTTCAAACATATTTTCGTCCGAAAAAAACACTATACCTATACACACAATTGTGTTGGTTGTGCTTCAAATCAAGCGAAATTTTTTATAAAAAACGCCATTACATACTGTTATTCTATGGTTTTTCATTCACACATGTGTGTGGTTTGGACTTATATTGAGCCAATTTTTTTTGGTCGTAAAAGGGATATAAAATGTTTAACACATTCCTCGTTTCCATTGTTCGTATATCTTATCCGTATATTTTTTCCAGTTTTCAAACATTTTTCTATTTACTAGTCATATTTCAAGCACGCTTAACTAACGGACGCTTGCTACAAGACATAAATATTACGTCGGTGAGTAAGTCCTGAGGATGGGAGATCGAAGGAAAAACTAAAATTTCAATTCAATTTCAATTCAATTTCAATTCAATTTCAATTCAATTTCAATTCAATTTCAATTCAATTTCAATTCAATTTCAATTCAATTTCAATTCAATTTCAATTCAATTTCAATTCAATTTCAATTCAATTTCAATTCAATTTCAATTCAATTTCAATTCAATTTCAATTCAATTTCAATTCAATTTCAATTCAATTTCAATTCAATTTCAATTCAATTTCAATTCAATTTCAATTCAATTTCAATTCAATTTCAATTCAATTTCAATTCAATTTCAATTCAATTTCAATTCAATTTCAATTCAATTTCAATTCAATTTCAATTCAATTTCAATTCAATTTCAATTCAATTTCAATTCAATTTCAATTCAATTTCAATTCAATTTCAATTCAATTTCAATTCAATTTCAATTCAATTTCAATTCAATTTCAATTCAATTTCAATTCAATTTCAATTCAATTTCAATTCAATTTCAATTCAATTTCAATTCAATTTCAATTCAATTTCAATTCAATTTCAATTCAATTTCAATTCAATTTCAATTCAATTTCAATTCAATTTCAATTCAATTATCAAAGGATTCCTCTTATATGTAGGAATCGACTAACTCAGAATCATCGTTACTACCTGTTTCAATTTTTAAATTCTACACAGGAAAAATTCTTCCGAAAAAATTTGTTCGGGCCCGTCTGGTACAGAACTAGTGGAGAATGTCGACCATGTATTGGTCGAGTTGGATCGCCGCGAGGGGGAAAGTTGCTGATCTTTATGAAACATGAAACAGCGAGTGATTTATGAAACAGCAGAATTAGCGCTGAATTAGTACTCATGGAAAAAACAAGTTTTAGTCAAAAAAGTATCCTATAGAACCAACGAACTTGGAACTTTTACATTACATTTTCCTGTGTGCATCCAAAATCAATTAAATTGTTTTAATGAAAATTTAGAAATATTGTTTTTCTATAATTTGAATCTATTTTCTCGGTTTAGCCCTTTTCGAAAATTTTACATATATACTTGTAATTCTCACTAAAAATCGGGTTTATCGTCTTTTAGGTGAAGTTTGTTATTTTAAATTTTTAAGTTGGTTTCGATTACGCGGTACTGCAATAATACCAATATTTATTTCGTGCGAATTAATTATTTTCAGATATAAGAAAATATAGGGATTGAAGAGTAGATATTTGAATTGAACAATTTAGAGATCCCATCATTTTCGTTAGATATCAAAAAAAAAAAAAAAACATTCAACAGTAAATTAAACCGAGAAATTTAATTTCTAATGGTACCGAATAAAATAGCTTTTGAAGCATACAAAAATATTTATCATAAAATCCATAAATTAAGCAATCAACTGCTCATTACATAAAATAATCAAGTTTTTATTCATTTTGCCAATTCAACAGCTTCAAATTATCTGGAGTCTAGACAATACGCAATTGAACTGACACTGTTAGAGTGTGCAAGATATCAAAAATAACGAGTTTTCCGTTCATGTGCTACAAAAAATAAAATTGTTTGTGTTTATATTTTAATAATATTCTCTGAAGGATGACAGGCAAAATGGAAGAAACAAAGAAAGCAATTTTTGGAAAATTGATTAAAACGCAAAAGAACATTTTCGGGTTGACTGGTGAAAATGAGGTCGACATGACGACAGTACATAATTTATTTATGTACAGTATAGTATTTCGTGCTGTATAGAAATATATAATATACATGTAAATGCTTTCAAATCAAAAGAAATATGACGAATATTTTAGTTTGTTGTGCAGGCAAACAAAAAACACTTTGTTGTTGCTGCCTATATATAGTTCGTATATTTATGTATACCAAGAAGCTCCTTTTTGTTAACTGGAATAAAATAGAAAAATTTACCTTTGTGTCGGGCCTCGTTATATTATAATGTAACAGGAACATTATTATGATTATTATTATTTTCGGAGCTTTTTATATATTTTGCATTTGTTGTATATTTTTGTAAAATTTATGAGCTTTTTTTTTGTATGGATATGTTAGGAAAGGAAATTTACAAAATGTATAAACATTAAATTTTGGTATAATTTTAATTTTTTGTTTGTTTGAGTCATTACATAAATTCTCTTGATGATTATACACAAAATGAAAAACATTTTTTTTTATTTCTGATAACACAAGAAAATGCATTTGTTTAATGGACTTTTGTTGTTATTGCTGGCTGTTGCTGCTCTCGGAAAAATATTTCCCTGTCTTTATACGTACAATTTGCGATAAGGATGAGAAATGAACATCCACAAATAAAAAACATTTTTTTACACAAGATTAGTTTCTTATTTATTTATTATCTGTTTTAAATGAAATTATTTAAATTTGTTTGCTTGTTGTGGGGGATCTTGGACAAAGCGTATATACATATGTATCCGGGAAATGTGTTACAATATTGCTTCTATAATTTTTGAAGATGTAATAAAAATGTTTGCTTCAAAATGATTTTTATGGAGGATTTTATTGTCTTCGCTTTTTTAATAATATTTAAATATTATTATTATTATTATTATTATACGTTTACATTTCGCGAAATGGCTTGAAATAAAATGCTTAATGGGTCGTAATGTTTTCTAAAATATCATTACAAACTTTCAATATAATGTTATTATAATATGCTGGTTCTGTAATGTCCATTGGGAATGAGACGTGCTTAGTGTGTTTAACTTTCGGTATAAAGTATCTTCTATAAAACCAAAATTACCAAATGATTTCTATTTTGAATTTAGAGTTATATATGTTACAAACAACTCCGATTTTCTTTTTCCGTGTCTTCGTGGTTTCTGAAGTGCTGGTCTTGCAGATCGCTTTGCATTGATCGAAATAAATAGTAATCTGATGGGGCACAATCTGGTGATAAGGGAGCATGCGGTAAAATTTCCCATTTAAGTACTTCCAATGTATTTTTTACTTATTTTGCGACATATGGTCGAGCATTGTCGTGCAGCAAAATCACTTACGCTGTTTGTTGGCTGGAATCAGACGGTTTTCGTTCAATGCATGGTTCAAATATATCCATTGTTGTTAGTTACTAGTGAACGTTTCCACTAGTAATAGTTATGTTCGGTTTTAGCAGCACATAGTACACCACTACTTTCTGGTCCCACCAAATGCACAACATAACCTTACTTCCATGAATGTTTCATGCTGTTGATGTGGACTGTTCACCTGCATGAACTAATGATTTTTTGCATTTAGGTTTATTGTAGTAAATTCATTTTTCATCGCCATTCACAATTTGAGACAAAAAAGTCACAAATTGTTTGTTGAGGGGTCAACATCAAGTAAAATAAAATCCAAAGTTAAAATTGCAGTTTAAAGTAAAAAAATTTAATATCGTATAATCTATAACTTTTGTGTTGTGTTATCAATAAAAATAGTTAAATGATTTTTAAATGATTCATTAAACAGCATAACTTTAAAATAATTGTGTCGAAATAATTGTGTCTATGTACTTATATAAAATAGTATCATTGTAACGTGTAAACCTATTTAGTGCGCTGAAAATTGTGCTTCCGAAGCACAGTAACATAAACGAATAAATTTACTTTACATAGTAGTACTTGTAATATCCCATAAAAGTTAAAAACGTATTATTTAATTAATCATCATATTTCATTACGAAAACAACAATGTCTTGTTCAGTTTGTAACATTCGAATCAAACGTGATTGAACAATTTCAATCAACTGTGGTAGTTGTAAAGAAAGCTTTTTATTCGGCTTGTGTCAATTTGCAAGAATCCGACATGGACTATATGAAATTTAACAAAAAATTATGGAATTGTTCTTCATGTGTAGATAAACTAAAATAGTTTAGAACAAATGACGATGGTCCGGCCACTCCATCAAAGCCTATAGAGAGTAATACTCTCGAAAAAATTTCTGCGGATTTGTGTGAAATGAAGTCTCTATTTTCTGCACACAATGCAAATATAGAAAATAAACTTGATTGGTTGAAGCACTCGGTAGACAAAATTGATACTCTGATTACGGAAAACATAACTTTAAAGAATAAAATATGTTCTTGGAGTTAAAAATTGATTACTTAGAGCAAATTGCCCAACAAAATGCAATAGAGGTTCATGGAATTTTAATATCCTCAAGCCTGTCGACAAGGCTGATATTGATTATTGTTACCGAAAAATCAATAAAAATAAATCACCTAAGGCACAAACTTGTCGGCCAGTTTACATTAAATTTACAAGGAGAACAGTAAAGCAGAACATTATGTATGCGAAAAAGAAGAATAAATTTGATGTCACGAAAGCTGGTTTGCCGATCGGGAGCAGGATTTACAGCAATGAAAGTCTAAGCAGTAGCAAGCGGAAGTTGTTTTACGATGCAAAAATTGTGAAACTTTAGCTTAAATTTAAATATGTTTGGATCCGCAAAGGTAATATTTTTGTATGAATCATGTATAAATATAAAGCCGCATCTTATTTTGAAATTAATTTTTACAATTTAGATGAATATATTTAATTGGATGTGGTGGTGTATGTATTAGTATATCTTAGAAATGATATCCATTTTATGTTCTCTAGTACTCATTTACAGTCTTCTGATATACTTCGAGTAAATTTCACAATTGGTGAATTATAATCACCGTGGTATGTGTGTATCGTTTACATTCTTGTGCTGTTAAGTTTTTATTCTTGAATTGGAAAATTATCTTAAACAGATAATTTCTAAAAATCTAATTGTTTTTGGAGACATGAAAATAAACATTTAGATCACCAAATAATGATCACCTAGATCCGCAGGAATGTAAATACTTTTCAATGATGTCTTCCTTAGGACTTGAGTCATTAATCAACGAACCTACTAGAGTTATATCCAATAGTATGACATGTATTGACCATATTTTTACTAAAAGCAAAATTGGGTATACTATCAATTATATAGCTATCTGTTATCTGATCATTATATGACATCTTTACAATTTAACTTAAATTGGGAACCTCCGCCTAAAATACCTAGACAACAAACTTTTATTAACTTTGAAGAATTGGACCGGTGTTTACAAGTCTAATCATGAAAGGATGTTTTTGAAAAAATGATCCTTCTAAACCATTTGATATTTTTTTTTATATTAACGTTATCTAAACATGTAAAGCGTGTACTTTCCTCTGTGATAAGTTATAACTTAAACTATGCTAAACCATGGATAAATAATGCTCTATTAGGTAAAATCTGCCGTAAAAATGCTTTATCTAAAAGTTGTACGAAACATCCTAATAACTCTAAACTAAAAAGTAAAGTACCAAACTCTTTCGAAACAAATCAAATTAGATTGCGAAACTGATAGAAAACGTTATTATATTCAAAAATTTGCGACTGTATCTTGACCAAAAAAGCAATAGGATTTACTGTATGTCTTACTAACTAGGAAAATGTCGTAGATCTAACACAACAAATAGTATCATCAATAGTATCACAATAACACTATTCTTACTGATAGTGTTGTGATTGCTAATCAGTTTAATCAATATTTCGCGAATATATGTAATGTTTTAAAAACATCAATTAGTTCTAATAGTTGCACAAATTACTTAAATTATGATGAATATAATGAATCGAATTTCTTCTTTTTCTCTACTGATATTTATGAAATCCGTACTATTATATCTACGCTCAAAAATAAAGTTGCATCAGGCAGTGATGGCATAAGCTCGCTTGTGATCAAGAAATTTGGTTACATCTTATGTTTTCCATTGGTTCACTAGTTCAATAGTTTTGTTCAGGGGTAATTTCCAGCAGCACTTAAAAAAGCTGTAGTAATACCGTTGTTTAACGGTGGTGATACTAATTTAGTTTCTAACTATCGACCTATATCACTATTATCAGTTTTTTCAAAAATTCTAGAAAAGTATGTTAAAGCTCGTGGTTTGTTTTATTTAAATACAATAAATTTTATTTCTCAACATCAATATGGATTTCGAGAAGGACTTAGTACTGAGAATGCACTAATGGAATTACTTACTTCTATACTTACAACACTTTAAATGAAGGCCGTGTTGTTAATTGCTTGTTTATTGATGTTAAAGAAGGATTTGATACGGTAGACCACAATTTATTAATTACTCATTTATCCTCAATCGGAATACGCGGAGTTACTAATCGTTGGTTTTGATCTTATTTAGAAGATAGAATTCAAGTAAGTAATATCAATGGATATTTGAGTAGCATTGAACATGTTTAATGTGGTGTGCCTCAAGGCTCTGTTCTAGGGCCACTACTATTCCTCATTTACAGTAACTCATTTCTCGAACTTAATCTATATGCTGATAAAGTAGCGTTTGCAAATGACGTGGCACTGATATATAGTGGTACTAGTAGTTTGAGTTTATCTGTAAAAATAACTCATGATGTGAGAGTTTTGCGAGGTTGGTTTGATCATAAATTTATGATCGTGAGTGATAAATCTAACATAATTCAATTACAAATAACAAATAATTTACTTGATAGAAATTCCAATTTTATATACTCATATGCAACAACGTGTCAAAATAATTCTAATATTAAATTCACTGATAATAGTTGATTCCTTCAAATATTTAGGAATAATTTTAGACAAGAACTTAAATTTTAAAATGCATATAAACATCTTACAAAACCATTTACTTCTTACAAATCGTATTTTTTTTTAGGTTAAAGCCACTATGTCCACTGATTCTTTTTAAAAATTTGTACTAATCCTTAGTTCAATCTGGACTTAGTTATGGAATTAATTGTTGGAGACGAATTTACTATAGTAATTTAAGGCGACTGCATGTATTCCAAAAGTTTATTTTACGAAATCTATATAATGCATCAAGACACATGTCAAGCAAACCGTTATTTAGGAAAGCGAATATTTTAACAATAAGGAATTTTAACATTTTTAAGGTGCTGAAATTATTTTTTACACGAAGTGGAAATCGTCATTTTAAAGAATCATTGTATCCGTTAAGAAATAAATATTGTGTGAAGAGTTCTTCAGACGATTTTATGTGGACACAGCCCCTATGGTATTTTATCAGCTGCCAATTAATATAAAAAGTAATCAATCAATCTGTTCTTAAAGTTATTGCGCGCTTGGTTAATAGAGTTGGATGATTCTGAACTTTTATTCAAAGTAATGAAGTAGTTTGGTTTATTATTATTTTTATTAATGTATTAAAATTTTTTTTTATTTCGGATTTTTATGAATTAATTTAATTATTATAATTTTTATTTTATATTTGACGCCCCCCATTAAATATATTTAACTTTAAAGTTTTCAATTAGGGGCGATACAAATATAATTTTTGCTTGTATGAATAATACTAGGTAGCGTTAACTATTATTATATTTTATATTATATTATTATCATTATTATTTGTTTGTTAATTATTCTTAAGTATAGTCAAAAATAATCTGATATGCAATTTAGTATGGTTGCCTTTTATATTGATTTAAAGGAAATAAAATAAATAAATAAAATAAAAATGCCAACATCGGTGTCTTGTAAGCAAAGAATTTCAAACCATTAAACGATTTTCAATGTTGGCTGACATCAAAATCACCACTTTTGAATCATTTAACGAAATTCGACTATAGGTGCCTCCAATCAAAAGGCACATTGCATTTATTTCATAAATTTTTAAAATAAAGATAAAACTTTAAAAAAATTTTATCAAAAGAAACATGGACAAAGGAAATCTATTTTTTCATCAAAATTGTTGAAGCTTTCAACAAAATTAAAAAAGAACCGGAACTATACCGAACGCTAGTTCCATATTTATAGCGGTAATTTGAAAAAATGCTATTATGTTAACAAGCTTTCATTTTGTAACTTGTGTCTCATTTTCTTATGTTAAGCTGATTGGTGCCATCTATGCCAAACTGTATTCAGTTAGATGTTTCGCCTAAACGTATGAAATTAACCTTCTTTCTGCAATACTATTTTGCCTGAATGAGTATTATCATGGACGAATTATTTCATAAATATAATTCATCTATGGTATTATGCAGTTTTACAAGATATGGGAAATGTGTTTCTTTGCATTTTGCTGTGAGTGTGTACACCCGATTTTTTTTTTATTGATAGTTAGTGGATTTTTAAAATTTAACAAAAAAATCAACTATGTTTTGATATCCCAGATGGTTGATGGTTAATTTTGTTGGTGAACGACATGTAATTAAAAAACCAAATTAAAAATAATAATTTCTATTCCAAGTCGGTGTTAGATATTTTATTTTCCACATATGCATAAAACTCCCATAATATTATAATTGTGGAAGGATCATTTGTTGCAAGTGATAAATAAATTATTATTGGATAATGTGTGCTAGACATGACATGATCTTTAATTGGGACTTCCCAAGTAAATTTTTTATGCAAGTGTATGTGACGTGTATGAGAAAATATATCTCTTATCGAACGCACGGCAGCGTCAGTAAATTTATAGTATCTTCGATTGTTGGTTTTCGTAAACGACGAAAGCGTATCACTTAATATCGTGTGTACAAGATCAAAGTATGAATCTGTGATTTAAAAATAAAATGGCTTGGTGATTTTTGTTTCGGCACGCGATACTAGCGGTATCTCAACTAGTGGTGTTTCATGAGTAGCGATGTTATAGCATTTGTGGGGTCCAACGGTTTAACTGTTCGTCCACGCGATTCAAACGAGTTCAACCGGATTTTCCTTGGTGTTTCGGAATCTACTTTTGAACTAGATGTTGAATGTACATAACAACTTATCTACGAGGGTGTATCAAAGACAGAGATACATATACAGTGGGGGACACATATTTAAGAACGATGACATACTATAATTATTTAAAGTTTTTAAACATTATAGTAACCACAATATTGCAATTTAATTTTATTATTTTGTTTTATTTTTACTTATTTTTTATGGTGCTTTGGTTAACTTGTTTTTTGTGTCTCATTTATTTATAATTTGCCAAACTGTAACGAGTTGAAGATTATAGGTTGTATTGCAAAAAAAAAGTGAAAATTGTTTTAATAGTGTGGACAATTAATTAATAACAGTGGACCAAATAAAGTTTAAAACATTAAATTTAAGGGTAAGTGATTCCTTTAAACAAAAAAAATGGATTCAACGAGTTATTGGTTTACTAAATAGCCGTACAATGGGCAAACATGCAAGCTGTACACCAGAAATACTGCAAGGAAAATGCTTCGATGGGAACGATTGCAGACGACTTGGGTTGCTTAAAGCCAAAAGTTTATAATTGTGAAAATAGACCCAGGAGTGCACGACCTTAAAAAACAATAACAAAGGAAGACAGGATCATTTGATTTAAAAGTAAGGGCGATCCTTTTCTGACGGCAAGGGAAAAAACAGAAACATTGCGTCCCAAATTGAAAAAATGTATCACAGAGGACCATTAGACAGCGGCTTTAAGAATCTGAATTGCGTGGCTTAATTGCACGCAAAAAGACGAACGTTTAAAAAAAAATTAAAGCTTAGTATAATGTTTGTAAAACAACACCTACGCAAACTTTAGGAATTCTAGAAAACAGCCTCTGGAGCGATGAGTCGAAAATAAATTTGTTCGGATCAGATGGTACCTTCACGGCTATAGTGATGTATTGGTTTAGGGAACACAACATTAATGTTTTAGATTGGCCGCCGCAAAGCCCAGAGCTCAATCCGCTTGAGGAATTGTGAGCCGATGAAGGGAGGAGATAAAAATCGATAACTTGCCGCAATTCAGACGAGCTCTTCAAAAATATTGAAGATATTTGCGATAATATCCCTTCATACCAGAAGTTATAGTTACCAGTCTTCCGAGGCAGTATTAGGAGTGGGATAATTGGAGGGTTTATTCATCATAATACAAAACAGCATACAAAATTTCGAAGTTTTTTTTTTTAAATATTTTATTATTCCGACTCCACGTTTTCTATTTCGACAAATGACAAGAGTGGTTTATGGTAACTAAAATAGGACACAAATGCTCTAGTTTGAATTAAATCAACATATCGTTGAAAGACTGCGCCGATAACAGCTTTTAATCGCGTTGTTGATTCAATACGACAGCTGCACATTTTTAAATTTTATTCTGTATTGAGGTATTTAATCAAAGGGAGCGCCGTATCTAATGCAAAATTCACATTGAAATCCCCACTCAAAATCATTGGAATTTTATCATAATTTTTTCAGAATCTGCGATACTTTTGGCGTATACTTTATCAAATTCTCGTGAATAAATTGAATAAAATTTTCCATCGATTGGTTGGGAGAAATGTAAATCACCGCAATAATTACAAAAGTGTCATTGTCTAATCTGCTTTCTCAAGCCCATATTTCTCCCACTTTAGAAACCTGAACCGACAATGATTCCGGTTGCAGTGCATTGATCTCAATTTGTGGGGTGACAACATGGGTTCCATCATTTACATTGTGGTAGATTGTAACGCCACCTGCCTTTATATTTGGCCGTTTATATTGAACGATAATACCGAAATTTGGAATCTCTACAATGTTGTCATTATCCACCCACGTCTCCGAAAAAATCAGAAAATTTGACGACGATGATATTTTGTCTAATTGAAGATCTTCTACATGAGCACTTAAACTTTGGCAGTTGAAGGTAAATAGTGACAATCCTTTCCTCTCATTTATGAAATCAAATAATTATTTCTCAATAGTCTCAAGTCTATTCAAGTTCAGCCTTTGAAATTCAGCTTGCAATTCCAGTGCGGATACTGTTGCTCTTCGACTATGATAAATTTTTTTATCATTTTGCACATTTAATAATGCGTTTCGGCGTGCACGAAATTGCCGTACACGTTCCGTTGAGATCTTTGCAATTTTTTACATGAAGTGATTTTTCTCCCGATATTCACGACACATTTCGGCATTAGTTTTCGGCATATCTACGTTTATTAAAATTGTAGAACGACAATACATAACTATACTGCTATGTACTCACTTTATTCTGTATACAGAAACAAAATAAAACAGAACAGAATAAAACTGAAAATAAAATAACAACAACAAACTTTATTTTTTTTCAATTGAGTATGAAAAAAATAAAAGAAAAACTGTCGCATTTTCGTTTCATATCGCTTTTTCATTTTCTTGTAGTTTTTTCGTTTTGTTTCATCGATTTTAAAATCACCCTGGTACTAAAGAAGTTTCACTTCAAAAATAAGGAATATCCTACAAAATATTAAGACTATTGTTTTTTTAAATAAATTTTCCAAATATATTATTATTTATATATTATTGATTATCGGTTAATAAATAGCCTATCCCGTCTCACTTGGTCGTGTCTCTGAACTTCTTCCAAAAATCAGTTTAGAATTTCATTCCGATCAAATCATACCAAATTTCGCCTTAATCCGTGAATAAATCGCCTAGTTCCACCCAAGTTGGCTTTTCTCCAAAAACAAAATTATGACTTATGGAACAAGGTTAACACATTTATTAGATACCGAATGCTAGAAATAGATATTGTTACTTATAACACCCACCATTTTCAAAATAACGCGATTAATGCAAACTACAATTGGCCGTAACACAACCAAAACGACATAGCATGAAAATGCGCAACATTCCGCAATACGATGAAACATAACGGCAGACATGGTGCAACATGGTGAAGTGATACAACATGATACACATTCAGCAACATTGTGCAACATGGCCCAACATAATAGAACGAACACAACATCCCTAAACAAGATACAACGTGGTGCAACATAAATAGTGCAATATGACGCAAAATAATGAAACATATTGCACCAAAGTGCAACACAATGTGAAAAGGTGCAACATCTCACAACATAGTGGAAAATCACGCAACGACTTACAATATGATGATTTTATCCCGCAACATCGATTCAGTCACCTTATCACCGCAATTCTTTGTAAAAATCGCTAAATCCGAAAAAAATTTAAAAAATGGAACCGGGTCGCATCGAAGGACCTCATAAGCGAATTTTCTGGAAATAGCCACCCATCGAAATCAGTCGTGGAATTTTAAATTGTCCCTTCACCAATTATCATCAATACAGTGCGGGCCGAAAAAAATTAAATAAAAAAAAATGCGTCCTAGTCGACGACCATTTGAAATTATAACTCATCGCAATCGACTCCTGGCACCCGAGAACCCATTTCACCAATTTTTGTAAATATCGCGCTAGCAAAATAAAATATAAAAATCGGCCCTAGAATGTTCCGATTTTTTTTTGTACCGAATTATTTTCTTATCACAATCGACTCTTTTGGCACTATTCTGACTTTCCCTGGGAATTTAAAATAATATATTATTTTCATACCATTTTTGTCTAAATTGTATTTTACTGGCCTACTGATGGAGTTAGATTGGCGTAAAAAATTTACATAACAAAGTTGATTGGGAAATTTTTTTTCAAAAAATTTTTATAGGGAAAAATATTTCCCCATTTAACTTTGTTTCAAAGACAATTACACCAAACTATTGTGTTCCGCCGTTTTAAAAGTGGTGATTTTGACACCAGTGACAAAGAACGCAAGGAGACCAATAATCTTTGAAGACGCTGAGTTGGAGGCGTTATTGGAACACTATATTCATGCCAAACTCAACATGCAATTCAAAACCATCTCACAACCACGGGTATGGCACAAAAAACAAAGAAATTTGGTTCCGTATGAACTCAAGTCGAACGCAGTTTTTCATGTGCAAACAACTGCTCCAACGACAAAATCGGATGGTGTTTTTCATCGAATTGTGACTGAGGACGATATGTGGAGTCACGACGACAACCCAAAACGCGGAAAATCGGGGGGTAAGCTCGTTCATACCTCAACTTCAACCGTCAAACCGAATATTCATGGCAAGAAGCCAATGCTATGCATCTGCTGGGATCAGTTCGGAGTGATCTACTACGAGCAAGATAACTACGCCCTCACATCGGTCGTTCAGGACACGTAGTGCGGTCCTAATAGAACCATATTTCATCGGTATCCATATCATCCAGTTTGGCCACAAGAAGTTGCTCATCATCGATCTGTACTGCTCGCCGTTGAAGATTATGGTAATGCCAGTTTCGTTTTGGAAGAAGTTCGGACAGCGACTTTCTCGGGAAGCATTTGGTGCTGGTGTGTAGCTGCATCGAGATTGGTATCACTCCAAATCCGATAAATTTGCTTTTTCACATAACCAAAAATGGGTTTAACAGCAAAAGATGATTTTTTGGCAAAATTTGGATCAACTTCCTTAATCAACCTCCATAAGACTAGTTATTGAACTGGTTGACTCGAATTTGGCCACCAAACGTCGAATAGTATATTCGGACGGACAGTTACGGCGAGGACTACTGAACAATTCACAACAAATTTGACAGATGTTGCTTTAACAACTTGACAGCTATGATCCTAACAAATTTCGACTCTATTGAAAGACCCTTTATCTATAACTGGCTACAGCCTTTTAAAAATATTACCTTTTAGAAACCTTGCTAATGTGATTTTAGAACAAGTTGACATTTCGCTTCCGTTTTAGTTATAAAAAATCACACGTAATTATCATCAAGATATAATTTATTCATAGCCTACTAAGACTGCATAATTTTAAAATAATTGCCAAATTTTGAAAAATCGGTACTCAGCAGCTCGATTTTGTTTTTTCCTATAGGAAAAGGAATTATGAAAAATATTTTCATAGTACTTTTGTCAAAAATATCATTTTCTGGCCTACTGAGAAATCATGTTTGAAATAAAATTTTATAATTTACACGGCGTCTACACTATGCAAATTTTCTGATATTTTCTCTCATGAGATTAAATTTATCAATGTATGTGTTATACAGATTTTGCAATTCTCAGCAAATTATCAGGAGGCTATTTCACGAAAAATTATCATGAAATTTGTACGAAATGTCAAATTAAAATGCACTTTTAAGGTTATGTCTTTCATTTTTTTCCTACTGTTGAGACGTAGGTTTATAGTTGAATAAAAAAAAATAAATTTAATGGCATTTAATACTGAAAATACCGTAAAATTAATTAATATGTACAGAAATTACGAATGGTTATGGAAAATAAGCTGTAAAAAATATAAAAGAATGGATTTTAAAATTGTTGCGTTCCAAAAAATGGCATTTTTGACAGTATTCACCGAATTTTATTTGACAATTGAAGAAAATTATCATTAGAGTAAAATGCCCAGTTATGATAATTTTTTAACAAATATTTATCAATACATTGAAAAAAACACACACATACATAAAATTTCATGAGAGAAAATATCAGCAAATTTGCATAGTGTTAGGAAATATTTTTTCAGTATCGAAATTGGATAGGAAAAATATTCCCAAGTTAATTTTGTTTTTGAAAAATTTTACATTAAGTGCTTACCATAGTATGCCAGAAAAAAATGTTTGTGTCCAAAATACAATGAAAATATTTTCCTTAAATTCCTAAGTAAGGAACACTTTACGAATAAAAACTCTTGAAATGCTGTTTTTCCATTTAGAAATTATTAATTATTTATAAATGTTTTTTTTTTTTTTTTTTTTTTTTTTTTTTTTTTTTTTTTTAAGGAAAAGAAAGTATTAATCATCCAATGGATTTAATGTCCTTTTAAGGTCAATTAATACTCCCCTTTTCATTCACGCACTCACCCACCCATTCACCTACTCACACATTTACAGTATACCACCTGCACATTGCAAGCTCCATGTCAACCTGTAAACTGACATGGACGGTGGGTCGGCGCTGAATTCTTCACTCCAACAGAGGGTCTAAGTTGTGTTTATTAACATCACCGATCGTAATCGATGAAGAAAATTTGCTTTACATCCTGCCTCTGATGGGATTCGAACCCAGTACCTCCCGGTCCAAGTGCCGAAGCTTTAACCACTGCGCCACTTGTACGGTAAAATGTTATATAATTAACCCACTGGACCAAAATTAGATGGGCTTCTTAACTAATTATGAACGGAAAATTAGGTCGACCTTTGGAATCCGATCATCAATAATTTCTCTTCATTTTGTTCATTGGAAACTCAATACTCTTGGAGTTTGTTGAACTTCTGCACCACAAAATGATAAGAGCTTTTGTAACTGTAACTCCTTCACATCATTTTGCGGTTAGTTAAAAATGTTATAGATTCAAAAACTAATTTTCATAAGTATGATATTTTCACTTGATTTCATTTAACTCTACCTTTTTGTTAGCTGACTAGACAAATTAGCCTTGATGAGCAGCACAATTTATTTTCGAGTACACAAATTATGCTGCCATTATACCTACACTTTATTGTACCGCACTCACACCACAAACACTAATCTTATATTTACATTTTACATCCAGATATAAAATACATATAATTCTATAAATTATAATTAATTTTTATTATTAAATAAAACATAAATAAACATTATTACATTGTATTAAAAAAATTATTTTTATTTATTTAGTTTTTTGTGTGTCTCAGGTGAATTATACCAACCGTAGTACAGACAGATATAATATTTCCTTCTTATATAGTTTTCCATCTTGAGATGTAATAAAAAACAAAATTGTTGAAGAGTTTCATCTGTGTAGCATAGAGCATTAAAAACATAATAATAACAATAATGATTATATACAAAAAAAAAAAAAATAAATTACAATAATAATAATATCCTTAAAGAATTAGACATTCGAGATTATGAAGATGTTGAAATTGTTAATGTTTTGTATAATATTTTCTCGTACCACAATAATGTTGGCGTGCGAGTTTAAATTATATAGAATTTTTCTTCTACCATAAATATCATAATAAAACATCACGAGCTTTAGGGATTACGAATTTAAATTTCATTTCCGCTGGAATTGCTTTTTCTTCTTTATTTTTATTTCCGATTAAATTGATAGTAAGGTTTTCAACATGCTCGTTTCAAATCGTGTGGAAAATGTTCTATTGCTGTACAATTTACTGCTGTAATTAAATGACTGCAGAGCGACTTTTTATGTTTGACTGATTGATTTATTGATGCATTCCAGTGACATCCCCACTTGGTAGAAAACTCCAATAGTACGTGCTCAAAGTCAGAATATTTTATAAATATTAAGCAGTTTAAGTAGAATTAAAAAAAATTTCAATTTCATAAAACAAGCACTATAAACGCCTTTTTTTATAGTGTTGGCGTAAATATGCTGAGACCAGCACCCAACTTTCTATTACCACGAAAGTCATAGATCACAAATAAACCACACTCGATGTCTAAGGCAAAAATATAGTTATTTTATTGTAAATTTTTAGAGGTCCGAGGTTCGAGTCCAGAGGGAAGTTGTAATTTTATTTGGTCATTACTCTTCGAAGAATTTCTCCAATACTAAGTGAAAATTGGATTTTGCAATGTCATTTAATAGAGCGCGTGGTAAAAATGGAAGGAAAAGTATACATGATCCCGCACAAACCAGTATGACCCTTTCACCTGCCCTGGGACCTCACTGGGATTCAATGGAGTAATCAATCATTAATCCGAATACACGGAGGAGCATACTAGAATAACAAAAGAATTGACGTTAATCATGAAGCAAGGCATTAATCATGAAATGTTGGTAGAATTGATGACTTAGAATATTCTCGAATACAACTAAACATAGGACACTTAATAAACACATTTCACTTAACACTTGTTTTTTTGACTTAACACTCGTTTTAATCATAGGAGGTTTACAATTCCGACACACATACGACGGATGCAATAAATGGAATAATATCAGAGCTTTCTACGATTTTAAAGAGCCCTAATATTAAAATGTGTATTTTATTCAGACGGGAAAGTTTTTCTATGTTACATTGTTACCACAATAAACAATGTAGAATAACTAATTTTTGAATTAACATCTGTGAATGAACATTTAATTGAGTAATTAAAATTTTTATTTTATACGATTAAGAACATATTCAAAAAACACATACAGTCAGAAACGAAAATGTCATACACACTGAGTTTTGAAATTTTGTTTAGAAATCATAAGTATTAAAGAATTTATGTTGTAGTTTTTTATTAGATTAAATAATTTTACAAATTAACAAATTCAAAAATAAAAATTAATTTACCGTTTAGAATATCAAAAAAAAGTCTAGGAATTTTTCCAACGAAAATAATCATACACTTATAGTATAATCCTTGATTTTTTTAAATAATTTACATAAATTATGTTTTATAATTAATTCAAATTCGGTTTGGTCCTCTTTTATATTTAGAACCTCTGTCATATTGAATACAGGCGTACACAAACTAAAATGTAGCGATTGCGAGGCGTTGCCCGGTAGGGTTAGAAAGGGAACAACCAACGACGAACGCTAAATAATAATTAATGTAAAACTTACTTGAAAATCTGTTCGCGAAATTGGAAAATTAGTTGGCCAAAGTCGTTCGAAGTGGCTCAAATAATCCAGAAGTGGAAAATATACTTAATAAAGCTACCCACCCCCAAAATATTAGAAGGTTTTTTGTGGAAACTTGGATATCATGGACGTGCGCCACGCAAGAAGCCATTAATTTCAAATATTAATTCCAAGAAAAGAATTGAATATGCAGAATAATTAAAAATAACAGACTTCAACTTCTAGAAGACCGTTGTTTTTACGGGTGAAAGTAAATTCAACATTTTCGGAGAAATGGGAGAGATACAATTTAGAGAAAACCTGCAACAACGTTGGAGCCAAAACATATCATCCCAACTATTAAACATGATGGTGGTTCGGTTGTGGCATGGGGTTCAATGTCAGCGAGTGGGGTAGATATAATTTGTTTTTATTACTTGATATATGGATCGCTGGAAATATCTAGATATTTTAAAGGACAATTTGAAACCATCCGTAGAACAATTGGACGAGTCCAAATAGATCTTCCAGCAAGACAACGATCCTAAGCATACGGTACACGTTGTGTAAGAATTGTTTCTGACTAACGTCCGAAATCCAACCAATTCGCCACCTCAATCGCCTGACCTGGAACCCAATGAACATTTATGGGATCACCTGGAACGCCGAATTAGAAAATACAGGACTACCACCAAAACAATTTTGCAAGAATCAATAATGAAGAATGGGATACAATTTCAACGGAAGTTACCAAGAAGCTGGTAGAATCAATGCCTAGGCCCTAGAAGACTGAACGAGGTTATCAAAAATAAAGGAGGACCAACTCGATATTAAAATAATTATAAAACATAATTTATGTAAACGATTTAAAAAAAATCAAGGATCATACAACGATCATTTTAGATGCAAAAAATTCTAGATTTTTTTTTTATAATAGTAAATAAATTTTTAATTTTGAGTTTATTAATTTTTAAAATTATTTAATTTAATAAAAAACTACAAAATAAATTCTATAATCCTTATGATTTCTATTCTACATATTTGTACTGACTGTATATGTAAATCAGCCATTTCTATTTAATATTTAATGAACGAAAATAAATTAAAAAGAGGCATTAACAATACCATATAAATTTCAATCCGGAATGAATAATTTCATTTCACCTAAAAGTAGGATTAAAATTATTCCATTCTTCGTGTAGTTCAAATGTTCACCGCCTGGTTAATTAATAAAATAATTTTATTTTTATGAGTTGTCGCACTCTAGGAGTAATGTAGTATTTTTATCGAATAAAGGATAAAGAACCAAATGACATAAATCAACGATACAAAACTTGAATTTCGATGCTAAATTAATCTGAAAAATAGGACATGTTTACGTCGAAAACGCATTTTATAATTTTCATAAAAATATTTATTATGACATAAAAGTATATCGCATGCTTAGTTTGATTTTATTAAATTTTTATACCAACCGATAAATTAGAAAAAAATCGCTTGGCTGTTACTTTGGACATACATTTCATTCCTATTCGAATAGGAATAATATTTCACAAATTAAGATCACATACATAGATATGGAAAATATATTCCCAATTTATAAATTTTTACATCAAACTTATCTCCTCAGTAGGCCGGAAAAAAATATTTGAACATAAATTACATATAAATTCTTTCCCTAGTTCGATATTCCAGGGGAATTACCAGAGCATGCATCTAAGGCAAGAAAGATGACAAGCGGAGAGCCACGGCAGACGGACTTAAGATTAATTAGAGACTGTAACAGTGCATTCGCGTTCGGTACAATGATGTTATTCTTTTGCTAAACGTGTGAATATTATAGTATTGTGCGAGTATTGGAACACTGTGCGAGTATTGTAGCCCCCAAACGTACGCTAAGTAATCTAATACCTAACATCGAGTGCATTTTTGGTGATGAAATTTTGCTGATTAAAGAACCACAATCGATTGAGCAATCTAGTAAAAATATTTAAGATCATGTTTGATTGTTTTAAATAAGGTTCACCCGAAATCAAGTGAAAAGTGGTTCATATTATTTTACCTAATAAATTATGTAGACTGTAGAAAACGTCGACAACCTAGGAAATGATATACTCGTAAAAATCTCAATTTACTCAGTAATTTCTTTTTATTTTACTTTAGTCGGTCTGATAAAGTCGCTGTCTAGCTATTGCGTAATTGCCTAGTTGTTCTAGGGACCAAATAAGTTAAGATTTGGATTCTAAGAAACATAATTTGTTCGTCAGTATAAGGACGAACTCCTACTGACCTAAACTAAATTGACCACCGGAGACGTTTTTCATATGATATGCAACATTCTAAAGTAAATTGCACAATAAAATACTTCCAAATTACAAAACTAAATCAAACTTTCACTTTTATAACCTTTTGTTAAATTAAAAATTTGAAATTAATTTTCTAAAAAACTAGAGACATCTAGATATCTAAAAATATGGAATAGACGTTTTGTTGATCTGTCAACTGTAACATTCAATTTCCAATTACAATGTTTTAGAAATCTCGCCAGTGGAAGATTAAATATCCTGAATATCGAGTTAAGCTGCAGATTAATAAATATGAAGTGTGTGACTATGATGAAGCATATCCAGATTCTGTGATATGGCATATAAAGTAAGGACAACCTTATTCGGTAAGTTGACATTTGACCCCGATATAACATTAAAATTTTCGGTAATTTAGGTAAGTATTCTCATGTATAATTAGTCACCATATTTAAAGAGGAAATTCATCAACTACCATAGAAACACCAACGAGAAGGTAACTAAAATGGTCAGTGCCACCCACATTAATTGATGTAAAACTTTTGAGATCCATCCGTTCATCGATTTCATTTTGTGTGCTTATCCTTAGGATGCTAATTATTCTTGAATGGTCATATGAGCAACGATATATAATATCAGTTTGATGTTAGCTAAGACCTCGACTATAGGAACAGACCCGCTGCGCATATTTTTTGTAATAAAAAAAAGTAAAAAATTAAGCGGCTCAAGTGTTATTTTCTGTTATAGATTCATAATAGTAAAATGGATCAGTGATAGTTCAGTTTAAGTGCTTTAAACCTGCACCGACCAAATAAGCCCGCCCCAATGAAACCTATACCATAATTTGTTACACATGTATTACAATTTATTACAAGAAATCCCGATTTTATTACAGTAACCGTTTTCGGGGAACGAGTGGTCAAAATTGTAACTTTTGATCTAGCTATGATATCGGGATGGTTCTTGGACAAGAATTTATTACAAATTAATTAAATTGAATAAGTTAGTTCAAGACCAGTCGTATAACTTGCCTATATAGGAGTAAATTTCACTCCAAAACGATTATTTATTTCAAAACCGTCAGTTTAACCAACTTTAATAATTTATTACACCAGACCGCCACCAAATATTGAGTCTAAGGTTACTACATGGACTTTGTGAAAGGTAGGCCAACTGGGGTAATCAAGGTGTGTAATAAATTATTTTTGAGGCAGGGAAGTCGAAATTTGATTCAAACGATAAAGGCTTCAAATGTATAATTTATAGGTCGATTTTACCACCTTTAATAATTTAATACATCAGACCGCTACCAGATATTGAGTCAAATGTTAATGGAACTAGTGGTGGACAGGTAAACTTTAATCAGGTATTTTATGTCAAGTCACACGGATGTGGTGTGGCTGCAAACAGTAAAGGCTCCGAATGTGTAATTTAAATTTCGATTTTACCAATTTTTACTCAATATCTGGACCCAATATCTGGTAGCGGTCTGGTTTAATATATTTTTAAAAGTGGTGAAACCGACCCTTCAATTATATATTTGAAATTTTTAATATCGGAACCAATTCCGTGGAACCTGACAAAAAAATAATTTATGACCCACCTAGATAAAGATGACACCACAAGGTTCATGGAGTAACATTTGACACAATATCTGAAGGCGGGCTGGTTTAATAAATTATGTGGTAAAAACGACCTTTATATCACATATTTGAAGCCTTTTACGCATGTCAGTTAAATATATTTGTTTCGGATTGTTTACCATTTTTAACGAAGGCTTGTGAATATTTTTAATTATGTTATTGAAACAAACATTTATTTTTTATGTTACGCGTGTGCCGAATTCTATTTTTTCGAAGAAATTGCTGACTAAACTAATTAATTATTAGTTCATGCCAGTTAATTATAGATGGTGTGAAACACAATACACTGAAATATTAATCTTATTGACAAATTTTATCAATTGTTGAAGGTTTTTCAATTGATGAAGTACTTGTTAACGATGGTAGATAATTAATCATTCAGTACGCAATTTAGGACTAAATGTTAGACACAGTACGTTTTATACGACAACTATCATAATTAGTACAAACTAACGGTAATTTAGTTTATTCAGTAGTTTAGTAGAAAAAAAAAATATGTGAGGTACACAGTATCAGTTACTTGGAAAATTATTTTCTATGAATAATAGTTTGAATAAACTAAAATGTACTGAAACAAAAGTTTAAAATATATTCGATCACTACTACAAGTAATTGTCGATGTTGTTGTCGAGTTTTTGACGTTATTGACGAGTTGTCAACGTCCATCTCAGTAAAGCAAGTGCGGCTTTTTATCACCTTCAATGGACTAATTTATTGATCCTCAGTAGAATAACCAAGCATTATGGTTGGCCGAATATTTTTTTGCGTTCATGTAACAAAAAAGAAGAAAACAGTAATAATAATTTTTGGTGGCGTCCATCTTTACGCGAAACTCTATCATCAAGGGCACCAAATTATTTTTTTTTACATAATTTTTTCATCATTCATTTTATGATCTCTGAATTTTTTCAAAATTTATTTGTAATAGGTTTTTTGCTGTCTGACCATCTTTCATTTATTTTCTGTTATAAACAATATTCCGTTTTCTTTTCTGATAGTTTTTTTCTCTTTCATATTTTGGATTTTTTTATGTGATTGACGAGCATGGTGAGGATGGATTAGAGTAAGTATCCGCATTCATGGATAGGTAGGTAGTTGTCATCATTCCTTTCCTCGCGGTTACATTTGGTTCACATATACTCTTCAACCCATGAATCTAAGCCGGCAAAACACCTGAAGAGTCCCTGGGTGAACCCAAATTTATTTAATGAATTCAGGTTCATTTTATGTTTTACTTTGTTTTTACTTCTACGTTTGTTTTATCTTTAATAATTTAATTTAATTTAATTTACGTCTTTTTTAGATTCTCCAGGTATACGATAAAAATATGGGGAAATAAATTACTTCCTTACCCAATTTCTAACGGGTCATGGGTATTTCTGAAAATTGTAAAACTCTTCGTGTATCTTCGGCGACGCTGGTTTGGACGATGTGAAATACATTTTTCGAATAAAATGGCAGTTGGAAAGAGATAAACTGGTGAAAATAATTGAAAATTTAACGCCTGAAAAATAAAAACTATTATGATCGACGAACACTCGATCTGGGGGCAGTAACACAATACATGAAGAAAATCCTACCTCCAAAAAGCCAGAAATGGACCTGTATCTCCACAAAGAAGAAGTCGCTTTAAAAACATAATGATGTTCTGATATTTTGATGTGATTCGGGAAGTAGTTCAGGAATGCAGCCTTGTGTGGAAAACAAACATTTTATTAACTTTGTAACTTTTCTCTGTAAAATTATTTGAAGTTAAATGCAAAAAACTGTTGCATTTCTTTGAATTTTTAGAACAATTTCTCCGCAACAGCAGGTGCCGGCACCGGCACCTCTGATTTTATTATATTTGTTCAACCATACTTAGTTGTGGTATAATTGTCACAAATACCTTGCGATATTAAGCAAGTTATGAATTATTTCATTGAAGCCAATCAATTCAATATATTTTTGCAAAATCCATGTTAGATTTGACTCGGGAAATCTTTCATGGTAGCGATGACACGGCACCAAATTACGTCTCTGTGAGAAGTAAGAGTCAAAATAAATAATGACAGTATATGTCCGTGGAATAATCTTGATCGTTGGGACAAAATTTCAGACAAAAAATTCATTTTTACGGATTCCGTGGCTTAACATTAACAACCTTCTTACAAGCTACTTTTATGATCGAAAACAATATGTGGTAATAAATCAGATGTTAATTGTGGCATACCTCAAGGAAATGCCCTTGGCCCTATATTATTTTTGATTTACATAAATGATACGGCCCAACTGACGTCTAATGCGCTTTTAAGAATCTAAAGACGATTTCCACACTGTGATAATCCTAACTCCCATTTGGTTAAATTAACCCCAAATTCGGATAACCTACCTAATTTTTGGTTAAAATTACAAAGCAATTCATGGTTTAAATGAAATCATTGGGTGTCCTATATTAACCAACAATTTCATTAGTTCAAACAGGATTGTTATTATAACAAGAAAAAAGTCAATTTAACAAATTCGCTAGTTAAACTAACCAAGTCATTTTTTAACTTTCTGATATACGAGTATATTAATTTAATGCTTGGCAAAATGAATTAATTTATTATATTTGCTAACTATTAGTTTAAAATTATTTACTTAGATTAACCAAACGGTTGATTCAATTAAAGAAAAGCTTCTTTAAAATAAAAAGAAGTAGTTTGCTTGGTATTTTGAATTAACCCATTTTGGTAAATCGGACCAAGCGCTGGTATGGCTGTGTAACAATTTTCCCATTGTATATCTAATTTATAAAAATCTCGTGTCACGGTGTTTGTGGTCGCACTCCTCCGAAATGGCTCGACCAGTTTTTGAAATTTTTTATGTATATTTGGTAGATATGAGAATAGGTCGTGAAGTATATTTCATACCGCTAGGTGATTAGGGTTTCTCTATCCAGAAAAATGTTTCTTCCTACCTCCACCGTCCCATTTTTTAATCGCGATTTTAGTATTTTTGTATGAACAGTATTCAAATAATTTAACCGTCGTTCGTATTTCAAAAAGAACGAAATTATTTATATTGTTAAATGACAGATGGCGCAACGTCCGCCTCATCGAACTTTCATCCACATCGATATACAGTATACACACAAGTCCTTCACGAGAAGCGTTGCGTCATTTTGACATTTCATTCTGCATTTCAAAATGGGGTGCGCGCAAAATTTTGTACGATTTATTTTAATTTATAAGAACTACATAATATTTACCTTGTTTTATGATTGTAAAAAGGTTGGAACAAGGAAACAAAGAAGAAAGTGAGCTCGATGGATTTTTAAACGTATCGTATGATGATTCGATGCGGTCAGGACAACGTCATTCTGCGATGTCGTGAGTTGTGCCAACAGTTCGTACGCGTACATTTGAGATGTACGCGAAGGTAAAGAATGAACGACTGCGATCCGACGACAGGATCAACAGAAGCTGAGTGCAGAAGAATACATTCACTTGCGAGGCGCTATCATGAGCGATGCCGACACCGCCGAAATTGGTAACTCTATCATTCTACCATCATCGTACGTAGGCAGTCCAAGTCATATGCAAGAATACATACAGGATGATATGACTTTCGTGTGCTAGTGCGGACGACCGTGCTTATTTATCACGTTTACATGTAATCCAAAGTGGCAGGAGATTACATATTTGCTAGTGCCAGGCCAAAATGCAATACATCGTCATGACATTACAGCACGTGTGTTCAAACATAAATTGAAGTCTTTATTGAGCTTCATTACAAAACTACACATATTGGTCCCACACGTTGCTGGATGTTATCGGTTGAATAGCAAAAGTGAGGATTACCTGATGCACACATTTTGATTTGGTTAGTCGACAAAATACGCCCTGAGGAAATCGATAGTGTAATTTCCGCGGAAATTTCACATCCGTCTACTGATCGACTACTGCTCGGTATTGCTACCACAAACATGATTCAGGGCCCATGCGGTGATCTGAATCGTTTATCGTCTTGCATGGCAGATGGAAAATGACCGGTGTGAAGTATTTAACGTGCAGCTTTACGTTAATAGAAAGTGTAGCTATATTTTAACGAAAAGTGTAGACTCAAAATGTGTAGCTACATAAATTATCAAAAAGTGTAGCTGGAAAAGAAAAAATACATGAGTGCTAAATGTGGAATTTAGTGTTTTCAACTTAGGATGGTATCTTGAATTTGTAAAAAAATTCAAGACAATTTCGATGTTATGATTGGTGGGATGGCCCTAAACGTGGAAGCATATTATAGTTCCGATGGTTTTTTGAATTATTAAAAAATTAAGTGAATTTGGAAAAAGATGCTTCCACGTGCTTTCCAATCACAACATCCAAATTGTCTTGAAATTTTGTTTGCAAATTATAGACACCATCCTAAGTTGAAAACACTAAATTCCACATTTGGCACTCATGTCTTTTTTCTGGAAAATGAATGGTTCATATTTTTTTGTTTTTATCGGCTGTGATCGTCTACAGCGCTCCATTCCTGTTTCGGTCATAGATTCTATCCCCACACACTTACAATACATTCGTTTTAATTAACAAAAAATTACTGATATTTATGTCGTTTACAATTGCAATCATAAATTTGTAATTTTCCTTAGAAATACCAGTCAGTATAGACTACAGTTGCCTGCAATAAAATTTGTAATGCATTATGATATAAATTTTAAAAACATGGTCAATTGATTTAATTCTATAATATGAACTAGAGCTAATCCGGTTTGGTAATCTAAAGTAACATTTTAACTGTTTGTTATATTTTGAATAAAACAAACTAACAAGTAAATGAAAAGTTCTTTAAGTAATGAAGCTTTCTGATCAAGGAGGTACATGTATACCATAAACCTAAAGAGATCGTACCAAACATTTAAAACCTGATAAGAAAATACGTAAATATCAATATATGTAACAATGGGATGGTTCGGCACTGATTATTTTGTTTAAAAACACAACTATAACTAGAAAATCAGCAGTAGTCAGCTCAATAATAATATCAACACAAAAACTAAATATTTGATTATTGAAAATAATATTATGATGTTCCACAATACACAACTAAATGTATATATAGAAGCAATAAGCTTTGTCAGATAAAAATTAGCATAAAAAATAAATTTACTTACATCTAGAAATAAAAACAATGCATGCTATCATCCCCTTATGTATATGCCCACCCACCATCGCACACAAAAACGCACCGTACGACAAAAGTTCAAAACTGTTTATATAGAAAGTCAATTCAATTCATATCTGCGCTATACCTAATATATACAGAACACACACACAAAGCTGATATTCTAATAAAAGTTTGTTTTAGTGTACTATTTTGCAACCCCTCATTTTCATGTAACATCGAAAAAAAAGCTCATATCAGTTGATTTTCTTTTCGTTCGTTCTAAATATTTATTTTTTGTTACTTATCATTTTTCTATTTGTTCGATTATATTCAGTCGCTTATATACGTATACATATACATAATCTTTACATCTCGCATATATATACAACAATAACTTTATAACATAAAACAAAACAAAAAAGCTCAAAAGTTTTCTATTCTAAAATATATATATATTTTTAAAGTCGTAGAACAAACAGAAATTTTTATTTTATTTTTTGCTGCGATATATTAAATGAAAGTAGAGCTTTCATCTATCTATCTATCGCTTGCTTGTTAGTTCAGTACATGATGGGGTAACGCAAAATTGAGATAATCCATCGTTTTATTTCAATTTAACATTTTTATTTTGTTGTTGTTGTTTGTATATGTTCTCGATAAATTGAGATTGTTGCTGTACGGTAATATCAGTGAGCTTTCAACATTGTATATGCGATGCTAATTTTAGAAAGTGGATTTGAAACCGTTTTGTCTCATGTATACAAAGGGTATTGTTCAAATAAGTACAATGTGATGAAATATTTTAAGAACACGTTATGATTTTAAGAATAAGTCTGTTCGAAAAAGAACAGTATATCATGGTAGATTTTGAAATATTAAGTTTGCTCACTTATATGTCTGCTATCTTCAGTTTACAATAAACTTAAGCAATCTTTTAAATGATATGGCAGACTTATGAAACTGTCATACATTTGAAACTTCCTATCTATATAACTTTCTTTTGGATTAAAGTATTAAATCTTATCATCTCAATTGTAAAACAACAATACTAATGACTATGATAAAAATGTAGAATTTACCGATCAATAAATCTAAACCTCAGCCAGTAGTCACTCTATAGTGGTATAGTAATAATCGTAATATTAAACTTTTTTTTTCGGAAGTCGAAGTGTACTAAACTTAAAAGCTGTTACCTGTTATGTATCCAAACATCGATTCATACATGGTAACATATACATAACAAGATGAGGAAATATGTAAGCTCGTAAAAATAAAATTTTATAGGAATTTTTCCAAAATAATAAAATGAAGTAAAAATAATTTTGTTTTTGTGTCAGATCCGGGATATGATATTAAAATTTTATATTTCGGTAAAAAATTATTACGTATTGTCACAATTTTGTTCATCTTGTATGTGCGAGTATTTCTAAAGTACAAAACAACAAGTTTATTGATGGTAAACGATTTGTAAATAAAAATCGAAAAATGTACTGTTTTTTAGGTTGGAGGTAGCTTGTTTATAGCAGATTTAATTTATTGTGTACCCAAACTAAGCAGTGTAGAATTCTATTAAATATTTGAATTTCGCAGAAAACTGTCAAAAATTGATGCGATATTAAATTAAAAATAACGCGTGGCGTGATAATAGATTTTAGCTTTTCTTAAAATTTATATTTTCACATTAAAATTATTTATGGGAGTGAATAATTCGATTACAATATAGAATTAGGAAACAGGGTTTTAAAAATTTCTAAGTATCAGTGTTTTATTTTTTTAAGCCAGTGTCAGCTCAAACTCTCGAGGTTTCTCATGAAATTTGTTCCTCTGTTTCTTTACTCTATTTAACAACGTTACTTGAACGCTCGAATTCGTATACTCAAACTATCAAAAAAGAGGTAAAAGAACATAAATCGTAAAATTTATAAAATAAAAACTTAATTAATTATTAGAGATGATTTGTTAGTAAATTAAGTGATGCTCAATTCATTGTTGTCTCGAGCTTAATTGGTTTATTTAGAGCCACAGTGGCAGAGCATTCAAGTTTTCTGACAATTTGAATTAGAACTCTATTCACTTTGAATATAAGGAAATAAGCAATTAGGCAAACAATAATTATTTGTATGTCCGTATTTAGAAAATATCAAACGGATCAAACGATTTTTATGAATAGTGAAATTGAAAGAGGTACTGGAGTACCAGAAAACGTAGCCAATGAGAAGATCTGTGTTCCTTCATTCTTTGTGCCATGAATCGAGTGCGGTATATCCCGATTTTCGAAAAATGCGTATGGTATCCTGTATTATATAGTCCGTGTTCGGTTTTTTAAATTTTGTTCGATTCAACTGATTTAAATATAAATTTGTGAGAAATTTTCTAAGTACTAGAAGCCGAACATGACGAGTCTTGATTTCGGGATGATTTAATAACAGGGTCCCCTGTTGGAGCTTTTTATGTTTTCGACTCTGTAACGAAACCGTTCTAGATCGTATAGAATTTTCACCCACAGGTGAACTCTCAGAACGTCGTTTCGTTATCAGAATTGTTTTATAGTATATTATACTTATTCATTGCCCTTGCGCGATCATTTTGAGCGCGCCTTTAGCTCAGGAGTTTAGCGATGGGTGTTGCAAGGGTTGAACAAGCCGTGCTAGACTGCTGGGTTAAAAGGCAAAAAGAACTAATAGAAAATATAAAGGAAGAAAACTATTAATGCGAATGACAAATTCTGACCGAAGTAAAATTTGTTCATTATTTCAGAAGGAAATTGACTGTATATAAGGGAACGGTTTATAGATAACCAGAGAATTATTGCGGAAAGTAATTATAAAACCAAAATATTAATTAGGTGTAATGAACATTGCACCTGCAATCGCACTACCTACCTGGGTCTCACCGATAACTATTAAATATATCATATTATTTAAAACCCGTGTGGAGATGCCGAACTCCCATCGTGGCGCGTCCTCAAGTGGCGGATAGGGGAATGCTCTTTAACCGGCTTGCCGGAGGGTAGGTGGGAAATAAAATACCATCCGCGAACCAAATCTGGCTAGGGGAAGGAACCCCGAATAATAAACCAATCATTAAGGCAATGAGTGTACAACAAAACGGAATGTATACCCCAGGTGGTACGTCAACTTTACAGTTGGCCAATCCATCCTCGCACGAGGCAGGCTCAACGGATTCTGGGGTGAGCCAACTATTGCGTAACCCACTTATACCAAGCACAAGTATCTCTAGATCACCAACTAGACAAATGCTTCCCAGTACTCAGCAGGAGAATGAAAATGCTAAACGTAGTTAGAACGGTAACCAAGAAAATCACCACGATGTCGCTAGAGAAAACTATGATTTAAAGAAATCGATAGAAAACTTAATGAAAATCAATGAACAGCTTTTCAAAGAAGTCCAACATCTTAAAGAAGAAATTGCTGTAATCAAAAATGATAATCAAGCCAAAGAAAATACTGGAGCTATCTATGAAACAGATGAAGATGAATTGGCATATGAAACGAGTTTTATACGAAAGGCAAATTAAAACTAAACGTCAAAACAACAAAATAAAAGCAGAATCTTCGCCTGAAGTGGAAAAATCTACACAGAGCGTCAAAAAACCAAAACCCCAACGACCTGAACGGTCATCTACGGACATAGTATTAGTAAAGGTACATAAGAACGTATCATTGATACCGAAAGAGAGACCACTGCAACCGGTTAAAACATCCAATGTAACTAACCAGGGGGAAATGCAGGAAAATCAAACAATACATAAAGAGATACCACCTCCACCCATTAACATACTTAATGTTAGTGAATACGAAACAATTAAAAAATTAGTGAAGTTAGTTCCAAACGATAAATATAAAGTCAATGCACTAAATAATAACGTTTGGAAAGTGAATGCACTTGACTCAGAAACCTACAGAATGTTATCAAATGCTGATTGCATTCGCTCAAAACATCGAATGGTTCACCTATGAAAACAAAGCTGGCAACTAATTAAAGTCATGGCCAGAGGGCTACATCATACATGCCCCAACGAAGAAATAATTGAGGAACTTCGCCAGAAAGGATTCAAAATTCTAAACGCTATAAACATATTAAAGAGAAAAGAACCAAAGTTGGCCTCCCACTTTTCATGCTAACATTTGAAAACGCTGAGAGCATTGATAGGGTATATGGAATCAAAGCAATCCTTAATATGAAAGTTAAGATTGAAGCATTAAAAAAGAACCCTAGTAGAATGCCACAATGTTACAATTGTCAGGCGTATAACCACACACGCAAACACTGTAATAGGGAGCCCAGATGCGTAAGGCGACTGGAGGCGACTTTAACGCGAAACACATATTCTGGGGATCAAACAGAACTAGTCCCAAAGGAAGGGAGCTATTTGAAGCAGGCAGGACATTAAAATGTGAGTTTCACTCCAGTAGAAAGGCAACCTACTGGCCTACGGACCCAAATAAAATTCCTAACCTTCTGGATTTCTATATATCAAGAGGTATCTCCTAAAATTACTTAGCAGTTGAAAATGAAGAAGGGCTATCGTCAGACCATTCTCCAGTTTTAATGACAATAAGTGACACGGTAATAAGGAAGGCAAGCCCCCCAAGACTAACAAATAACAAAACCAACTGGGAATACTTTCGACATCGAGTCGAAGAAAGCATCAACCTACAGGTGCAGATCTCGAATGCTTATACGATAGAAGAAGAACTAGAAAACCTCATTGAAAGTGTGCAAAAAGCGGCTTGGGAAAGTACTCCTGATCAGCCAGAAATATTACAAAAAAGCATATATTATCCAGTTGAAGTGAGAGAGTTGGTTAACGACAAAAGAAGAGCTCGTAAGAGTTGGCAGAGAACCAGAGCCCCTGAAGACAAAACAATCCTAAACAACTTGTGCAAAAAACTTAAACTACATATAAAGGAGATTAAGAATGAGTCTGTTGCAAGCTTCCTAAGTAATCTGACCTGTAAACCTGACACAGACTATTCCCTGTGGAAAGTCACCAAAGGTTTAAAATGGCCTAAAATGCAAGTGCCACCCATTTGAATGGTTGATGGAACCTGGGCTCGCAAGGAAAAACAAAAAGCTGATCTGTTTGCCGAACACCTACACGGTTGAAAATATCAGTATAAAATTAATACTTTTTTGTTATTCATATAAATCCATAAATAAAACGTATAAATGTTATACTTGCATCACTTATAAAAATGGATATGAATTTATGATTTTTTTTATACTGAAGGGTTTAGAACAATTATATAAGTCATCGTATAAAATTTTATAATAGAATGGGTATAAAAAAGTTGTATACTCCACTAGTGTCGATTTTTTCGGCTTTTTGGACAAAATCTTACTTTTAATGGCACCCATTGGCCCATCGATGATCCATACCTACGATACAATGTTACGACTATTCCAGTCGTAGAAAATAACGAGGCCATTTACTCGCAATATTTCCACCACAAAAGTAGAAAAATGCACTCCTCCCCATTTTAACCACAGGGTACTTGTGTACACAAAGATAAGATACACAAACCCTTAAAAAATGAGAACTCAAGTCTCTTTTTGGCAGCTTGATTGTAACGACCAAACTACAAAATTTCAACTCTTGCTTTTACCTTTAGTACAAAATAAGAACTTATCGATTTAGCGAATTATATCCTTATATGAATTATATAGGCTACGATATTCAATATGCCACTTCTATAACTAATATGTATGAAACTCTATAACTTAACCTTATTAAACAATTTCATCATAAAAACCTATATTCCTTCTTATAAAATGTATACTGGTATAGATATGAATTATATGAGTTACATTAAAATTATACTTTTTCCGGATACAAATATATAAGTTTCAGTTTAAACAGATTTTATATTATGGAAAAATATTAAAACTATATGTAAAATGGTATTAAAATGCCTTTACACCGATTTCCGTATTAAAAATTATACCCATTTTTTCAACCGTGTAGAAAATACCTTTAAACCACCAACTGGACAAGCGGATAATGAATATCTAACACCTATAAGCAAAGTATACGAGGCATCTGTGCTACCAGTTACTCTGAAAGAACTCAAACAAGAAGTAAAAAATCTCAAAGATAAAAAAGCCCCTGGATACGACTTGATAACGGGGCAAATAATCAAAGCCCTACCAGAAAAAGCATTAAGGAAACTACAGCACATAATCAATGCTATCTTTAGACTATGTTATGTTCCGAGACAGTGGAAAGTAGCGGAAATCATAATGATTCCAAAGCCTAATAAATCACTAAATGACAAAACATCGTATAGGCCTATTTCTTTGTTAACAACAACATCAACAATTTTCGAGAGACTGTTTCTCAAGAGATTAAAGCCAATTATAGAGAGTAGAAATCTTATACCTGAACATCAATTTGGGTTTCGAGAAAGGCACTCAACGATAGAACAGGTACATAGGATTACTGATACAATTGAGGAGGCGCTGGAGAAAAAGGAAGTATGCTCAGCAATATTCTTAGACGTAGCCCAAGCATTTGATAAGGTTTGGCACCGTGGTCTAGAATTTAAGCTCCAACGAGATTTGCCAAAACAACATTCTGAATTGCTAAAGTCTTATATCAACGACCGTTACTTCCGGGTGAGACAGGAAGGAGAATACTCTAAACTGAAGAAAATATTGGCAGGGGTTCCACAAGGCAGTGTTCTAGGTCCCGTTTTATACCTCCTGTATACAAATGATCTACCAAACATAGAAGAAGCTAGAATAGGAACGTTTGCTGATGACACAGCTGTTATGACCACCGATGCTAATATACTTGAGTCCACGAGAAAACTTCAAAATACTGTTGATATAATAAATAACTGGCCAAAACAATGGAGAATAACACTTAACGAATCGAAATCAACACACATCAACTTTACAAATAGGAAATTAGAATATATTCCGATTAGACTGAATTCACAACAAATACCATATTCTGACAATGCTAAGTACCTCGGCATGACGATAGACTCTAAACTCAGGTGGAAAGCGCATGTTAAAAAGAAAAGGAAAGAACTGAATTTAAAATTCAGAAAAATGAACTGGCTTATTGGAAGAAACTCCGAACTGACAACGCACAACAAACTGCTGTTATATAAACAAATCCTAAAACCTATCTGGACGTATGGTATTCAGCTTTGGAGCTGCTGAACAGGAAAAGGAAAACTACAGTGAAGATCATTCAAACATTTCAAAATAAAGTACTACGTAGGATTGTGAATGCTCCTTGGTACATTAGAAACGACAATCTCCATCGAGACTTAAACATGGAAAACGTTAGCGATGAAATACAAAAATTTGCAATGAGTCATGTACTGCGACTGCAGCAGCATGACAACGAGGAGCTACTGAACCTACTTGATCGCACCAATGGACCAAAGCGCCTAAAAAGAACAAAACCTTTAGAATTAGTGGTTCCTTGAGCCGCTTGAATCAAAGGACTGACAGAGCTGGGATGAACTGATAGGTTTCATCCCACAAGAGTGGACTACTTAACTTATAAAACAATTACTAGATAATCCATATGATTAGTTGTAATATTATACAGAAATAAAGATTTCTTAATAAAAAAAAAAAAAATATTATTTAAAACAAAAATATTTTAATTGATTTCCGAGCCACTGTGCTCTGGAAGGTGGTTTATGTTTCCATTCGATAACGAAAAAAGCTGAAATGGTAGAACACTATGGAGTAGCTACCCAGAAAACAGGATAACTTTGCCCTGAAATCATAACGGTTCATGTGCTCGAAATATTCACTATTTTTGGTTCCTTCCTTTTATTAAAGTACTATTTCTCTATATTCATCTTTTTTCTTTTTTTAATTATATAGTAAATTTACAGGTCTTATGGCCTTTCAAAATACAAAACAACATTCGGAACGAATTTCAAAACTTGCGTTTACAAATATGTGATATATTGGTAAAGTAATAATCAAATAATCAAACCATTTATTATGAAAAAAACTAAATTTGTGTAAAAAAAACTGTGCCCAGTATTGGCGCTGCTTTAATTTCGCAAATGCCGCTTATATATATATATTACTATTATATTTGGTTTTTGGAATATGAACTGGAATCTTGAAACGAAGTAATAGATATGCTTCGAAGAAAAATCAACCACAGCTGCTTTTAATCTTGTGCCGTAATTTGGAGCTTGCATATCATTCATTTTTCGTCTGCTCCAAAATTTCAAAAATCCACGGTGAACACTCTCGCCAGCTTGTTCAGACCATTAACCAAGACCTTCTTCTTCATCCAAACATCCAAGCGATTCCTCAAGATGACTCAAAATTAGATGAATTTTCAAAGTTTCACTCACATCGATATCATCGAGAGCTTTTTTGAAACTTGATATGTGTTTATTTGAATCTGACTCGATCCTCGTTACTGAGAATGTCGACTTTACAATTTCGTCCATGGCTCTAAATGCTGCTACGAGTGGAAACAGTGATAAATCTGCGCCCACGATCTTACAAAAATCAGGATCCAATAATTTCGCGGACTTCTCTGCAAGCATTCCCCTCAAACGCTGTAATTTTCTGCAAGCATTCCCCTCAAACGGCTGTTCATGGTAATTTTTCGAGACCAGACCCAGATGTTGGAGCCATAGAAGGGGTTTCTCTTTGCCTAATTGCGACACAAGCCATCTCCAGAACATAGGGTTTACGAACCCTTGCAGCAGATGAAGCTCTGGAACAACACATTTTTGAATCACTCTGATGTCATCAGGTTCATCGAATAAAGGTGGTGGGTTGATTGTACTTCTACTCGTAACGGAATTCTTTTTCTTTCTCCTAGTGATATAAATTGATCATAATTGTGGCGCAAATCACCGTAACATTTGGAGGCCAAGGAATCATCTGTTATGTCTGTGTCGCTGTAATCATTTGCTATCGAGTTGTCATCTGCAATATTCTCGATTCCTTACGATCTCGCAAATCTTGCAATTTTATGAAGCAATAAGGACACGGAAAACTTAATGTAGCTGTTTGTTGGCCATTAACGAGAAGTAACAGCTTAAAGTCAGATACGAATTTCATGGAAATATTATTGATTTTTGTGAGATCAAATAATATTTTCAAATTTTCGTAGGTTTTTTTTTGATACGCGGTACAATATCCAGCATAATCAACTTATGTACACTCGTGCACTTGAGAGTTTACCTCTTCTTCCTTGATGGACCTTCCTTCTTGTAGACTTTCAGAAACGTAATTTTTCGGAACAATTGACATTCAAATTTTGAAAAACTCTTGCCCGCCATCAGCTATAACTTTGAGTGAGTAGTTGCCAATCAAATCACGTCTATCCACTACATTCTCTAAAAGTTCCTCCTTGACAGAACTTTTTGCTACATCAAAATCCAACATATCGTGCCTGTATAGATCTTCCATTCAATTAGCTCTTTCTGACAATTCTTTCTGGTACTGCTTTTTTCCCACAATTTTGTCTAACAAGGTGACCAATTTTAGCATTTCCCATCCAGACGCTCAAGAATTGAGTTGATGGCTATATAGGGCTTCAGCTGGAAAAATCTTTGGCTCTGCCACCTCTTTCAGAAACACTATTTTTGTGCTACCCCTTGTAGACAAAACCTCAGGCATTTTGGGATCACCCGCTGACGAACTACATTTATCATCGAGCAGAGAAGCACATATCTGATCTCGATGTTTTTCAGGAAGCCGCTTGGTTAATATTTCCAAATTTTCCACTGCTCTTGTTTTCGAACAGGTGTCAGGAATACAAGGGTAAGGAATTCCTTGAGATACTTCTTGGGAACAAATGGAGCAAAGTTGTATAGTTTTTGGCATATTTTCGTCTAGATCCTGACCCCTCTTAACCCCAGTGATGTTTGAGTGGTGGGATCCATACATTCCACTGTCGGGAGTAATTTTTATCGAAGTGTTTTACCAACAGGCAATTTTTTTTCATATTTATTACTCCCTTATGCCTAGCGGTTAAACGTATACTATATAACAGTTGCAAATAAAATTGGATTTTTCATGTGACCTAGTTTCCTTTGGTAGGCATATATCTTCATAGTTAGGCATCACCTTAAATGGTCTTCTGTTATCATTCTGCCGTTTATGATCTTGTAGCACTTGACGACAGGTTACACAGGTACTTGAAGGGAATTGAGGGTTGGATATGGCGAAATTCACGTTTATAAATCTTCGAATTTGTAATCCTTGATCTTCACTGATGCGGAAATCGTGTAATTTTTTAACACCGAGCTTTAAAACTAGACACATACTAAACAAATGGAGCATTTTTGCATGCACACGTATTCTATTCTTTTTCTTACTCTCTCTCTCTTTCTCTCTCTTTTCAACTAGTTCATCTTTCATCATTTACATGCCGTAAAATATATAAACATGTCTTATATATAAATATATAAACAGTCATTACAAACAAAAATTCATTTTCATTACGTCGTAGTTTTGAAAATATATATACTCTTGTAAAATCACACATTCACACACGTACACGTTCAGGGCAATGTTTTCCTCTTTTCTGGTCAGCTACTCCATAGTTGTCGACAATTTAGTATTTCAAATACCGGACAAGTGGTGCAGTGGTTAAAGCTTCGCCACTTGCACCGGCAGGTACTGGGTTCGAATCCCATCAGAGGCTAGATTCAAATCGAATTTTCATCATCGATTACAATCGGTGATGTTAATAAACACCACTAAGACCCTCTGATGGAGTGCAGTTTTCAGCGCCGACGCGCAAATACGCGGCCTAAGTGTCAACCACTGAAACCTAGTATTTTGAATAGTCAGGCACAGCTTGTTTTGTTGCTGTTACTGCCATCTATGATTTTTTATTGTTAATTACTGAGAAACTAAGTTTAATTCACGGTTTATATGAAAAAATCGAGCTGAGGCACACAGCATTAAACTAAATACTAAGCACATATAAAAATTCAATTATAAATTATTTAAGTGTCTTATGTTTGGATTTGCGTATTTACAAAAAAAATACGTAACTTTTACGTAAACCGAATTCACTTATTCATTTATGGTGGTCATATACACCATAAATTAAATGTTCCGGACATCCATAAGAATGACCGAATTAATATAGTCCAACTATGAGATTATTATACCGATAAATCATAGGATCGTTTAATTAATTTATACACATAATTTTTTCATTGTGCAAACACAAAATTTTTAAGATAAATTATAACAATTGATTAATATCAATACTTAGTTTTGCACGATCCGAACGATTTTAGGTTTACCAACTGACTTTGGGAGACATCCCAAAATAAAAACAAATAATATTTTGAAGCAACACCTACCGATGATACTAAATAATTACTGGAGTGGTATTCTATTGCTATTGTAAGGAAGAAGTTTTTCGATTTCCAGAAATCGATTTTGGCAAAAAAAATTCTCAATAAACTTTGGAGTGTAAGTAATTGTAACAAGTCGAAAAGGTTAACATGGCGGGATATGTTTTTTTGATTCCTATAAATCGATTTCAGTCATTACACATGATTGAGGACAAAGTGGCTAGATCTAAGAGAGAAAGATCTGTCTACAATTTCAATAAGGCGAGATAGTTCCCGAATAATTCGATATGTAGGTCTTTACGATAGCACAATCCAAGAGTACTGTAGATATTGTTCCTTCTTGTAAATATAATCATTTAATCACAAATTGCATCAAATATAAAAACCTTAGCACAAAATAAAGGCATCACTTTGCATTTCATCTACAATCGATGTGATTCAAAAACACTATGTAATACCTGTAATGGAGCACATTATTCCTTACTACATCAAAATACCTCCATACTCCTACACGACTTTTGGACCTCTAGTAACTGTGCTAGTGAGACTGAGCTAAATAATGGACAGAAATAATTTGTAAAAGTTTTGATTGGTGTTGTGATAGCGGTTCTCAGGCAACATATACATCGATGAATCGACAACTCAGAGGCTAAAACTCAACAAAAAAAAAGACAAGGCGAAATATCAGGAATCGGCGACCGACAAAAGAATACCATCAACCAAGAAAGCAAGTATACTTTTTACACCCCGGTTCTATATGATTTTGAACTTGATGTCAATGCGTATTGACCCAAGTTGACAAAAAAGATACCGCAAATGAGCATCTAAACTCAGACACTTGGAGACAGATAGACGATTTAGTTTAGGTCGACCAATATTTCAGGAGTCGTATTCTAATATTCTATTAGAAACGAATTATATTTTTGATTTTAATGCCAAAAATAATAAAGGGTGAAACGGAGTCCTCAGTTTCCAATGAACATTAAATACGAACCATGATTTCAGCTGTACATGATGATTTTCAACGGTTCTGGGAAATCAAAGAAATGCATTATGAAGTGGGCCTTACAATAAAAGAAAATGTATAGCTAGGTGACTCTAAAAAACAAGTAATTGCGAGATTCCTTCAAATAGAGAAAAAGCTCCAAAATAATACTGCGCTAAAAAGAGATTATACAATTTTTATGGATTCAAGAAACGATTGAACTAGGATAAAAAATTATTTACATCATGCGACCATAAAGAAAACAAGCGCAACAACTAAACTGCCAACTAAACATCGCAAGGATATTTGATCCACTAGGCTAGATAGCTCCGATAACTATAACCGCGAAAACATTGATGTAAAAGGTTACTGAAAATCCGGTAGATAAAATCCCAAGAACAGTTAAAGCTTGAAAGCAAAATTAAAATTCTTAGGTGGAATAATTCTAATCACAGTGTTATAGAATTACATGGGTTCTGTGATACTTCGGATATAGCATATTCTGCTGTATGTAGTTCCATTAAAGAAAATAAATAAACATCGACTAGAACTATCCAAAACAGTTTACTTATCAATTTTATTGTATAACATAAGGGAGTCATTAGAGGCGCCATCAACACAGCTTTTACGGATTCAACCATTACTCTTGCATAGATTGAAGAGACTTTATACAAATAGAAAATATTCGTAGGAAGTATCGCTGAAATACAAAACAACATCACTCCAACCAATTAGACAAACTAAAAACGGCACAGTTATTCACCACGCTCACGTTAAGTATATCCAACGTTAAACCATTCAACATATATCAACTTAGATCATTGGTATTCAAACTCAACGGGAGCACATCTAAAGGGAGGAAAAAACCATAGTTTCATGGAACTAAAATTTTTAAGTCAAGATTAAATCTGTGTTTGATACTAGACGTGTAACACCGAACTTTTTTATATAAATTTCCGACTACTAAACCGAGAGTTTGTTTATACCAGTTAATAATAGATGTCTCTTAAAGTCTTCACTTCAAAAAATCAAAATTTATTTGATATTTTATTCTAAACTGCAAACGTAGTACAGATTTTTTCAATCGCGTTAGAAATTCTCGGGAAGATAAAAAAAAAAATTTTTATTGGCAAATTTTAATTAAACTACAGAAATGGTTTATTTGTGCCATCTATCAACGACTAGTATAAACTAATTATCAATTTAGCGAGGTTATGAGGTTAATCTTATTTTATAGTTTTAATATATTTATATACACAAATTTAATTTTTATCTATATTTAATCCATATATACGAATCTTATAAAAATATCGGCATAGTTATTTTATAGTTCATTGTTCTTGTTAGGCTTATACAGATTGCCAGAAGTAAAATAGATTAACCACGGAATCTCTACATGAGTCCTCTTATCTATATTTTGCTTTATGATAAAATTGACTAAATGAATTTTTAATAGTTTCAAAATAGTTGTTTAAACGATGGTAAACGCAGTCAAATAAGTTTATTTTCGCATTAAACGCTTATTTTTAGTTAAAAAGGGAAGAGATGTAATTGTTTTGACCTAGCTTAATTTAAAACAGAAAATTCTAACCTACCGGATTTTTGATAAATTCCTGAATAAATGTCAAAAAAACAACAACCTTGTTGAAAATATAATCTTCATTGCAAATGTTGAAAATGCTTCGTCTGAAGTTGCCACTTTCGGTACACAGATGTCCACCACATTTCACACGAATCTCCCAATTTATGGAAAAAACTTTAGTATGAAGTTTTATTCCGAATAGACAATTCGGACTGGAGAGATGCCGAATTTTGGTGAACTAATTTTTTTATCAAACTCATCATTTCCAGTAAAATTTAAAAAAAATTATCTGAACAAATATTGTTTGAAACTTACGTATTTTTTTTTTTTAGTTATTAATTTTTGTTTTTAATCGTATGAAAGCTGCTACCTCCGGTAGACCTATTCCGACCAAAACTCACTGGGACCTCCTCCTGGGGAATTAATGAAAAATGGTTAAAAATTAAGTCTCCGGTTTAATTATCCCGATGAATCAATCCGTCAATCTGTCTGGGCTGTAAAGAAGCTGAATTTTTCTTGAAAAAGAGTTGTTGTCATAATTACTAATTTCCGCTTAAATTTTGGAAAACAGATCGATAATGTTTCAAAATTCATTTAGAATCGTTCATTATCATTTTTCTAATAAATGATATACTTCTACAAATATTTGCAAAAAACTAAAACGCCCCTTTGAAAAGTGTCGCTTCCGTTTTGGCCAAAAGCCTCCCAATTTATGGAAAAAGCTTAAATATGAAGCTTCATCTTGTTTGGTTTGTCCCACTGTGGGGTCTACTGAGTAAGGTAGCACTCTAACAAATATAAAAGGTCAATTTCTATACTGGAGGCCTTGCCAGTTCTGGATGTAGTTCTGCGCAATCGTCCACCTAGCCATAATAATAGCTCCTTTTCAATCTTATAATACAACAAACATACAGTGAAGCAAGTTATGCCTGGAAAACGGCCATTAGACAAAGCAAGCGATGATATTACAAGTTCTAATGTGATTGGGTCGCTTACAATTCTTGGAGTAGGACATACAGGTGTTGCACCAACATATCTTATCCTGATTGGTAATATAGTATCTACTTTGTTTATATAAATTAATGATTACTAAGGTGCAGGACGAGACTACGTAATAACACCATACAAAAGAAAGCTCAAGAGTTTGTGGAAGTGCCTCGTGTATAAGAGAAGATACATTTCTAGATACTTGGTAAATGCAAAGGACTATATTACATTGCATCTCATGGGCAAACCACAATCAAAAGACTAATCATCATTTCGTATGATTTGATTGGATCGAACGGAAAAATTTCTCGAAAGGTTACTCTGCGACTCTATGAAACCCAATCAGCAGTGTGAAATAAAAATGAGCCTATAAAAATACCGCGCCATTGCTGTGTTTATTTTACTAAAAATAAACACGGCAAAATGGAAACAGGTTATGATCAGCAACGTGCATGGTGTATTTTGCAGTACCGTAGAGACAAAGAGTGCAAGGAGAAATTACTTACTTGTTGGGTCCATCATACTATTCGGGTACTCACGGTACTCGGTGAAACTCTTTGAAATATTATGTCTCTCTCTCTCTCTATCTCTCTTTCTCTCTCAAATAATGCCGAATGTTAGCCGGCGAAACAAGAATGATACAGATTTGTAATTTGAGTTGCTTTAATTCATAATGGCTTATCATATCTGAGGCCAAGCGCCCTTCAGTTGAATTCGTATGACTTTCATAAAACGCAATTGTGCACATACGTTGGAAAGCGAGATAATTCTGACCCAACAGCTGATGGTACATGTTAGTGCACAGTCCATCCTTCCGAAGTAGGGGAGGATGGGTACAAACGTAGGAGCGGGTCAGTTGATACAACGTCCTTTTTACGAAAACTATACGTGAGCGCAGCCTTTTTTGATGTAGAAACAACTACTATAGTGTCTGAACGTACTCAAAAAAAAAAAATTGCAGTTCCGTCGCCACTTAAACGACAGAAAAATAGTGAAAATTATATATAACAATAGAAAAGTAAAAAACAAATAGCGAAGTATTTTTTCAGTATAGTTTTCCGATTGTTTATTGGTAAGTTTCTTAAAATACGTTTATGTGAACATATTTCTATTACATGTATAAAAAGTTTAATTTGTTGGGCTTGTTAGTTGAAGCATAATTAATAAAAATGTATCAAAAATCACGGATTAAACATTTGAAACATTTTTCAAGGTAGTCCTTTATAACATGTTACAATTGTCCACAATATTGAGAACAGAACAATACGAAAAGTTGAGAGGCCAATCGTAGTTCATACGCCCTAGAAACATTTTGACCGAAAAGGGGAAGAAGCAAGTGGATCGCAACGGCGGAAATTAGTTACCTTGTGCCTTGCTGTCAATGCTATTGGCAATTCACATCCTCCAATATTTCCGCAAGTAAGTCTGGCTGAATGCAGACGGCATTTTTACAATTCATGCAGTATTTTGTAAGGCACACAAATGCAACTCAGAGCAATAAAAAATTAATTGTTCTAAACAACCACCAGTCCCATATTCCCCTTCCACTGGTTAATCTCTGCAAAGAAAACAGCTTTGTGATTTTGACTTTTCCTCTTCACTGCTCCCATAAGCTGCAACCATTGAATCGTAGTGTGTTTGTTCCAATGAAAACCTTCTTTAATCGTGCATCTGCGAATTGGATGAAAACAAATGCAGGTAATAAAAACAAGCTAAACGTTGGACACTCAAAACTTATGTGATATAATATCAGAATTTAGATGTATGTGAAGATAGCCCAAATTCCATCCCCGAAAAATGCGATGGCAACACTAATTATTGCTGTCATGACATTTTCTACTATCAGCCCAAAAAATCTCGACATTTTTACTCCCTGCCCCGAAAATATTTGCTATCATGATAGATAAAAAAATGTCATGACAATTGAAATTTTCGGGGCTGAGAGTAGAAATAATACTGTGAAAGTTTAAGGAGCATGTACAATTTTTTTTAGAATTTTCTTCGAACTAAAAAATGTCGTGACAGTGGATATTTTCAGGGCTGAAAGTAGAAATAATACTGTGAATGTTTAAGGAGCGTGTCTGAAATTTGTTAGAATTTTTCTATGTATAGTAGTTGAGATATACGTAGTCCATAGAAATAAGGAAATATTCGTTGGCCCAACTAGCGGTGCACATCGTTTGATAGGTGAATGTTTAAGGAGCGTGTATGAAATTTTTAGAATTTTTCTATGTATAGTAGTGTAGGTATAGTACATATAAGTCAGAAAATATTGGTTGGACCAACTAGCGGTGCACATCGTTTCATAGATGAATGTTTAAGGAGCGTATATGAATTTTTTTAGAATTTTTCTATGTATAGTAGTTGACATATAGTCCGTAGAAGTGAAGAAATATTGGTTGGACCAACTAGCGGTGCACATCGTTTCATAGATGAATGTTTAAGGAGCGTATATGAATTTTTTTAGAATTTTACTATGTATAGTAGTTAAGATATAGTCCTTAGAAGTATGTACATGGGTACTAATTAAAAAAATATCAATTCCAAATACAATACGATGATATATATCCGGCAGTACAAGTCAAATATAGTACCAGTGGTACTTTGTTTATCACGGTATTATAATAGGCACGGTACTATATCTCAACATACATAGAAAAATTCTACAAATTACCGTACGTGCTCCATAAATAGACACCTATCAAACGATATGCACTGCTAGTTTGGCCAACGAATAGTTCCCGACTTCTATGGACTGTATCTCAACTACTATATAGGTGCAAAATTTGATTTTGGTTCTGTTTTTGTTATGTCGTTGATATATTCTTTGTACGTTTCTGAAAAGTTCTACCTGTTTGTCGGATGTAAAATTTTGGGCATTCGTCACATGTTAGTGTGTGTATTGCTGCGTCTATTTTTTGGGGCGTTTTAAATTTTGGGTTTATGTTCTAATTTATTACTGTTTTTGTAGGGTGTCATGTTTCCGAATTTTTTTTTGAAAGTCTTTTCTATTATTTTGTAGTCATTTTTCTGTATTCTACGTTTATGAATTTTTTCTCTGCACTTGTTGTTATTTTCAATGGTGAGGTCCATATGTGTTTATTGTTTTCTGTTTCTAAGGTAAATTATATAATGGGTTGTAAGTTATTTATTTCTTGCCGTTAGATAATAGTATTACGTCATCTACTTATCTATACCAGTACATTATATTACCTTTAAATTTGTTGTTTTTGCTATTAATGTGCCGTCTTTTTAAATGAGCCATATTTATACCAATGTTCCTACCTGAAAGTGCACTTCCCCTCAAGACGGACTATACATAGAAAAATTCTAAAAAAATCATATACGCTCCTTAAACATTCACCTATCAAACGATGTGCACCGCTAGTTGGGCCAACGAAAATTTCCTAACTTCTTTGGACTATATCTCAACTACTATATATAGAAAAATTCTAAAAAAATCATATACGCTCCTTAAACATTCACCTATCAAACGATGTGCACCCCTAGTTGGGCAAACGAATATTATCTGACTTCTTTGAACTATATCTCAACTACTATAAATAGAAAAATTCTAAAAATTTTATACACGCTCCTTAAACATTCACCTATCAAACAATGTGCACCGCTAGTTGGGCCAACGAAAATTTCCTTATTTCTATGGACTACGTATATCTCAACTAATATACATAAACAAATTCTAAAAAAATTCATACACGCTCCTTAAACATTCACCTATCAAACGATGTGCACCGCTAGTTGGGCCAACGAAAATTTCCTAACTTCTATGGACTATATCTCAACTACTATACATAGAAAAATTCTAAAAAATTTTATACACGCACCTTAATCATTCACCTATGAAACGATGTGCACCGCTAGTTGGACCAACAAATATTTCCTGGTTTCTATGGACTATATCTCAGCCCTTTTTGAACTCAAAAATTATAGAAACTTTGATCAAATATTTCCCGAAACTTTTATATATCATATACTAAAGTTATTTACTATGTTACAATAGTTAACAGTAATTTTGTTGTTTACTGTAATTTATTTAGAATCTAAGAATGTAGCTCATGTTTTAAATGATGCAACTAGTTTTATTTATACAATTTCGTAAACAAAAATTTACAAAAAAAAAAAAATTATTTTTATTTATAAAACTTTTATACTTGTATATCCAGTTTTTGACTCTCAGCCCCGAAAATATTTACTGTCATGATAGTTAAAACTATCACGACACAAACATTTTTCTGGGTTGAGAGAAAAATATTGATTTTTGTGAAGGAGGAAGATTCAAAGTAATTTTTGATTTTCGATGTCAGTATATTTCTTGGAGAGTAGAATTTAGTTGTTTTTGTTTATTTACACATTATATCAGAACTTTTTATTGTTTTTATTAAACTCAACATTTTTATTTATTATTTAGTTGTTATTCGGAAATATTTATACCCGAATTTAGATTTATTGCTATAATTGTTAATTAAATGTCGTAATAGTATACATAAACTTGTATAGTATTGCCATAAGCAACTTTTTCGATTTTCGGGGATAGAAATTTGGGCTATCTTCACAAAGGTAGAATTAAGGGTTTCTGAAAATTGACCCGTTTAATCCTGATATTTTTGGTGATGAAGAATTTTCTCCAAGTCATGTCACCAATAGCTAACAGTAAAAGTACAAGAGCTAACACCAATTTCGCCATCAATGTCACCTGGGTATTCAGGCCACCCATCGGATTTTGTTTTGTCTCCCGAAAATGTTATTCCATACCCAAAATCGTCTCTTGTAAGCACTCGTGCATCCTGTAAGCCTCCCTGACAAGATACACTTGGAAGAGGAAGCAAAAAAGCGAAAACAAAATAAGAAAAAGGACCTTCAAACAAAACCAAAGAAATCGAAACTAAAAGTAAAATTAAATCGTTAAAAGAGAAAATGTTCTCCAAGTTCTGAAGAAGAAGAGTGCATTTGCACATACTGCTGTGGAAAGTATTCCGAATCCATTCGGAATGTCCTTCTCTATTGAACCTCCTGTATGAACCTTCTCTATTATTGTGTTTAAAAGCTTTAATGTAAAAAATGTGGTAAATGACATTTTTATGGTTTTAGATAAAGATAATGTGTGTTTTTCATGTATAAAGGTCACTTTTATTCCTGGAAGCCCAAAACTGTCTTTTTATGGCTAAAAAATCAAAAATTGTTATGTTTGTATCCATCCTTCAGTAATACCTAATGGTCGCGTTCCGATGGGTAAAGATGTAGATGGTGGTATTAATAATATATCCCACACTGTATCTCATCAACCACGTCCATGATAAATTTTTCCACATTCTCCAGACAAAAAAATCTACATAGGCACAAACACACAAATACATATGAGAATTTTGGGTGTCACACTTTTTCACTTTTAAGGATTTCGGCTATTAGTACACGGTAAATCTTCAAAAGCCTCGTAACGTAACGTAAAAGAAAGTAAAATTAAGGATGAATGAACTAGTAGACTTTTATCAACAATTTTTCTTTCCGCTTATATTAAAAAACCCAATATAGGGACTAAATTTGTTGCTAATTTAATTTAACATTTGTTGTTCCTAATTGTTTCTTTCGTAAATGCAGTAGTATCCAAAATATTTGCAAAAACGAAAAAATGTCCCTCGGAAGTTGATATTTCTAACGACCTTTACGGGGTCCTCCCAAGCAAAATGAATTCATCTAATCATTTAGTTTATAATCTTTTCCTCGTAAATGATATAATTTTCAAAATATTTGCACAAAACGAAAAAGCTCCTTTAGAAGCTGCTGTGTCCTGATCCTGATCAAGCAGTCCATCAGTTCCGTACAGATGCCGAATTTTTGTTGGAAACCGGTTGTATTTTATCAAAAATTGTCATTTCCGCTTAAATTTTTGAAAACTGTTGCGGGACAGTATTGTTGCAAATTTAATTTAGAATAATTTTGTTTTTAGTGCATTTTTCTCGTAAATGATATACTATTCAAAATGTTTACAAAAAACAAAAAGATCCTATGAAAGCTGTTACTTCCTTTTGTGCGGTTTCAGCCAAAAATCAGTAAGATTCCCCAATCCACCTGGACTTTAGAGAGAACACGACATTTAGTTTGAACGACGCCACACACGCACACACAGACAGACAGAGATATTTTAACCACTACTTCGGCGATATGGCGAATGGTAAGTGTGCTTAAATCTCTTTTAATGACTTCTTTAAACCATTGCCAATGCTTTATACAATGTATTCTGCTGCAAGGGTTGACTTTTGTCACTATAAAACTTGAGTCGGTCTACAGATGATAAATTTAAATAAATTTTTAACCACAATTGAGACATAAACAATTTATTCTATCAAATTTATTTTAAGGTTATGTACATCGGTTATCCGAGTGTCGTTCCCGAACCCGAAAAAAACATTTATGTATCCAAATATTTGATTAAATAATATCAAAAATATCCTTTTAAAGAAATGTTTCCTTATTCTTTGTATGCCCATTTATTATTAGTATGGTGCCTTTGTTGTTGTGGTTTGGATAATATTTTATTATGCCTGATGTAGAGCGAATTCCAAACAAGCGACGTAAGGAACCGGTTTTATATCGCATAGTGGTCGTACTACAACTTAATAAGGAAAAATTTTGATCTGGTAAAACTAGAATGCTTTATCCATTTGTAGCCAATATTTATTATATTGCCATCCGGAGTATCATCATAATATTACGGTGTCGATGGAGTATTATATTTCTTTTTTCGTACTCCAAGCGAAATTAAGGATCACAAATTTTCAATTTATGTATTATGGTCTATGTATTATTATAAAAAGCTGCTTTACAATATTATTGTTCAATTGTCCATGAAAATTCTACGGTTATGGAAAAGGCTAACAAAAGTACATTTCGATATATTTATAGATATTTATATATAAAGGAGGATTCGGTACGCTGTGCTGTAGATATATAGTATACAATAGGCGCAAAAAAGGATATTCATGATAACTAATAATGATCATCAATATTGTTACCATATACAGAGAAAGAGCAAAAAATTATGATGATGATGAAATAATATTGATGAGGTTGGAAAATAAATAGAAAATCATATCAATTCATGTAGAGGAAAGTGAAAATTGTGTGTTGATGTGTAAAAAAATATCGGTATATGTTCGTACCACCGTACACATGCAGGATAAAATACATTTTTTTATATTATAAATCATGATTATCCTTTGATTTTCAAACTTAATGAGCTTTACCCAAGTTTATTTTTCAAAATTAACTTTTTATTTGCTGTGACATGCCATTGTTGTAAAGTGATTTTATTTTACTGTAGTGTATGTGTACATTGTTTACACATACTCGTATATAGAGTGTATAGTTATATAGTGAAAAATACGCTTGAGCTTTTTTTTATATTTTAACGAATTACGTGAGATAATTTTATGTAACGAAATTTTATTACTACATTTTTATGATTTTCTATAAGAGATTGTTATATAACATGATGTGTGTATGTGGTAAATATATAATACATCATGTAACACATATGCAAGATAAATTTATGTATCATATGGTTTGAAGGTATAATGGTAAGCATATACGTAGAAAATTCAATGACAGACGAGCTTTTTATATATTCTTTGGGATATTCTATATAACTTTATATTAACCGAAATTTGATATACGAGTACACACTTGTATGTACATAAACTAGTTCCATATGCGTGTTTTTGATTGTTAAATACATAAAAGAAAAGTGTCTAAATTTATTGTCACACGTTTTTATTTTTCTATACAGAATATTATAGAAGAGTAGAATAGTTTTACAGTCAATTTGAAATGAAATTTAATAGGCCATACCTAATTTTCGTTAAGCCTAGATATAGATATAATACGTATGATGCTGTGCAATAGTTCCACAGCTCGTGAAGAAAATTTATGATGGAAATTGAAAATAAGTGGCAATCCTAATAAACATTATAAAACATGTTTTATGCCGTTGTGTGTATGTGTACGTGTGTGTGTTATCGAAACCAAAATTTGATTCATATTTACCGTCTAAAACAAAATTGGAAATCAATGATATATGGTTTGTGCTCGTACAGCTTAAGCGAAAGTCTCAGGTTCAAGTGATGTTTATTGTTTCATCTGAACATATAAAGGCTACTATGCAGCTAACGTGAAATGAAAATTTTGCTGCGGTATCCAAAATTAAGCAGATTAATATTCTATGAAAAATTAGTTTGTAGAATTTTGTAAAACTTCATTCTTAATAATCGAAATTAATAAAATTTTCATTCGCGATATTTAAAAATACTTGATACAGAGCGCAACAACAAATACAAATAATTATGAAACGTCAAAAGTTTAGCTTATATGACTTAGGTATTAAACCAGAAGAAAAATAATAAACGAGTGCTAGCAACAAATTAATGTACTTGATAAAATAAAATAATAAATAAATTCATTATATACAGGGTGTTTGGCGCGTGGACTGACAAATTTTTTTGGCAGATTAGAGGGATCATTTGGAAGCTTTCATTCATGGAATTGATGTTCTAAGTGGCACGTTAACTGGAATATGATAATATTTTTTTAAATTACGCAAAATCCCGCCTTTAAATTTTCGTAACTTTTTTGTTTGTAGTCGTAAAGGCACGACATACATTTTATATTTATTCTGCAATCTGATTTGATTCTAAATACATCATTATTTAATACAATTGCTTTAAGAAAAATAACTTATGGTCTTCAAATCCTAAAAAATTTATAGAAGTACGAAAAATGTCACCATCTAAATTCATTTAAAAAAAACTCATGGTTATTTTGAAATTAGCTTTGTTTTAAAAATTTTTCTAGTTTATGCCCTTTCCAATGGTATACTCACATGTCCTAGAAATCACTAATTTCGTGGTCAAAACACGAGATAGATTTTGAGGTATGAACGGATAGAGGATACATCCACCTATGTCATATCCGAAATACAAGCCGCTATATCTCAATTTTCCTCATTATCGATTACACCAAAAGCGTTAGCCAAAATGCAAAAATCTTAACCGGTAGTACCCAATCTATGTCTCATGTAAATTACAAGTTCTTACGCCATCAACGTAAGGCAGAAGGATTTTTTGAAAATGACCAATTTGTAATCGTTGACCCGTTGTAATTAAGTTCGTACCTCATTAAACTTTTGGGCAGTTTCTGCTCAACAACCCATAAGTTCGCTCAAAGTCATACCCAACAAAAACCATTCACACTGTTGTAAAGAAGAGATTTCAATCTATGTCTCTTGTAAATTACAAGTTCATACGCCATCTAAATAAGGCACAAGGATTTTTTGAAAATTTCCAATTTTCCCCATTAACCTTTTGGGCAGTTTCTGCTTCAACAACTCATAAGTCCGCTCAAAGTCGTACCCGGGCAGTTTCGGCTTCACACCGTTGTAAAGATGAGATTTCAATCTAATATACGGATAGAGGAGACATCCACATATGTCATATCCGAAATACAAGTCGCTAGGGCTACCTGGTGACTCATAACGATTTTTTGAAAATGACCAACGCTTTCCCATAGTAATCCCATAGTAATTTCCCTAAGCAATGTTTTAAAATTTTTTCTAGTTTATGCCCTTTCCAATAGTATACTGCCATGTCATAGAAATCACTAATTTCGTGGTCAAAATACGAGATATTATTTTGTTAGGGTTATTTGTGCCAGGGTTAAGAAAATACCTTTTGAGTTATTAATAGATTTGTAATCAACTTCATTTCAAATCCCTAAGCAGGTACCCAGACATAGAAATCCAGGGGTGTGAGGTCTCGGGAAAGCCAGGGCCAATAAATAGGGAAACCCATTTCAATCTTTAAGAATGAATCATCTAAGTATTCTCCTACCGTTCATTGGTTATGTGCCGGACAGAAGTCATTTTCAAAAACAAACAGCACATCTTCCAAAACAAGTAAAATCAAATCAGGTAGCTCATTCTGAACAAATTCGAGATAACTATTTCCGGATGGGCGTTCTGACACATAATATGGGCCGATAAGGCTTCGACTAACAACACCAGCCCAAACATTAACGCTGAACTTACTTTGTCAAGAATTCTGCTTTTTCATATGTAGATTTTGGCCTTTTCTGCCCCAATGAAGCAGATTGTGTAAATTCACAATTCCCTCACTATTGAAATTAGACTCCTTTGTTCACAGAATCCTTTTCAAAAATCTATCATCCTCAATATCTGTTTACAAAACTCCAGCCGTCAGTAATAGATTTAAAAAAATAAGTAGACTCTGTTTGCATTGTGCTGTTTAGTCAATATGTCAGCATCTGCTACCGAAAGTGCTCTTGTGTTTCACTTTGTTCTTGTTAAATTGTTAATAGTTCCAGGTCTCAAAAAGGTTATAATGCTACCCTTTTCGAGACCTAGAATAACTAACAATTTAACAAGAACAAAGTGAAACACAAGAGCACTTTCGGTAGCAGATGCTGACATATTGACTAAACAGCACAAGGCAAGTATCAATAACTTAAAAAACATTTTCTGAACCCTAGCACAAATATCTCTAACAAAATAGTCTCTCCTATTTTGACCATAAAATGAGTGATTTCTATGACATGGCAGTATACAGGCAGTAGACAATTTTGGAAAGCAAGGCTAAGTTTAAGATAGTGACGTTTTTCATAAAACGACACATTTTATAGGATTTAGAAGCCCATAAGTCATTTTAGTAAAATAAATTGTATTAAATAATGATTTATTTAGAATAAAATCACATTGCAGAATACAATAAAAGTTATTTCGTTACAAACAAAAAGTTATGAAAATTTAAAGGCGACATTTTGGATAATTTAAAAAAAATTAAAATTATGATATTTCAGTTGCCACTTAGAACATCAGTTTAATGGGATAAAAGCTTCCAAATGACCCCGCCCCCCACCAATCTGCCAAAAAATGTCCGGTCCACGCTCCAAACACCCTGTATAAGTTCATTTCATTTCATTAAATAAATCATCATTACATAAATCTTCAGTAAACCTTCAAAATAAGCACTGATGGAATTCTATACCTTAAATAAATCCCTCGTTCGATTAAAACATGCTCTCGATTTTTTACAATAAAATGCGCCTTATTAATTATAAATATAATTTTACCGAAAAAATCGGTAAATTTATAAAAATTTACCGATAAATTGGAAATATATTGTATACGGTAAATACGGTAAATCGGTAAATCGGTAAATCGGTAAACGGTAATGCACTCCCTACAGTAGCTTAACTGCGTACAGCAAAATAAAATTTAGCAGCGGTATATTCATGTTCATTTTCGCTTGTGTAATTTTTGTATGAAAAATTTCATTTCACGTCAGTTGCGTACTAGGCATAAGCTGTAAAAAGCTTGAAGCCAGAAAATCTTAATTACAAAGTTCAAAATTTGTTGTCTTAAAAGATAAGGTTTCGCATATAAGTTAACCGGTGCATTTGGATTCCCACACAGAACACAGGTTTCATCTTACATAACTTTAAAGTGGAATGTTGATCATATTCTTGATCAACTGTTATTGTTATCGCATTGCAGCGTTAGAATATTTGTAATAAGCATAAGAATCTTTTGTTGTAATTCTGTATTCAAACAAATAAGTTAATAAAAATATAAATAAAAAAAATAAATAAAAAATTAAAATCAGAAATTGATTTTTTTAGAAACTTAAGGGATCCTTGTGCGAAAAATTCGCTCCTGTTCGATTCCCGGTGGTGACAAGGAAACAAATTCACGGCTGGTTTAGGATCAATGAATTAATCACTCATTATCGGAAATGAAAATATGATTATGAAACCTCATTTGAGGCGGCCAAATCCCTTGATGAGATGTAGTGCCAGAGAGCGAGAAAGAGAAATTCATTAGGGAAAATGCCCAAGTATCTAGCCGAAGGCAAACAGATTGATGTAATATAAAAACCGAGTAACTAATAACCTAAACCTTTTTCAGAAACCAATGAAAACATTATATTATAAATAATTTAGTTAGCATATCACATGAATAATTGTAGAAACTGCAATTTTTGAGATACCTATGATTAAAAACAAACTCAAAAAGGTAAAAGCCATAGATTATTTCCCATACCTAAAATAGTTAGTAGTAAGTAATAGAGAAACTAAGATCATTTCTAGGAGTGGCAGGTTACTACGCAGAGCTTGCAAAATCCTTGAATTTGTTTCTAAGATGAGAAGACAAACATGTGTTCAAAAAAAAAACATCAGCTTGAAGTATACGAAGTCACGGCCAAAACAAAATTAAAAACTCTCTCATTTCTAGAAACGCCGTGTTAACATTCCCAGATTTCAGAAAAAAAAGAATTAACTACCGACGCCTCAAAATCTGCGGTAGATGACATATCTCAACAGAAGTAACCTATAATATTCCTATCTAGAACTCTAAAAAAAACCGAAGAAAACTAAGTATAGCGATTGAGGAAGAGATTTTTGTATTAGACCATACTGGAGGAATACAACTATTAGTTAAAGTATAAATCAAGCAGAGCAAACGTAGTTGCAGACGCCTTATCCAGAATACCGATATTATCAGAGTAAACGAAAATCAGAGACTCAACATAGTGATGCCAGTTCCTCGCGCGATCTAATCCACACGGCTGACATCCCATTCAACGTCTTCAGAAACCAACTCACCCTGAACAAGTCGCAATTCACGCAACCAGACCACCCCTCCCTCCCCCCTCCCCCACCTTTTATTTAAATCCAAGTACAATTTACGGACTAAACATAATATAACCTTTAATTGGGAAAATACAAGAAGTATCTACTCACTACATTTTCGTAACGACAAAATACGATTTGTAAGGAAATTATTATAAGATGTTGCTAATGAACAAGAGCAAGAAGACATAATACTATCCATCCATCGCCGAGGACACCGCAATCCGCAAGAGAATAAGGGACAATTAGTTGAAAAATTTGTTCTTCACGCCAGCTGGAACCAAATAACTATGGCACAATTAGCACGATGCATTGTGCATCATTGTGAGCTATATAATTTTCCACCCGGAACCTTATAAATCCAGAAATATACGATTTTTCGGAACAAAACTTACAAATCCAGCTGGAACCATAGCCACTACCGAAAACTAATTATGACACTAGTAGCACGATGCATTTTGTATCATTGTGCACTATATTGTTTTTCAGCCGGAACCTTATAATTCCGACCAGAATCTGATAAAACCAGCCAGAATCATATTACATCCAAACAACTATAGCACAAGTAGCACGATGCATTGCGTATTACTGTACACTGTATAATTTTTTAACGGGAACCTTATAAATTCAGCAATAGAAGATTTTTCGGAAAAGAACCTTACAAATTAAGCCGGAACCATACCCTCTACAGCCAAACTAACTATGGCAGAAGTAGCATGATGCATTGTGCATCATTGTGCACTATATAATTTTCAAGCCGGAACTTTATAAATCCAGCACTATACGATTTTTCGATAGAAATCTTATATACAGTCAAACTAACTATGAAACTAGAAGCAAACTGGATTGTGCATCATTGTGCACTCTATTATTTTTCAGCCGTAAGGTTCCGTATAATTCCATTCGGAACCGGTTAAAGCAAGCCAGAACCATACTGCCACCAAACAAAGTATGGCATAAGAAGCACAATGTATTATGCATCATCTAATACAGCCAGCCGGAACCATATTCTCTACAGCCAAACTAATTATGGCACAAGTAGGACAATGGATTGTGCACTATATGATTTTGCAGCCGAACCATACAATGCCATTCAGAACCATAAAACTCTAGTCGAAATAAAATGTTTGCAAATATAATTTTGGTGCAATAGTGCAATATATGAGGTTTATCGAACGATCAAAACGTTATGCACTACAATACTACCAACCTAACCAAAACCAGGAAAGCCAGCCGGAACCAGATGAAGGTGTGAACCATTCGTAGCAATAAACAATAAGCATGGTTGACGGGCATTGTGAACTAGCTAAAATTACAACTGGAATTCTTTGAACACATTATAATTCATCGTAATTGACAACGAAAAGTCGCTCAATTCTCACTCTATATCTTCCATGATTGAGGGCGCGCTAAACATAATATTATCTAATCCAGGTTAGGTTCTAAACTTTCAGTAAGATATAAGCCGAAAAATACAGATCCTCGACTATTCCAATTTCGATAAGTCAAGGCAAAGTAAAAATACAAAACGTATATTTTACATATAATTGAACTAATCAATTTCAAAATTGCATCTACAGAATGGATACTATATACTAAGGCAAGAGATCACGAAAGGATACCCATAATATCGTTACCTGACTTATGAACTAATGCAACTGCAAAATAAAACTGTCTATAGATTTTATTGGTAGCGCATGGAAGTGGATTGCTGGCATTCCCGACTACGAGGTTTTGGAGATAATCAAAAATAAATAACGAACGTTGTATCAGAATTATACAACGATAGAATTAACAATATAGCCAGAATAGAAAATGAACTAATAACTTAATTCACATCGAAAATAAATTATCTGACCAGCTAGCCTTAAAATTCAATATAAAATTAGGTTAATGAAAGAAGAAATTGTAAATGTCAAATATATCATCCATTAGGTAAAGGCTGCAATAATAAACTCTCTTCTACTTTCAAACTCAGAAATAAAATTAGCAATAGACACAATCGTAAATAAAAATTTGCCTTACTCTACTCTCTAATACAATTGTTTCGATAATATAAATCGACTCGAACTCCTACATGATGGGAAGAGTACTCAACTAATTACCAACTTTACTCTCATAGCAGTCATTGTCATCATAACGATTCCGCTCATCATCGTCATAAAGCGCAGCAATAAGAAAAAAATACGGGCCATCAACAACGCAAATATAGAAGAAGCTCCGAAACCAGATCCAACACAATGGAATGAAATACCACGGCAGTGACACTCCATGAAATCCAGATATACAACATACAATACCAAATAGTGCCAGAAAAACCACATGTTTCAAGTACAAGATGGAAATTTTATGAAACACTTAACTTGAATCAAATGGGAAGAGTTACCACGCCAGTTATTTGGTTTCCCAGACAGAACACACGTTTCATCTTACGTCACGTTGAAGTGGAATGTTGATCATATTTGCTGATCAACTATTTATGTTATGGTATTGCAACGTTAGCATTTTTGTAATTAGCATAAGCATCTTTAGTTATTCTGTATTCAAACAAATATGTTAATAGAAATATAAATAAAAATTTAAATCAGATCAACTTATGTAATACACCCCCATCTTAAAATTTCAGTAATTTAACGATATTATCAAGGTTCAAGTATTGAGAGGACCCTCCTAAATGTTTGCTATGAAAGTATTCTAAGTTAGTTAGATTTCTATACACAATTTAGTCTAGGGGCCTACTATGAAAATCGATCGTCGACGTTTTTTGTTCGTTGTTTATATTCAGCAATATTAATTACTATTGCTGAATATAAACAACGAACAAAAAACGTCGACGTTCGATTTTCATAGTAGGCCCCCAGTGTTTGTGTTTTGTTTGTTTTATCGTTATGATGATCAAAAATAAAAATGATCATTGAGGTTGCGATGTGTATTCGCGCGTGTGTGTGTTTGTTGTGAATTGTATTTCCTAATATTTTTGTTTTGAAAAAATCAACAAATTTTTTTGTGATATAATATGGTATATCCCTTTTGCTGCCCTGTAGCACAATTGTGTGAATGCGGCGGGAGTTCCATGTCGGAAATTTGTTTTTGTGTATGTTTTGAACCAACTTACACATTTGTGTTTTCCTTTCAACCTTATTTCGTTCGAAAAAAAAACTATAACTGTACACACAATTGTGTTGGTTGTAATTAAAAATCAAGCCAAATTTTTTTTCAAAAACGCCCTTATACTACTATGATTTTTTACTCACACATTTGTGTGATTTGGACTAAGCAATTTTTTATTTTTTTGGTTGAAAAAGGGATTTATAAGTGGGTGTGTATGTCTATAGATGTATATTATATAATATATAAAGAAAATTATGTGTATGTATGTATATATAGTTAATTGTTTTTATTTATCATTATTTTAATAATTAGAGTTTAATTTATTATTAATTGATATTATTTTAATGTTTGTATGTTTATGATTAATTATTTTTATTTATAATTCATATGTATGTGTAAATTCTGTTTATCATTTATGTTATTGTGTAATTTATTATCGATGTGCATAGTGAAAACCAACAACAATATAAAGCCATGCTAATGCAACAAATACAGAAAAAATACACTATAGATAGTTGTATTAGCATATATCTGTACATCGTATGTGCGCACTAGTTTAATAAGTAGTGGTACGAAAGAAAAAAATTAACATGGGATTGTTAGTGTAATAAACACAATATTCTGTAGTTTATCGTATATTGGTATCTGCGTTTCAGACTTTGTTCAGGGCTTTTAATTGTTGTTGGTTTTGGCATAGTGCATATCCATACTGTGATGGCTTGAGTCCGGTAGCTTCTTCCTTTCTTTCTCCTTTACCTATAAAACTTATACGTTTTGTAGGTGGGGGAGGGAGGGGGGGGGGCAATATGAATGTGCATGAGAAGTTATATTACGTGAACTATGCGAGGACATTTCAAAGTGATTTTTTCTGACAATTTTTTTTTTACACATGCATAGACATTTATCGATGAGTCGGGATTCATATGACGTGTGTGCGCCAGAATTGTAATTTGAGGCCAGAAACAGGTCCGTCCTCGTGTGGTTCCCCCAATGTAGTTTAAATTCATGTATGTGTTGTAATATATAATATGTACATACATTGATAGGTGTTATTATTATTTATTATTAACTGATTTTAATTATTAATAATGCACGGTAATAATTTGTAATTAATTTCCAATTTCAAATAATATAAATAAAACATATTTTTTGTAGACTGGTTGAAAACGGTGAGACCTCATGTCGCACGTGGTATGGAGGGGTGACACAACTGAAAAAAATTATTATTTTGAGTTAATTCACTAGAAAGATGCGCAATCTTAGATTTCATATCCCGCAATAAGAACATTTTTTTTTTCCTTCACCGAAAAGGAAAAGCGCAAAATGTCGTTCTTCGTTTTAAGATTTTGGAATTTAATAACGTAATTAGTAATTTTTGTTTTGGCTCAAATTTAATTTTTGGGTTGTGTCACTTATTCATGTTATGTGCGTTATGTGTTACGGTATGGCAAAGGGCAAATGGTTTTTATTTTTATTTTCATTTTTAACGACAAGTAAATCTTTGATGTTCCTCGGGCTTTTAATGGTGACTATTTTTTTAAGATTGCTTACTGCTGGCGCTATTTTTTGTGGTAGAATTTATCTGGCTCAACAACATTTCTCGAAACAGATTGGCAATTATATGGGAACATCAGACACGAATATCGATTGATTTGAGTTCTAAATCCTATTCAACGACTTGCTCATGCACCAATTATGTAAGAAGCTTCCGTGTGGTTTTATCTTCCGTTCGTGCCATCACCTCACCTCTTTTTTTATTGGCTGACATGTGTGGAATTGTCTCAGTAATCTGTTTCTAGGCAGTATACCGCGGAAGATGAATAAATTAATTTTTGGGTATGAATTGGCTGGATTGGAATTCTAGTAAACTTTAGTTTTGGGAAGCTGGATTTGACTTGGATTAAGGCCAAGTTTGTTTCGGCTATGGTGAATGAAGAAACTGGATAGTTCATTGGCCGATTGTTTTCAGATTTGTTTTGTAGAAAAATTCAGAATTCATCCGGGGTTTATGTTGGAGTCTCGATTTAGCTCAGCATACCAGATTCGAACATGATTAGTTAAGAAAGTGGGTAGCACCGCCGAACTCCAGAACTTCTCACTGAAATCTTTTTTTTTTTTTTAATCCCCACCCAATTCTGAATGCCTGATTCGACAATATATATTTTTGGGATATGGTTTTCAAGTTCTATTCAGAATGGTCGAATTGTAGAACTTCATCAAAAGTACACGAAAATCCCAATATTGGCTGACCTTTCTTATTAGAATCCTAGCCCAGATCTGCAAAATGAATTTTTAAGTTGTCGGTTAGGATACCAGGTCATATCCTCCTCTTCATTCATTATATCTGAATCCCAAAATTTCGTCAAAATCAGCTTTGTAGACCGAATTTGACCATCATTTGTTGAGAGAGATGGCCTAGTTTCATTGAGCATAATGTTAGACTGACAATCCAATTCTGCGTACCATATTTGACAGTATGTAATTGGTTTTCGAATGGTGAAGCTCCATCGAGCATGAAGTGTAATTTACGTGTGTTGCAGTATAATTTACTTGGTAATTAATTGAATATTCTTTGGTGACCAAAATTAATAAAACATTTGAAATTTTTGCGAAATAACCTAAATTTATATGAAATGTCCAATTCGATAGTTGATCTGACATTGAATAACTTTGATACTTTTCCGGAAACCATTGCCTTTGGGATGCCCCAAATATTTTGTTGTGAAATTGCAGTAGGATTAAATTATTAAATATTCATATTATTTAGGAAGCCGGAAAATATTAATTGAAATTCAGGAATTAAATTTCAGGAAATCTACAGATCTTTGAAATATTATTTTTATCTTTCTTTGAAATTTTAATTGGATGGCTTACAAGCCAAACCGATTAACTCCATTTTTTTTTTTTTTTTTTTTTTGCTTTAAATTTTAATATCAACGCACTTGATTGGCTCCTAACTGTATATATTCAAAAACAATTTCTGTAACGAAAAGTGTTAACACCACTAGATGACAAAATTGAAAGGAACTAAAGTTGCAATTTACATGGAATTTAAAAAAAACATTTTTGTATTCTCCCATTTTTCTCAACTTATTGTTTTATGGAGTTAAACATTTTGGCAAATGAAGCATCCATTTGTTGATTGTGTAGATTAGAAGTGTGCTGTTATTGGTACTAACTATCGACTTTATCTAGGTGTCTGTAACCGGGCTGATTCAATTAAGCAATTTTGTCTAGGAAGCCGGAAAGCATTAATTTAGTATTTAAAATTAAATCAGGCCCAGATGTATGTGAAATAATAAAATTTTACTCTCAGGTTGCTGATTTAGAGAAGCAATTGTTGAAGACCAATACCATCGTTATCCATTAAACCTATTAAGCCTTTATCCTCCCTCTAGTAGTTAGAAGTAGATTAGAATTGTGTTGTGCCGTACGATCGCTAGGTGTCTGAAACCGGGTCGTTCCGTCCCCAAAAAAAAATAACTTTCCTATCCCTCCTATTGTTATGTGTAAACAGACTGTAGGAATAGGCCCGGCGTTATCCGGGACCACCTGTCAAGTATTTGGTTCTACAGTCCAATCAATTAATCAATCAATCAATAGTCGCCAAACGAAAGGTATGGTAAACGTTCGCAATATTCATTAACCATGAGTGTTGAGAGAGTTGAAAAGCAGAAGGAAATGAAAGCACAAAAAAGATTTCTCCAACATAAAAAAGACAAAAGTTTCCAGTACTTTGTCAGTACATTTATATGAGACAAACCATGCACTTTAGAATATGTATGAGAATGCTCAAAGAGAAAGAAGTTAATTAAATGTACCATCAGATATGTATTGGTGATAATTAACATTAAGAATGATTCTAGAAGCTTTTATAACACGTCCCTAAAGCTAGCAAAACCCATCCAGCAGAACATTATAAGAAACTATGGACAATCATAAGCAAATTAAAGATTTTATTCAAAAAGTTTGGGCTCCATTAAAAATTGGGTGAAACCTGTAATTAGAAATCAAAACAAGCTCTATTGACTTACAAATAATAAAAAGCTCATTGAAAATATTTTGGACTTCTCTCGAGCTTTATGCTATTTAATTTACAGTTAACAGAACCCAAATCAAAAAATCAGACCAAAACCGAAATTCGATAGTAAAACAAGATCTATTGACTTTCAAATATTTTTAAGCTTATTCTGGTCTAATCAAATGCTCCATTAAAAGTTTAAGGCTCCACTCGTTAATGACCATAAGGTTTAGGTTATTTGATTCAAAGCAAGCAGAACCGAAATTAGAACACAAAACAAGATCTATTGACACACAAATAATTTTTGACCCATTATGTCAAAATCAAATGCCGTTTTAAAAAATTTTGAGCTCTGACTCGTTCTTGACCTAGCTTTAAGTCATTTAATTCACAGCTAGCAAAATTCAAATCAAAAAACGGACTAAAACCGAATGGTGATTTTTGATTTTTGGTTTTGCTGCAAATGCAATTTAGAATATTTTGAGTTTTTAGAAATTTTCGTAAATTCCATATTTTTCATAATATTTATGAAAAACGAAAGCTTTTATGAAAGCTGACACTTACGGTGGGCCAATTTTGACCACGGGACCTGTGAAGTTATGAGAAAAACATAAGTGTGAAGTTTTATCTCGACCATTCAATCCGTCTGGACTACAGAGAGAAAAAATGTTAGTGAAGAAACGGGCTTTTGTAAAAAACGTCATTTGCGCTCAGTTTTAGAAGATTGCGCTTTTTTTTCTCAATTATGATATTAATTTCATAAAACGTAAGTTGGACGATTTTGTCTTTCATTTTTAATTATTCTTTACAAAAAACTTATTGCGTGGACGCTCTAAAGCTGTTAATTTTGATTTTTGTTTAAAACCTTTTCAAGTTGGACACCTTTATAAGTTGGCCATTTTTTACGGAACCGTGAGTGTCCAACTTACAAAGTTTCCACTGTAACTACATGCCCAACCACTAGGATCGACTTCTAGTTTAGTTGCATCATACATTTTTAACAGTTGTCAACCAAAGTTCGCTTAAAGTGGTTAATCATTCTTTGGAGTTTGTGTCATTATATTTTATTTAAATTTTTTTAAGACTTTTAATGAAGTCTTGGATGAGTATTTTAGATTTAAAATGCAAAATTGGCCCTAATAGGAAAGGCCTAACAGTTTAATAACTTAAACTTTTCAGTACTCCAAAACGGAACTAAAACAGCAACAAATACAAAACAGAAAAATTTATGACTATTGGCACTTCAAGAAATTCATTACATCAATAATCAACACGAACATCTAGGTCTGTAAGGCTGCATTTCCGTAAAACTTCTAAATTCCCGTTAAATTATTAGGATTTGAAGAAATTAGTTAATTTTGCAATGCCACTAAGATTCCAAATGAATCCAGTTCCTCAAATTGAACTAAATTCGTTTCAAATCACGTTAAAACGTCTTAAATCTGCAAACAATCTTATTACGTCGATTCGAAACGCCAAAAATTGTCTCAAATCGATTTAAAATATTTAATTAATATTTTATGTAAATTGAAGATGATTTGAGGCATTTAGGATATACACTTGAGATGATTTTTTACCATTTATCGATTTGGAATGATTTTGTGTACCTTTCAGACGATTTTGAATGTAATTGCAATTTAAGACAGTTTGAAACAATTGAATCATTTTTTTGCACATTTATAATAAATTCAAATGTTTTGAAGTAATCTTATTAGATGTTATGCAAATTTAAGACGAGTTAATGCGCTTGTTAATGCGATTTGTATGGCTTTTATTTCAATTTGAGGCAAATTGATATAACGGAAGTCATTGTGTCCCTCGCTTGGCAAATGATGGGTCCCAAAACAATTTACAGAAAAATAATTAACCAAAAAATGGCAATTCACCGAAAACCTCAATTCTCTGAAGAAACAATTCAACGAAAAAGAATCCGCAGTAAACGAAAATTTACTGAAAATGACAATTCATCGAAAAAATAATTCACCGAAAAACAGTTTACTGAAAACGATAATTTAGCGAAAATATAACAAACGCTTCGCATGTTATTAAAGGATTGCTGTTGATTTACTGAATATAAAAATATTGAAAAAAAATATTAACGATATAAAAATTAAAAATAGATCAAATAATTGGCTACGAACTGTAGTAACACATAAAAACAGTTTATCTCTTGACGTCTCTTGAAGTTTTAACATATCGTTCAATGCACCAGAAAAATATAGTTTTTTAAATTGCAATTCGCTTAAACTAAAAATGAGTTCGTCTGGAATTGAATCGGCTAACGGGTTAGGTAGCATTTTTCAGTACTTCTGTTTCAATTTTTTGCAAAATATTTTTTTAAGTTTTAGTTTTCTTCGTTTTCTGGATTTTTGTGAATTATCGTTTTCGGAGAATTCTCATTTTATGCTAATTGTTCACTGAAAATGACAATTCGTCGAAAACGACACTTCACCGAAAACATATGTCAAATGGAAATGTAGTTACTTTTGGTTTGCTTTATGTATCTTATTTCTATTGAGCGATTGAGATAAACATTAAGTTAGCCGTTCGAGTATCAAGCATCCTTATTTCTTAAAAATTCGGCTTTCGATTGGACACAGGCTCTATTTTTTCGACACTTGTTATTTTTGTTTTTTTGATCGTGTCAAAGTGGTTAGTTATATAATTAAAATTATATTCAAATATGCGTTCTTACATCACACATACCTATTATAAAAAGGAATACGTCTGTCAAGTGTTACGCCCCCAAAAACCTAAAATATTTTAATAAACCGCCCAATAATTATAAAACCACAAACAACACAAAATGAAATTCCCTTTGATATTACACAAATCAAAAATGTAAATTTCATGCTGCTAAAATATAATCGAAATTAAATATTATATCACCGCAAATTTGTATATTTTAATTATGTAACTAATCCGTAAGTTTGTCAAAAAAGCTCATTCCCAATAGAGCAAGTCTAACAAAAATGTTTTACCTATTTCTAATAAAACATAGATATACCTAAAATTTATCTATGTAAATAAATTAAATTAATTAGTTTTTATGAAAATGTGTATGCCATTCCAAAAATGCATAACCACAAATTTATCTATTTTTTGAAAAACCAAAAACAGTAAACTAAAGCTACTAGAGGTAGTCTGTATTATATACTATCGAGTTGTAGTTAGTATAGTTGGTGTATACAATTATTTTACAAAAAAAAAAAAATTACAAACACCACCAGAAAAAAGTTTTAGTATACCACAAACACAAAAAGCTGTAAAACTTCATTATTTGTGGAATTATTTTAATTAAAAATTATGATTAAATTATTTTTTGTTTTAAGTATTTTTGAATGCTCCTATTAAAAAAACTATTTATAGTTATATTATTCAATATACAATCATTCAAATTTCTAAAGCTTTTTACTTATATTATTTATATTCCGAATATATGCAGAAGCTTGTAAAAGCTTGGAATAATTTTAAAATTAAAAAAATTTAATTCGCATTTAAATAAAATAAAAGAAATGAAAAGTTTTATACGTTTTTATTTCTCGTTCTCAGTAATACAACTTTTAGAATAAACTTTAAGCTTTTTTAATTTTTTTTTGTGTACAAAATAAAACAAAATACATTTTGTTATTAATTAAAAATAATTTAATATGTTGCAAATATAGACGAATAAAAAAAGTTACAATTTTTTTTATTAAAATGTATAGCTTTGAGCTTTTATACTGTGAATCGTTTATAAAATTTTAATTAAATTATTCAAGGTACATAGTATATTATTAAAATAAATGTGTTTGTTGATGATTCACTATGGATGGGGAAAAAGGTACAGGCTTTTAATTTCACTTTGATTTTGAAAAGAAAAGAAAAACTGACCTTTCACCTCGAACTTTGCAGTATGGATAGAGGGATCGGGAGTCATTTAAACAAAATGACTGTGTTTGTGAATAAGTTTTAAACAGTAATAATGAAGGTAAAGGTCAATTTAGATATATTTACCCCACATCAAATTTAGATATAATTTAATCCGATAAAATTTAATATTTTTTTTGAAAAATCGATATCAGAAGTATCAGAAGCACGTAAATTTAACAGAATTTTTGCGACACATCATCAATTTTTGATTTTACTTAATGATTCTCAAGAAAACATTTAGAGTAAAAATTTGAAATTTTTTGATCAGTTGTGGCGAATGTCGGAATTTTTCTAAGACTAGTTCGTACCCCTGAGTTTAATTAATATTCATAATGAATTATTTTAAATACTGGAATACCAGTTTTGATCGGTTCCCCTCTTTGAACGAAAAATACATTTTATGATGAATCCGCGTTAGACTGAATAATAAACCCAAATTATCGTAGATGTACAACGAGGTTCATTATAATCATTATTGAACGACCAGTGATAACCAGAAAAAAAAACATTTAAGAAAATTGGTAATAGCTCCTTATATATACATACGTGATACGCGCGTAAGTGTTAAGTGAAACATTCTGTTTGTATAAGTCGAACCGTACGATATCTCTCTTTGCTCTAGTTATTTCGGAATAAGGAAGACATTTTATACTAAGCTTAAATTGTTACAAGGTAAGCAAACATCAAGTTGGCGAAATTATTATGTTTGAAAATATAAAGGTTTGGAGCGTGTGTGATATTAAAATGTGCATATATTTTAATCTAGATACAGCTGATCTAAAGCATCATTAAATTCAGGCAAGGAAAGATCTAGAGAATTGACACACAAGGAGAGATCAGCATTCAGTTCATCCACGGTATCGCAGTTAACTCTAGTTCGGTCATAGAATAATTTTTTTGTGCACCATTTAGCTTTTGCGATAGATACGCAATTGGCCGTTCGTTCGCATTTTCATCTCTTTGGTACAACACGCTACTAATACCTTCCGTTGAAGCATCACAACGTATGTAAAATTGCTTAGAATAACCTGGCGTTATTAAAACAGATGCAGAAGACCAAAGATCTTTCAACTGCTGAAAAGCCTTGTCAGCGTCATTATTCCAAGCAAATTGTACACCTTTCTTTAATAGATTGGTAATTGGAGCAGTTACATGAGAAAAATTAGGAACAAATCTTCGGTACCACAGCTTCAAGTTTCTCTGGATCTACTCGCAACCCTTTTACTCCAATTAGGAAACTTAAATATTTTATCTCTTTCATCAAGAAATAACTTTTTTCCAGATTAATCGTCAGCTTCAGATAATCGAGTCGCTACTAATTGCAATAAAGTGAAATGTTATTCAATAGTTTCCGAGACAATAAGTAAATCGTCAAGATAAACGAATATGCGATCATGGTACCTATGAGGTATAACTTTATGCATTACTCTGCAGAGTCTTTGAACCGCATTACAAAGTCCAAAAGTCATAACTTTAAAATGGTATAGAGGTCTTCCGGCAGCGGTGAAGGCAGTTATCTCTCGGAAGGCTTCTGCTAGTGGGATTTGCCAAAAGGCATCTTTCAAATCTATACTGCTTATGAATCTTGTTTGCAGTCTACCCAATAATCCGTCTATCAGCGGAAGAGGATACGCATCCGTTTTAGTGATTGCGTTTATTTTGCGAGAGTCTAGGCATAATCGGGTTTTAACATTCGCTTTGGGAACAAGTACAACTGGTGAACTCCAAGCGCTTTGGCTCTCCTCGATTACGCCTAGCTCAAGCATTCTTTTTTATTTTGATTTTTTAATTTATTTTAAATTACACCAATGTTTTTTTGTTCTAATTTTAATTTATTTTAAATTACATTTTACTGCGTTGGTTGGCAAAATTGGAATGCCTTTTTGTTTTATAAAATATTAATTACAATAATGTTAGTCTTTTTACCATAGAGGGTTATCAATCGCTTCGTCATAATAATTTAATTGCCACTAGATGGCATTACATATTAATTATTATGGGTATTGAACGCACCTCTATAGTAATAAGGTGTTGAACCAATAGTGCATTGGGTTAGTACAATTTGAGCTACTTTTTATAATGACATTTGTGGTAGTGCATAAACGTCAACTACTTAAAAACAAACTGGTAAGTAAATAATTATATAATGAAATTACATTTATCTTAAGAAATATTATTAGTTTAAGTAAAATATTATATAGAATATAATTTATAGGTAAGTAACTACTTGTTAATTAATATAAGTGAAATTATACGTTAATATTTGTGTTACAATATGCATGACATAATTTGTTGTGATTACCAATTTGAAGATCAAGTTCAAGGACAAATTATGTTATGTATATTGTTTACAATCATATGAATTTGATTTGTTATCTAATAATATTTAAACTAATTTCTAGGTAATCAAGATGAATTTTGTCCACTGACAAATGGTAATTGCAAATGTATTTATGTGATGTATTTTAGGTAGATTATGTATTTCAGGTTGAGAATTTGGTCCAGGTAAGTATGAGTGGACCCAAACGCAACTGAATAATTATTAAATTGTTTGGTGGTATCAAACATTCCGCCGACCTTGAACTACTTAGTTCAAACTACAGGTAATAAGACCAGCTTTACGATTGGTCGTTTGATTACGCCCGCCTTAGTACGAAGAGTGACTACACAAACGATTCCATTTTTCCCGGGATGAGTTTCAATAATTCTTCCGAGTGGCCAATTTGCTGGGGACACATTTTCATCTCGAATGACTACGACGTCGTCGACTTTTAATTCACTGTTTTTTTGCTGCCATTTCGATCGGTTGTGTAGCGTAGTTAAATACTCCTCATGCCAGCGACCCCAAAAATGCTGCATCAGGTTTTGAATGAGCTGCCACCGTGATAGCCGATTTTGTTGTATAGGCTTATAGTCCGGTTCAGGAATCATCGTCAATGGTTGTCCGATTAAGAAGTGTGCCGGTGTTAATGCATCTTCTTGTTGTGGTGATAATAAACAAAGCGGTCTCGAGTTTAAGATCGCTTCAACTTGGGTCAGGAACGTATACATTTCCTCGAAGTTCAGCAGTGTGGTGCCAAGTACTCTTCGGACGTGGTATTTGGTAGATTTAACTGCGGCCTCCCAGAGGCCACCAAAATGCGGAGCAGATGGTGGGATGAAATGCCAGTTCGTATTGTAATCTAATAAAAAATTAGAAATTAATTGATTGTGTTTTTTAGATTTATTTAATTTTTGAATTTCAGCAAAGGTATTTTTGGCTCCAACGAAATTGGTGCCATTATCGCTAAATATGTCAGCAGTCACGCCTCCCCGGGCCATGAAGCGTTTAAGGGATGCGATAAACGCGTCGGTGGTTAGATCACTCACTAACTCGATGTGAACGGCCTTGCTACTTAGACATACAAAAATTGCGATGTACGCTTTATGTGGTACAGCTTTCCTGCCTGTCATTGATTTTAACCATATGGGCCCGGCATAATCAATTCCGGTTTGGTAGAATGCGTATTTAAAGTTGACCCGTTCTGGTGGTAATTCGCCCATTAGTTGAGTTGCTTTCGTAGCCTTATAACGTGTGCAAGGTATGCACTTATGGATGTGTTGACGTACTAGGTTTTTGCAGTTGATGATCCAATACTTCTGCCGTAAAGTAGTTATCATGATGGATTGCGGTGCGTGTAAGTATTTTAGGTGTGTCTCATCAATTATCAAGTCGGTAATAATATGATTCGCAGGTAATATTATTGGGAATTTCACACAGTATGATACGTTGGCATTTTGGATTCGACTGCCTACTCTCAACACTCCAAATTGGTCGAGAAATGGATTTAAGGGAAGTAACTTGCTAGACGATGGTAATGCCTTTTGTTGCTGTATGTTTTTAATTTCGGCAGTGAACGCTTCCGTTTGTGCCCATTTGATAACTCGTTCTGATGCCACTTCAAAATTGGTTGTTGATAGGTCTTCTTTTGGTTCACCGTTTGTCGCTCTTCGTAGATTGGAATAAAATTGGAAAAGTCGAACAATAATCCTTAATAGTTTGGAAAATTTAAAATGTCGTTGAGCCAAATTTGTAAGGAACTTATTTTCGACGTCAACGTGGTAAGTGAGCACTGTAGATGTTCTGCTTTCGGAGTTATCAGCGGACTATTGCAGATGTGTTTGATCAGGCCACAGTTCCTTCTCTTCACGAAGCCAACTGGGTCCCTTCCACCACAGTTCAAAGTTAATCAAGGTAGATGGTAGAATGCCGCGGCTAGCGCAATCCGCTGGGTTTTCTCGTGTTGGAACATATCGCCATGACGATCGGGATGTAGTCTCCAAAATTTCAGAGGTACGGTTTGCTACATATGACTTCCAGGATCGAGGATGCGTTGATAACCACCATAACACGGTGGTAGAGTCGGTCCAGGTAAATACTTCGGTCGCAGGGCTTTGTAACGATTTAACCGCCATTTTCATCAGCTTGGTTAATAGAAGCGCAGCACATAGTTCCAATCTAGGAACTGATACCGTTTTAATGGGTGCGACTTTAGTTTTCGCCGTTACGATGGTCGTTTCGTACTTTCCATACTTATTTTTCGTTCTAGCATAAATAACGGCCGCATATGCTACTTCTGATGCGTCGGAAAAGCCATGCAATTGGAAATCTGACTCTACGGTATGTAGCCAACGGGGTATTGCAATTTTCTCTAATTTTGGTAACTCTTCTCGTAATGCTGTCCATCTTTTGGTTACGTGGGCAGGTAGAGGGTCATTCCACTGAAGATTTAATAGCCATAGCGATTGGAAGATAATTTTGATCATCACTGTAGAAGGAGATAGCCACCCAATGGGATCGAAAATCCTGGACGCTTCTGATAACATCCCTCTTTTGGTCATGGTAGGTTGTGCTGAAATGAACACTTTAAAGTGGAAGTTATCGGTGTGCGGAGTCCACTCTAGTCCTAATATTTTTATTGATCGATTTTCTTCCCGAATTTGAAGAGGGACCACTTCTTGATTCTCCAATGGGATGGTGTTTAGTACTGCTTGGCAATTCGTGGCCCACTTCCTAAGATGGAAACCCCCGGATTTTAGGATGGTAATAACTTATTCCTTTAACTGTATGGCTTCTTCTTCCGTCTTAGCCCCCGACATTAGGTCATCAATATATAAATCCTCACGGATAATTTTGGAGGCGATTGGGTACTGCTCTCGAAATTCATCGGCTAATTTAATCAGCGTTTTGGTTGCTAGGTAAGGAGCAGAGGCGGTTCCATACGTTACGGTTGCGAGACGATAATGTTCAATTGGTGCTGTTGGATTCTCCCGCCACACAATTCTTTGGTACTCGGTGTCAGCTGGGTGCATGGCAATCTGGCGGTACATTTTTTCAATGTCTGCCGTAAAAACTATTGGATGTTTGCGAAATCTGAGGAGAATAGCATATAGCGTATCTTGAACGGTGGGTCCGGTCCTACCAACAAATTATCATTCAATGAAATTTTGTTGGACGTCTTGGCGGAAGCATCAAATACCACGCGAACCTTGGTAGTAGTACTTGATTGTTTTATGACGGCGTGGTGTGGTAGGTAAAAAGAAACCATCGAATCTATGGTAACTTGCGCCGGTGGTATGATTTTCATATGCCCCAATAGCTTGTATTCACGCATGAAAGCATTATGTACTGAATGTACTGAAGTTTAAACTGAATCTAATAATTAAAACAAAATTGGATAAGAATTGAACTGTGAGTTTGACACTGTTTGATATCGAGATCCAAAAAGCCATTAAGTGTCAATCAATATCTCACAGCACAAACTCAATCGCGACACACTTTTAATGAAAAATATTAAACTATGATTTACCTACCGCAGAAACTACATAAAACAGAAATATTAGTAAGATTTCCTTAAAGTTAACTAATAAAAGAAGGAATTTGTCCGCTGAAAGCAAACGCTATCAGGCGAACTTATAACGACCTATAAGATAGGAAGTATAGCTTCCGTGGATACTTTATTAGTGCACCCAATAAAATAATAATAAAAAAAAAAATGTTTACACTAATGAAATAAAAAAAAAACAACAAACTAACAGGTATTTAGCAAAGACATGTTTCCATTAGAAGTTTTCTTTGAACCCAACAACTTTTGGGTCCCTTTTCGGGTGCCATTTTTGTAACGGACCTATAGCGGTAAAGAATGAACTCCCAAATTTCCCTGATCGCTATCCATCTACAAGAATGTGTCCACCGCTAAAGATCCGTTACACAGTATTTGGGAATCTTGCCACCTATGGTTGTTTTGATAGACTTTTTACATAGAGATTCTCCAATTTTACATTGGACAGAAAAGTATCCCATTTAATGAGCTGTGTATTTTACTCTATGCCAAAACCGATTTGAATCTATGCCGAAATACTATAAATGTCAATTTGTTTGCAATGTAAGCAATGAAACAAATTAAAAGGAGCTAAAAAATGAAAAACACAAACGGATATGATAATTTCATGAAGTGAAGTTTGTTGTAAACCGGGCATGAGATATTTTAGAGCTTATTGTAGCAAGTAATTCATTACTTCTACGAAATTTATTTTACGCTTAGAATATTTGGAAAAATGATTTTTTTTTTCTAAATTTAAGTTAATTAAGATTCAGCGTCGTAGTTCACAGAATTGTGACAGAAGGTCTACGTCCATTTTGCAAACTGCGTCGTCTTGATCCAACGAAATTTTCATTATACCTAAGGATGCTTTTCAACACATGCAAAACTTAGGATTATGTGCAAACAGTCATCATCATCAACCTGTTCTCGACTTCATGTCACACGTAAACAGGGATAAAATCATTGGAGACTATGTGGGGATTACACGCGCTACCTCACATCTTCGATTTTTCAAGACAGTGGAATGGATGTAAACAATTTTCAAATATTGATCTTTGTCGTGCTTATCATAACAACTCTGTTTGTGCTGTTTGATTTCTGGCACATGATTTTTGGTCTCAAAAAAGCAGGTCAAACATTTCATTGATGATGTAACTAAAGATTTAGTCTTTTTTTTTGCTAATGTCGTTGACATAGTTGTTGCAAGAAAATCACCTGAAGAACATGTCTAACACTTACGAATACTTTTCAAGCGTTTATCTATTTAACTAAATTTCTTAAGTCACGAGACTACCAGTAATGGAATTAAACCAACGAGTGACTTAATTATTGTGCCAATTTATAATCAAATGAACTCTTTCATTTAATTAGGTAAAAAAAACTATTTTTTCTTGGCCTTCTAATACGACATGTGGTGGTGTGTTAGAACAATGAAACGAAAATGAATGGCAACCTTTAGCATTCTTTTCAAAAAAAATTTCACTTGCACAGCAAAAATATTCCACTTGCGCTCTTTGTTGGAATAAAGAAATTTAGGTACTTTCTCGAAGGGCATGAATTCAGAAATTATGCTGATCATAAACCTTTAGTGACCGCAATTAATTCCAAAGCAGAACGAAATCCGAGACAAACTCGCCATTTGGAATTTATTACCTAGTTCACAACGGATATTCATCCCTTGAGTGGCCCAGAAAATGTAGTGGCTGGTACTCTCTCGCACCTGATGAAATCTCAGTTTTAACTTTTATTGGTTTTGACATCGAGAAATAGTTTCAATCGAAGAAACATCATCCAGAACTAGAAGGATGCATAGACGGTTCGAAACCGCTTAAAAGAAGACTGAAACTCAAACAAGTCTCACCGGATAATAGTTCGAGATCAATATGGTGTGAAACTTCACCCATTTCACTTCGACCTTATATTCCAGATCCAGTGAGACGCGATATTTTTCACGGTGTCGATAAATTAACACACTCAGGTGTTAGAGCTACAAGAAAAATGATAGCATCGAAATATTTTTGGCCTTCAATGGACAACGATAGTTCCAATTGAGCAAAAAGCTATTTCTCGATCTCAAAGCTATTTCTCTTCGGGGTTGTGGTAACTGTCGCTAAAGCTCTATTATGTAATTAAATTGCTAGATTTGGCATTCCACTAGAAATTACTAGTGATCAGAGTCCTCAATTTGAATTAAACCTATTTCAAGAATTGACGGATTATCGAATGATTCCATTGCAATCTAAAATAAATCTTAATCGCTCGCGGAAACACAGATAATTGGAGTGAAGAATTTCCGCTTGTGTATTTGAGAGTTCGGACAGCATTTAAGGAGAACTTACAAGAAATAACATAAACAAAATATTATCAATTTGAATTTGTGTTTATATCATCAATTTTTTTTCTCGGAAGGGGTTTGATGTGGTTGTCAAGAATGTCATATAATGCATAAATGCATAAGAGGTGAATGCCTCAAGGATTCTTTCTTTCTTATTATATTTGTAATTATTTCAATATATTCAATATATAACTGGACCACAGAAAAACTAAGACGAGTCTTAGACATTATTTATTGATAATAAAAAAAAACTAGAAGAAAACTTCTGTTTCCACAGAAGCTCAATCGAACCTGGATAAGATACCCCTCCCAAAAAATATCATGCCTGAACAAAATCTAATTTTTTTTACCTGTTATTAATTAAAATTCATATGATACCGTCCGTTGCCATTAATTACCGGTTTAGCTATATCTTTATAATTTCACTAATTTTACTGTATAAACGATAGCTTTACGATTTTCTTAGCTAAACGATAATTTAAATCGTCTTCGTTAAAAAAACATTTTCATTTAAAATAACTTTATAATTCTCAAGAAGCACACAAACTTTCTAGCTCTAATATACAAACATAAATCACGATCCGTATACAACAACAACAACTTCGGCAAATAGAAACTTAAATCCGATATTTTAATCGTCTCAATATAAACGTATGTATAGATAAAAAAGCATAAAATTTAGTTTCAGAAAAATTATGCACTTTACCAAACTAATAACATAAATTTCCTGAAAATCCCATGTCCTTAAATAACGAATTCAAAATGTGTATATATATGTGTGTGAATGTGTAAGGCGTAGGATGGAAACGAGTGTAAAAAGCTTTAATAAAAATGAGCTTTTATAAATATACATTTTGGGGCAGCAAAAAAAACATTTTCCGTATTTTAATCCTTTTTCATTCCATTTTAAATAAGTATTATAATAATAAAAATATAATATTTCTCTCCTTCTGTATTATTTTAATTACAATGGAAAGGTTTTTTTTTTTGTATTGTTGGGGAAATTGTTAAATAAAATTATCTTTAAATTATTATAAAATTTAATAAAATAAATTTTTATCGAATCAATTTTAATTATTTAATGGATTTTTTATGTACTTTTGAAGCTTTCTTATTCCCTTTTTGTTTTGCATTAGTAAAGCTTTTTATGTGAGTATCGATTTTGTTCGATTTTTTATTTTATTGTATTTCTTAATTTACAATGAAATTTGCTGAGTGAAATTTTATTTATTTATTTATTTTTACAAATTAGTTAAAAAGGAATTTTTTTTTGCGAATGCTTAGGAATGTGCACATAAATAAAAGTAAATACGATGGAAAATCTGAGAATTTTCCATTTTATTGTTTAATATAATATAATTGAGTTATAAATAAATTGTGAAAAATAAACAATTCCGAAGAAGGATTTTATATTTCAATAAATGAATTGACATTTAAGCTGGTGGCAAGTTTTTATTTGAATTTTTTTTTTAGGTCAGAGGCATGAAGCTTGTACACATGCGGAGTATGAGTAGAATATGAATTTCGTATAGTACGAATTGAATTTACATTTTGATAATATTTTTTTGTTGTTCTAGCAGAAAACCTAGTTGCTCTATTCAAGAATAAATATGTATATGTATATAAAAAAGAATTTAAGTATTATTCAGGAACTTCAGAAAAAATCAAGACTTAGCGAAAATAAAACTTTTGTATGTCTATAGATAGTTGGAATTATATTACATCCATATACCTGGCAGGTAATTTTTTTCAATCTACAGGATTGGGAATACTGAAGGAAATAATCACGGATATATAATGTACCCTTTCCCAGTCGTTGTTTGCCTTCAAGACCCAGTTAGAATTCCCCGCCGCTCGAAACCATTTCCGTCTAGATGGTAACAAACCTAGCGAATAAATTTTATTCACGAAAGGTGCGAATACAATTAATTTACCAAAAATTTTGCATGGTGAGACATCGACATACATGGATCTTGGGCGTGTGCTTAACAGTTCGAACAATCCCCTTGTTTTGCTTAGTTTACCGAACACGCCTTTTAACATTAAAACTCCAAAGATGACTCATCGGTAAACACAACATTCGTCCAAACTTTGTTTATATGTTCAATCGTCCACTCTAGTCGCTTTTCAAAGTGTTTTTATGTTAAGAGTGGTTTGATCAACGTATATCGACATGCGTAGCCATGTTCCATAATTATATTTTTTATAGTATTTCGGATTTTGCATCTATGTGATTAATCGTCAATATTTTTATACTTTGAATAATGTGTAATCTATTTCTGTAAAATGTTTTTGACTTTTTTTATATCAATTCCCGAGCATTTGATTATAACTACTTTAAATTTTGACGTAATTCTTCATGTGGTTGTTGTTTTGCTATAATTTTTTTATGTCTTTTCTCTTGTTGATGAGAGAGAAGTTAAAATAAATCAAAGGAACACGGTCAATTCAAATTTAATATTTTGCGAAAATATAAACATGAGCACTTGATTATAACCATTAATTGTTTTTAAACTTTGAAAGACTGAAATGCTTGAAAATTATTTCAATTGTTTTTTTTTCTATTGCTGTAATTTATTTCCCGTCATTATTAATAAAAAAATCCATTTTTATAACAATGGGTCGAGGTAAAACGTTGACAAAGGAAGAAATTGGTAAAATTGTTGCATTTAAGCAAGACAATTATTCTAATCGGCAAATAGCGATTAAAATTGGTCGAAATCATGTGACAATCAATAATTATCTAAATAATCAAGAAAATTATGGGGAAAAACGGAAAGGGCGCACATCAAGAGCAACAACAGAACGAGAGTGTAGGTTACTTTTACGCGCTGCATCGAATTCTGCTGTCACCGCTCGCAAAATAAACGATAAAATTGGAACTTCAGCCAGTATATGGACAGTACGCAGAGTAATTGAACAGTGTCTGCATCTTAAACGGAAAAAACTTATGAAAAAACCACGTTTACTTCAGCGTCATAAAGATGCTAGATTAGAGTACTGTCGGACACATTTTAATTGGAAGGAAGAATGGCATCAGGTGATATTTTCTGATGCAAAAAATTTAATTTGGATGGACCTGATGGGTTTCAGTATTACTTCTATGATTTGAGGAAACCTGAGCAGTTCCTGTCTCGTCGTCATACCGCTGCAATTTCATTTCATGGTGCCATCGATTTGGTTGTTTTGGAAGGTCGGCAGACCTCAGTAAATTACATTGAACTATTAGAAATACAGAAAATTAATTTCCAAGAAATGTTCAATGGCCAACGATAGATTTTTCAACAAGATAACGCGCCCATTCATACAGCAGGACGTGTTTAACAATTTTGCCACAATAACGTGGAAGTTCTGGACTGGCCAGCTGTATCTCCCGATCTCAACATGATCGGTTATCGCGCAAAATGTATGCAGAAGGAAGGCAATTTCAAAATTGGGATGGGCTGCTTGCTGCAATTGAAGATACTTTCGAGCAAATACCATTAAATTATGTAAAGAGCCTGTTTAATTCCTTATCAGATAGAGTTTTTGAAGTTGAACTCAAGAATGGAGGACCTACAATAAAAAAAATTAAAATCAATCGTCTACAATCTATAAACCAATTAATGGTTATAATCAAGGACTCATGTTTAAATATTCCCAAAATATAAAATTTGAATTAACCGCGTTCCTTTGTTTTATTTTAACTTCTCCCTCATCAGCTAGTATACAACAAGAGAAAAAGACATTAAAAAAAATTAAGTATAATAATACAACAACCACATGAAGAATTAGGGCAAAATTTAAAGTGGTTATAATCACATGCTCGGGAGTGTATATTGCTGCACTTGCAACCGACATTTCTGATCATTTCCGATGTACACTTAAAAACTCTGCTTTAAATCTTATTTTTTATAAATCGCACTAATTTCTTTCATATATATCCGCTAAATATTGCAGATAAACTAATTTTTGTTTTAGAGTATCAAAGAGGAAATAATAGAAAACTTAATAGAGCCTTGTCCATAATTGTTCCTATAGCTTTAAGTACAGTTAAGCCTTACACGCTCTTGTTTTTCGAAAACTTTAATTTTCTTTAAATTTTTCCATGAAAATGAGTTTATGGGGCTGGTTATATGAAATTACTGACATGTTCGAATCCGAGGGGCCCAGCCCTGGATCAAAAATTATTTTTTACATGTATAGATACAAATATTTGATTATTCCAAAATGACTGCTCAGCCGCTCAACCGATCGCCATGAAATTTTTACCATGCAAATGTTGCATATCCAGAACCAACCTTACGATATTTTGGAAGGGGCTGGACCCCGGGGTCTAGGGGCCATGGTACAAGTTTTTTCAAAAATTTAAATTTTTTTACGAGAATGAGTTTTGGAAAAGGGTTATATGAAGTAAGAGACATGTTCGAATTCGAAGGTCCGCCCCTGGATCAAAAATTATTTTTTACATGTAAAGATACAATTATTTGATTGTTCTGAAATAACGCCTTAGCCGCTTTGCCGATCGTCATGAAATTTGTACCATGTATGTGTTGCATGTTCAGGACCAAGCCCATGATACTTTTGAAGGGGCTGGGCCCCGAAGTCTAGGGGCTGTGGTACAAATTTTTGACTAAAAGAAAGTGAAATGACTAAACTAAATGACTAAAGAAAGGGGTTATATGAAGTAAGTAATATGCTCCAATCCGGAAGTCTGCCCTGGAACAAGAATTCATTTTTACATGTATAGATACAATTATTTAAATGTTTCGAAATAGCGCCTTAGCCGCAAATTTAGACACCAAAAAGGATATCTAGTGTGCGATTGTTATACACAAATCATATCTCTACTATAATTGATTTAATTATTCAAATTAATTTTATTAATTTAAATTTAAGACAATCTTTCATCACTTTAACTGAAGACAAATCTCTGAACACTTATATTATCCATACTAATAATCTATTTTTACTGGTTTGACATGTACTGTTTAGTAAAATATCCTATTTATCATATCCTGTTTTGAAATGTACCATAGTCAGCGAGTTCTAATTTCCACATAACTTCAGAAATATATAACATTCTATTTTAATCCACTATTGCAACCGGCAGCTTCTAGTGAAAATAGTAGTTTCATACTAAACGCCAATAGTTTATTACTTTATTTAGTTTATTACTTAAATAACCAATGATTTTTTCATAAAATCAATTCTAGGAAAGGTACTAAAAAATATTGTACGTATAAACTGATTTGCTTTGAAAAGTACTAGCGTTTTATATTTGAAAATAGCATCTTCTACAAGAAACATCCTTGGATTCAAATTATTGTACGTGTAAAATTGCCTTAGTTTGAAAAAAACTTCTTTTGTTTTTCGAAATGTCATTTTCCACCACAGTTCGCGTTAAAACCTATCGAAGTGGACTTAGTTTTAGTTGTTTTGAATAAATTAATATTAATTTGTGTTTCGAATGCCGTTGTTCTCGATTAGTTAGCTATATTGCAATAAAATAATTGTTGGTGATTATTTTCCATGTATTAAATATTATTTCAAGTGAATATACATTCTTATTAGATTTAAGTTTTCAGTTTATAAACGTGTAAATCATGATTACATTTTGATTGTAGATAACATTTGATTTTGCTTAAAAAAAATTCCGTAAAACATTAATTTATCAAAACGAACATTAAAATCGTTTTGATAAATTAATACTAATTTCTGTTTTGAATGCCCGTCATTCCTGATTAATTAGCTACACGTTTCATTTTTGCTTAAAAATGCCACCGAAAAAAAGATCAATTGGGCAGGTAACTGCAAAGTCGAAGAAGATTAGAGCCGCAAGGGTGGCTGAATCAATCGAACAGTATGAAACACGACTTGCAAACGTTCGAAGCAGGATGTTTTCTTCAAGAGCTGATGAAATAACTGAACAGCGTGAAACACGACTTGAAAATGTTCGAAGCAAGATGTCTTCTTCTAGAGCTACTGAAACCATTGAACATCGTGAGGCCCGGCTGGAAGTCGATCGATTACGATATGGACGATTAATAGAAACTTTTAGAGGTGATTTAAAGTTAGCAGCATTCAATTACGAGAAAGACTATATTTACAATGTTTCAATTGGGTAAATGGAAAACATTTGTTTGTATTGTCATGCTTTAAAGTTTCACAATGAATCACCTGGAATGTGTTGTTCAAATAGAAAAGTGAATTTGCCTCCTTTGAATGATCCACCTGAACCTCTTCTAGCTTACGTCTCCGGAACTACTGAGTTATCCAGACATTTTCTACAAAATATTCGAAAATACAACTCAAGCTTATATACCTCCCGTGCAATGCCGGGTAACTCAGCTAGTTTTTTAAATAAAAAACCTGGTTAAATTATTTTGGCATGTTTCGGTTTTAGTGTGCCATCTTCTGGAGGTGCAGTGCAATTTATTTCTACAAAAAAAAAAGATTTGTTTTAACAAAGAGAGAGTATTCACACATTATAATAACATAAAAATGAATTACAATTCTTGGTACTTAATAAAAATGAAAATTGCGAAAACCCACAAATAAATACATAATGGAACTCGCCATTATTTAAAACGTAAATCACATTTTGTGGCTTAAAAATGCATATACCTTCTGACCTGTTGTTGATCGGGAGTCAAAAACACAACTGATTGTGATTACTGAAGCCGAATTAATTTGACTCTGTAGCAAAAATTTCTGCAGAAAAATTCGCTGCAGTTTGAAGTGAAGAGAGGAATTTATTTTTGTTAATGTACCTGCCTTCAGCAAATGTAACTACAGAATAAATAATTTTTATTCCAAAGGGATAATAAGTTTTACAAAATGAAATGTAGGGGACATTTGTTTACAAAAATATAACCAATTTAGCTAATTTGATTGGTTGCTTTTGCTTTATCTCTCTGTCCGATTTTTATACTCCAGCAAATTTTTCTGCGCAAAATTTTGCTACAGAGTCAAATAAATGCGTGTTCGTTTGTTTTGTGTGTGTTTATTGTGTGAGTTCTTGTGCGTACGCCGTCTTTTTTTATAGTTTGTGTGGCTGCAATCATAACACTCAAAAAACCGGAGCGATGTTCATTGAATTTTCCCTCAAGATGTGTAAGGCTTCCACCTACGACCAAGATGACTAAATTTAGCCAAAACTTCTGTAGAATCGAAATCAGGTTTACGTCCCTCTTAGAGGCAGTGCTCAACTGGGGGTGTTTATAACTATTATAACAACTAGGGCTATATTCAAATCACGTTTATGATTTTTTTAATTTTTTTCAAGATACTGTTTTGTTTATCCGACATAGGAAAGTTGACAAGTTGAAGCATCATTCTAAGCGCCTATAGGCATGGGATTCGATATGCTACATTTGTTTGTCTCTCACGTGGGATTTCATCTTTGAGTTTGGTAAGTTATTGCGTAGACCATTTGCGGGTTTGTAAGCCAACTTGACATCTGCACGCGCTAATAACACTCTACTTTTTTAGATAATCCTTTGGAATACGTTAACGCTTTGTATCGTTTGGTAACATCACTTTCGTTATCTTGTATATTGTTTGAATTAAGAATCCCGGTGTATGGATAATTTTAACCGGATAATTGTTTGCGAGTAGGCTTTCTACGACCAATCTTCGGTTTTTAGAATGAAAACAGCTGGAGTTTAAATTAAACACTTAACAAAATTCATTGATGTGTATGATTTATTTTCAGGTTCTGGTTTGATGCAACATTTTTCTTATACCAATCTGTTGAGATTATACCATCCAAATTTCTAATTAACATAACGTCAAGATATGGAATCTGGTTTCCGGATTCAATCTCTACAGTGAATTTTAAACGGGGATGAAAAGAATTCAGAGAAACTAGTATTGCATTTATCGAACTCCTAGGTATAATGGCGAATACGTCATTAACATACTTTAAGAATATTTTTGGATTATAATCCAATTTGACGAGAGTTATGTCTAGGAGTCTTCGCGTAATGAGAGCAGCTAATACCGTAGATAAAGGGTTTCTCATTGGCATATCAAAAATTTGTTGATATGCAGTCGAATGAAACTCGAACTAATTTCGTTCCTTAAGACAAAATGTAAGCATTTGAAAAAATAAAACTGTTGGTATGAAAGTGTACTTCGAAATTTCACTCGACTGTTCGTCTATTATCTCAATTGCAAAACTAATTGGTATATTAGTGAATAGTGATACTATATCAAAATTTACCGTCATCTCAGTGGTATCAATAGTTATATGGGACATCTTTTCTTTGAAAACGAACGAATTGTTCACGTTATATGGGTCAGAGTGAAGTAACCTCTTCACTATACGCGACAAAGCAGACCAGGGAGTGCCGATGCAGGCGGAAACGGGGCTACAAGGAATGTTAGGTTTATGGAATTTAGGGAGTGCATACAGTTTGGGGTCTGTAGAATTGTATGATGACAATAGAAAGATGTCTCCCTTTCCAATTAATCCTTACTTAAATAGTTGAACAACGAATTTATTGTTTTGGATTTGAAGGACATGTAACCCGTTTGAACGTAAGATTTTGTATGTATCAACATCTGACAACAGTTCAGTGATTTTTCGATCATAATCGAATCTAAGCTGCCTCTATGTTTTGTATCTTTTATAGTTTTATTGAACTCTTCGGTATCAGCGATGATATTCAATAGCTTGAAATTAGATTCGTGACTAGGCAAATTGAATTTTGGGCCCAACGAAGTAAGGTTAACGAAAATTCAATGAAGAGAACATTTCATCATACAGTTTATAGAATTTGTGTGTGTGTGGAATACTACGATCTGTGTTTTGTTTAGTAAAAAATTGGCTTTATCGGACTAAAAAAGAATCTGCTATATCAGCTGATAGAGTATTTAGAATTTCCTCTTGTAAAATGTAAAGCGAATTCTATAACGCGAAGTTTATAATATGCAAGTGTTAAACATCTATATATATTTTAGTTTTACCACAAGAAGCAATTTGAACCAAATTGTAACATCCGTAGGAGACTCACACCCATGAGAACGTCTCAATCCCAGGCACAATTTAAATGGACTAATGAAATTACATTATATCATTTGCATGATACACCCCAATATTCTTTCATGTTTGATCTTTCACTTCATACAAAACTGAACCAATTTTCCGAAGTATACACTCAAAAAAATCCTGCATCTATAGAGACAAAAGCTGCATTAATAGTACGAAAAATACGTGAAAACAGCGCCAATGCAGGAGTTCTATAATATTACGAATTACGATCATTAATAACATAAAACTGACAAATCAATAAATTGTTGTAGCTACGAATTAGTCTGTACTATTTATGATTTGATTCATATACGATACGAAAAAGTTTATAATTTTAATGCAATTGCAAGCGTTTATGGATGAATAATTTCTTATTATTAACGTAAGGCATTGTAAAATAGTACAAAATGATGATTTGTTGAAAGATTAAATTCATAGATAGCACGAAATTTTTCATAAAATTTTGGAAATTAAAATTTTTAATAACGTCTAATTCATACATGTAACTAAATAAATTCATTTTATATACGTATCAATACTGATATTTACGAAACTAATGTTATATGTAAGTTGACAATGCCCATAGAATGTGAAATAATTCATAAATAAAACAACTATTTTCGTAAATATATTGATGACGATTATTCAAATATAAGATGCAGTTCATGAATAATAAGCACAATTATGTTTTTCTTAATTTCATACGACGAGAATGTTTTATTTATTAAATCATAATTTAACACTTATAATATCTTTACAAAATATTCACAATAAAATATAATTTAATGCATAATTAATACTAAGTAAAATAATAAATCAAAAATTATTCAAAACAGCTATTACCATTACACTTATATTCAAATAATTAATTAATTTTAACTATTTTTGTATTTTTATTAGTTTTATTTGATTCATATTTTTCTTTTTTTAATTGTAAATTTCAGTTTTGCTTCACCTTATGATTTATTACTTAATTATGGAACTGTAATTATGTAACTTAATAAAATAATAGAAACATAGAAATTTATTCAATGTTTCCTACAAATACAAGTTATAAGTATTAATCAAATGATCAATATTATTTTAATAATATACTTTGAATAATACAAAATAAGTTAAAATGTCTATCAGCTCAGCATTAAAATAGTAAAAATAATCAGTTAGGATAATAAAAAATATAAACCAACAGTACTCTAACTTGTAAGCTCTTGTAATATCAGACTAGCTTTAGAGGATTTTTGTTTTGTTTTATAATATGGTAAGATTTGTTAAAAAATGAACATAAAATATTTTTCACACTGCACCACGTTTCCTATACCCAGTACAAATGGCTAAATGCATTCTAATTTTCCTGGAAAATCCTGTGTAAATTATTGATTCCTGTCCGGTATCATCCTTTTTAATATGCCTTTTGAATAGAAGTTAGGAATCAATGGAAGCACCAGAAAAGCTGAAGAGCGGCATTGTCTAAAAGTAAAAAAGAGTTACAATAAATGTACTGTTTGAATTATATATTTACATATTGAATTGACTTTCACGTTAATTTCTGAATTTAATTTACCTTTATAGAAAAACCCTTTTAATTGATTTTATTCATTAATTGATTTTTCCTCATTTATTAAAATATTTTGAAGAGATGTTAGGTCGTGTTGTATTTCCTTAATTTTGTATCGGCTACAAGCGTGCCAAATACTCCCGAACTCATTAGCTGATACATCGTCGTAGTTAATGTGCTTTTTAAGCAAGCAAAGCAGCGTCAACTTTCGGATCTTTAAAATTATTTAAGAATTATTTAATAATAAATGCCTATAAATAAATAAATTTTTGTGACTACGTAGTGAAATAAAAATGAATGCTGTTCTATCCGGATGATCCAAAAAATACCTTTAAATATAATACTTATCTGATATGCAACTAAAATTATCACTATTTTATTACACAAACAAAATAATAGTTGTTTTTATTTTATAATTAATTATGAAAACGAAATAAAACACTATGATTTCAATAAATTATTTCTTTTTAATTTACCACCAAGACACAACAAACTTGCAACAAATTTTAAGAACGAATGAACTAAATGACCGTTTTATGAAATATAATACGTATAAAATATAAATATGACGAACTTTTTGTATATATTATGAATATTTTTCTATCGTCATCTATAATACGAACTAATTCGTAGATATACGTACTTTTCGTATATATTATGAATATTTTTCTATCGTCATCTATAATACGAACTAATTCATAGATGTACGAACTTTTCGTATATATTAAGAATATTTTTCTATCGTTATCTATAATACGAACTAATTCGTGGATAGTGCGTAAATATTTGATGAAATTTCCAAACGAGTACAAACAAATTAATTTTTATTTAACGTTGGGGTGGTGTATAGAAGGATATCTTCTCAAATACATATTTCAAAACTGTATTTCTCAAAATAAGTCAGGATTTTTCAAAACAGCATTTTTTCAAAACGGCAATTTATCCGCACACTCTAAAATACATTGGTTACAAAGCCTAAAGTTTTACTCGTGGTTATGGTATGTGAATACATCCTCAACTTATATCGTAAAAAGGCACACCTTCCGAATATCGTTCTAAAGTTTAATCATGCGCGTGCTTCTTGATTATTTTATAATTGTGGATGGGTAAATTATAAAGAGAGTCGAAGATAAGTTATGGTCAAAGAAAATGTGCGTAAACAGAAGACAAATTTAAAAAAAGATGAATCGTTTGGATGAATATGTTATGAACAAATTCGATCATTTGAATTACATCTTCAATAAACTATACCAGTAATTAATATTATATTGCATACAACTTCTACATATTCAAGTCATTAATGATAAAAAGAGACTATGTAAATAATTGTGTGTTCGTTACAGCCTTATATCTTTAATAAATATTTTTAAACATGTTCTATAAATTTTTTATATATTTGTCATAATTAGCTACTATATATTATAATTTGTAATATTAATAATAAAATTCGTAAAAGTTAACATCGATATGAATATCGAGATACTCGTATACCATAATTTTCGAATTTCGCTATTGTATCTTTACTACGTATAATTTCATATTTTTAAGGAATAAAAATTCATTATTGCGAACCTATTCGTATAAAGACTTTTAACACAATTTTACAATTGAAAGTATCCTTTAACAACAAATATAAATATAATGCAACAATACAAAAAAACTATTAATTGAACTATACATTTACGAACTGCGATTCTTACTATTAATGCATGCAGTTGTAGAATTTGTTTTGTTTATTTTATTTTCTACGTTTATATAAAGATTTTTACATTAATAGTAGAAATTCGAGTTAACGAATGATATTCGTAAAAAAAATACACAAAATTTTTTTCAGTGTAGTTGCCTTAACAAAGTTCGGTGCAAACTTAACTGTAAAATGATTTCTCGCGTTGCTTTGAACGAAATTTTGCACAAAGACAGACTGATCCGGTAAAAACTCTCTATTAGAACTGCGTAGATTATATCAAGTGCACTGGAGCGATGAACCGCTTCTAGATTCCGTACGACTAGTTGTTGGACACGGGTTAATCGATCGGTAGGCGTGATAAGTTCAACATGGAAGTCGTCAATATAATTTATTTTCCTCAAAAGTTCATATTGCGATCCATGCAGAATCCTGTGATACCCAAAGAGCAGATAATGAGGTGAAAATTTATGTCGGGGCATGTATACTGTTACGTAGTGCCCCCGCAATTTCAGCAATATGCTTATCCCATTTACGGTGGTCATCAGTGATATAGGAACGAATTGCCGCCAGAACTGACCGATTAACTCGTTCTGACGCATTAGCTTGAGGGGGAATACTTCGCAGTTCGAACATTTCTAACCCCGTATTTCTTGAGAAGCACCTTAAGCAGTACAGATTCAAACTAAACGCCGTTATCCGAAAAAATAATCTCGGGCACTCCAGACAGATGGAAAATTTTATTTTCTAGGAATGAAACAAGATTTTTTGCCGATGACGAACATAATGGTTCCAACACCGAGAATCGGGTATAATGATCCAACAAAATAAAAATGAGTGTAACCATTTACCGAGTGAGGGTAGGGACCCAAAAAGTTTACGTAACCTTGTTGGAAGGTCATAGAAAGTAGCCATTGCTTGCCCATAAGAGGTTGTGTAGAAAAGTTCACAGCCTTGCTACTTTTATAAATTGTGCATTTATTAATAAAGTTAAAGACTTATAAAGACATAGCAGGCCAGAAAAATGACGTTTTAACACCGATAACGTTTTGAAAATGCCTTGGGGGCATGGGATTCCTAATCAATGTGCAAGGGAGATATTTTATTTACATTCAGTTCATCAACAAACATTCAAGACAAACTGTCAGGTACCACATTTTGACTACCTTTCCTATAGACGATTTTAAACCTGTAAGGTTGTATGTTTCAAAATTCTTAAAAATATGATAAAAGCAGCTTTGACAAAGATCTTTTATAGTGTAATTCCGGCCTTTATCACACATCTTCGATTACTGACATTAATGCCACCTTATAGAAGTTATGGGAAACCGAGGAAGTACAAAACGTAAATATTTTATCAGAAGAGGGAAAGTACTGCATCCAAAACTGTAAGGAAACCGTTACTAGAGCGTCAGATAATAAATATATCGTGCGCTTGCCATTTCGCGAAGGATTACAACTAGGGGAATCGAATTACGGTCCAGTTTATAGAATGAAATCTTTAGAAACCAAGCTTGCCAGAAATCATAAGCTGGATTGTGAATATAAAGAATTTCTGAAAGAATATGGAGATTTAAAACACATGACTGGAAATTGCATGCCAAACTCACAAGGTTACTATTTACCACGCGGTCTTCAAGCAATCGAGTACTACTACTAAGGATCGGGTCGTGTTTGACGGATCTACTGTAACTACGAACGAAAAATCATTAAACCCTGTACATCTTGTTGGACCTGCAATTCAGGAAACACTATTTAATATTCTAACTCGATTTAGGAAACACAATATTATTTTTGCACCAGATATTGAGAAGAAGTTCAGTCAAATTTGGGTACGATAAGAAGACACGGTATTAAAGAATATTGTGGCAAACTGACCCTAAGGAGACGGAACATCTCCTGCTTCTTTCCTAGCGTCACAGACTCTTCACCAATTGGCAAAAGACTATGAAGAACAACACGCTGAAGTGGCGAAGATTTTAAAAGAGATTTTTATATGAATGGTTATATGTCTGGTGAGGACAGTTTGGAAGCTGCTCTTCTTGTAGCAGCCTACTGCTAACATGATTGGTTAAAGAAGGTGTCTCATTAAGAAAATGGGTATCGAATGATCCTGAATTATTAGAATCAATTCCCGAACAGCTACGAGAAGTATCAGTTTGCAGTATTTAAGAGAAAGATGATATCCATACTATTCTTCCAGTTTAAAGTCATGTTAGAAAAACGAACCATACACACAAAATGATCACTACTGTCTGAAGTATCCATGTTGTTTGATCCTATGGGTTAGCCGTCCTCTTCCACCAGAGAAGTTAAAATTTTATTAGCTGTTAAAATTATGGCTGAAAAAGGCCGATTGGGATGAAAAACTGCCTTCGTATATATTCAAGAAGGTTGGAATAAAATTCACGCAGAAATTGAGCTACTCGTTTAGGTAGATCGCATCTATGTATATAGAGTTCATATATCTGATACGTACATCTGATATATTTGATACGTAAACATTATGATTGCAAAAACAAAGGTTTACCATATAAAAACGATTAGTCTACACAGATTAGAGTTAAATGGTGCTTTACTGTTGTTCAAGTTGGTGAACTTAGAGAAAAACAATCACTAACAACATATATGCAGTCTCAGTAATCAGTTAGACAGACTCCTAGATATTGCTTGATTGGCTTTCTAGTCCACCAAGAAGGTGGTAAACATACATCGCGAATTGTTCTGCTCAGTAATCCGGATCATTGTGCCTCTAGTGGATTGATGCCATTAGCATTAATAACAAATATCCTGAGAGAAGGTGACCGTCTGAAGCCCGCTGAATTACGCCGGCGTAAACGAGGCGATATAGTAGTTGAGCATTTGCGAAATCTTCACGCTGGTCCATCATTATTTTAGTCATTATTTTGAAGTAAAATACCATTACCATGTATTTAAATTAAGAGGCAGTGAAGCAGATCATACGACCATGTGTCAAATGTAGCAACGCAGAGTTTCATTCACAAAACCGTTTTTGGAGGCCGGCGTAGATTATGGTGGCCCATATTGGATACAAAATTCAAGACTTAGAGCAGTCCAGCAATTAAAATGTTATTTAGTCTATTCGTATGTATGGGAACAAGGCCGGTCATCTAGTGTTAACAACTTTGTGGCTGTATTGAAGTGTTTTTCTTTGCCATTCAGTCGATAGCCAAAAATTACCGTTTGCTTATCAATTTTCTTTGGACATATTAACTTTTAAATAGTCTTTCAGATTCGTGTATACATAAATGAACCCTTTTAATTTATTCAATTATCATGTTGATTGAAAACTCATCTAAAACGAATAAAAACAACGATAGTACCAATAAAATCAGGTTAAATCTGTTTACCCGATATGTGATTTGAATTCATAATGAAAATTATTTTATGCGAAATGTTTCATTCTGTACATGGCATGAACATAAGTTTCTCAAACTTAACAGATTGATAGGGTGAAATAGACATTATATGTACGCCCTCCTAAACTATTTCGGTACGATATGTATATAAAATTAAGTCAATTGTTTTTTTATTTCCTTCCAAATACACTCGTAACGAACAATGCTGCTAACGGATGTCTGCAATTTCAGCATACAAGTCAAAACTAAATTTCGTTCCTACATACATATACGGTATGGTATACACTCCTGTTTAATGGTAAAGAATTTTATCACTTGGTTTTCCCATTTTCTAAATTGTGTTAATGGAAATTGAATAACAAATAAGCAAACAAAAAAAAAACAAAATTTGAAAAAAAAAAATTATTTCTCAATTAGACCGAATAGTTTTCTAATTAAATTTACTTCACCATAATGTAGTTCTACTGTACGTATCTAGTCTCGTCTGCACATTAAGTTTTTTATCTAATCTTTTACTGATTTCTAAATAACACAAAAAAAAAATTATAAATAAATAAAACTTTGTTAGTTTTGTATTGTACGTTTGGTATATACATATATATAGTTGTCTGACCAATGTAACTGTTTTCTACTTCTTCAATGTAATAGTTTTCTACTTCTTTTTTGTATGTGCAATGGAAAATGGGTGTTGGATTTGTGGGGAATTAATTTAAAAAAAAGTGCAAAAAATGTTGGGGTGGAAAAGCTTTTTAAATAGTTGTGTAACAGAAACAGACAGCACACGAAGGAAAACAACTATACCAGTATAATTTATGTTTGACTTCTATCACTAGACACACTTGTTTGTGTGGGGTGTTCACAGTAATTGGAAAAAAAAAAGATTCCGAACAAATTGAATTAAATTAAAATTATCCAGTTATTATTGTTTTTATGGTTGGATCCTTTTATACTATGCTATAGGTAATAGGATATGGCTATCATTGGAATAGTATTGAAAATTGACAATTGATTTTAAATGGTACATTTGTCAATCAATTATGTTTCAAAACGTGTTTCCACTCATACTCAAATAAACATAATCTGTATTAGTATTCGGAACATTTGGAAATGAAAAATGGTTTGATTATTCTGAACATAATTTACCCCACTATTGAATAAAAATAATTTTAAAAATATTTTAAAGCGGTTCACAATCAATGGTTCGAGGACAAACTGTTGAAAAAATATTACCAAAAACGAAAAACCATCAAAAATCGATTTGCGCAAGATTTGGCACCAACATGCAACATAGCGCAACATGGTACAACATTATGCAACATGGTGAAAGATTACGGAACATGGTGCAACATGACCGCCCTTTCGGGGGATTCCTAAATAATTTATATAGAAATCAGAAATCGATCTATCTAAATATTTTATAAAATTCGTTCAAGCAAAATAAAATGTTAAAAGAAGGCCCAAAGCCAACGTGACGCAACATAGTGGAACATCACACAATACCCTTTAACAAGATGAAACATCGTGCAACATCATGCAACATGAACGTTAGCATTTGTAGTTCCAATTCCTGATATAAAAACAAACGACACCAAGAAAAGCTACATGACTGCGAGGACTACGATGCGGCTCGCAACAAGGGGACACAAGACACTCAGATCCTTTTCTACGTCGTCAACCCATCGAGGAGGTGGTTTTTCAAGAAGACTCACTTTCGATGGTGCCGACTTGAGGGTTTGCTTAGTTGTCCGCTTTTGTGTTCGTCGAACATGTCCAGTGTAGGTGTTTTTTTTAATCCGGTTATTATATTTTTTTGAGATAATTTCGTATCTCATGATTCATACGCATTCTGTAATCATCGCTTTCTTTTATTGGTCCGAACATTATACGAAAGAATTTACGTTCGAGTATCTGCATATCTTTTGCTCTTGTTCTTTGCGTAAAATGCTCAATTTTCAGCTACGATTCTTGATGTTATGTCTCCAAAAAATGAATTTTGCTTCTCTACTGCCGTCCCCCAAATATTTAAATTTTTTCACTTTCTCATACTATGTGTCTCCATAAAAAGATACCTCTGTGAATTTTGCCCGATAAATAATTATAGTTTTATATGGCAACCATGATATGTAAAAATGAAACTATATCTCGGAATAGAACTATATAAGAGAAATGATATCCTACATTTTCACGATAGTAAATTAGAAAAAAATTATTTGCACAAAAATAAAAATTTATTATTTAAATTTATAGAAAATAAAAATTCACGTAAACAATAAAACGAAAACATAATATAATTTAAAAAAATTTGTAACATAAATATTAATCCATATTTATTCATCCATATCAGAAATGTATTCGTTTGACGTTGATAGTGAATCCAACTATGTAATAGTTCGGCAAAGTAGCACTATAAATTCTATAAAAACTAATCAGATAAAATGTCTGAAGTCAACCTAGATATCATCAATCAAGCCTTTTTTGAAATAGCAAAGTAAGAAAAAAAAATTCTATCAGCAGTCAGACAGATATAGTGCCCTGAAGACGCTGTATAAGGTAGCGGAAATTTGACAGTAGAAAATAAGAGACGCTACTCGCCGCAAGTGGCAGCACTATCACTAAAGAGAATTTATTTTGTTATGTAATTACCAGAGGAAATTTTTTATTCATTTTGTATCTCTTTCGCCACTAACTAAAACATCTCAGCGGAATAAAATATTAAAAGTGGATTGGTATCAAAAGGCCAACAATTTTATTGGTGAAAAAATAAATCACAAAATGCCATCCCGAAAATAGTAATCCAAACAAGATAAATCTCAAAGCCCATAATAGTAAAAATATATTTATCGTATATTTTTCGGGTTAAAATCACAGACATTACTAAAATTCGCTGTTTTGGAATTCTTTTTTCGGGATAACAAGAAACATAAGAAATGTCACGGTTAACTACCATCACTTTTTTTACAATGTCATGATAGTAAAAAAAATCGGGACGACACTAAAAACTAGCGTAATATAGTAAATTTTTCGAGGTGACACTGAAAAATGTCGCGATATTCGTTTTTTAGTGTTCCCATCACACTTTGTCGAGATATTTTTCAGGTTAAAAGCACACATTATTGAAATTGGCTGTTTTGGAAAAAAAAATCGGGATAACAAGAAAAATAAAAAATGTCATGATAGTTAAAATGTCATGAGAGTAAAACAATTCGGGACTTAGTGTCGTCCCGATGATAGTTAAAAAATCATGATAATAAAAAAAATCGGCACGGCACTAAAACCTAGCGTAATATACTAAATTTTCGAGATGACACTGTAAAATGTCGCGATATTCGTTTTTAGTGTTGCCATCGCACTCGTCGTGATATTTTTCAGGTTAAAATCACAGACATTACTGAAATTTACTGTTTTGGAATTCTTTTTTCTGGCTAACAACAAAAATAAAAAATGTCATGATAATTAAATTGTCATGATAGTTAAAATATCATGAGAGTAAAAAAAATTCGGACTTAGTGTCATCCCGATGATAGTTAAAATATGCCGCCACGGCACTATAAACTTGCGTAATATTTTCCGGGATGACACTGAAAAATGTCGAGATATATTCATTTTTAGTGTTGGCATCGCACTTCGTGATTACTCAGACATTACTGAAATTTACTGTTTTGATATTTTTTTTTAGGAATAACAACAAAAATAAAAATGTTATGATAGTTAAAATGTCATGATGGTCAAAATTTGCTGTTTTGGAATTCTTTTTTCGGGATAACAACAAACATAAGAAATATCATGATAGTTAAAATGTTATGGTAGTTAAAAAGTCATGATAGAAAAAAAGGCACGACACTAAAAACTAACGTAATACTATATAGTAAATTTTTCGGGATGACACGGAAAAATGTCGAGATATATTTATTTTTCAGTGTCGCCATCGCACTTATTCGGGATATTTTTCGTGTTAAAATAACAGACATTACTGAAATTTGATGTTTTGGAATTATTTTCGGAATAACAACAAAAATAAAAATATCATCAACAAAAATAAAACTAGCGATATTCATTTTGAGTGTTGCCATCGCACTTATTCGGGATATTTTCCGGGTTAAAATCACAATTACTGAAATTTGTTGTTTTGGATTTTTTTTTTTCTGGGTAACAACAAATATAAAAAATGTCATGATAATTAAAATGTCATGATAGTTAAAATGTCACAGAAGTAAAAATATTCAGGACGACACTAAAAACTAGCGTTACTATTTAACTTTTTCGGGATGACACTGTAAAATACCGCGATATTCGTTTTTAAGTGTTGTCTTGTCATCGCACTTCTTCGGGATATTTTTCGGGTTAAAATTACAGACATTATGAAATTTGCTGTTTAGGAATTTTCTGTTCGAGATAACAACAAAACTAAAAATATCATGATAGTAAAAAAAATTCGGAACGACACTAAAAACTAACGTAATATAGTACATTTTTCGGGATGACACGGAAAAATGTCGAGATGTATTCATTTTTCAGTTTTGCCATCGCACTTATTCGAGATATTTTTCGTGTTAAAATCACAAGAATTTGCTGTTTTGGAATTCTTTTTTCTGGATAACAACGAATATAAAAAATGCCATGATAGTTAAAATGTCTGGATAGTTAAAATGTCATAAAAGTGAAAATATTCAGGATGACACTAAAAACTAGCGTAATATAGTAAACTTTTCGGGATGACACTATAAAATGCAACGATATTCGTTTGTTAGTGTTGTCATCGCAATTCTTTGGGATATTTTTCGGTTTAAAATCACAGACATTATGAAATTTGCTGTTTTGGATTTTTTTTTTTCGGGATAACAACAAAAATAAAAAATGTCATGGTAGAAAAACAAATTTGGGACGACACTAAAAACTAGCGTAATATTATAAATTTTTCGGGATGACACTGAAAAATGTCGCGATATTCGTTTTTTACTGTTGCCATCGCACTTCTTTGGGATATTTTTCGGGCTAACTGCACATATCTACATACCATATATTTGGTTTTCATTTGGTTGATTTGAAGGCAAATTTGATGAGCTGTATACTCTATCTAATGATCGGAGAACTTCTTTTAGCGAAACGATGATTCAGCCCAAAATGCATATTACATCAGCGTATGCTAATAGGTGACTTAATTTAAAATATAGGCAGATGCTGGGCTATATTAAGCTGATGGGTGGCGTATTCTACAGGGTAGTTGAAAAGTATTCGGGCGATAGGATCATCTTGGTTTAATTCTGATATTATTTTATAGGCTTCCGAAAGTTTGTCTTAGATTTTCACCTAGCCGTTCGCTCATCATTAATTTGCACATACTATATATCAGCTTTCACAAGATGCCTACATAGGCCAGGATACAGGAAGTCCCACAGCGTATTCTATGGAGGTCTGATTAGCTGTTGATCTGTTTGGGCGAAAGCCACAGTAATTGTAGTTGTCCATATTGCGGTCACTATAAATCGGTAATGTTGCTGCTATTACGGTGATCACAACTTTATAACTAAAGTGTTCTAAAACGCTATTCCACTGTAGTTATTGAAATTTGATCCAACACCCTTTTTACATATAGTGGGAAAACAAAAGCCGTCTTTCATTCTTCTGGGATTTCTTAAGTAGACCACACAGTCCATACAAGTCTGTACATCTAGGAAACATTTGATCGCCGCTGTTTTTTAGCATTTCGCATGAAAATCTATCTTGACCAGTCGCCCTGTTGCTTTTTATTTTTAACATCACGTTACGTATTGGATCATACGATGATAACGATTGTGGAGTCATTCCAGTGTTGACGTCAGACTGGTATAAGGGAGATAATTGTTCACCAGTAAATAATGGTACTGGTCAATTTTTGTAAAAATTTGTTCTAAAAATATCATCATGTTTTAGTATTATTATGTATTATATACCAAAGGATTAATTTGTCAGCAGTGATTTGTGAGCTAAAATGCTGGTAATAAAATTGTTTCTTTTCCAGAACCTTTCAACCATGAATGATTTATATGCCACATGATTTTTTTGAATAAGCTAAATGTAACTGCTCCCAATTGCTGATAAAAAGTTTTTAGTCGCCCAAAAATCTTAAAAACGATAATCCACCTTATCATATCAAAAAATATATCTGAAGTCAGCACCACAATGATAATTTGGAGTTCAGCCAAATTTGTAATATTCTTTAAGACATTTTCATTGGCATGACTTACATATTTTATATTAAATCAATCATTAGCGACGACCAGCGCAAAAACGGCGGACTTATCAAATAAAGCGGTAATAACAAAATTGTTGCTTTTTATCAGACCTTTCAAATGATATGCCACATGTTGATATAGGAATTATAAAATCTGTAACTATTTCCACCGCCACAACGATAATTTTGAGTACTATGGTCAGAAAAATGCGCGGCATTCGTCAGGCCCTTTTGTACTATATACAAAAAATATTTATTCCATAATAGACAAAAAGTTTGCTACCGTATACCACACGAGTTTATTGGAAAATGTAAAACAATATCGTGGTATTGGGTGATTTCCTATGGCAAGTACCTGACACTTTGAGGTAGAGATCACAAAAGCTTATATATTCTCCTTATCAAAAATACAAGAAGATTGATATCCAGACCTACAGACGGGTGACGAATACATCTTTTTTTTTTTTTTTTTTTTTTGGGATCAGGGACCTTCAAAACGTCGAACATCAGCAACATAATTTTTAATTTGGTGGATGTTTCAGCTTAATTATCAACAGAAGATCTTTCAAATTATACACCAAATGATTGTCGAATGAGACAAAGTGTAACCGCTTCCAGTGCCACATTGGTAGTTTTGAGTAAGAAAAATCAGCTACCAGGATCAAAGCGGTGGATTTATGGACTTAAGTTGCATCGTCAAAATTGTTGTCTGACCCAAAAAATTTCAAAGATATACTATATCAGTATGTTAGAATATTGTTAAGAAATGGCGTGGTATTGTGTGATTTGTTTGGGTGATTACTATGGCAGGTAAACGACCCTTAGAGGTAAGATCTTTTAATTCATCGGATTTAAAATTAAAACTGGCAAAAAATCGAATCTGATAAACCGTTCCTAAGGACGGACAAACTTTTTTGCAATTTTGGAATCATGGACCTTTAATACGAAACAACCTTCTTTTAGGCCCAAGTTGTTTGGGCTCCCTAATCACTTTGGCTCTGTTTTTATTTCTTAGAAAATTAAGAAGTTGTCATGTTTGAAAACAACTAGATGGTTGTTCAATAAATTGAGTGGGAACGAAAGGCGATATTATAGTTATTCACTTCATTTTCCTTCACTTCATTTTAATTTCTGGTATAAATGCACGTGCTAATGCTTCATGCTTTTATGCATGACAAACTACAGCCGCCGAATAGGCTGACCCTGGAGTAACTAAACTACTTAGCAACGAGTGGAGAAGGCGAAAAATCAGTGGTCATAACCTTGAAAGCAATGATTTGTAAATATTTCAATTTTGTAATAGCATACAAAAGTTCAATTAGTACAAGTGATTTATTTAGTGAAATTCATTATTTTAAGTATAAGCCTCCAGATTTAACACCCACGTTGTCAAAATATCGCCGTGTATATTTGAAGTTCATGTTCAGAATAATGTTTCCGGATAGCTTAAGGTTCGAAATAATACCTAGTTGCTTCATGCAACCTGAATTGGTAATCGCGTTTAGAAGCAGAATGAGAACCCTTCACTCCAAACCCTTGACAGGCCAGGCCTGTAATGGAAACATCTTTAAATGCACCAAGTTTCCTGAATGAAAAGTCTCTCTATGAAGAGATTGCGACATCAGACTAGAGATTATACTAATTTTACGTGAACAACGTCAACGCCGCCTTACTGATATTTTCTGAGTCAAAATTGCCTCTTCTGTAGAAGAGTCTTTTAATTCTCTATCACAGACATTCTCAACCGCTGACTAATAAACCACTAAATGCCATTACTATCGGCGGTGTGTATCGCATTGATTATATTGTTTGGAATACTTAACGCAGTCGTACCATTTCTAACTTACAAAGTTAGTCAACTGGCCTTGTTAACCACACACCACCATGTGATTTACAATAATCAAAATTCATGCACTTCATCAGAATCAATTTAATAATTTTTTATACCAATCGACCTCAAAATTCATTCAATCAAGTGTTAAATTTCACATTTGATAAATAATTGAAAAAAAAAAAAAAAAATGAGGAAAAAAATGTTTTACCCCCATGATGTCTCCTGCTTAGGTGTAAAAGCAATAATACATCTCTGTGTTCTGGGTACATCGTACATGTAGGCGTGCAAGCTTGAATGAAACCAAAAATTGTCGTCCAACCAAGAACAAAGCACAAAACTAATCACATTTAAGCAACAACAATAAAATTCACAAAAAAACATTTTAGAGGAAATTGGTCAAATCGATTTAAAAATAAAACAAAACAAAAAAAAATCTAAAAAAACTCAATTCATCCACCCTATTCAACCTCATTTTCATCTATACATGAGGAACATACACCGTATTCTGGTTGTGATTTTCCCGATAATTTTCTAAATTGAACCTAAACACAAAACAAAACCTAACATTTTTTTTTAAATTGTTGTTGTATTTACTTTGAACTCATACTCATTTGACAATTGAATCAAATCAATTTAGTTGCTGGGCAAAAATATCAATCAAGTGGAAGCTAAAAATTATATTCTCTGGGCATCGTACCATACGAGGTCGTCTGGTATATTGATGTTTGTGTTATCTATTGATATCAATTGAATTATTGGAATCAACAGGATATTTCGGAATGGTGTTGCTGTTTGGTTGCATTTCATTTTAATTGGATTTTTTGGTTTGCGACAGATCAGTCGATTTACTAATTTAATTTATTTTGTTTAGGTGACATGAGAATCAAATTTAAATGTTTGGCTAACGTGTTTTTGGTTGCCAGGAAGCTCACTAAATACTAACAAAAGGCACAAAACTTAGTTTAACGGTTCAGTTAAAGCGAGAATTTTCTAGATTATCCAAGTTCCATATCAAATTCCAACAATCCTGCGTTAATCGACATTTTAAGTTTAAAATTTTACACCTAATTCACATTAGACTATACGACAATTCACCGAAAAGCAATTTACGGGACAACAGGCCACCGAATATTACCGTTAATAGAAAATTCCAGTAAAATCTGGAATTCATCAAAAATATATAAAAAGTAAATATTCAGCTGTACATTTGTGTTTACACAATCTTGAGATGGACATGAGACCGTCCAAATCGATTTCCGTCATTAAAAATTATACACGGTTGGTGGAGGAGGATTAAATATGTAAGAGGTCCCGTAATGTAAATTTTATAAGCCAATTAATGCTTTTATAAAATTATATATGGTATATATATATATATAAATATATATATATATATATATATATATATATATATATATATATATATATATATATATATATATATATATATATATATATTGTATTAATACGCTTAATTTTTTCATACTCAACCCTAAAATGACCCCTAAACATGATCCGATCCGTTTAAATTTTTCAGGGTAGGTCAACATAAATATAGCGGTGTGCCTTTGCTAGAAAAATCGGAAAAATTCCACCGGGAAGTACCTGAAACGGGCACCTCAGGTGTTTTCAGCAAAATTTTGCCACGACGCCAGAATGCCATGACAAAATATGTTTATATTGAATCTATGATCATGCGCATTACACCGTGACAATGACAAAATTTATTAAAATTGCCGATGTTTTTGTCAAACCACTGTGATGACAAAATCAGTAGAAAATTTGTATCTGACTCTCAATTAAACAAAACAGAGTATAGTAGTATTCAAATCTCGCTGGAATTCTGACAGTTCTCGCGCAGGCAAAATATGGCGGATACGCAGTGATGTATTAAGTATAATAATACCAGTTTATTGTTTATATTTTTATGTTGTATTTTTATTACTTAACTGTATAATTTAACTTTGTAAGAATTACTGACACTTTTGAAATTAATATTTAATTCGATAAGCAACGAATTAATTCATAATTCCATTAAATTGAAAACCTATTTTGCTTTTTTATGTTGTTGTAGTTTTGTTCGATATGAATGACATTTGGTTATTTATTTTCCCTAGTTCGTACCAAAATTAAATGTTGACATTGTTTCCAAAGGCGTGCAATTTTTTGATAGATGTATTAATTTTCACTTGAAATATCATTGTAATAACATAAATACATGATCATTTTGAATGTTTTGTGTATTAAAAGTGAAATATAATTCTTTTTAATGGTTATTTATTATTTTAGTTAGGTTTACTATCTAAGATAAATGCGACCCATCAAAATTTTTATAATTTTTTTTTCTACCTCACTGAAAGCTGCGCAGAACAATTAAATTTTTTTTTTTTTTTAAGATCTGAATAGGACTATACATAAAATACATTTTGGTGTTAATAGTTGTGAGTGTAAAAATACAATGTTGTCATGACACTCTATCTATTTAAGATTTAAAAATTAACCGCGTATATGAATTTACTTTATTTTTGACAAATTTACATCTTAAACAATCTTCTTAATTATTTCTTAACCAAAAATTCAATAAAATGTATTCACGTGACTGATTATTCAGCCACAGGTCAGCTTCTATCTATCTTCTATCTATCTATTATATTAAACTCTTAATTTTTTCATATTCAACCCTAAATGACCCCTAAATATGATCCAATCCGTTAGATTATTTCAGGGTAGGTTTACATAAATATTGCGCTGTGCGTAGGGTAAAAAATCGGAAAAATTGGAAAAATTCCACCGGAAAGTACTCGAAACGGGTACCTGAGGTGGTTTCAGAAAATTTCCAAGATTTTGTGCGCGTGAAATCTTGCCACATTAGAGAATTTTATGGGACGACTGAAAAGAAATTTTTTTGTTCAAATTGGTGGTGCGCGATTCAAATCAAAAATTGCAAAACAGTTTGCACGCGAGTTAGATTCAAAGTTCAAAACAGTTTTCGCGCGATTCAATTTCAAAGTTGCTTATTGGTTGACGCGGAATTTAAATTAAAAGTTGTTAAATTGTTGGCGTGCGATTCAAATTTAAAGTTGCGGATACAAATAAAACTGGATTGAAATTGTTTTAAAAAAGCAAGCTACTAACTTTTTAAAGTAAAAAAAGACAAAAATAACGATTTTCAAATACATAGTAATAAAAATGCATTGAAATGTAAAAAACGACGCGAGTGACCAATTTTGCGATTTTCAAATCCATACTAAATCGAATAAAAATCAAAATATTTTTATTTTGCTGATTTTAATACTGAAATGTCAAAGAAATTCCTCGAAGCCTCGAGTATGAATCAAACCACTTTGAACGAGCGGTCCAGAGAGTAAGTCATTACCATTTCTCACCTCAACGAGTCTTGAACAAAACTCTTTTCATTTTTCTTCAAAATGCCTTGGAAATCAAGAGACCCTCGAAAACGAAAAATATACGATCAAAATCGAAATTCACAATCCACAAATTCAAGCCATGAACCAGTCTCATCATTATCACGTGACACCACCCCATGGATCTCCCAAGACGCCAACCCGGTCCCAGGGCCATTAGGAGCCCCCCTTCCATGGATCTCTCAAGACGCGCTCAATATTCCAAGTGAATCTCCAGCAGACGCCTTCCTCACATTTAAGGATTAGGTTCCAGACGAAGAGGCGGAGCAAGATCAATTCGATTTTAATATAAGTTTCTCGCCATTTTGTTTTTACTTTTGAAAACACGCAAATTTTTTTCTTTTTAGGAGCCTTTTTGTTCCTGTGAGTGCACTCGAAGGTTTAAACCTGGCGGGCAATGAGAAGCGCACGGCATCATCCCAAAGTGCTCTCGGGAAATTTATATCCACTATTTAGGTTCGATGGAAGTAGCTTGCGAGTTCTTTGACGCGCTATTTTTCCGGGCAGAGAAGGAGGGGCTTAGTCTCGGCTTCACTCGCTCCTGTGGTAAAGGAAAGGTGTCCCTCCCCGCACTGCACAATCTCCCCTACCTCAATCAGGAGATTCTCGGAACTAACTCCCCCTCGCGGTTCTATAAGACTAACATCCGGAAGCTTAACTCCGCCCTCTCCATGGGCAGCACCAGAATGGAGCTCGAAGAGCAGCGCCCTTGCGAACCGTACTTCTTTTCACTGCACGGACTCGTCTATCACAAAGGGAGAATTTGAATTAGCGAGTATTGGATTACTCCGTATTAATGGAGTGGCCTCATGGGATCCGCGTTAATGAATTTACATTTTTGATAAAAATGCATCAAATATACATCTTAACAAATGTTCTAAATCATTTCTTAACCAAAAATTCAAAAAAATGTATTTACGTGACTGATTATTCAGTCACAGGTCAGCTAGTATATATATATATATATATATATATATATATATATATATAAAATTAATATTTTTTCTATATTAAGTATATTGGTAACGCCATAGTTATTTTATGGTTCGTAAAGCTTGCGTATCTTAAGCTCGTTAGCGCAAAATGCCATCAAACTTACCAGCTCGGCTCAATGCATGGAAAATTTCCCGTGCATGAATCAGACATTTTCTCAAGTTATCGAAAGAATCAGAGAGCTGAGTATAAGAACAGAAGTGGCCGAGGATGTATCTCGAGAAAATATTAATTCATTAGTCCAATATTACACAATTCATTGGTTTAACACATTGGAACTTTAGGGAAATGATTATGCAACCACGTGGTGTAAATTTACCCTGGTTAGGAATTTAGTTCATAACTAAAAATGGGATCACATAATATCCGATCGTGAGGAAAAAATAAAACTTATACGGACCCGAAACGGACTATAAATGATTGCAACTTCAATCGTGCTTAAACAGTCAAGAGCTGACATACGCCTATGTCGCCTGCAATTACAATAAACTTGTGATGGAAGAAGTATTATGACCAAATTTTATACTAAACTTTGCCAAAGTTGCATCAAATGCATGTGAAATTTTTTTATATATACAACATCAGTCGTCTTTTCGTTTTACAATATTGATAATTTGATGTATTCTTGTATGTCTCGTAATGATGTAGAGAGAGAGAGAGAGAGAGAATCACTTCAGTATTTCTTCATTTGCGTACATATGAAACACCCGAAAAATCTATTTTTGATATCTGCCCCCAATTAGGCCATGATTTACTATTCGGTAATATATGACCAAGTGGAATATATTCACTTTGAATCGATTGGTGATGATGTTAAAGTTTCGAGTCTTCCAGCAATTTACAGAATAACATGTAAGTTTAGACGCTTCATGTACAAATCTTTTATGCAGCCCTCAGGGAAGATTGAATGGTTTTGAACAATTTTTCTAGTCACATTTAAAAATTCTGTTGATTTCGTAACTTTTACGTACTCATCATTGCTTTGATCACGTGGCACTGTCCGCTCACCTACATCCTAAAAGATATACATACATAATTTTTAATTTAAACATTTATTCATCTTACCAGTAAATAATCCGAGATACTATTTGTTCTCACTGAGCTTGATAGAATTCTAAACTGGTAATGTGCCGGCACAAGTAAACACCTTCCGATCATTCATATTTAAATTGATACCCGCCTTCAAACGCATTTGTTGGAGTTTTCGTACTTTTTATACTCAGTTCAAATTTTACATCATATCCTATACGTCACGATTTTTGTTCCGCATGCATTCGAAAGTGTAGGTTTAATACGTCCTCAAAGGGAAAACTTCGGCCACAGTGATTTACTTCGAATATTTAGAAAACGACGAAAGTGACACCTGTGGCGGAAAATTTAATTACGAGCAATGAAATAGGGTAAATACTCATAAAAGCTATTTAATTTATGGTATACAGAAGAAATGGGTTACTTTATTCTCATACCAGAGAAATTATATGTAATTAAAATTGTTTAGAATTGGTACGAGTGAACTTAATTCCTCATTATTCAAATGGTCAAAATTAATTAATGTTTCTAAAATAGATAGGCGTTGGTTTAACTCGTTATTAGTTTTTTTGTAAGGTAAATATTTGATAATCCTTAATAGGTTCAATAATAAGTTTTAAATGTTGAATTTGAATTTGCTCGTCTGATAAATTTACAAATGGAAGAGCGATCAGATTTGATTGTACCTTTTGAATTGAATTAGCTATGCAAATTGATGGAGATACTTCTAAATTTAAAATCATTTGGAAGATTTACTGGTAATGTTATAATTTTTTCGCATCGACATGGAAGTTCAATACTTTTTAAAGCTTCTATTTCGATATTAGGTAACAATTTTAATGAAATTGTTTCAAATTCGCACGTATGATAACTTAGCAAGAAGTCTTTTCAGCCCGAAAAGGCTTTTTATATTTGTGTCTTAGCTAAAAAAAAATCGAAAGAAATTACAACATTAAACAACATTTCATTAAATACATAGGAATAAATGTTAAATTGTAAATTCGTATTTATAAAATCCTCGTAGATATTACTGATATTCATATTTCACACATTTAAAAATAAAATCTTCTATACAATTAAGAATTGTTTTAATGCCACAATCATACATTTTAAACATTTCTTGTGTGGATCCCATAAATATCTGTGTAAAATAGTTCTAGAATAAATATACTATGTAATTAGTTAGGACAAATAACCGTTCAACTACCAATCAAATAACAAAGGGGCCCCTATATTTCCTTATTCTATCAGATGCAAATTAAGACAAACTTCTATTAGTTTGATATATAGTGGCGCCAATCTCAAAATGCAATAAGCAAAATGGGTAGTGGTTTCAGGTTTCTGAATCATTAGACAACACGACCACAAAATCTCATTACGACATCATGAGGAATACTGGTAGAAAGTAGAATATTAAGCGGACATCCAAAAAAAATTGGACCAATAAATAATATATAGGTACTTCCAAAGGAAAACCATATTTCAGAAATGTTTCAAAACATATTTTCACCTCAAAAAATATATGTGTACTAAGAAATAAAACAAGCACCTGCAATTATTTCAAAAATACGTGTACTTTGGATGCTTTGTCAGGCTCTAGCTGTCGCGGTTGAATCTTTTTAGTCAAGTCGGTTAATTGATCATCATAGTGAGAATGGGTCAAGGCCACAAGAATTAGTTCGTTGTATTTTGCAGAACAACGCCCAAAAAGCATACACAATTAGAAAACAAGTTCTAATAAATATTGTTGAAGACACATCAGATTGCACATGCAATATTTTAGATGTAGCTTATCCGATTCTTGAAAGTTTTCCTAATGCTTCTCAAGAACTTCATTATCCAAATTGCAAACATTCCTGTTCTAGTAAGAGAGGATTTATATTTGTAAACATGTGCAAGCAAAATGACCTTGGATTTTCCAATTTAGGCAAGGTTACAGGTAATTTCTCACCGCCAGTCGAGTGAATTTTTTAGCATATTTTAAGTTATCGGTTTTTGATCAATAAATATTAAAACAACGTTCACCAATGGACATTTCCGAAAGAACATATTCCGACATTTCTGAGTTTGGAGCTAGAAAATTCCAAATTTACTAAAGCTCATAATAATTCATAATACGCAAGTGGTAGAATGATTCAATAAATTAGTTCTACCAATATTCCCCATGATATCGTAATTAGATTTTGTGGTCGTGTTGTCTAATGATTCAGAAGCCTGAAACCACTATCCATTTGGTCCAGACATTTCTGAGATTGGAACTAGAAAATTCCAAATTTACTAAAGTTCATAATAATTCATAATACGCAAGTGGTAGAATGATTCAATAAATTATTTCTACCAATATTCCCCATGATATCGTAATGAGATTTTGTGGCCGTGTTGTCTAATGACTCAGAAGCCTGAAACCACTATCCATTTGGTCCAGACATTTCTGAGATTGGAGCTAGAAAATTCCAAATTTACTAAAGTTCATAATAATTCATAATACGCAAGTGGTAGAATGATTCAATAAATTATTTCTACCAGTGTTCCCCAAGATATAGTAATGAGATTTTGTAGTCGTGTTGTCTGATTATTCAGAAACCTGAAAACCTTACCCATTTGGTCCAGACATTTCTGAGATTGGAGCTAGAAAATTCCAAATTTAATAAAATTCATAATAATTCATAATACGCAAGTGGTAGAATGATTCAATAAATTATTTCTACCAATATTCCCCATGATGTCGTAATGAGATTTTGTGGTCGTGTTGTCTGATGATTCAGAAGCCTGAAACCACTATCCATTTGGTCCAGACATTTCTGAGATTGGAACTAGAAAATTCCAAATTTACTAAAATGCATAATAATTCATAATACGCAAGTGGTAGAATGATTCAATAAATTATTTCTACCAATATTCCCCATGATGTCGTAATGAGATTTTGTAGTCGTGTTGTCTGATGATTCAGAAGCCTGAAACCACTATCCATTTGGTCAAGACATTTCTGAGATTGGAGCTAGAAAATTCCAAATTTACTAAAGTTCATAATAATTCATAATACGCAAGTGGTAGAATGATTCAATAAATTATTTCTACCAATATTCCCCATGATATCGTAATGAGATTTTGTGGTCGTGTTGTCTAATGACTCAGAAGCCTGAAACCACTATCCATTTGGTCCAGACATTTCTGAGATTGGAGCTAGAAAATTCCAAATTTACTAAAGTTCATAATAATTCATAATACGCAAGTGGTAGAATGATTCAATAAATTATTTCTACCAGTGTTCCCCAAGATATAGTAATGAGATTTTGTAGTCGTGTTGTCTGATTATTCAGAAACCTGAAAACCTTACCCATTTGGTCCAGACATTTCTGAGATTGGAGCTAGAAAATTCCAAATTTAATAAAATTCATAATAATTCATAATACGTAAGTGGTAGAATGATTCAATAAATTATTTCTACCAATATTCCCCATGATGTCGTAATGAGATTTTGTGGTCGTGTTGTCTGATGATTCAGAAGCCTGAAACCACTATCCATTTGGTCCAGACATTTCTGAGATTGGAACTAGAAAATTCCAAATTTACTAAAATTCATAATAATTCATAATACGCAAGTGGTAGAATGATTCAATAAATTATTTCTACCAATATTCCCCATGATGTCGTAATGAGATTTTGTAGTCGTGTTGTCTGATGATTCAGAAGCCTGAAACCACTATCCATTTGGTCCAGACATTTCTGAGATTGGAGCTAGAAAACTCCAAATTTACAAAAGTTCATAATAATTCATAATACGCAAGTGGTAGAATGATTCAATAAATTATTTCTACCAATATTCCCCATGATATCGTAATGAGATTTTGTGGTCGTGTTGTCTAATGACTCAGAAGCCTGAAACCACTATCCATTTGGTCCAGACATTTCTGAGATTGGAGCTAGAAAATTCCAAATTTACTAAAGTTCATAATAATTCATAATACGCAAGTGGTAGAATGATTCAATAAATTATTTCTACCAGTGTTCCCCAAGATATAGTAATGAGATTTTGTAGTCGTGTTGTCTGATTATTCAGAAACCTGAAAACCTTACCCATTTGGTCCAGACATTTCTGAGATTGGAGCTAGAAAATTCCAAATTTAATAAAATTCATAATACGCAAGTGGTAGAATGATTCAATAAATTATTTCTACCAATATTCCCCATGATGTCGTAATGAGATTTTGTGGTCGTGTTGTCTGATGATTCAGAAGCCTGAAACCACTATCCATTTGGTCCAGACATTTCTGAGATTGGAACTAGAAAATTCTAAATTTACTAAAATTCATAATAATTCATAATACGCAAGTGGTAGAATGATTCAATAAATTATTTCTACCAATATTCCCCATGATGTCGTAATGAGATTTTGTAGTCGTGTTGTCTGATGATTCAGAAGCCTGAAACCACTATCCATTTGGTCAAGACATTTCTGAGATTGGAGCTAGAAAATTCCAAATTTACTAAAGTTCATAATAATTCATAATACGCAAGTGGTAGAATGATTCAATAAATTATTTCTACCAATATTCCCCATGATGTCGTAATGAGATTTTGTAGTCGTGTTGTCTGATGATTCAGAAGCCTGAAACCACTATCCATTTGGTCAAGACATTTCTGAGATTGGAGCTAGAAAATTCCAAATTTACTAAAGTTCATAATAATTCATAATACGCAAGTGGTAGAATGATTCAATAAATTATTTCTACCAATATTCCCCATGATATCGTAATGAGATTTTGTGGTCGTGTTGTCTAATGACTCAGAAGCCTGAAACCACTATCCATTTGGTCCAGACATTTCTGAGATTGGAGCTAGAAAATTCCAAATTTACTAAAGTTCATAATAATTCATAATACGCAAGTGGTAGAATGATTCAATAAATTATTTCTACCAGTGTTCCCCAAGATATAGTAATGAGATTTTGTAGTCGTGTTGTCTGATTATTCAGAAACCTGAAAACCTTACCCATTTGGTCCAGACATTTCTGAGATTGGAGCTAGAAAATTCCAAATTTAATAAAATTCATAATAATTCATAATACGTAAGTGGTAGAATGATTCAATAAATTATTTCTACCAATATTCCCCATGATGTCGTAATGAGATTTTGTGGTCGTGTTGTTTGATGATTCAGAAGCCTGAAACCACTATCCATTTGGTCCAGACATTTCTGAGATTGGAACTAGAAAATTCCAAATTTACTAAAATTCATAATAATTCATAATACGTAAGTGGTAGAATGATTCAATAAATTATTTCTACCAATATTCCCCATGATGTCGTAACGAGATTTTGTAGTCGTGTTGTCTGATGATTCAGAAGCCTGAAACCACTATCCATTTGGTCAAGACATTTCTGAGATTGGAGCTAGAAAATTCCAAATTTACTAAAGTTCATAATAATTCATAATACGCAAGTGGTAGAATGATTCAATAAATTATTTCTACCAATATTCCCCATGATATCGTAATGAGATTTTGTGGTCGTGTTGTCTAATGACTCAGAAGCCTGAAACCACTATCCATTTGGTCCAGACATTTCTGAGATTGGAGCTAGAAAATTCCAAATTTACTAAAGTTCATAATAATTCATAATACGCAAGTGGTAGAATGATTCAATAAATTATTTCTACCAGTGTTCCCCAAGATATAGTAATGAGATTTTGTAGTCGTGTTGTCTGATTATTCAGAAACCTGAAAACCTTACCCATTTGGTCCAGACATTTCTGAGATTGGAGCTAGAAAATTCCAAATTTAATAAAATTCATAATAATTCATAATACGCAAGTGGTAGAATGATTCAATAAATTATTTCTCTCAATATTCCCCATGATATCGTAATGAGATTTTGTGGTCGTGTTGTCTAATGATTCCGAAGCCTGAAACCACTATCCATTTGGTCCAGACATTTCTGAGATTGGAGCTAGAAAATTCCAAATTTACTAAAGTTCATAATAATTCATAATACGCAAGTGGTAGAATGATTCAATAAATTATTTCTACCAATATTCCCCATGATATCGTAATGAGATTTTGTGGTCGTGTTGTCTGATGATTCAGAAGTCTGAAACCACTATCCATTTGGTCCAGACATTTCTCAGATTGAAGCTAGAAAGTTCCAAATTTACTAAAATTCATAATAATTCATAATACGCAAGTGGTAGAATGATTCAATAAATTATTTCTACCGGTATTCCCCATGAAGTCGTAGTTATTGAGTATATGTACATATTTTAAAAAATATTACTTTCTCGGGATGAAGTAATGTTTTATGTTTAAAACATATTTTTTTCTGGCTAGAAAAATGTTAGAAAAATAGTTTCGGGATGAAACTCACATTTTGATAATTTTTTATAGTTTTTTTCGGGCTGACATTTGAATTTATCATGAAAACACACCACATAAAAAAAGTCTTTTCGGGATGGTTTTTTCGGCCCAAATTAACAGACATCAAATTCGCTTGGTATTTCTACTGATAAATTATGGAAATTTATTTTACACTTATTTTCGCTTAGAAAATTTTGACCAATAATACCAAAGGCATTAACCGGAAAGTTATCGTCAACTATATGGAATGTCACATCGATGGTTTTTCCGTTTTGTAACAGAACTGTTCGAGTGTTTCTAACAGTTCAGCGAGTGTTTCTAACAGTTCGTTTGAAATACTATATAGTACATTCGCAAATCTCGATATTTATCGATTATCGATGAATATCGAGATTTCAATTTAATAAGACGAATAAAAAGGGTTTTGAGCCGCTACATCACTCCCATAGTGTTTTAAATTAAATCTGACCCTTTTTCGAACACTGCGTTTTTCAACTTAAAACGTCTCACATATATTTGTACGTGTGAATGGACTCAGAGGTTCTTTGAGTACACCCTATTCTGGACCCTATCTACTGTTCCTCAAATTGCGCATATTCTTTGTTGTAGATTTAGATGGAAAATCAACAACAATTGGCATCGACAGGCTTAAACAAGTGTACGGAATACTTGTGGTAAACGCATTCGAAAAACGCAGTGTTCGAAAAACGATCAGATTTAATTTAAAACACTACGTTTTTCGATCCAGGAGGGGAGTGATGTAGCGGCTCAAACTCCTTTTCAGTTCGTGGCACTCCTCGTAGCAAAACTATTTGTACACTGCGCCGCTTAATTACGAGGGATGCTCTATTATTTTTTCCACTTTATTTTAGTTATCGTAAAATTTATTTTTGCACTAGATTTTTTTCCGAATTATTTTAATTATCGTACGATTTATTGTCCCGTATTTTATACGATTTTTACAGTTTTTTTAACCCTCATGTGAGTGAAGAAAAAATATCTTAATTTAAGTGACTAAGGTACCCCCCGGGTACCCTACATGCAATTTTTCTTGAAAGTAATTTTTTTTAAATTTTTTTTTGCTATTATGAAATGTATAACGGATTTTGCTAAAATTACATAAATTGATAACAAGTTTGCATTAGCCGCAACATGTCAGTTTTCGAAGAGCATTCTGTAAAAAAACGTAAATAATCCAACATATCACATCAGTGAAAAAAATGATCGATAGTAATAAAAAAATGTTGGTTAGTTTTTTTGAATTAAATAAAAATATAATCATAAATTAAATGAAATAAACAAACTGAAATACAAACAATGAAATACAGCAACATATAACACAAAACTCTAAAATATTTGCATACTATTTCTTTCAAATATAGTGTAAAATATATAAAGGTAAACGGGTACCTTTGTTACGCTAATCCGTACAACTAAATTACTTTTTGCTCTCACGTTCTCTCAGAAGTTCTCATAAAATTAAAACGTTTTATTATGACTGGAACATACAAAGCTAGACGTTTAAAAGTGCAAAAGGTTCCCGGGTACCCCGTCACTCACATAAGATTTATAAGAACTGAGAAAACTTCATTTCACCCGTGCCACCAAATGTTATAAACCGAGCGGTTAGATTTTAGGATTTAATAAATTAGGATAGTTTTAAGTACACACACCTCTTTTATCTGGAAATCAGTTATCCGGAATAACATCTAATATCTGGAAAACATTTTTTTCGTCTTTCATTTTCTCTTTTATTTACCTTATTTTCCAAAAATGAAATGATTTTTTACTATGTAATTAACTAAAATTAATTTAAAATCTTAATAAATGACATTGGAGTTTAAAAAATATTAAAATATGCTATTTTACTATGAAATTATTAAAAAAAAATGTTTATCCGGAAAATCTTTTATCCGGAATTGTTTGCCCCAGTCATTCCGGATAAAAGAGGTTGCACTGTATTTTTATTAGAAATTTTATTATTTATAATTTATTACACTTTTATGAGAATTACTATAAAAATTACTATTATAACTATTTTACAATTTTAACATTCACGACCAATTATAATTTATTAACATGTTTAATGTTTGATGGTCACAACAGTAGTCAATTCCAATCTCTTATTCTAATTACAATTTTGGTGAAAATATGTTTATACTACTATATAATGTATATAATTATTAATAATACAGAGATGTAAAACATTATATAGAGCAATTAAAGGGTGTACCCAGTACATCAGATATGATCAATGCCTTCCAAACATAATAGTGGCTTAATATGTGCTATATCCGAATTCTCCCAATCTCGTTGAGCAAGAAAGACCGTTGAATGAACGATTTTCTGATATTGTTCTAGAAACCAATGAACTAGGCACTTATTATTGCAAGTTCCTACCAGATATTACATTGCTATTGGAAAAATATAATGGCTGAATTTGTGCTAATCCAGAATAGGCTTCTGGATTAACTCAAATTCGGCCCTATATTTTTTCTATAGAACATTTTATTACCAATATTAAATTTGTTGTTCAACACAAATATTAATGAACGGTTTATGTATTGCAAATTTATCTTTTCCTCAGTTTATGAAAGAAAATAAGCACAAATTCCGTCAGTTTAGCCGCCTTTCAAAACCGCCCAACTTTAAGGGCTTAAATAATTTCTGCTTGTCACTAGAAATCGATTTTTATTTTTATAGCCTTTAAGCCGCAATTTAAAATTTTAGTTAGCCGTTTTTTCCGCTCTTTAGACTAGCACTAATTTTTCCCCTTGAGTGTTAATTAACCCAAATTCGGCTTAATCGGTATTCAAGGTTTCATGTTGAAATTCAAAATTTTCCCTGCTGATGTTACCCATACATGAGTACATCTTATCATTCATTGACAATTTGACCTCGTGACAATATAAAAAATTTCCATTGGTATAATAATCAATCTTTAGTAAATAAAAATCGTGCACAGCACAACGGCATGATATAATCGATAAGTTCTTTATTATTCATTTCGATCATAAAATCTCATCGTACAGACGATTTTTTTTGCAAAATTGTGAATTTTCATATTTCACACCGACATCAAAATGTTAAAATTATGTATCACAACGCAAATTATTATTTTATTAAAGGGAAATATAGCCATATATTACTTATGAGACCATAAAATGGATTTTGTCGTCAGATGTGGCATAAAATTATACCATAATATGATATAAAAATCTCTATATCGAATTGTACTCAGCAGAATCAAATTCAAGGCCACATTCGTAATATTTATAACATTTATGAGGTCATTATTTGGATGCCAGTATACGAATACGGCCTATCCCTATCCCAGATATATAAAAAAGCTTATCTCATACACGCTGTGTTTGCTTAAGGCAACAAAAATGATAAATACAAATTTATTCATATATCATGCAATATTTCATGAAACATGCGATTTTTTAATTAATTATATTAATTAAATATAAAAATATTGTACATAGATCATACTCGTATGCTGACCCAGCAATACATTTTGTAGATAGCGCTTTTCGTTTATAATGTACAAAACGGATACGTACACAAAAACTCTCAAAGCACATTACAAAAATCGCTCATAGTCGAAAATGTGCGAACATGAACAAAAAAAAGCTTAATTACGATTTCTGATTGTTTTGCATGTTGTGTAATGGTTTATGTTTAATATTTTTTTGATACTGACAGCGAGTTGGCGTATGTATAAAATAAAACAGTTTTGGGCTGTAAATAAATTTGATTACTTTTAGTATGAGGTATATACCTCATTATGAATTATCGTACATATATAATTACATATATAAATTAGGCTAAGCTTTTTAATTTAAAAATAAATTAAATAAATTATACACGTTATATACGTTTAAAATTGATAGAACAAATATAAATTGGGATTATAATCTTAAAACCTTTTATTCATTATTAAAAGATAGCTCTTTATAAATAATAAGGTGATTATCTCATTTATACACATAATTTATACGAATAGATAGGTAGAGCGTTATCATGGTTTTACAACATTTTATCGACCAATGAAAACGTTTGAAAACTACAGTTTTATCTCCCAAAAATGACCCCACCACATTGTGACCACCTCCACTCATTGACCACTTTATAATATTACAGAATTATTTTTATATTAAACGTATGTAAAAATTATTATCTATATTGACCACCTCTGTATTCTGTAATGAGACCAAAATTATTCACGATGTTTTATTGCTCAAGTGCGGTCTTTTCTTAAAAGGTAGGCCAAATAAAAAATACGTTTTTAAAGAGGAATCTTGTAAATCTGGTAAAATGGTAAAGGAACGTTTAACCATAATTTCATGCACAAGTGCGACGGGAGAAATACTTAAGCCAGTTGTTATAGGTAACGGGAAAAGACCTCATATTGAAAATTTACGGGTGTTATGGAGGTATTTACACTATAAATTTGTTTTGTGAGTTTTTAATTTTCTTGGCTTGTTTTTAATTTGCACTATGTATACAATGCTAAAGTATGGATGACAGGAGCTATTTTTGAAGAAGGGTTGAACATGGTCAATTTAAAAATGAAGCGACAAAACCGACATATTTTATTGACTGCTGATAATTGCCTAACCCATCCTCGAGTGAATAATGAATGTAAATGTAACTTTCAAGTTTCTGCCTCCCAATACAACCTCTGTTATTCAGCCTTTAGACCAATCATTAAGAGTTTTAAAAATTAATATAAATCAGATGCCTCAGAATTCACAAAAAAATAAATGTGCTAGATGCAATTCAGTGGATGCTTGGGATCAAGTTAGAGGCCAAACTGTTGTCATATGTTTCAAGAACGCTGGGTTTGAGTTTAATTTAGACAGAAATAATAATTCCAATCAATCAAATCTCGAAATAATAATACAGGAGGAACTATCTAGTTTACATCCTTACAACAATGAAGACTATTGGTCGATTGACCATAATTTATGCGGGTACAAGGATCCACAACAGACACAATTTTTCAGTCGGTTATAGATGAATTAAATATCTCAACTCAAATAATGCCGATTGTCTGCTCGTCTGAGAGCGATGAAGATGATTTAAGGGAAATTGACAAATTACCAACGCAGAAGGTTAATTCAATATTGCACGCTTTAAAAAAATATTCTACAGAAAGGTGCCCTGCCTTGTTTGGATCCGTGTCGAATGCGAAACAATCTTTCAGCACTTTATAGCTATGAAGTCAAAAATTCAAAATTTTAAAAAATTTAATTGAAATGTGATTATTATTTTTCTGTAATTCAAGAAATGAATTTTGATTTAGTACCTACTTACGTATGAAGTATGAATGTACTCGTAGCTGCTAGATATGTAAATATTTAGAAAAATTATCATAAATGCTCATTATAAAGGGTTTTCCAATAAGAGGTTTCATTTTGATATTAAAAAAACGAGTATTTTTTAAGAGAAATCAATGAATGTTGATTTCATTGTATAGAGGGACGTATACCATTAACGGCTACGCTTGCAGCACCATATCCTTTTCATGAAATTTTTCATGACCAATTCGCCCATTTGCGGCTGTATGTCCTCGATAACTTCACGAATTCAATCTATAAGGTCTTGAATCGATTGTGAAGCATTGGCATAGACCTTATCTTTCACGTGGCCCGAAACAAAAAAAAGTCTAAAGCTGTTAAATCACAAGATCTTGGTGGCCAATTATGATCACCTCTTCGTGAAATAACACGGTCAGGAAACTTTTCTTACAAAATTGTGATTGTTTTGTTGCTTGTGTAGCTCGTAGCGCCGTCTTGCTGAAAATAAACGTCGTCCACATCAATATCTTCCAATTGCGACTATAAAAATACGGTGTAATGTCGTTTGTGAAATGTCTAATTTCAAAGATCGACGAGGAATCGGCAAACCTCTGTTTTTGTCAACACTACGGGGTACAGCAGTAATATTCTTAGCTGTTCTTGAGTGACGCACATGGTTTCAAATCACTAACTTGTCCCAACAGCTCAAATTTTTCCACCATTTTCACTATTGCCGGCCGAGAAGGTGCTTCACGACAACCCAAAAGTGCTTTAGTTTTGTGAACTGTGACTGCAGAATTTTCACCATTTTTGTAGTGAATTTTGATAACTTCAATGCGTTGTTGAAGCATGTATCGTACTTTTTTTTAGTAATGCCGTAGTTTTTACTTGTCAAATGTCGAAAGATGACAGTTCAAAATTGATAGCTGCCAAAATAGCAGGCTATTCAAAATGAAACCTCTTGTTGGAAAACCCTTTATATTTATTCCTGCAAAAAATGATTTTTATTTTGTTTTGTTAAAGTGACCACCTCTTGTGGTCACTTTAGGGAAGTTAGATTGTACATCTTAATGGCATTTTAGTTTGAGAAACTATGTATAAAATACGATAAGAAATCAGAACGACAACCAATTTACGTTATTTCGTTTTTTTTGTCCCTTTAATCTCATTTTTTATCGTTTTATATCTTGTGTGTCTTATCTCTTTTAAATATTTTATTTGTTTATCCCGATTATCCCTTTTTCTCTTTGTTATATATTCCATCCCTTTTATATCTTAAATCTTTTCTGTCTCTGTAATCTCTTTAATTTATTTTATCTCTTTTATCTCTTTTATCTCTTTTACCTCTTTTACATCTTTTACCTCTTATAAATAATAGTCTCTTTTATCTCTTTCGTCTCTCTTATCTCTTTTATCTTTTTGTCTCATTTAACGCTTTTATCGGTATTATTGATTTTATCTCTTATATATGTTTTGTCTCTTTTATGTCTTTTATCTTTTTATCTCTTTTATCTCATTTATATCTTGTATTTCTTTTATCTATTTTATCGCTTTTTCTCTTTGTTATATATTCCATCCCTTTTATCTCTTTTATCTCCTGTATCTATTTTATCTGTTTTATCGCTTTTATCTCTTCTATCCCTTTTATCTCTTTGATCTCTTTTACCTGTTTTATCGCTTTTATCTCTTTCATATGTTTTATCTCTTATATCTCTTTTATCCCTTTTAAGATAAAACAGATATAAAAGATAAAAGAGATATAAGCGATAAAAGAGGTAAAAGACATAATATAGATGTCTTTTTATGTCTTTTACCTCTTTTATCGCTATTATCACTTTTATATGTTTTATCTCTTTTATCTTTCTTATTTGTCGTTTATATCTCTTATCACTTTTATCTCTTTTAGCTCTTCTATCACTTTTATCTCTTTTGTCTCTTTTATCACTTTTATCTCTTTTGTCTATTTTTTCTCTTTCGATATTTTAGAATTATTTTCAAAAACAAATCCACCTCACGCAAATACCAGTATTGAGCGGAAGTGAATACTTACAGACATATAGAATTTTACTCAGCTTCGACTGAGCGAGTATGACGATTTCGTTAAAATAAAATTGAAAAGATATAACAACTAGAATGATACAAAAGGGAAATTTCGTTTTGTTAATTTCAACCTTACCTAGCTAGACCAGTAGATTGCGATTTAACTTCGTAAATTACAGAATGCAATTTGACAAAAAATATACTTGCTTGCAAGAACCCGACCTAGGATTTCAGACACTAAATCTACATTAGATATAAAATATCTTGGTTGGGACTAGAGTTAATTAAGTAATGGTTAAAATCATTAGCTTTGGAAAATATAAAAGTACCTCTGCAACTATAACTAGGTCCAAGTTGAGAACGTTAGATCAAAATATCTTAGAAGGAAGTGGCGAATCTAACTTATCCTTAATGTGCTTAGGGATGCAAATTATACCACTCTGTTTTGAGATTGCTTACAAGCTTGATAAGAGTGAGAGTAAGAACTCATTTTCAAAAACAAACATAAATTGAGCCTACAAACTCCAGTCGAATAATGTCGATAACGTAGGTTCAAACCAATCAACACAAAATAACAGCCCATAAATTTCGGTAGGTAAAATACCGAGCCGAATAATGACGATAAAGCAGATAAAAAAATGTAATGTCGAAAAGTAATTAGAAAATGTTACTTTCATTCCTGAGGATTTTGGGGGATGGAATTTAAAACTTCCTCATTTTACATTGATAAAATGGTCCATTGTTAAAATTTTTGTCAATCAGTCAATCGACCATCAACCTAGCTATGAATATCTGAGATGATAATTCCATCGTGTAGTTGGGGGTGAACTGAGGAGTGTGAGGGGTGGATTTTCTAAATTTCTCATTTTACAAAGATAAAATGGTCCCACGGTCAAGATTTTGCCTGTAGGTGATCGATCTTACTATATAAATATTCGATAAAACACAGATTTATGCACAATTTCGTTGAATAATTTGGGGTGGTCCACGGGGGTTAAAGGGATGGAATATCGAAGTTTTTCATTTTATAAAGATAAAATGGTACAGCATCCAAGAATTTGATAGTTGCCGTCAATCTATTTTTGAATATTCGATGAAGCATGGATTTACACAAAATTCCATAGTATAGGTGGGGATGGTCTGAGGAGTTTGAGGGGGTAGAATTAACAAAAGTGTCTTAGAGCAGTTTATATACCGAAATAACTTTGTTAACCTCGTACTTTCTTAGCAAATTAGCTTAATACCTACCACATGTAACTAAATTTGCTAAGCTATTAAGAATTAATTGCGAAAAATATTCGACCCGCTTTCATTTGCAGGCTAAGTAGATTCGTCGAAGGTGTAATGCAACCATTGAATTTTTAGAAAGCACTGATAATCTAAAGTTTTCAATTGTATTTACGTTTTAAACTTTCACAATTGGGATTCCATTATTCTCACGCCAAAGAAATATATGAAACTTCAACGCTTCACTCCATTCGCCTAAATGTATGCACAACGATTACAAATTTGTTACACACTAACATATTTTGTACAGTTCCTGCTAAGCAGGAAGTTGTGTGTGGGCTGGCATTGACTAAAGCTACGACATACTTTTCGTAAGGGTTTTAATGGAATTTTATACAAATTAAGGGTGCAACCCATTAAAACCAATGTTTTTGTAATTGTTGATCCTAAATGTTGCTTAAACGCCGAATAGCCAAATGTAAATTCTTGGAAGAAATTAATTCTGAAAGTTAATTTTCAAATTTCTTGTTCTAATAAAAATTTTTGCAATGGCATTGGGGTGAAAATTGTAGAAAAATGAAAATTGTAGAGAAATGACAAATGGTTGATACATAAGGTAAGGCAATAACAATCAATAAAAAAATGTTGCTCTAATAAAATCAAGAGATTCCTCTATACTCTATAAGTTCTGGAAATGTATTGATCTGTACTTTATGCTGAAAGTGCCAAGTGATCGATCCTAGAGGTCAGCCATATAAATAACACGCATTATTTGAAACGATTGTTGTACGAAGCTGGAACTATAAATTTTGTTCTAAAAAAACAAAACACCTTTATATAAACAGTTGATTCTGGAAAGTAGTAGTTCTTCACTGTATGTAATGGAAGTTGCCAATGGTTGGCAAATCCCTAATTCGGATGTATTCGGCATGATCGATATACAGATAACTGACTTGTCAAGACGATATGATGGACCACGGAATGTCATACTGGTGTATTAGTTTGTCATAATGTATCGGTGTAGTCGTAGAAACCTGAAGTAAGCCGTTTCCATTTTAGAGCAAAAAGTAGGCCGAATTTTCTTAGAAAATCGGCGCAAATGATCGGACGATTCACATCTGCTAAAATGAAAGCGGATGTAAACGGGCATTTAAGTCCGAAATCCACTTGGAGCAATTTTGTTTCATAGGTATTTATTGCTAACCCACTGGTAACCGATAAAATTAGATCGTATGATGTCGAATTCAAAAATCGACGTCAGTTCCTGCGTCAATGAAAAAAATAAGGTGGTTAATTTTGTTGCTATTTAAGGTCGATGTTTTCGCCGAATCGAGCGAGCGACATATTGGATTGTCAGCGTTGTTGCCCGAAGAGCGATAACTTCATGTTTTCCGGCATTTTCGTGCGTTTTCAAACAAAAACGTCCTTGTAGATTCATGTTGATACCACGGGAAGACGATTCCCAGTATGCTGACCGCTAAGCAATGCCTCTTTCTAATGAAATTCGTTTTACTGTCGTGTAGGGGCTTTCTGTCCGCCTATTCGTAAGCAAGTCACTCACTGCTCCTGGTGGGATGGCCATTATCACATTTAAAGACGGACTCGAGCTTAACCATTTGGAACTAGGTACTTACCTTCAGAGTGGACGGGTTGTACATGTGTGCCCATATATTATCGTCTTGTTCGGTTTTATTATTTTCAATTTTACCGTTACGTTCGATTGACATTTTCGTTTTGTTTTGTTAAATTTGTCGTTCGCGTCGCTTGACGGATTGATGAAATATTTGAGAAAGTGGCACGTTCATTAACTTTACTTTGAGAGAGGGGAGATGGTGGCATTTTGAAATTTATATTTAATGAAAAACAAAAACAAAAATTTAAATTGAAATTTGTAGCTTTGGTGATCAAGCCAAGATTGCTGAATAGGTTTTAGTATCTTTTCCCTCCTTTTTTATAGGGTTTTTGTAAAATAATTAAATAAAAGAACAGTACTGAGAACTATTCGCATTCGGTTTATTATTCTCATCCTCGGCGTGGTCATCTATAAAGGAGCCTATATGGTTTTTTTTGTCATTATTTTTCCTCCCAAATAAAAAGATGAACTACTAAATTTTTCGGATCGGTATGTTGGTAGAAGGGTCGTATCTTGTGTCAGTTCCACGTTTACAGGCTGGGCTTGCCACTCCCCTTCATCCCCTTGGCAGGACATCAAGAGGGTGGAAGTAGTGAGTCCAGTATTTGTGTTGTCCATTTGGCGACGAAACGAGGTCTCTCCGTGGCAGTCCGGCAGTCTCAAGCTGTTGGAGTGTGAATTGTAGGAGATTCTTTAGAGGTATCTCCGAGTGAAGAGAGGTTTTGTCTAATGGAAACACGTCCTTACCCTCTTATGCTGCTTCGTTGTTGCTGGGAATCGGCCTGTAGGGGTCAATGAGTCATTCGTGGAGAAGGGGGTTCTCTTCAGCAGACATTGTATTTGTCATTCGGAGAGATCCGGTCGTTGCTGAGTGGGCACAAAAGATTATTATTCCTCAAATTTCGGCAGACGTGATTTTGGTATAATTTACTTTCAGTATTTACTCAGGCTTCGTGCCCTCCCGTAACAGAATGTAAAAATGAACAAATCCACTCCATTTCACTATGTTTGGTCGGATAACTGACTGCTCTGAGAGGAAAACAAACTTATTATCAATGAAAATAATCTTATCAAATAAAATGATAGGCAAAGCGTCAGCTAGTAGATAGACAAACACTCGTTAATACAGATTATGAAAAATTACGCTATGCATTAAGCTGTACCAGGTTTGTGGTGCAATGCAAACTCTAAATTGCATAATTTGAAACTGATACAGAGGTAGTCCGGCATTTGTTACGGCGGTTACGGCAATTAATTCGAGTTTCGATTCTGAAGAATTCGCTAGGCATCCTTTAAATTCCAACTCGAAATAAATGTTGCCCTGTCCAATCGGTTGATCAACCTTTTTATGTATGAAAGGCATGACCGTTTTCCATAAACTTCACGATTACTTGAGGAGCGCAAAAAGCATATACATTTCCTTTAACGAGAAATGATGTACTCGCGTTATTTAACTGGCGAGGCACGTTCTCCATCGATCGTCTGCTTCTAAAGGTGGTAGTAATTTATTTTGAGAAATGTGGTATTATACTGGTTGCAAGATATAGAATTTGGCTTAAAGATTCTATATGCGATTAATCTGCGCTTTAACGTAACCCGCTACTTTTGTTGAAACACCACATGCGGTTTAAATAGATGCATTACTAGATTAAAGATGTACCTGTAAATCTCTTATGAAATATATTTGAATCTTTAAAAAGGGTATTAGACCCGATATTCCTTAAACCAAATAAGTTTGTTCTCGCAAAATTAATTCCAGTATATGGCCGATTATATCCGTAAAGTACGAAAGCACGAACAAATTTATCTGTAGCCGAGGTAACCGATTAAGAGTATAGATTACTTCTATTTGTTGTATGTGGGTTGTATAGTTGAGGCGGCGACTCAATATAAGATTATTTTTGAAATTTTGTAGTTTATAACTTGTTATTGGTGCTCCGACCCTAACGAAGATTGCTGCGCTAGGATATACCAGGAAAACGCTAACGTAACTTTTCATTCGACGCTGTGGGAGAAGTCGCTGTGCCAGTGATGTCAGTGGATCTGTAGTCGATCGACGTGCCAAAACAGTTTCGCTTTGCTATGTTTTAGAAAGTGAAGATATAGTTTTAATTATTAAAGTAGGCAAATGATCCTTTATAAGAGAGTTATGAACTATTAACTCGTTAAAGACCTATGCAATTTGTCAGTCGTAGTAAATTATAAAATGCTTGGGATGGCAAAGGCGACTAGTGTCATTTTATTCTTACTATTCAGCTGTCGGATACTTTAGACCAAAATATGTGGCACACTTGTTCGTTACGTGGTCACCAATATTCCTTTTTCTGCCTGTCCGTCCACACAATTGTATCGGTACGGCAAAATAATCATATCAAAATTTTATTTTTGTATGTATTTTGAACCAACTTACACATTTGTGGATTCCTTTCTAACTTATTTTCGTCCGAAAAAAAAAACACTATAACTATGCACACAATTGTGTTGGTTGTACTTCAAATCAAGCGAAACTTTTTTATCAAAAACGCCATTTTTCACTATGTTTTTTACTCACACATTTGTGTGGTTTGACTTAAATTAGAAAATAGAAAAAGTTTCCTACCACCCGCAATTCTTTATATATATAATTCATCTGTACGTGTGTATGTCACTGAACTCCTCCTCAACGGCTGGGCTGATTCTGATGAAATTGTTTGTGTGAGTGGGTCCCTGAATGGTCTAGATTCACAATTGGACCCGCTAGGTGTCGGTGCAATCGGGTTCTAAGAAATTTTCTTAAAATTGTTTTTCATATCAGAACATATAACCCTAAAATTTCACCTACCACCCCAACCCGGGTCCCTGGATGGTTTAGAGTCACAATTGAGCCTGGTAGGTGGCGCTACGATCTGGTCCTACTAAATTTTTTTAATCTTTTTTTTTATTTTTGTAGGATTTTCGCATATCAGACACACATAATTCCAAAATTTCACTCCCATCACCTCTAATCTTAATATATAGGGGAGAGTCTCCAGTTGTGGGCACAGTTTTGTTTTGACTCATAATTTTCTTCTGTTGAGTCCATATTACGCGGAGATATGGATATAAATGAAAATCTAGATACATTAGTTAACTGTTTGCTAAAGTAACTACTTCAATTCTGTCAACTAAAATAATTTTACGACCAATCACGTGAATTCATCGTTTTTGGCAAAAAAAATCGTAACCGGTTGTGGACACTCTTCGAAAATTCGTTGAAAATGGGAATAGTTGGAGGAAAACGCACATAATTTTAAAGAAGTTCAAAAATAACAAGAAAAAGGTTTTTTTAAAAAATATTTATCGTCTTCCGCATCTTCCAAGTCAGAAACACAATGTTTCCGTGTGAAATAACTGGAATGCATGTCAGCGCACTTCAGATGCATGGACCGATCACACGTGTTGCACTTGATAGAATTTGTCGCGGTCAACTTCGATGGCAGGAGCTTCAAACAGATGATGCAGAAGTCGTTATCATTATCAGATGGTGAAGAGCTCTTTTCTTTAGAGCGTTCGGCTGACGGTGTGATAGGTGCAGTTGCCTTGTACTCTTTTCGGATAGGAGACGACAGCTTATTTGGCGAGTTTCTCCTTTAAAGCAGCAACTCTTCCTGGAGAAGTAAGCATGATGCTTTGCATCGGTTTACGAGTGTGATTAGGTGGCTTTTTGGTGAAGCTGCTTGCAGAGGACCAATTTCGTTCAAGACTGATAAGCGGCTCATTGAAAACGCTGTAGATTTGAAAGATTTTGGTGTGGTAACCACTTTCACTTCATGTGCAACATCTGTTCTACGAAAGATAAGTGCTTGATAGATGCGAAGTATGGTTATCGAGAAGTTACCATCAAGTTTTCCGAAACGTCGCATAATCTTGATGGCAAGAGCTATTTTGGCCGCAAAAAATATCCGCTTGAAAAGCAGTCAACTATCCTGTTGAATTCTTGAATTGATTGGGTGTACCGGGACTATTATCACAGAACATGCGATTAAAAATTGGTTCACCACTCATTTTGCTTTGGAATTTAAATGCACCAAAACTGTGCAATGGCCCGCGATTATTAATAAAAAACCATGGGAAATGTTCTTAAATGCGTCACATTCCTCTGCTACTCACGGTCCATTTTCGGTGTACATATGGTTCAGTGGATCCACAGGTGCAGAAGCACCCATTTTCAATAGTCACCGCACATCTGCAGTCGCCTGTAGATGCAGTATGAGCTTACGGATCGACTGATGCCACGCAGTCTTCTCCACACAGCTAATGAAAACATACAGCTATCAGACATCACACACATACAACAACAGTTATATTCTTAATTCTCACGAAAAATACCGCCTCGTTCGTCAAATTGCACTCATTTTTTTGATTTTGGGTTGAGCAACAACAAATCACATAATGAGGAAAGTAAACGATTGAAATGTCAAACTCAAAAACTCAAAATAGTTTAGCACTCAGTTATTTTTCTCAGTTTATTTATTTTATGTCGTAAATAATTCGAAATTGCTTCGAAGTGCTCTACAGCTCATAGGGATAGATATTCATTATTGTGAATACAGAATTAGAATTAGAATTAGAAAATTACGGAGTTCCAGATCGAGGAACTTAAGACCGATGCATATAACGAAGATTTATCTCTATTGTTTATTAATCTTCGAAATAATTATTAGCGATTACAATAAAAAATCTAATTTAAAATTAACAATCTCACAAGTAAAGAAGTTGTTGCGTCTCATTAAATTATTTAGCAAAATAATTTACAAAAAATATAAATGGAATAATTTTTTTTTTCTGGGTAAAAATCTTTTTCTCTGGAATTATATCACAGCTGCCAAAATAGGATAGAGTTTGAGAACGTTTTAGGTCAAATTTGGTGAAAATTCGAAGAAAATTGCTCATATCAATTTTTCCCTCAAAATCAGGTCGCCCGCACCATGTCGTTACCTACGTCAAAGATATTTTGATTATTTTAGCAAATTGAGCTTTTTCTGTACATGATGATGAAAAAGTCAAGTGCAGAATGTATAAATGATTTTTTTTGTGTCGACTCCCAAATGTATTAGTCATCGAGCTTTTTTTTTGCTGCAAAGTAAAAAACAAAATACCAACCGGATTTTATTCTTTCATTTATCATCAATAAAACACATGTACCGTACATAAATTGTGTACATATAGAAGATGAAAATCCAACCAAAAAGAAAAAAAAAGCTCAATGTTATTGATGTATTTTTTGTGCGCTATGTGCTTTTGTGCTTTTGTGTATTGTGTGATTATTATTAGAAAATCATTACGAAATGAAATGAAACGGAAATTGTCGGAAAAAATATCATCAACGACAGTGGAAGGGGGTATATGTATAGTGTGTAGGCAAGAAAACAAACTTTAATCCATGGTTTTGTGTCACACACAAACACACACAAACATAAAAAATGAAAATCAAATCTTTTTGTTCTTGTATATGTATACGGTTTAGTAATTGTTTCATTAATTTTAATGAGATTATTAATAAAATATCTCTATATATATATACGTTTCGGTTCAAACCGTTGCAAATTAATAAAATAAGCTTTTTGTTTAAGAAAAGAACAAATAATAGAACAACAAAGCGTTTAGTTTACTTATTCAACCGTATTAAAACCGGCTTGGTGTGGTTATAATTTTTTCTAAATGATAATAAGCTTTTGATTGGAAATTGGATATTTTCTACGATAAAAACGATAAAATATTTACTGAAGTGAAAACAAAATTACACGCAGTAAAATTATACGAAATTAAAAAGCTTTTTATGTGTTCGTGTCGAGTGGCTAGAGGGGTAGCGTACACGCCAATTTTCTAGATATCGACACAAAGTATATAGAATATAATAAAAAGTATTTTATTGATTTATTAGAATTTAAACAATAAAACGTAACGTACAGAAAAAAAAATATTGACAAGTTTAATACAAAAGGATGAGCTTTCCATTTTTCTTTATTGTGTTACTGTGCGCTATACCAATGTACATACAATACGTACTACATGTTTCGCAGGGGTTTAGGATTGTTTCGTTAGTCTTAATTTGTTATCTCGGTTCGTTCTCTCCGTTGTGGAATAAATCTTATATTTGAAGAAAACAAAAAATGGTTTTGGTTTTGTTGTTGGTCTTTTATGCCGAACGGAAAAATTTTGTTCGAAGTCGCTTATTTATATTAAAATTTATTTATATTCAGTTTTGTAACTTCGCTCCTCGTAACAGATGGAATTTATATTGGTTTGTTTCGAACGAAAAAAGGAAAATGAAAAGAAAATTATTATTTATTTTTCTTCTTGTTTTATTTAGTATCTTTTATGAAATTTTCGTAATTTTGGATTTTTTTTTTCAAATGGTTTCCAATAAGTTTGGTAATAATATCATCATTGGGGAAAATTTGGTAGGTAATCGAATGGAATGGATTTTTGCGTTTTGTGTATAAACAGATAACGATAAATCTTAATTTTGGTTAACGCCATCCATGTAAACGGTGTTGAGATTATATGTATGTATGTATATAGAACGTGGCTCTACTAAAATATGAATGTAGACGTAATGAAGTGTATATTCGTTTTAAACTCGTTATGTTCGGCAGTCTGGGTAAGTGATCGAAATAAAATCGGTATTTTAGTAGGAATAGCAGCCTTATATCATAGAAATCATGATTTCCTACTAGTGTGTCATGTTTAACCATAGTTTCAAACTAAATTTGAACTCATTTTTGGAATGAGATATTTTATTCTCATTTCGATGAATTTTAGTGCTCACAACGCCGAATGCATCAAAAATGGAGATTCCTGACACTATAGTTTACCAAAAAAGATCTAGATGTCCCTTAAGCTAGCAGAACCCATACAGCAGAACGTTACAAGATAGTATATGGATAATTATAGGCTAATTATAGGCTAATTAAATGCCCCATTAAAAAATTTTGGGCTCGATCTCTTCCAACTAAAACGTGGGTTCTGCTAGCTTTAGAAAAAGTTAGCAAAACCCATATCAAAAATTGATTTAAAAACATTTGGAAAATTAAAGGTTAATTTTAGGTTAATTCAATGCCCCATTTTAATTTTTTTATTCTGCTCGATCTAGGAAATGGAAAAGGCTTTATTATTTAAAAGCTAGCACAACCCAATCGAAAATCGGACCAAACCCGATATTAGAACGCAAAACAAGATCTCTTTACAATCAAATAATTTTAGAACATCTGAAATTAGCTGGTCAAAAACGAGTGGAGTCCAGAATTTTTCAATGGGACATTTGAATAGCCCATAAAGAGCCTAAAATTATTTGTTTATCAATATATCTTGTTTTGCGTTCTAATCTCGGTTTTGATCCGATTTTCGATTTGGGTTCTGCTGGCTTTAGATTAAATGACCTGAAGTCTGGTCAAAAACGGGTGGAGCCTAAATATTTTTAATGGGGCACTTTATTAGCCCACAACGAGCTTAAAATTATTTGATTGTAAATAGATCTTGTTTTGCGTTCTAATTTCGGTGTAGGCCCGATTTTCGATTTGGGTCCTCTGCTGGCTTTTGATTATATAACCTGAAGTCTGGTCATAAACGGGTGGAGCCTAACATTTTTTAATAGGACATTTAATTAGTCCATAGTGAGCCTAAAATTATTTGTTTATCAATATATCTTGTTTTGTGTTCTAATTTTGGTTTTGGTCCGATTTTCGATTTGGTTTCTGCTGGCTTTGAAATAATAAAGCCTTTTCCATTTTCTAGATCGAGCAGAATAAAAAAATTTAAATAGGGCATTTAATTAGCTTAAAATTAACCTTAAATTTTCCAATTGTTCTTAAATAAATTTTTGATATGGGTTCTGCTAACTTTTTCCAAATCTAGCAGAACCCGCGTTAAAATTGTTTAATGGGTCATTTAATTAGCCTATAAATATCCATACTATCTTGTAATGTTCTGCTGTATGAGTTCTGCTAGCTTAAGGCACGTATATCTAGTTTCCTTGGAGTTTTCTGTTTGTTATGGATATTTAATTAGCGGGAGTAAATTTTATGTTTGGTAAAACATTTAGGGGACTAGTTTTGCGTTCATGTTACACGCTGCGGTAAATACTGTTACGTTAAATGTTGCGTTAAATTGTTGCGTTGATTACGTGACATTTTAACGTCAAATGTTATACAGGTAAAACTCGATTTAACGAACTAATTTTGGAGTCTTTTAAATTCGATTGTCCGTTAAATCCGAATGTTTTTAAATTTAATCTATTCGATCGAATTTAATCTGCGACGGAACTCATGCATTTCTTAGCCGAGTATGTTGGAATGGGATTCTTAAATGATTTTAGGAAAGAATTCTGGAATATGGGCACTTGGGACGGAACTAGATCAATTCTTAACCGAGTATTAGGGAATTGGGTATGTTGGATGAAAATAGGATTCTTAAATGGTTTTTGGAAGAAATTCTGGAATATGGCCACCTTGAATGGAACTCAGGCAGTTTTTAATCGATTGCGATGGGATTGGATTTGTTTAATGGAATTGTGATTCATTAATGATTTCAAGAAGAAGTTGAGGAATATAGCCACCTGGAACGGGGCACGGCTATTACTTAAACGATAATGATTGATTTCGAGATAAATATGAGATTATAAAATGACAAATTATTGTACTCGCCAGAGGATGAGAAACCGAATCATAATTTTCCTTTTTCCTATTTATTGCTGTAGTTGAGAGTGTAATTATTGGTTGTTTTATGGAATTAACTACCAGACCATTTATGCTCTTGTATTGCAAATACCTCAAAAGATTCGGGAAATCTTAAGGTCTTAGAAAACATCATATTCAATCAAAAATCATTTAAAAATCCCCGAATTCATCCAACATAATCGGTAACCGAAAATCATATTTTAAAACTGCAACTTTACTCACGCTTTTTGATATTTTTAAACAATAATAAAAGTAACGTTTAATCCGAAAACAACCTACCAACATAAAAAAAATCTGGTAAATTCGATTCAACAAAAAAAAAATGATTTTCGATCAAAAAAATTTGCTGTCAGATCAAAAATGTTGCTTTAAATTGGCATGGCGTGTTCCGAAGAAAAATTGATTTATTTTTTGATCGAAATCATTTTTCAAAAATCTTTAATTTTTCGTAGATTTTTTCGATACATATAAAATGTTATCAGGTGTGCAACAAAGTTTCTGGGTTTCACACATAGATAGTTCAATCCGGTTTCTATATATTTCTGCTGATGATAAAACAAAAGCAACACTAATTTAACACAAAAACAAACTATTATTTTACAAAAACACTATCTTAAATAAAAACACAACAACACCAATCTATCTTCGAAATTCGAAATATAAATTCGGTATAAAACGTCAAATTTAACAACGACTTCAGCCACTAATATCAACGTCTACAGTCATGATTAAAACTTAAAGCAACACTTCATTTTGTTATTTTAGCTTCGTTTAAAAATACCAAAAGAGTAACTTTAGTCGCAGATGAGTCTTTAGCATCGTCTGTCGATTTGGCCCGTAGCATTTGACTAAAAATTTTGTAACATAATTATAGAATATAAAAGATTATCAACGATCAAATATTGGTCCTTCGAAAACTACTACTTCGAACCGTACTATCCCTTACGGTCTTTCGAAACAGACCATCATTAAGATCACCGAAGCCGCAAAACACCTAATAATGGATAGTTTACTTCAACAACTGAGCAATCAGATGCTATAAAGAAACAAAAGCATATTCATCAAAATCGCGAGCATAAAGGGTTTTCAACAACACCAGAGAACACTGATACACCGTAACTACATCATCCCTCATCAGCAATTTAACCATTTCTTAAACATTTAATTATTCACCAAAATTATTACAATTAGTACATTAACACTTTGCTTTATCTTTAGTTTAATTCTAAGAATAATAAATCCGTTCATAACGCGTTTCGATCGGTCACAACCACCGTCACTCACTAGACAGGTATAAATCCAAAGCAAGGTAAAAGTGGTGATCAATAGCCTTTATCAATACCTCACGAGATGTAAAGACGTAATAATGCATCAATTATATGCACGGCAGAGCGATAGAAATGATACACAAGATAGAGAAGTTGCATGAAAACTCCCCGTTCGAGATATTTGTAAACAAGTAGACCCAGAATCAACCAACCTTTATGAAACAACGTTATTATAAACAATAGACTACATAGAGAGATGAAGGGTTTTCAGTCGATAAAAGCAATTGGGAGCACAAAATCAACCGCCATGCGAACACCGATAAACAGAACCAGGCAATTAGAGCCACCCTAGCGTATCAAGTAATTTGTAACACAAGCTGTTTGTCAAATTTTCGACTGTTAACGGGTTTAGTTGTTCACAGAGTATTTATTTATATAAAGTTGAACCCTTATATTATTATGGTGATTCCAGAATTAGAGTCTAAACACAGACAATGTAATATGTAAAAGTGGTGCGAATTATAACCAAAATTAGTCGAAATGTGTACGTATACTGTGAATTTTATAAATTTTTTGGAGAATTTTTAAGCGCTGTAATTTAATCGGAATGGAAAAATTGAAAGACATTACTAGCGTGGATAAAATTAAAATAGGAACTTTATTGAAAACATGTATGCATTCGAATCGTCAAATTGCAATAATACAAAAAGTTTATTGGCATTCAGTCGACCGAATAGCCGCATTAATATGAAAGAATATTCCATCAACATCGAGTCATTGCCGTGGTGTCCGTTAAACCACCGACATAGATGACTGGCTAATTATAAAAACAGCACTCCAAAATAGATAAAATTCTACTAAAGAGCTGCTAAATAAATTAATAGTGCATAATATCATATCTGAACACACGATGCGATCACGATTGTACTCAAATATCGCAGACCAGCCAAGAAGCCCAGGTTGACACCAAAAATGAAGAAAGCACGCCTACAATGGGCCCTAAAATGGGAATTTTTACAACATCCTTTTGCAACAGATAATTTTAATTTCGTTAGACGAAGGCCCAAGCAACTTTATAAAGATGAAGCTGTTCAGAAAAAATTAAACTCCCATCATCAGTCATGATCTGGCCATGCATCACTGCGAATGGCACCGGACCTCTGTATTTTGTGGAGGGCACCATAATTCAAGTGCAATATAAAAAAGTTGTTGAGACTGTATGTTTGCCTTTCCTAAACTAACTAAATGAAGAAGAAGAGCTATACTCTTTCGTGCAGGATGAAGCACCGTGTCATAAAGCGAAACAGATAAGAACTTTGTTTCACGAGAATAACATACCACTTTTATCATGGCCCGGAAACTCACCTGATCTTAATCCGATCGAAAATGTATGGAGCATATTGAAAACGGTTCTGTATGAAAATTAAATAAAAAAAGCTAACTTTATTAATGCATGCCCTAAGTTATTTTGAAAATGATTTAAGAAGTGTGTTTATTCATGGCATAAAAAGACCTTGTTAAAGTTAGCCGAAAGTTGCCAGCCGAAAGTGAAAAAGTCGATAATGCAGATAGTGGTTTGACTAGTTCAGCCAAAAGTTATACAAATTATATAATAAATTTAAGTACTCCAGCCGAAAAAGACTAACCTACAAAATCATGCGAAAACATATTATTAGAAACAACAATTAAAATCTTTAATTTAATCGAACTTAATTTATTGTTTCATATCATTCATATTTAATTTATTAAAACATAACGTTAAAAGTGTTATGTAATGTTAAAAGATCTCATTTGAAGAGGTTTGGATGTTAATAAGTGGTAATTTCTGTTTCATACAACCGAAAATTGTCAATAAAGAAATTTAAAAGTTATCAAGCTTTAAAAGGTTTGTAATTGTCGTTAAAGTGGTTTGGAATTCAAGACTATGCCAGACATACACAGATCTGACTATGCCGATTCTATAGACCGTGATCATAGACAAATTTTAAATATAGGTTTTGGGAGGGTCTGTTGAAGTTATAGGGGTGACATTTTGTTTTTTCTCTTTTGAAAATAAAATCGTTTATCATTCGAGATTTTGCCAGATGGACACCAATCTGACTATGCCGATTCAATAGCCCATGACAATAGGTAGACTTTGAGTATGGATTAGTGGTGAGCCTGATTCTGAGTATATGTTTGGGGTAGATCTGATGGGGTTACAGGGATGAAATTTTGAGTTTCCCCGTTTTTCAACGATAAAATCGTTCGTCATTCGAGATTTTGGCATACAGACACCAAACTGACTATGCCAATTCTATAGTGCTTTATCATAGGTAGATTATAAGTATAGGTTAAGAGTGGGGTTTAATGGGATTATTGGGATGAATTTTTGATTTTCCCCACCTTTCATAGATAAAATTATCATCATTCGAGATTTTGGCATATAAAGACAAATCAGAATATGCCAATTCGATAGTCCATGACCATAGGTAGATTCTGAGTACAAGGTTGGGGTACGTTTGATGGGGTTATAGGGGTGAAATTTTGATTTCCCCGTTTTGTCCTCCATAAAATTTTCGCCATTCGTGACTTTGGCATATAGACACCAATCTGACTATGCTCCTATGAATATGCCAAAATCACGAATGACGAATGGTTTTATCAAGGAAAAATAGGGAAAATCCAAATTTCACATCCTATAACCCCATCAGATGCAAACCTAACTTATATTTAAAATCTACCTAAGGTCATAGGCTTTCGAATCGGCATGGTCAGATTGGTGTCTATATGCCAAAATCTCGAATGATGAACGATCTTATCGATGAAAAATGGGAAAAGCTAAATTACACCCTTATAATCCCATCAGATACACCCCTAACCTAAAACAAAAATCTACCTATGTCATGGGCCATCGAATCGGCTTAGTTTAAATGCCTAAATCTCGAATGATAAATGGTTTTATCGTTAAAAAATGGGGAAACTCAAAATCTCACCCCTATATAACTCCATCAGATTAACCCCTAATCAACAATCAAAATCTACCTATAGTCATGGGCTATCGAATCGGCATAGTCAGATTGGTGTCTATATCCCAAAATCTCGAATGATAAACGATCTTATCGATGAAAAATGGGAAAAGCAAAATTTCACCTTTATAACCCCATTAGACACACCCATAACTTAAAAGCAAAATCTACCTATGGTCATGGGCTATCGAATTGGCATAGTCAGATTGGTGTTTATTTTATCGTTGAAAAATGGGGAAAATCAAAATTTCACCCCTATAACCCCATCAGACGTACTTACGTACTTAGTCAAATTGGTGTCCCTCTGGCAAGGTCTCGGCTGACCAACGGTTTTATCGATGAAAAATGAGGAAAATCATAATTTCATCCCTGTAACCTCTCCCTTAACCTTTAACCAAAACTTACCTATGGTCATCGGCTATTGAACCAGCCTAGTCAGATTGGTGTCTATCTGGCAAAATCTCGAATGATGGACAAAGTTACCGTCGGAACAACCGAAAATGGAACATTTCGCCAATATAACCAAATGAAACCGACTCCAAACACATAATCAAATTCTACGTAGGATCATGGTTCATCCAGTTGGTACTGTCAAATAGTTCATCAGCTAAACGTGACTGCATCTCATGGCTATTGTATAGTTGCCTGTTATTGACATTTCCTTTTAGAAAATTGATGAATCATTTGTAACGTTTAAAGTATTGCTGGCATTTTTCGGTTTGAATATTGAAGTAAATCTGCTTTTTCGACACAATCTACATTATCGGCATTTTAAAATATGTTTCGTTCGGAGTAACCAAATTAATATCTGCCTTACCATCTTTCGGCTGGGGTGACAAATGCACTATCTGCATTGCCATATTTCGGATGAGATAGCAAATACACCATCTGCCTTACCATTTTTCGGCTGGAAACTTTCGGTTAACTTTAACAGTATCATAAAAAGCCCACTTATTTATGTTTTATATTTTTATTAATGAAACGCATGCATTTATATGTGCATTAAAAACAAATGTAAATTGTATATACTGTTAAAGTTAGCCGAATATTTCCAGCCGAAAGATAATGCAGATAGTGTCTTGAATGCAGAAAAAATCACTCAAGAACTCGAATTAAGGATCAGGTTATATCATTCGGGTGAACGGGAAATTATTTCAGTTTATAGGAATTTCAAAATCGATAGAAGGGAGAGTATAAAGAGAGTTTAACTTTCGGCTGAAATAGTCAAGACACTATCTGCATTATCTTTCGGCTGGAAACTTTCGGCTAACTCTAACAAGGTAAATTTTATGGTTATAATGTGAAATAAAATATGCCTTTTTTAAGTCATTTTGAAAATGAATTAAAAAACATATTTGTAAAATGACATAAAATATGCTTTCGTGTGTCATTTTGAAATTAAATTTCGTTTTGTAAAACATTTTTGTTAAGTTAGAAAATTTGTTAGAAACATGACTTAATAAAGGTCCCATTTTTTTTTAGATAAATACGCATTTTTTAAGTCCAGCATTTCAGCATTTTTTAATTCAGGGAGCCAACATTTTATATTAGCAATATGTGACTGTTTATATTTTATTCCCGATAAATATAAAAAAATACCAAAATCAGAAGGTGGTTCTAATTCAAATGCCAGGTACTGTAGAGCAAGATTATAATGAGTTTCCGTAACCTTTGAGTACGACGTCTCGCCCAGCATAAAAATGTCAGTGCAGATCGACATCGTGAATTGTTTGCAATGGGCACCATTATACATTCTTGCATTCCAATGATGGAGCGCCTTCAAGCATGGGTACAACTAAAACTCTGCTGCTCAACCAACAAGGACCTGTGTTGCGCCAACCGCGATGCGATGATTAAAGCTACCACCGGCACTAAACAGCTCGTTACTTCGGCCTTGATAAAGTCGAGGTTCCAAGCCACCTTAAAATCATCAATGGCTGCCAATCTATTGAATGTTGAAAAGTGATAAAACTTACGTAAATAGTGCGGGCATAGGTGGAAACAAAGCTGGTGCTAGCCGATATGCTATTAACATCAAACTGGCATCAAGATTTTCTGGAGAATTTTCTGTAAATATCGATGATTAGATATTTTTCAAGCTCATGCAACAGCACCCGGGATCACTTGGTAATCGGAGTGGATTATTAACTTTTAATAATAATCAAAAACATCATAAATGGCGAACATTATTAATCCACGGCTCAACATACGTAATTTGGCAGGACTATAATCAGCAACCTTGGAGGTAAAGACAATATCAAAAAGCAACCACCATGGTGACAACAACGGTAATTCTACATCAACTACAATTATTCGTTGAGAATGACAACATTCCAGAAGAAAGAAATCTGACCGAGGAGGGGAAAAATGAAGAGTTTTCTAATAGAAGATTTGTGGCGCAATCCAAATGGAAGTTACGCAGTGATGATTCTTAGTAAAACGACCCATGGCACTAGGCTATTACAACTCGAAAGGATGTTTGCAAACGATGCATCATTCAAGCAGATGTATCACTAGTTCATACAGGAGTACATCAACCTGAAGCACATGGAGCATAATCAAGGTATAATGAAACTGTAAAATCATCAAAACATATGCTTAGTCTGACACAACCATTACATATTATTGGGTCAGAGAGGAACCAATCCGATTTAGAACGTTTGGAGCATAAAGTAGTACAACTCCAAAAACTCTTGGTAAAAGTAATTTATAGCGCAAAGCTCCGTATTGTAAACGATTTATCAAGCACAAAACGCTTACAGCAATAACCTAGGAATACCGTCGAGTAGACAACTCCAAATGCAGAAACTACAATTCTCAAGATCATCAAAAACAAGATTTCTATTGCGATATTTACTACCTTAAACCCTCAAAGCACTTAGACCGAAAAAGCATACTCATCTCATTTAATTTATATCTCTACAAACTTAAGATTTTGCGCCTGACAGCCAAAATTCAATAATCTTCAGTACGAACAACACAATATGGAATAGGTAATACAAACATTACTGCAGCAACCAGAGAATAATCAAGGAGAAAATTTAATCGACTATGCTGACCCCCTCCAATTAAGAAGTACTGAAGGGAAAGCACGCAAAAGCAGTGTTTCTTGATACTCAATCTGATCCGGTTCAGTTCATGTTTCATGAAAATACGCAAAAGCGCTTCCTAGATTTCAAATCAAAATTTGTGATCTAAAACAAAATTTGGATCAGGTTTTCCATATAAAATTTGAGCTGATCCGGATCAATGAGTGTCATGAATCATGGCAAATATCTACAAAGAATATACAGCTCTATTCGTATGCATGGTACTAAAGGCGACTCATATCGAAATAGTAAGCTGTGGTCAGTTTAATCAGGGAAAATGCGATGTTTGAGGGCAACGCAGATAAACAGTGCTGTGCCATGGGGATCGGCGCAATTGTTTATCCAACACTAACAATGGTAACTTGATCGAATCAGACTGACTTTATGAGACGGTTCGTTTGTCGTCAGAGTGGAGCGACATTGAAATTCAGCAAAAACACAGCAGCTATTCCGGAAGTTCATTTTTCAGTTGGCTTATAGACACTTTATGACAGCCATCAGCGGGAGCCTTTCCGAAGGAAACTAGGCAAGAAGCAATGCAGAAAAAAAATATATTCGCCCAACATTTATTCCGCAATAAAAGTATTTACTCCGAACGAAACTAATGAACGCTCGGAATTGCTGCCTGAAGAAGTTGAAGCTTCAGATTGTCGACCAACTAAATATAAATGGCGTGAAGTAAAAATATTGATCAGTGAACAAATGAACTCCAAAGAGACACCTAGGCATCTTATATAGTAGTAAAATACTTATAGAACTACATGTATCAATTTAATAACATACATTTTCAATGACGGACAAGTGGTGCAGTAGTTAAAGCTTCGGCACTTTGAACCGGGAGGTACTGTTACTTTACAGGTTGACATGGAGCTTGCAATGTGCTGGTGGTATACTGTAATTGTGTGAATGGGTGGTCTGTGCGTGAATAAAAGGGGGGTATTAATTGACCTTCAAAGGACATTAAATCCACTGGACAATTAATACTTCCTTTAAAAAAAAAAAAAATGCTGTAATGAAGACTAAGTATTTTCCGGAAGTCTTGAAATATTTCACAGATCATAATGATCCATAAACCAGGTAAAAATGAAACAAAAGCAGCCACCTTTGTCAAAACTCTTTGAAAAAATTCTTCTTAAAAACCTTAAATCAATTCTGCAAGGGCACAGAGTTATACCGGATTACCTGTTTGGATTTAGAGAAGATCATGGAACCATAGAACAATTGCATAAGATCGTATCAGAAGTCAGAAGCTCATTTGAACATAAGAAGTACTGCTATGCAGCATTTTTAAACATCGCCCAAGCTTTCGATAAAGTATGGCATGTGTGTCATGCATGATACAGCCGTGTGTCATGCATGGCCGTGTGTCATGCATGATACAGCATTATTAGCGACACATGAAAACCCTGAGCAATATTTATTGATACTGGAAATGAATTTGTCCAGTGAAATACTTATTTCATACTTTTGATTCTTCTCTGGATTATTCCGAGTAGTTTGTCCATCTAGAGATTTGTGGAAACGAGCTTTTTCAATTGCTGATGGATCGCGGTTCGATCATAGAGCAGATTTCCGTAATCTCTGCCTTGCGCTTAAATCAGATCATCAATTAGTTTTAGCAGTTTTACTACTACTCTTTGTGTTTATAGTTTTGAAACTTTGTGTTGAAGATTTTAGTTGTGTGCTAATGGATGATTCGAAACTGTCGCTGTAACAGTGTTTCAACCAAAATAATCGTCACACTGTTACAGCGATAGTTTCGAATCAACCTTATCAGCCAGTATAACAGTATACAAACTTTTCCGATTATTTTCTTTTGTGAGTATTTTGACACATTTTATATATGTGGGCTCAAATTTGTCGGAAATGATAAGAAGAAATGAAAATTTTCGACAATATCGACATATTGTTTACATTCTCTACATTATCTGTATCATTGTCTATTAACTAACGACGCGATGTAAACAATACGCCACAACACTGCGAGACACGGACAAACTTGTTGTAAATAATATAAATTAACTGTATACTGTTAATGTTAGCTGAAATTTTCCAGCCGAAAGATGGTAATGCAGATAGTGTATTTGCTATCCCAACCGAAAGATGGTAATGTAGATTGTATATTTGTCGCCCTGGCCACACTATGGTAATACAGATATCAGTTTTGTTATCCCAACCGAGAATATTTCAAAATGTCGATAATGTAGATTGTATCGATAAAGAAGATTAACTTCAATATTCAAACCAAAAAATGCCAGCAATACAGATTTAAAAATTACAAATAAATCATCAATTTTCTAAAAGAAAATGTCAATAACAGGCATCAATAGAATAGCCATGAGACGCAGTCAAGTTTAGCTGTAGAATGGTTTGTATATCAAGATTTTGACAGATGAATTATTTGACTGGAATAATTGGATGAACCATGACCCTAAGTAGAATTTGAATATGTGTTTGTAGTATAGGTTTTATTCGGTTATATTGGTGAGATGTTCCATTTTCGGTTGTTTCGACGATAAATTTATCCCATTCGAGATTTTGCCACATGAACATCAATCTGACTAGGCTGGTTCTAGCCGAAAGTTGCAAGCCGAAAGTGAAAAAATCAGCCGAAAGTTAATCAAATTATATATTAAATTGAACTATCCCTTCCGAAAGTGACTAACCTACAAAATCAGTCGAAAACATATACTATAACAAACAACAACTAAAATCTTCAATTTAACGAATATTATTTTATTGTTTCGTATCAATTGTAAAAGAATGTGTCTACCCTTCTTCTGGCAATTAAACCGTTTATCATTCCAGATTTGATGGACAACAACCTGACTATGCCGGTTCAAAAGCCTATTACTATAAATAGATTCTGAGTATAGGTTAGGGGTTTTGATGGAGTTATAGAGGTGAAATTTTGATTTTATCCATTTTGAGACTATAAAATCGTTCGTCATTTGAGATTTTGGCATATAAACACCAATCTGACTATGTCGATTAGATAGCCCATGACCATAGGTAGATTCTGAGTATAGGATTGGGGTGGGTCTGATGGGGTTATAGGGGTGAAATTTTGATTTTCCCCCTTTTTTCGTCGATAAAATCGTTCGTCACACACAAAAAAATAAAAGGTCACCACAACACCAAATCGGTGTTACATAGTGTCCCACCGATCGGATATTTATAATTTGAATCCAATCGGATGTTATAATAAAAATGTCAAAAAATACTATTGGATAAAAACTTTTACACCAAATTTGTTTATAAATTATATTCATAAAAATAATTATTATATTAACACCGATTTGATGAACTTCGTAACACCTCTTTTATCTTTTGGAAATATCCTCTTGGGCATTTTAAAGACCCAAATTGGGAATTTTTGAAATAAGTAAATAATATAAATTTTAATTTTATAATTATTTTTATTTTATTTTTGTAAATGATATATGGTTTACAATTTGGTAAAATGCCTTGAATAACGTTGTAAAGACATTAATGGTTATAAAATCAATGATAGCGGAATTTCCTTACTATCGCTAATAATGCGTACGACAAAACAAGATTTTTTGATGGACCTCAAAGAATCAGGTGTGGCTGCGTAATTACATCTGTTCCATTCTGAAATATATGTTATTATTTTATTTTAGGTTTTAATTTATAAATATGAATTACTAGTACACTTACTTTTTCAAACACTAAAAATGAATACGGCTGTAAGTTTACGGCAGTCGTTCATACATTTGTTTTCTCTTAGTATGGCAAAGATGTTTTAATACAAGCAGCACACTGAAATTGTCATCAAATTCTACAATAAATAAATTAAATAAACAAAAATTAGAATTAATTTTTCATTCACACATTTTTTTCATTAATTTATTTGTTTACCATTTTAATAGATTCTTAACAATGATAATATCACCTGAATATTTCCACAATTCACAAATTTAATAAACAGTACACCAACTTTTTATGTTACATTTACAAAAATGTAATAAAATTTTGAAGTAATATCCACAAAATTCAAATGAAGACTGAAATGTAATATTTAAAATCGTTAATCCTTGAAATTTTTTTTTATAAAAAACTCCAAAAAAGGATTAAATTTTATCCAAAGGGAGTTTTCCTGAGTTTTTGGGGTTTTCCCTAGTAATATAAAACATATTTACAAACGGTTGAAAATTCCTTAACACCAAAAGAGGTAACAAATTTTATTTTCAAAAATAGTTATCCTATCGGATAAACTTAAATATCTATCCGATGATGCGGTGTTGGATTCTAAAATAATTATCCGATTGGATAAAAATAAACTAGTCATTAGGATAAAAAATTTATTAACACCGCTTATTTTTTTGTGTGCATTCGTGATTTTTGCATATACATAGATTATCGATTTTTCCACTTTCGGCTAATTTTAACAAGGTATTAATTGTAAATAATGTAAATAATGTAAATAAACTAAATAATGAAAATAATAATGTATATAATGTAAATAATGCAAATAATGTAAACAATGTAAATAATGTAAATAATGTAACTAATGTGAGTATAATGTAAAAAATGTTAATAATGAAAATAGTGTAAATATTTATTAGTACTAGAAATGAACTTATTCAATGAAATCTAATTTCATAATTTAATTCTGCTTTTGATTATTCTCTGGATTTTTCAGTGCAAGCTTAGTAATGAATCAAGCGAATAGATTTTTATCAAACATGCTGATTAGATCCATCTGGCCATATGTCTAATTCCACTTTCAAGAAATTCAATCAAATTGGTTCAAAATGTTTTGTCATTTGTTCCTCGTCAACTATTCTAATAAATTTAGTATATGCAAATTAGGTTCTGTCGATTAGAACATGAGTTAATATACAAATTAGGAATGAAAATCTTAAAACTATATTTAGACGATTTAAGAAAATGAGTTTAGTATTAGTTTTTGAATAAATTTGGAGCACTAAACGGTCAAGGTTAAAACGGACTATATGGTTAATCTAAAAAATGATAGGACACCAAATCCTTGCTCTAGACGTTTATTAACATTTGGACTTGGACATCATGTCTGAAACGCATACGGTACCATTCCATTTAAGTTTAGCTACGAGAAATATGTTTGCCCTTTTTTGTGCCGTTTTCTAGTTCCACAGAAGGAAAAAGGGATCAGAAGGAGTTTATGTACAGAAAACATTTTTCTATCAATATGATGTATCATGAAAACGATAAAGTAAAAGCTTTTTATATTTTTTATGAGTATATGTGTGTGTGTGGGTATTTGCTGATACATGTAAGTATGTGCGGATTTTTGATAAAAAGGATATCTAATTAAAAAAGGATTAGGCAGAAAAAGTAACAAAATTTATGTATTATTTTGATATTAGTTGACATTTTTTGTTTTTGGTTTTTTATTATTACGTATTTTTTGTGAAGAGGTCATTGATTGATGGGATGTGATGTGAATTATATTTCTTATATTCAGTTTATTAGTCCCAACTATAATATACGAAAATCTGTTTCGATAAGCTTTACATATATAGAAACATGATGTGTGTTGGCAGATACGAAGAACGTGACCATGTTTAATATACATGAATTAAAGCTGCGTGGGAGTGAAATTTGGAAGAGTGATTGGATGGGACAGAAAAATAATCAATGCTTGTTTTGTACCAAAATGTAACAATATTTAATTTTATTCACAATATTTGCTTCAAGCTTTCAATAATATTGATGTTATCACTTTCGAGGTTCTGCATTTATTAGAGCTATAAACCATGATGAATCGATGGACTGAGAAACTTTTTTGCTTTGACAGTATATTGCGTGGTGGGGTATTGTCTATACCGCATAGATAATATTAATATTCTACATGTGTAGAGAATGTATGCAGACAATTAAAACAGTAACGTCGACAATTATTATTTTGGTTAGAAATCAGCAAAATTCTATGATTTCTTTGATATTGGATCCATTTCGCCTTGATGGCATTTTATTTATACCTCACATTTGAAACGTTTTAACTGAAGTTTTTATATGGCTATTCACATCGCGGTGAGGTAACCAAACTTCCACCGTCTTAGTAACCTCACTTGGATGTAAAAATAATATCTGGCTATGAAAATGAATAATCCAAAATTTACTCGTAGATTTTACTCCCGGAAATTAACACCCACCGGACATTACTCCCTCCAGCGATTATTTTGGCGGTTAGAAAAATCGAAATACATTTCTAAACAAAAAAATGTCTGTAGGAGTTAGATAATTACGGGACATGTAAAACACACATATAAAAGTACAATTTCGTCAGGAGTAAAATTGTTTTTTTATTTTTTTAAATCTCGATAAATTCAAATTATCGTATCTTTCGATCTCCCATTTTTTAAAAATCAGTGTTAAATTCAGGTAATTTACACAAATATGTTATTTAACATAGTTATTCTATGGTCCATCCTCTATCTAGAATAGTAAGCCTTTTCATGATATTTTAACTATGGTTTTTCTCGTCAAGCGATGCTCAAAAATCGAAAAGTACTCTTGAACAATATTTTTCGCATACAAATGAACATTTTCGAAACATGCTTCAATATTAAGAGAAATATTCATGTGTATTCTCTATGTCATGTTGAGCAATTATGTAGAACATCATTTTCACCTAAAGTTACGGAAAACTACCCAAATCTGGTTTATCATTAAGGGAGTTTTTGTTTTATGAATATTTTTTCAGAATATCACGTGGATTTGCAGGACGATTAAAGCATTTTTAGAAAATGGTAATTTGTTTAGGAAAATATATTGTTCAAGACTATTTTTCGATTTTAAAGCGTCGCTTGGAGAAAAACCATAATAGGTAATGACCGGAATTACCTAATGACCGGCCTAGTGTACCTCCCGATTGGTTTTGGGATAAAGGGGGGGGGCCGGTATTGTCCTCGGAGTTGGGGAGATAAAGCCCTAGACTCTTGTGAAACATCTGCAATTAAAGTTAAAAAAGGTGATGTACGCTTATTTACCGAGAAAAGAAATAAGTAAGAAATAATTAGTTGAGCCAAATCCAACAAATACGCACAAACTTACCTTAATTGAAACATTTAATATTTATATAATTGTTGTAAAACCTAGATTTGTAAAACAAAATAAAAAACGCATCATCAAAGATTAATCAAAGTGACGGTCGAGATGCTAGACAGGCCTTAGATGATTTAGGTTGCTTACTACTGCACTGGCCAATAAACGTAAATTTGAACATAATACAATTCTGTAAATTCACGGATAAACTTGGGCAGTACCTACTTTTAAATTATTAGAAATTGATCAGCGAAAAGTATTCTAATATAGCTAGATATAATTTTAAGCAAATCAACTTGTTTAAAATTTCGAAGAATTTTCAGCCGAACAGACTATTAAATAAATTTTACCGCCAAACTTTAAAACTAATGTTTTGATTTGACCTACCGGAGGCCGTTACAGCTGATGGTTTTTGATCTACCAGTATTTCTGTTTTTGCAGGTGGTGTTTACAATTTCATAACAAACTTTTAGAAGTGTTTGGTTCAGTGTTAGTTTCGTTCCAGCATTTTGTTTCGAAATTATCATGTTTTCTCAACAACAAAAAAATGTCCAACTGGTATCAACTACAAAAAGGTAAAACATTTAATTTCTCTGATAAAAGAAAAAAAGTACCCATTTGCGAAGTAATGCATTATAATATGTGGCGCTAGAGTTTGTTGATGAAAAAACAAATGACATTGCAAATGAAAAAAGTTGAAATTGAAGTAGAATAAACTGAATTATTTTAAACATATTCCAATCTCATATATTTATTTTGTAAAAATTTAATTACAACTTTCACATTACAAAAAACATTGAGAAACCAACAAAACAAGTAGTAATTTACATTCTCCACGAATTTTCGATATTGCGCCTACGCCAAAATTAATTGTTTACACTAAGTTCTACATCAACATGTCAACAATTCTGAATTACACATAGACGCAATACACTGTAGTACATTGACATTTGGATTTTTTAAACAGAGCTGTGCGTCGTTTATTTTTTTTTTGATACTAAAACACTAAAGTGAAATTAAAGACAAAATAAAAGTGACAACAGCCCAACGTGTGTAAATTTACACTGTCAAAACAAAAATATGCAAAATGAAAAAAACTGTTAATAAAATAAGTTCAAAATGGTAATCTTATTGTCTCTAGAGACCTTACTAGAAAGAAACTACAGATTTGATAGTAAAAGCTTCCTGTGCGATACAAAATTGTTTAACCCGTGAAAATTATAATTTAATTCCGAAAAACTAAATTTATGATCCTAACCATAATTATATAGATCATTCAATATGTTGAAAGCAATAAAATGGCTTTATCTATCAGACAAAATATTGTTAAATACATGATGAGCAACATCCATAGAGATTTAGGAATCAAAACTGTTAAAGAGACAATTAAATCATGCAGTCTAAAGTAATAATAATAATAATAATTCCCAACGACCAATCTCCCCTCCCTGACCGCACGCGGGGAGTCACCATCAATATTATTATTATGATTTTTTGAATATAATTCCGGGGAAATTATAAACAAGGATATCATTCTACTAAATTAAAAATTAAAAAAAAGAAAGAAAACGGGAAAAATAAATTTAATCGAAATAAAAAATGTATTTAAAGAGCTATGGTTAAGAAATTGAAATGGATGAATCTATTTATACTGAATTTAGGAGAATGATACCCCGCCGCAAAAAAGGAGAGACCAACCGCTGGTTTGCTTAGAGCAAGCAAATTTAAAACTGGGGAAAAAAGCGGAAAATAGAGAAATAAGAAAAAATTAAAAAAAATAAAAACAAAGTTAAGCAAAAATAAAATTAAAAGAGACGCAAAAAAAAAACAAATGTTAGAAATTATAAATACTCGATAGAGTATTTAAGTCAAATAGATAAAAGAAATAAAATTAATCTAAAAATAAAATAAAAATTGCCTTATCGATCGGTGGAAAACAGTAATCTCTTAATAGCGACTTTGCTAATGTGGTAGTCGAAAAGTTCGAAATATTTATTAGTCTCACGCAGCATTTTTGTCATAGGCTCGTTCTGGCCGTAGGTCGTTCTGTGAGGGGCAATTCTAAAAGCTGGTGTCGTTCTCAAACCGCGAGCATTTACATTAAGATTTACCTTATCGAGCAGAGCTGAAGAATCTACACCGCCAGACAAGAGTTGGTGAATGAAAACGATGTCGGCAACAGATCGTCGCTTACTTAGTGGCTTCAAGTTAATAAGCTCCAAGGGGTCGAGATAAGGAGGCAAATTATAAACGTCCACCCAAGGTAGTCCACGCAGAGCAAAGCGCAAAAATCTACGTTGAATCGCTTCAATTCTTCGTGTGTGTACTCCATGGTAAGGGGACCAAACCTGACTGGCATACTCGAGCAGGGGTCGAACAAATGTCATGTATAGAGCCCTCGTAACATAAGGGTTCAAAAATTCTTTAGACCAACGTTTCACAGATCCAAGCGATGAGTTTGCTCTGTTGACAATAAAATCGATGTGATCCCTAAAGTTAAGTTCGTGGTCACAAACTACCCCTAAGCCCCGTATGGTTAAAACGTTTACAACAACAGCGCTGTTGATGGTATACTCTCGACTTATGGAATTTGCTTGTTTTCTTGAATATGTTATGAATTGGCATTTACTCACATTCGAATCAAGATTATTTTTAGTACACCAAGTTGAGAAGTTATTGAGATCGTTCTGCAACAAGTTAACATCGATGGAATTTGAAATTTGTCTGTAAATTTTGCATTATTTGGAAATAAATGGAAATTGGCGAGTTTTTGATAATGAAAGCGACATCGTTAATTGATAAAATGAAAAAAATAGGCCCAAGATGACTGCCTTGCGGTACCCCGGAAGTAGCTTTAAAAGGAGCAAATATGGATGACCTAAAGATCACCTGGTAAATACGATTCCTCAGATAAGAGTCCACCCATAGTAAGAATTGAGGTCCGAAACCGAGAGCCCTGAGTTTAAACAAAATTATCTTATGGGAAACCCTATCAAACGCCTTGCTGAAATCCGTGGTAATAACATCAACTTCCTTTCCAACTTCCATGACGTTCAAAGTGTCGGAAGCAAAAACGGTTAGATTGGTTGTGGTAGATCGTCCTCTAAGGAAGCCATGCTGATTCATTGAAAACAATGAACATCTTGGAAAACATATCAATTCACGTGCCATGCAGAACATTTCGAAACCATAAATTTTTAGCACTTGAACACCATTCCACCAACTATGGAGAAAACAACCCAATTAATAGGATGTCTAAATCTTTCAACTTAATTGACGACCTATTTGACTTCAACTTATCAAAGGACAACTTTAAAAATATCCTTAAAGACTTTTTTCTAAATTTTTAATTGTTTAAACCAAAATTTGGTTTATATTTTTTTTTTTTTATTCCGTTTTAAAGTTTTTTGTTGTTTTAATATAATTTTAACTATAACTGTAAATAATCTGAAATCATACATGTATATTACAAAATAGATTTCTTTAAATAAATAAATAAACAATGTTTTACATTGGAAGTAAAGAGAATCGTACACAATACTCTCGAATAACTTGGGGATGCAGGACAGTTTCGCAATTGGCCTATAGTTAGAAACGTCTGATTTACATCCCTTTTTGTGGGTTGGAACTATAAAGGAGTCTTTCCATATTGATGGGAATATTCCGCAGGAGAGTACCAACTGAAACTGGAATCACACCCTAACGAATTAGCTAGAGAACTACTAAGGCAACCGAAATACAGACGGCTGCGCAGGGCAGATCCTCTAGATTTAATTAACTGAGAAATATAATCTAATAATTACGTGCATGATGAGCTAACACACTAAAATTAAGTAAATAATAATAATTTAATAATAATAATGCATAATGATATTAAGTATTAACATAGGTTAAGGCTTAATTTAAATTAAAATATAGTTTTTAAGAATTTCACACTTCTTGTTAGTTTCGTATAAAGAAAGATTGAAGAATAAAGCCTTTGGCAATAGTTACAAAAAAAAAAAAAAAAAATACATGATGATGGATGGAATTATTGAAAGTCAATGGAGACATATTGATTAATTGTTGTACATAATATTTTATTATTGGGGGTACAAATTGAAAATGCGGGATTTTTTTCTATTTTTGAACGATTATTCTGAAAAAATGGTAACAAATGAATTATTCAAAATATTGTCCATCGCTAGCCACAACTTTTTCCCATCTTTCTGGCAATTTACGGATACCGTCGCGAAAAAATTCGGCCGGCTTGGCTGCTATCCAGTCATCGACCCATTTTTGGGCTTCTTCGTAAGAATGGAAGCGCTGGTCAGCTAGGTCATGTGTCATCGATCGGAAAAGGTGGTAATCGGAAGGAGCAATATCTGGGCTATACGGCGGGTGGGGTAAGACTTCCCATTTCAGCGTTTGTAGGTATGTTTTGACCGGCGCTGCAACATGTGGCCGAGCGTTGTCATGTTGCAAAATTACTTTGTCGTGTCTTTGCTCGTATTGTGGCCGTTTTTCTTTGAGTGCGCGGCTCAAACGCATCAATTGAGTTCGGTATAGTGCTCCTATGATGGTTTCGTTCGATTTCAATAGCTCATAATACACCACACCCAGCTGCTCCACCAAATACAGAGCATGAGCTTGGCGCCGTGAATATTTGGTTTGGCCGTCGATGATGATGCATGGCCGGGGTAACCATATGATTTTTTGCGCTTCGGGTTATCGTAATGGATCCACTTTTCATCACCAGTGACAATGCGATGCAAAAAACCCTTCCGTTTTTGCCGTTCGAGCAGCAGTTCGCATGCAAAAAAACGGCGCTCGACGTCTCTCGGCATCAGCATACGGCACCCAATGTCCTTGCTTTTGGATCATTCCGAGGGCTTTTATACGATGGGAAATGGCTTGTTGTGTCACTCCCAATGAATCTGCGAGCTCTTGTTGAGTTTGACACGAGTCTTCATTGAGTATTGCCTCCAATTCAGCATTCTCAAACTTTTTCACTTGGCCCGGCCGCTCTTTGTCCTCAACGTCAAAATCACCACTTCTAAACCGCACAAACCATCTCTCGCACGTTGAAACCGATGGAACATGACTCGGATAAGCCTCGGAGACCAATCGATGTGCTTCAGCAGCACTTTTCTTCAAATTAAAGAAGTAAATTAAAACTTCCCGCAAATGCTGTTTTGTTGGCACGAAACTCGACATATTGAGAGCTCAAAAAAACTATGAATTTGACACTGCGACAAATTGACACATACTGAAAATTAAAGCTATAAGACGTAGCTTTGACATGAACATAGTCACAGTACTGCCTGATGCGTATAGCGTTAGTAACGCCATCTGTTATCAATCCCGCATTTTCAATTTGTACCCCCAATACAAAACTAATTCAATTATTAATCGAAGAGTACAAAAATTACAATAAAATTTAAATTTAAAGAACTGCATTATCATCGATGACTGCATTAAGCATAGCGTCTTGCAATAGGTCATTTGAATAGAAACTTAACGGTGATTTAATTGGTGTACTGGATTGTGTTAATAATGTTCTTTATGGTGTTTGTTGGTTAAAGGCTGAACGTAAATTCCTGATGGGTTCCTGGGGTTGATGACGAACAAAAGGAAACTGAAGGTAAAGGACGAGATATTGATGTTTTAGTTGTCGCATTAAGTACGCGTACTCTCATATTGGTAAGCAGCTGATGAATTTCCCCAATACACTGAATTACATGAATTTCAGATACTTGTCTTAATTGCGTAGCTATAGATTCCCCAAATATGTTAAACTGAACTCTTGCGGGTTCACAGTTGACGGTGGAAATGAATTTATTTAATGCTTCGTCAAAGTCCATCTTTTCGTTTTGATCGCAAGTTTTCTTCTGAAGTATAACATTCAGTGGTTTGCGTTATAACTCAATGGTGTTCGCAGGTGGAGACACATGTAAACTCGGTGATAACATTGCATTCGTTCGGCTCAATGCTAGCGAGAACGTTATAGCAGTTGTGATGAAATATTAAAGATTCATTGGTGTATCGCCACATTCTTCAGCTATCAGTGTCTTTGCAAATGGTATTATCCGGTGTCCTGTTATTTTTTACTGTTAGTCATGAAGAGATTTTCGTTATTTTGTGTTAATTGTGAGAAACTCTCGTTATGGGCTACTGCTACGTTCGATTCCATCTTAATAGCCTTGGTATTTTGTGGTTGAAACTTTGAGTTCATGACTTGATCGTCATGTACGTAAGTAATTGTATCGTAATAGTAAGAAAGCTTGTTATGATTCGGACATTCAAATGTTTTAACTTTGCTACTATCAGGTTGAAGATAAGCCGTTAATTTGGAAAAATTTCTTTTTTTTTCTTTTTCTAACATCGTCTGATATTGGTATTCGTGTTACTGAAGTGCCTTCCAAATTGATTTATGATAACCGATGATTGATTTTCTATGGCGAGGCCAATTATGTAAGTATGAGATTCTTTATTGATAGATATCAATAGATGATATATGATAGCTAACATGGACGGATTCTTGCTCGCTTTTTAGAGTATGCAGTGTTCGACACCCTGTGATTTTCTATATTATTCTGTACTGGTTTTGGTTTTGAGGGATGTTTCACCCACGCTAGTTCCAAAAGTGGTTTTAGATTTGCAAATGGCTCCAACTTAGATTTTGATCTATCTGATTTAATCACATGTTGCTGATTCTCTTGGGATCTTTTGGTCAATAACTGGTTTCGATGTAGTAATGGTTTGGGTTCATCAGCTGGTTTAAGTTTGTATTTATCACATAGTTCGATTTTGTCGATTAATGAGATTTATTTTTGCTAGTATCAAATGCATACATTTTTTTCAATATGTGTATACTCAAATTCGGTTCGTGCTTCAACAATGCATTTGGATGGCTATTTAGCCTAGTATATCAACTTTCTAATAAATTGAAAGATGCGAATAGTAAGAAAACTCTCTTATATCAACAGAAGAGCGGGACACCTAATAAGTACCATATTTAACGTTATTTTTTTGACATGTAATGTATCAAACCCATAATTTTTTGTTTAGTCCTTCATAAAAATTAAATTAAAAATTAATATAACTCTCATCAACCTATCGATATACGCGTACAGTTTATTGACGTAGTAATTTTGTTGTGAACAAATAAAAAATACATTTCAAAAATTTATATTACTTTCCTAGCTCAAAATCATCTAAAGCTTTTCAAAATGTTCCTCGTACATTTTTATATTTAGGCAAAAATTCTGACATGGCTGAATTATTCAAATTCAATAAAAATACAAAATTAAAATAAAAAACAAAATTGATAAATATTTTCCAAATATTTTCTCGAGTCGAAAAGGAACAATTTCCCTTCATTGTTTCGCTGCTCATGTTCATCCCACCATATCCTTTATTACTGTACATTTTTTCCCAATACACATATAGATTATTTATATATTTAAGAGCACCCAACATATTTCACATAACGAATTTGCTCCCAAATTTGAAATGTGGAAAGCGAAAAGCTCAAAATTAACAAAACAACAACAAATATCGCCCACAGTGTACATAAAAAACAGTAAAAATATAATAATAATTTCAAAAATATTTTCCATCATTTGAATTTTTTGATTTTTCAATGTAGAAAATACAAAAATTTCCATAAAAATACACGAAATAGAAAAAAGGAGCAAAAATTCCGAATGAAAATTAGAAAATCAAGTGAAAAACGTGTTGAAAAAAATTTTTTTTTTTGCTTTTTGTTTTGTGTGCAGAAAAGGAAAAAATAAAACCCGGACGCAAAATTTTATTTTCCGTCATCGATGTCATCTTTTGGAAAACATTTCGACAAAATGTCGAGAATATCATTTTTCATTTGGTTTTTCCAGGAATTTTTTATATTAGTTAATTGTAAACATTGTTGTGTACTTACCAATTGTTGTTAATACGGTGAGTGAATATAAAAAAGCTCGTGCAAATGTCCAATCGTAATCGATTGGGTTGCTCGAAATTTGGGGTATCATGACCGCGCCCATTGATGGCTGTTGATTTTGATTATTCGCTATTTCTAACTGCATTGACATGTCGTCAGTGAGACGTTTTATTAGTTGATCCTGGAATCGTGAGATTTCGAGGGCTGCCAGTCTGAAATGAATAAAAAAAAATTACTCAAATTTTATATAATTCAGCTTCATTAGATTTTAATTCTATTGTGACTTGGGCAAAGTTCTAAAATGTGCCTATGTTGAACATAACTCGTAGGATTGTATTTCGACTTTGAAGTGGAAATTTGTGGGTCTGCAAGGGAAATCAGGAAATTGTTGTTTCTGTTGCATTTTCAGTTTCTGTTTAATATTTCAACCTGCAGAGATGTTATTATGGTGATATTAATTAAAAGAAGACAGTTTTGAAAAGTTTTGTTCCGCTATATTTTTGCTATGCACATATGCAAATAAAACACTAAACGGTTCAAATAACAATTTTTATTTCACATCACCTTAAGTATTTTTAACCATTCACTAATTGCACTTTTTATCACTTTCACTAATTCACTTTCGCTTCTCGCACAGTTTGTGTTCAGTGTTTCAGTTCAGTTCTTGAAACACGGTCGAATTTTCTACCTTGATCCGAATCTGCAAATCTAATTGTCACAAACGTGTCGGCTACGTCCGGCTTTCCTGATTCACAATCGGATAAGCTTCCAACCACTTGCTGAAACAGTTAATACATTAGTATGTATCGCTTATTTCAGGAGATGGGCCGGCGATGTCCATTCCTATTCGTTAAAACGGTGCTCTACTGTCTGCACTGATCTTCAATATCTTTACGGCATTCGGATCTTTCATCGTGTATTTTTTATAGAACTTCACGTATCCGATTGAACAATATCACAATTCGCTGTCTAATATTCCGTCATCGATTCTCAGCGAGTGCCACTTTGTGCCATAACATTTAACAGTTGTGCTTTGAGATGTAATTTCATGTCAACGCGGCCCGCAATTTACCTTCTATCAGTCATTTTTTTACTGGCCCATTTGACTCATCAGCCTCCTGGTATTCGTTCAAATGTCGTTTATCCGAACCATATTCCAATTCCACGTGGATTACTGTACACACTGTGGAACAGTTGTTTACTTATTAAGTTACGAGTTGCTTACACTGAACTGCACAGAGCTTTCTGGATAATCTATCTCGTTTTATTTAGTATTGAATGTAATCGTTCGATTCACTTTGCTACATGGCCCTCGGGTTCCTTAAAGTGCATCCTCAAAAAGTTGAGTCGCCAATATATTTAACACTGCCCATCAGCAGATCTCCGCGTCTTACACACGCACAAAGTTGTTTTCAGTTTTAGAGAGGGATCGGCTAAAATATGCGACAACTCGCTCTTTGCACTCTTGCTTTTGTGATAAAACTGCACCTATGTCAGCGTGTTGGTAGCATCTGATAATAAGAGTGCTGCATACTTTCTTTTATTTGTTTATTTATTTTATTTATTTATTTTTAATCAATGCAATCTGGTTTGGGGCACAAGGCTTTTCCTACTCTTTCGCGGTGTTGCTTTTTCTGACCTTACTTTACGCCAGTCGGCCAAATCGAGGACGTACGGCTATACGACCGAATTATAATTATATAATTCTTGAAACGCTTTTTGATACTCTGTGGTTCACGCAAATGGTTGACTTGTGCAAAGTCTATGAAGTCCGCCACTCATCGCCGGTAGTAGGAGCATAATGCTAAGAAACTTCTTTGTAGGCTAACATCCTTCTAGCAGACCAATCTATTACTGGTACTATTTTCTTTGAATGTATTGGTATACCATTGTTTGAAACAATATGACCAAAATGTTGACCTCTTCCCAGAACAGTCTACATTTCGATTCATTTAACTTTATTCCTGTCCATCGGATTGCTTGCATAGTACTTGTTTACAATTGTTGACGTATTCATCAAATATATGGCCTATAGTACAATGATGTCATTCAAATAAACCAGATTTGCTCCATTAATTTTTTAAATGTAGCAGGCCCATTCCCTAATCCAAACGGTGTAACCATCAATTGGTAAAGACCGTTTCTTTCTTAATATCGTTTTCTTTCTATCATCAGAATGGATTGCTACTTGTTAATATCCGCTTATCAGATCCAATGTAGTGAAGATCATGTCCCTGGCAGCGTGTCTAAAGGCTCGTCAATGCGCTGTAACGGATACCAGTCTTCTTTCGTTATTTCGTTTAATTTACGGTAATCTACACACGTCTTATTCCGCTCTTTTTTGGACAACAACCACTGGAGAACTCCATTGGCTGCTATAGACTCCTCTATTACTCCGTCATGTTCTATTTTTAAGTTAATTAAGCTGACTCCTACTGCCTTGCTAGGGGTTCACTTCATGGTGCTTGCCGAATTGGAGTAACGTTTCTTTTGTCGATTCTATGTTGCACAATATTTGTTTTTTCTAATTCGTTAGCTAATTCGTCAGCTAATTCATGCAGTGCATTCACTTCGACATCTGACAGTTTTAAGTTGTCTGCATAGTGAGCAAATGATATTCTAGTGCCAATGGTTTGGTGATCGACGACATTGTTTCGACTGACACTTGGTAATATATTTGATTGCTGTAGCTGTACCGATGACTAACCCTTTCCTGATAATATTTTTTGCTAAGTAATGTTCAAAACACTTACTGGCACTTTCTGCTGAAATTTTATTAAGGTTCTTCCACACAAAACACAGGTATTTCAAAGGTCACCGTCAATTTTTGCATTCCGTACATCAGTGGTAGCTCGACCTTGTCTTCGACAATAACTCGCAATGCATTTCGTCCATTTGGGTTTATTTGAAGGGTATCTCTACATTGCGCCATTTTATTGCCTAATCATCCAGATCCACGACCATCTGGTATTTCTTCATGACATTCTGTCTGATAACACATTCTTCGGTTATTCTAGCTACGATAAACCGAAGTTTGAACCGCATTTAGCCGAACTTTACTGGAAAAGTACGCTTCTTTGATTATCACAGACTCGCCTGTTTCTGTAAGCAAGTTATAACGAACAGTAACATCAATCTGTCCTGAATCTACTATATCAGAATGAACAACCGATTACTAAGCTCCGGTACCCATTGCAAAGGTGCACCCACACTGTGCCAATAAGCAAATGGCAGCCTAAATTCTACAAGTAGCTTCTAGTTGTGTTCTTGGGGAATTATCTGCCTTCCACCATATTACTTCCTTTATAACTGGTGTAACTTAGTTTTCCGGATCCATTCCGGAGTCTCGCTCATTGTTTAACTGCCTCATTTCTTCGGGTTTCTGACCTCGTACGTCAGCTCCACCCGATCGCAGTGTACTTGACTGCTTACTATCTCTCATATAATACCTTTGTTGTCGGCATCGGAAACATCGAGACGGGGATCACGATAATTTTCTTCCGTTTGGTCGAGAAGCTAGGCGTGCTCTTCTTTTATTGGTGCATTTAATTAAGTGATATCGCTTGCGCAACATTACTGAGTCAGTGGCTAAACTTGTTGAAGCTCTCTCATATTATAAGGCGAACGCTGATGCATTATTCTTGGTTTCACCCCTAATATTGGTTCCGAAATAAAATTTCAAGTGGTCGTCCTTGACAGCACTGATAAACGAACCCACTATTAGTGCGTTCAACATATGCAGGTGCATTACCGTATCCTTGACACGCCAATATCCTTAACTCTCGTTTCAACTCTCGCAGGCTCTCTCCACATAGCTGCCGCTTGCTTTGGTGTATAATCCTGTATAGTCCTCTGACGTATGATGCTCATGTCTTAGTTCCAATTCAGTCATGTCCCGTTCATAGTTCCGTTCTGTTGTAGATATAGTTTTTTGAAGGCATATGCAGGTTTCTTCCGAAGAGCCAAAATGTGCACGCCGAGCTGCCCTCACGCGCCTTAACAACTAATGGCAATTCGTATTGTGAAAACTTTTATTTATCTGGCCATCGCCAATAGTTTGCGGAGTATGTGTTTCAAGGCATACCTTCAATTGCTTAATTTTATTTTCAAGCTCCTATTTGATTGATTCTTCAAATTCCTTGATCTGTCCGACGACTTCCACCACTAAAAACTTTATTTCAACTCTTAGCTCTTTAATTTGAAGATTTTGAGTGTGTTAAATTTGTGTTATAGCGTCTGGTTCAACTGGCGCTTTTTTATATTTTGAAGCAGAAGTGACAATTTTCAGAGGAGCTTTCTCGCCTTTTGGATTTTTTTTTTTTGAAAAGTAAATCATTTATTTCTTCGCGACTATGAAATACGAAACGCGACTATGACTACGAACAATGCGATGGAACACTAGTTATTGCTATCATGACATTTTCTATTCTCAGCTAAAGAATCTCCACATATCCTGACGTTTTTGACTATCAGCCCCGAATGACAGATAAAATTACTACGACACAAACATTTTTCGGAGCTGATATTACAAATGTTACATTTTCATGATAATATGAAAAAAAAATGTTCGTGGCCAATACAAATAAATGATATTAACTGTTCATCCATTCCCAATTATGTTTTTAAGAATTTTTATGATTTGAGGATATAGTCCAAATTCCATCCCCGAAAAATGCGATGGCAACACTAATTATTGTTATCATGGAATTTTTTACTCTCGGCTCAAAAAAATCTCCACATTTGTACTCTCAGCTCCGAAAATATTTACTATCATGACAACTAAAACTATCGTGACATAAACATTTTTCTGTCTTGAGAGTAAAATATTGCATTTTCAAGATAAAATGACATCAGAAAAATTTTTGGGGCTGCGAAAAATAAATGATATTAATTATTTACCCAACCCCGATTATTTTTTTTAGAAATTTTACGTGACATATTTTGTGGTCGAACTATCGGCATTTGTTTGGTGAAGGAGGGAGAGTTAAAATAATTTTTTTGATTTTCGCTGTCAGTATATTTTTTGGATACCCGAAATTAGATTTAATGCTATAATTGTTAATTAAATGTCACAATAGTATACATAAAGTTGTACAGTATTGCTATAAGCAACTTTTACGATTTTGGGGATAGAAATTTTGGCTATCGTCACAAAGGTTCTCCAACATTCATCTACGAGTATGAATCTGATCACCCGATTATGTGTTTAATGTGACGAATCGTAGTTTATTGTCATTCCTTGGATGAAGTGACACAAACTTTCTTAGCTTTCAGTGTATTGATGGTGCATCATCCGTTGAACATGTTGCCACCTCTTGTTGAAATTCGCCGAGACAATTGATACGTTACTTTTCGAATTTTTATTATTGAGTGACTGATTGCGAAATGCAATGGTGTCAAAAAATGTGTGATGCTTACATAAATCTAATTACATGCTCTCAAATTGTCTTCCAAATTAACGAAATTTTCTTTCAATGGGATTATCAAAGTATATGTCAGTGCATAATCCCTTCTCGACACAAATCGCTTCACTGCGATGAGTAACGATTTGCTGGTCAACTCGCCTACTATCCGAAGATGAACAGCCTTAATACTGAAACATATGGAAATACATACGCATGATTTAAAGGTGTTTGATCCCTACCATTTATAAATGGTCGAACAAATTCACATCTTTCAGCTGGAAAATACTGGCTTTTGGTACAAGTAACTTAATTAAAAATGACGTTTCAAATTATTTTCTTGACTCCCCAGTATAGTCCCAAATTTGCAAATAACAAAGACGCTCCGGCATGCTTGTGTTGCAGATTAGCTTCTTCCTTACTCAATCAGACACCATAAAATTGCCATTGGAATTGCCCTATACATATGATAGGATATAGGAAGCGTTTCATTTCTGTCTTGCAGTTCTAGGAAAATCTGTGCTAGTCTTGTATAATAAGTTAAGATTAGACTTAAAACTTGCCGACCCTATTCTGCTAGCGGTTTTTCAATCGTATATGTTGTTGTTGGCCACTTATTTTCCTTGAAGCTTAACCATTCCACCAGCTCTTCCACCAAAAATTTAAATTTTTTAACATTTTAAGATACAAACCGCGAGAGCCACAATCTACTGGATTCCATACTGATCGAATATCTCTCCATTTATCGCGGGGAATTGAGTTTATCATTTCTGGTGTTATTGCCAAAAAAGATTTTTCATCGATGGTAAAGAACGCCAGTCGAGTAGAATACACGAGTTTATCCATCCAGTGATTTCCTTGATGTTATATGACGAATGTTGTACAACGAATTTAATTAATTTAGTAAAAGTGCAGCACATAACTCAAGACATGGTATTGATATCTGTTTTGTTGAATGCAGTTTTACTAGTAGATAAATTGACTGCATAAGCTCTCCCACTAGCTTCACGAAAGCCACGCAGTTCTACACTTGAGATCGGAGTATTTCCTGTAAATCAAGGTATTTTATGTCATTTATACCTGTTCAACAGTGTTCCAACTTAGGAGCAGCCCATCCTTCAATGGTTCATCCTAATTTAGCTTAGCAGCTCAAAAATGTTGCATGACGTATTTGAATTGAATCACGATGAGTGCTAGCACATCTAAAGGATCAAATATTTTGCTTCCATTGTGGAAAAACATTCGTTTCGTGATTGTTCCTATTCCGTCTAGGTAGACTTGGGAACTAAAATCATTTTTTGTCGGTTTTCACTGTATTCTCAATACTTTTGTGTTTCCAATTCCTGGAGAGCCCAATATATATTTTGCTTAATCTTTGGCTTCCCCAACAGTGCCAGATAAAATCGTCAACATCGTCAATAAATCGTCGACATAGAAATCGTTAAATATAATATGCGACATCTTAGGATTTGCTGCATACCAATTTCACTGGGTGCTTTTGTGAAGAGAAACGGAGCTGACGTCATCTATGAGGCGCACTTGGATGTTTTTCCATCAGACAATAATTTGGCGAAACACATGCTGTATAAGATAGCAGAAACTTCCAGCAAAAAATGTGTTTTTGCTATTCACCGCTAGAGGCATTACTATAACAAAAATGAATTTTATTTTGCTGATATTTTTTGAATCCAACAGAAAATTTTTGAAAGAGCGCTTAAACTATATGTACATACGCAAGCAAATCATTTTTATATATATTTTCGCATCTTATTCATAAATTCTTTGATTTTTCATAAAACTTTCTGCTGTGAATTATATTAATTTGCATACAAATTTTAAAAATTTTCTGTTGGCTTCAAAAAATATTAGCCGAAAAATTTCATTTTTGTGATAGTGGTGAATAGCAAAAACGCATTTTTTCTGCTGGAAACTTTCTGCTATTTTATACAGCATGCAAAACACCAGTATTTATCTTCGATGATGCAACAAAGACCATACGCAATTTCGTTTTAAATTTGATTGTGCGTAAAGTGTAAAATACCACGATGAGGTAGATACACTCCATAACAATTCTTCTTCTGTGGTTCCATTTTTGAAGTTTTCAACATTTATCAAAAGTGTAGATACACAATTCAACAAAAAGTGTAGAGCTACATAAAAAAATTATGGCAGGGTTGAATTTGTTATTTATCCCACTAGAATTTCTTTTTACAAGAAAAATGGAAACTCGCTAGAGAGAAATTTCAAATAAGCAAAGTATTACAGGAATATTGGTTCCGTGTGCATTCCGTGTGCAAGTTCGATTTTTCTTTCCGTCCATTCTTCTAAAAATTTGTGCCTTAATGTTCAATTCAAATTTTGAACCTGAATATATAATTAAGGGACCTGAATATATAATAAGGGTCAATAACACTTAGTTCTAGAGATGATAACACAAATCTGAGTGTACTGGCATTTCGCGGATACTTTCGAGAATTTTTAGTGATAAGCGGCATGTGATAAAACGGTCGCAGTCATATGCCGCTTATCACTAAAATTTCCCGAAAGTGTTCCCGAAATGCCAGTACACGCAGATTTGTGCTATCATCTCTAGAAATAAGTGGTGATGCCCCTTAAGCATCTACAAGACCCACTTTACACTTTATCATTAGTATTTTCATTTACACTAAAGAAAAAAAATTCCCCGAAGGTCGCAGTGATATACCGCTTATCATTTAAAATTCTCGAAAGTGTCCTCGAAATGCCAATATACTCAGATTTGTGGTATCATCCCTAAAATTAAGTGTTAATGACCCTTATTATATATTCAGGTCCTTAATTATATGTCCAGGTTTAAAATTTGAATTGAACATTAAGTCAGCAAATTTTAGAAGAATGGACGGAAAGAAAAATCGAATCTGCACACGGAATGCACACGGAACCAATATTTCTGTAATATTTTGCTTATTTGAAATTTCTCTCTAGCGAGTTTCCATTTTTCTTGTAAAAAGAAATTCTAGTGGGATAAATAACAAATTCAACCATGCCATAATTTTTGTATGTAGCTCTACACTTTTGATAAATGTTGAAAACTTCACACCGGTGGTTCATTCTATTCTCGCAAAATTCCACTTCGCCTAACAATTTACTTTTGACTTCAACTTCTTCGAGTTCCCAAAATCTCCGTAACGTACTGTCAATGTTAGCGTTTTATGTTCATCAACTCACTCTTTTTTACAATTTCAAAGAAATATTCGGCTCCAACCAAGATCTCAATTTTATTCGTTTTGAAATATTCAGGATCAGCAAAAAATATTTGCTGGAGCTTAAGTTTTGCAACTTCGCTTCAAATAATGGCACTTGATGGGAGATTGGAAGTTATTTTTGAAAAAACTATAGTATACTTTAATGTTTGTTTGCGCTGGTTTACTATAACCTTGATTTGTAATTTTTAATTTGCCTTCCCCTTTGGTAACTTACGAGATTGAACCGCCCTATCTTGAGACAGTAATTCTTGCATTGTATTGTCTTATGCCTAACATCTGAACAAATGGCTTTGTGATGAAGTCGGCTTGGGACCCAGAAGAGGCTTGGGAACCTAAAAATACTCGATATGAAACAACTTTTCCAAATTCGGAATCGACATTCACTATAGCTGTAAGTGTTTTTAAAACCACTTCACCACTATAGTTTATCCAACTCAGATAAATTTGAAACAGCCTCCTGTGTCTCTGAAAAGATAAAGCCCATCCAAACAATTTGTTATTTACTCTCGAATCAAATTATAAAGAAATAGATCGGAAGGACAATTTGTATGAAAACACCGATACGCCCGTTATAATTGACACTTTTGATACTTAGGTTGTTCACTTCGGAGCCGCCAGTAATGTAAACAATCTTAGTCAGATTGAAACAATCAAGGATAATGATCTACACCAAACTTGGAAATTAAGAGTTGTATTCTTGCAACTGTACACCGTTGAATGCCGGACAACTAGATATGAAGCTAATATCGCCATCATATTTACGTTTGTGGCTCAAAATTATTTCAACCAAAGAATAATGCACATAAAATGGAGGATGTGGGCTTGTTTGGTTTGCCCTATTTCAAACGAGTATTATTAACTTCTTTGCTTGTTGAATATAATGAAACCACTCCCCTTTGTCATAATATCCTCAATGTCATAATGAGATAGACATTGCATAACCGTTAAGCCCGGCACAAGTACTCTAAGTACAAGCAATCTGAAAACTATCGACGTCAAGCATATTGTCGCCACAAATTTATCAAACAGTGTTCATAATTTTTAAAGGGTGTAAAAAGTTCTGATAGTCTTACAAAATGTATAATTCCCGTTAAATTTGCCGAACTGAATAAAATTCTGAGTAATGTGCTGCGGATTTTTTTTTTAATTACAGGGACAGCCATAAAAATTATGTGTCTATGAATTATATTTTTAACACGAATCTGTTGAATAATTAAAGAGCAATCCTTTGTTCTTAGAATGTAATCAACGTTTTATAAAACGTTAAAAGGATTTTAGGAATAATAAAATAATATCTTAGGGTATTTTCATAGAAATTAAAAAATGATCTTACCTTGTCCAATTCTCTCGATACAAAATATTCAACGACACTGTTATATCCCATATATTTTCCACAATTCGTTGCCGTGCTTCAAGCGCATCCTGTAACGCAGCCGGTGAAAATGTCACATTATCCATGCGCATAATTGGTTTAATTAACTGATTGTGATGATGGCGATTTGTTGATGCGAGTGTCCTCTGTTGCATTGTGGACGCACCACCCTCGATTGCCAAAAATATAAACGAACCTAGTAACGTATACGCAAATAATAATGTACATATGCCTAAATTAGTGAGGAGGCCGGCCCAGAATGAGGCCGACTTTGATGTCATGCACGAGCAACATGTACGCCTCGTATTACAACTACTCGACGTTGCAATATTATTCGTTTTATGTTTCCCCGATGTTTGTTGTAATTTTATAGTTTGGCCGCCAACCACACCGACATTACCAACTTGGGTCATTGTATCTGGTATTCCGATTACGCCACTAACGCCACGCTTTAATGAATTCGTACCATTGTTCGAATTATTAATTATAACGCTACTTGTTACAATACCGGCGGTTGTTGTTTGATTCGACGCTAATGTTGGATATGTGTCATAATGAAAACGGGTCGGTTCTTTATCACCCATCACTTTTATTCTAGACCATTTATGGTGTAAATGTTCAATCAAATTCGGCTCAAGTGTTAAATTCGCCTACAAATGCGGCTGCTTTGATACTTCATTTTGCGTACACGTGGATCCTCCTGCCTTGGCAATCTAGAAATAAAGATAAAGAAATTCATTATTCATCCAGTATTATGTATAAGTATAACAGTGAAATATATTTCTCATATGTCATTAATTCAATATGCTGGATTATACATATTCTGTCGTATTATATGTAAGAAAAACAGGAAGGAAAACTACTGTTTTGTGGCTCGTGATTGTACCATACATTTTAATATTTAATATGTTATGCTTGTGTACAAGGAGTATAAATAGTGAGAGGGGTGGGAGAAACAACCAAATAATAACATCACCAACCAAAACAAAATTATGGTCAAAAATTTTATGTATGTATGACATGCATACATCCGGAAATTCGAAAAGTTGAGCATTTGTGTAAACAACGTTTTATCTATGGGTTTTTGTAGTACGACGGATATCCAGTCTGTGTACTACTTTCTACGAGCAAATTTGTGTATTTGAGGGAAAAACAATTTCGAATATCTATGATTAGAGTTCAGCTAGGTGAAACACCACAAATCGTCTAACAAGTCTGAGGGCGCAGATAGCTGTACTACCGTTCCATCAATAATGAACTCTTTTTTAACATTGCTTCTTAATCGGCCATCAAAGATTATATTTCTTCAACATTCTACTTCGTCTCTTTAAGGTTGGTGGGATAAATTTAAGTATTTTCTAATCTGTGAACAAAACATTGCAAAAAACATTTGCATTCGTGTTTTGACGCTAGAAATTGAAAAATTTATTGATGAGATTGCGGGTCTTTTTCTGTTGAAACTTCTCTGTGGACTATATGAATCTTCGGGAATTGAATATAATTAAAAGTAAAACGAGTGCTAATTAAACGTATTTGTTTGCGTTGGATACTGAGGGAAATCTTATTCTAATAATAAGCAAAAATAATTCGATACTAAAATACTTGAAATACTAATTTACTGCAAGAATTATGGTGAAATAGATCAATTTTAGTAATTACACAATTTTATAAAATAAGGTTATTATTTTTAACAATATTAATTTATTAGTTACGAAATTTAAATAATTTATGCTACGCTTATGTCTATTTCATTTAGTTGAAGAACTTTCTGCTTTAAATTATACTATCAACATTTTGATGAAATTGTGTATTATTTACTCTCAAATTCAGTAAAAAAGATATAGAGTCAAACGAAAATAATTAATATCTTGAAATATTATTTCTAAATTTTTTAACATTTATTCTCAAGTTGATACAAATTTAATTCAGCTGTTATTGTTACCTGTTAATTAGTTTTATTTTAAATTGCAAAAACATATTAAATGATGAACTTATAAAATGTTTTCTTCACTCAATCACTAGAACAAAAAGTGAATTATAATGTTAATCGCACAATAAAGCAAAAATTAGATACGCCGCAATAAAAAATCATAGCAAATAAATAAACTACTCAGATCTATCCTAATTAACTGATAAAGATATCAGAAATATAATTTGCAATTGGACCTTATTTCAACTTCTAATATTTTGGATTTGCTAAGCTTAAAAAGTAGATACATGAAAACGCATTCGATTTTTTTTATAATCCTTATTTAAAAAACTTAAATTTTAAACCTACCGGCCAAAAGGCACAGTGGTTAAAGCGTTGGCGTTTTGGATCGGCAGATACCGGGTTCGAATCTCCCGATAGAGGTAGGAAGCAAAAACGAATTTACACATACACATCACGTTACGAACACAACAAAACACATGGAAAACTTGTGGGCTATCCCATGCCAGTATAGCTGATGCAATATGCAGATGGTGATGAAATCGGACCTATATAGTCGTACGTCCTAGATTTGACAGGCGATTACGTACGGTAAGGACGTGAAAAGCGAACTGCGAAAGAGAAGGAAGTGCTTCGGCCCCAGAATAGACGGCAAAGTTCAAATAATAAAAAATAAAAATTTATATGTGTATACGTATTTAAAAACGATTTTCAGTAATGACGATGAGATGTGCTACCTAAATATACTGTGTGTTTACAACCGAAATTTAGTCTTAACGATATGAATGTACGAACAAAATTTGTTTGTACATATGTATATTAAAATTGCAAATACTGAAGAGCATTTATATTCTTGCTACCTAAACAAAATAGCAGCAAATCACTTTGATTATATATTAACCATAATCAACCACTCGATTTGTATCCAACTGACGAAACGGAAGTAGTCATCTATCATCTCAAACTTAGACAGTAATGTAACAACGGGAGATGATAGCATTTTTGCGAAATTCCTAAAATTTTCATTAAACTGTTTAATGGCCGATCAACAGTTTCGATCTAATAAACAGATCAACAGTTTCGATCTAATAAACGAATCTTTAAAACGAGGCCTTTTTCCTGAAGTCCTCAAAACTAGATTGATCACTTATGACGATATCTAAATCAGGTAATGTGTTAAATATCAGCAATTTCAGACCTGTATCAATTCTTTCATCGCTGTCTAAAGTTTTAGAGAAAATTATCTTAAGCAGACTACATAGAACATTTCCTGATTGCAAACAACATTATTTCAAATCATCAATTTGCATTTACAGTCATCGAAAACGACTGCCGCTTGTGTTAACTTAACGGATGTTTTAAGCAGACATTTAGATAAAAGATTCTTCTGTGGATGTATATTTTTAGATATAAGAAAAGCCTTTATTTGCGTACATCTGGAAATTAACCTTTTTAAATTAAAAAAATTTGTTTTTTTTAAATTTATTAAATTTATAATTTAAATTTATTTATTATGATTTGAGTACTTATGTTAGCGTCATAAATTAAATTAAATAAATATTATAGAAAACTATGAAATGAGAATATTGAAATCTATAAATCTTGAACAATTATTCTTGATTTAAGCAATTTGTGTTGTAAAATTATTCTTAATTCTTGTGTACATATTGAGAATAACATCAGAATACCACGTGGATTCATTGTCATTTTCATTTGATTTGCTCAAATTGAGAACACAGCTGATTCATGATATAGTTTTGCTTGTTGGTATTGAGAATAATTTTAAAAAGTGTAATATTAAAGTTTATAATGACGAACCATATTGTAATGGTGTAGAATCAAATCGTGCTGTGCTGAAATTAAATACATTTAAATATGAGCATTTTATTTTGAAAGTGGTTTAATTCTATTTTTCAAAAAATAGTTACAATAACATAACATGTTAGATTACATAGTGTAATACATTTTATAAAATAACTATTTTTCTTGTAAAATAAACTTAAACCACTTTCAAAATAAGCGGCTCATATAGTAAAGGTTGAATATTTCTTCGTGCATAAGGATCTTTGTGACAAAATTGTTTGCTCTAATAAGTGTAACTTTCTGAATGTTCGCTTTGTGGTTTAGCTTTAATTGTTGGTTTACCTTATATTGCCGCAGATGGACACACTAAACACTTGGATTACGTTAAGATACGCTAACTGGATGACTATCGATGTGTTCATAAACCCCATTTGTGTGACAGTATGAACAAAATTTGTTTATATCATTAATATACAACGAAAACATTTCTTTCAGTATGCAGTACGATGGTAGTTTTATAACCATTTTGGATTTCATTAGGTATTAAATATATATTACTGCACATAATAGGATTTAACATAACAGTTAAAACTTTTTTGATCCTGAAATTAAGACATGTCGACACATTTAGAAGAACATTTAGGATATCGAGTATTATTTGAAGACAAATTAAACCAATGGCGTAAAGAAAAGGTAAAAATATAGCTTGCTTATTACGATGAACAATAATGTTCAAAACAATGTTATTTTCACAGAATTACTCAGAATTAGACGGGAACATATCAGATACTGTTAAGAGTACAGGCGCTAATAAAAATGCTGTGAAATGGGTGCAAAACAGTAACAGTTCCTCCGGAAGAGACGACTCGAATAAAAACGAATCTTTTGTAAGCACAGAGCTTATTGTCGCCTAAAAGAGTTAAGAAGATGCGTCCAGAGGATTCCTTTCTTAGTGTAATTTTGAAAAATAATCTGTGTGCTATAAAATGGTACTATTGAATGTTGTACTTAATCAAATTAAAAAGAACATTTTTTACACTATTTGTCGTAGGCACTGGTCAAAACACACTTACACTTAATAAACACATTTTATTAAACATTTTTTTTTCTATTTCACAAGAAATTAGATTTTTGAATATTTTAATTAAAAAATTTGTTCAAAAAGTTCAAAAAATCACTCGATCGATTTCGATCACTCGAACAACTTGAAATCGATCGAGTGATTTTTTAAACTTTTTGAACAAATTTTTTAATTAAAATATTCAAAAATCTAATTTCTTGTGAAATAGAAAAAGAAAAGTTTAATAAACACATTAAGGTTAAATAGAACAGTTTGTTCCTAATAATTAAATACAAAAACTCATATTTGCAACTTAGGCTGCGTACCAATCCAAGGGTAATTCGTTCAGGAGTTTTTCAAAAATAATTGAATTTACCGAAAAATTACTTAAAATTGACTTTTACCCTTGGATTGGTACGCAGCTTTAGAGTCTAATTCTTGTATTTTTCTTTTGTTGAATTCTCTTTAATAAATAACGCATTTTATTTCTAATTTTCTTAAATAACGTAGTTATTTTATTTTATTGAAATTACATTAGGTATTTATTAATAGTCCTTAATTAATATTGGATCTAAAAACACGAGTACAATACTACTTATGAATTCATGACTCATTATGGCTATTAGGTAGACTTATATTTTATTTTCATATTTTCATTTAATAGACATAAAAAAATTTAAAATTAAATGCAAGTATCATTTTTATTTTGAAATTAATTTTTTCGCCTAAACAATCTAAAATTTACAAAAGGTGATATGGAATATTTTTCGGAATATTTATTTTTGGCAATTTGAAATTTGAGAAACAATCTACTATTAAGATGTTGTTCTAATCAAAAACATCATTTTGATAATAAAATATTCGAGAATATTATGGTATCCCTAAAATTATTTTGCGTTCTAATTTCGGTTTTGGTCTGATTTACGATTTCGGTTCTGCTAGCTTTTAAGTGATAACACCTTATGTTTTGCCTAGAACGAGCAGAATAAAAATATTTAAATTGGGCATTTAATTAGCCTAAAGTAAACCTTTAATTTTTCAATTGTTCTTAAATCATTTTTCGATATGGGTTCTGCTAACTTTTTCTAAAGTTAGAACCCGTGTTTTAGTTGAAAGGGATGGAGCCCAAACATTTTTAATAGAGTATTTAACGGATCCGCTCGAAACGCGATATTTCAAAACGAGATATGACAAAACACGATATGGTCGAACACGAAAATGAGTCACCAGTTTTATACCAGTTGAAAATTTTCGTCTATTTTTAATCGAAAATTTTCGCTTACGAATTTCAAGAATGGAATAATTTAAATTTTCGATTGGGATGACGTGTTTTGGCAGAAAGTCGTCGATGATTTTATTCAATTGAACTTCAAGAATATGTACCATGCACCCTGGCAAAAAGTTAACTATAACTCAACTGTAATATCGGAATTTAAAAAACAAAAGCACAAGAAAACGTGGACACAAAAAATCTCTCTCTCTCTCTCTCTGGCACTATACATCCCATCAAGGGATTTGGCCGCCTCAAATGAGATTTCATAATCATACTTTCATTTCGGATAATGAGTGATTAATTCATTGATCCTAAAAATCGAACCCGGAACCTCCGGTTGCTGGAGAAAGCATGCTGACCACTTTGCCACCGGGGCGGCAAAAAAAATCGTTCACAGCAAACTATCATGAAAGTGTGAGCACTCAAATTAGTAGCGAAGTGGTCGAAATTACGATTCCAAGATTTGGAAAACTTTTGCGGACAGAAAAGCGAATTAAGTAAAGTTTGGTAAACTACGTCAGAAAATCATATATTTCCAACGTTTTTAATGATGTGGAAAACGAAAGACATCAATCCCTACACATAAAACGAAAAAACGACGAACCTGATATCATATACAAAATGGAAAAGTAATTTATTGAAAATGGTGTCAAATGCTGCTCTCAACTTACCATACATAATCGAATATTGCATTGTCATCAAGCACTAAGCTGTGCTGGAAGTTTTCAGCGCCCTAGTAAGTCAAGCAATAATCACCCAGCGAGATAATACAAGAGTTATGCAGCTTGATCAACCACTGTTTGAACAATTGCACCATTCCGAAAGCGTTGAAAACGGTTAAAATCTACCCGATACCGAAAAAGGGAAAACCATGAACCCAGCCAAGCAGCTATCGTCCAATAAGCCTGTTATCGAACCTAGGCAAGATATATGAAATTATTATATACGAAAGGATTGTAGAGCACACAAAGGAATAAGAACTAATACCGGACAACCAATTCGGTTTCCGACATGGTCATTCAACAATACACGCCATCACAAAACAAACGTCAGACGTATGCCGAAACCTAAACCGGAGAAGAGCGACCGGCGCAGTACTAATCGATATGGAAAAGGCCTTCGAATCGGTGTGGTTAGACGGACTGCTATACAATATGAAACAAATGAAATTTAGCCCCGACATAACACAATTACTGTACGAACTGTTGTACAATAGAAAGGTTAAAACAACAAACGGCACTCAGATATCAAATCAAACGTTCCAAATTCACAATGGCCTACAACAAGGCTCAATAACAGCACCAATATTATTTAACTTATACACGAAGGACCTCGTACACCACAAACGCTTGAACACACAGGAGATACAGACAATTGCCTACGCAGATGACTTAGTGATTTACGGCAGATATAACAAAATCAAAAGCATCACACAAAATATACAAGCGGCAGTAGAATTTACAATGGATTATTTGCACACATGGAGGATAAAAATCAACCCCACCAAATGCAAAACGATACTATTCAGGAAACCCTACAGGCTAGCAAACTGGGACACACAATTAAACTGGAAGAAATTCCAAATCAAAATAGCTGGTACGACCTGTGAGCAAAAGCCATATGTTAAATATCTAGGGATAGAACTAAACAAACTGATGTACCTGGACAATTATGTCACGAAGCAAATGGCCAAAAAAATCTTTTACACAAACAAAAGAATGTTCTGCACACCGCAAATCGCCATTAAAATGAAACAAATATGCTACAAATCTTTGGTACGACCAATATTGTCATACGGTTGCCCTATATGGTGGAACATTGGACCAAATACCATGGAGAAATTGAGAGTGTTTGAAAGGAAATGCCTCCGTTACTGCCACGGAGCATTCCGCACAGTTACTTCAAATTACAGACACTACATCTCAAACCAGCAGCAATATAACAAGAATGGAGAAGACGGAATTGACCTGCACATATTGGATTTGGTCCGGAACCATATTAGGCGATCGTCGGAAAACACGGAAAACTCGTTAATATTCGCCCCTTACTTTACCGAAAATTGCATCAAAAAAGTTAGCTGTGAACGACAAAACAACCCCAGACCGGAGACGTTCACATACCTGGATAAAGTGGGATATATACAAGAGCCGCAGACAAGCTATCCGTTGATATACCATCTGGAACGCAGGCAGAACGAAAAAGGATTTAATGCTGATATATTCGGAAACCCAGATGAGTATCACCTACAAAACCGATATAATTTTTCTCATGTAATTATAGATAACCAGAGAAGTGCAAACAAAGCCAAATATTGGTGGCTCAACGAATCGCCACCCACTACCCACAATAGCGCCAACGGTTAGAGGGCACAAACACAAAACAGACAGTACAACACACCACAAGGACCCCCTGATAAAGAATAATGAGCCGAGAGTGGGGGTGGCGGAGGGTCGCGGACACTGAAGCGAGCAGCCCAAAACCACCCCATCATCACCCTCGGACTTATTCCAATACAAAGAATTTTGGCTTTTTTTGAACTTTTTTGGCCATCACCCGAATAATATAACGATTGTATTTTTTATATATAGCTAAATAACGTAACTGACCGATAACATTAAATAAAAATAAATAATACAAAACAGCGAGACTCTACGGAGCATACTGTTGCAAAAAACAAATGTAAATGTTATGGACATTTTTATTATACTGCTTTGGCCCTAAGCGAAATTATATATTATATTGAACTGTACAATAAAGAGAAGATTTAAAAAAAATAAAAAAATAAAATGACTAAACTGTAATTTGGGAATTTGAAAATAACAGCACAAGAAAACGCGGATATAAAATAAATCGTTCACTACAAACTATCCTGAAAGTGTGAGCACTCAAACTAGTAGCGAAGTGATCGAAACTATTTTTCCAAGATTTGGAAAACTTTTGCGAACAGAAAAGCGAATTAAGTAAAATTTGGTAAACTACGTCAAAAAATCATATATTTCCGAAATTTTTAATGGTTTGAAAAACGAAAGACATCAATCCCTATATATAAAATAAAAAAGCGACGAACCTGATATCATATACATAATGGAAAAGTAATTTATTGAAAATGGTGTCAAATGCTGCTCTCAACTTACCATACATAATCGAATATTGCGTTGTCATCAAGCACTAAGCTGTGCTGGAAGTTTAACCGCCCTAGTAAGTCAAGTAATTGGTAAAAATCCGACAAGAATTAATCAAGAAATTGATAAGCGAGCTAAAGTGAGCTAAATAAAACTGATGTTGCTTTTAACATGCTTAAGACTAAAACGGTCGCCAAAAGACTTGCCAATTTTGACCAAATATACTCTGTTAATAAGGTAGGAATCAAACCACTTGTGTACAGTACAAAACTAATTTACTCAAGTATGTCAATATGTCTCTGATGTAGTGTTTGACAGTTGGCATTTCAAATATCAACACCGAAAACTCTTTATGGTATAGTAACATCCTCTGACCTAAGTTTACGCAACTTTATTTGTTCGATGGATAAGCTTGCTATCGCCCCTTGCCAAAACTGCTTCAATGAGTCTTTTTCCTATTCGCATCAATTCAGGGTACTGGGTGAAAACAGGATTTGTGGCAATCTGTTTTGCGCATCCTGTTGTGAAATGGGCTGTTTTCTTTGGAACCTATACTCGTATAGAGAAATACTGAGTTTGTCAATACTGGGTACGCCCAACAGTAATTATTCTATGGTTCATTAGATATTTAACACAACTTTATCCTATATAATTAGACTTATCATACCCAAGGTAATCGGTATAATAACAAGAGATTTTAAAAAATTTCATGTTTATGTTAGGCTAAAAATCCTATATAAAAATATGTCTATACAGTAATGAAAAAATATATGTACATAATTCTTGGGAAAACATAATATTTTCTGGCTGTCTTTTTGCAATATGCTGCCTAAAGCGAATCAATTAGAATAATACATTTTTAGAAATGTTTGGTTTGGTTGACTGGCAAACCGCAAAATATACATTCGCAACGCAAGTGATTAAAAATGCTGATGGAGATGTTAGATGAGATTGATGTTATACTCAGAAAATGACGTTCGTCTAATATTAAAATATTGATCTGTTAAACTGGAAATACATTTTTTTATACATGAATTTCTACATTTCTGTAATGGGGTCCTAAATTTCAAGTTAAATTTAAATCGTTCACGGGGTTAAAACAAATATATATATATATATATATATATATATATATATATATATATGTATATATATATATATATATATATATATATATATATATATATGTATATATATATATATATATATATATATATATATATATATATATATATATATATATATATATATATATTTATATATATATATATATGTGGATATATATATATATATATCCACTCCGAGATTTTTGTTAACTTATCTCCATATATTCAAACGATAAACTAAATTAAAAAACAGTTTTTTTAATCCTTCAAACAGACGTAAAAAGAAACCGACCAAAGTTTAACCACATTCTAAATTTGAACTGTAAGAAAATTAGAAACAAAACTTTTTTATGAGCTTTTATTACAACAACGGCAACAAAAAAATTATAAAAAAGTGTTTCTTTTATGAATAACGCAAACATACATAAAAAAGGGTTTCCAAAGTCTTAATAAAATAAATTTTCTGTTTGTGTCTACAGTACAGCTTTCTTGTGCTTTTTCCAATTAAAATTATATAATTTTTTTTGTTATGTTTTAGTGTTCTGTACATAGTTAAAAGTTTATGTATTAGATGGATGATAATGTTTGATGCTGTTTCTCGTTATGATATTTTGTATTAGCTACATGGATATTGAAACGAGAAAGAGCTTTTTTATTTATTTATATACAGATGGTAAAGTCAATTAAAACTGAAAGCTTTATGATATTCTACTTAACTGTGCATATAAAAACACAACACAGTGAATTATCATCGAGACGTTGAGTAAATATAATAAAAATTATGAAGGCTGTGTACATCGCGTAATATACATGGTGGCAAAATATTGTAATATTAAGTTTAATGTTTAATAAATTTAAGGAAAAATAAAATAAAATAAAAAAATGGCGACAGTATTTCTTTTAGCAAAGTGATAATGGTGTTGTGAGTGGCAAAAGTTCTAATTGAATTATAATGTGCTTTCTGACTTCGTAATATTTTTATGTATTTTTATTTGTTGGTTAATTTGGATTAATTTAATATCGTGCAACACTTAGAGTTTAGATGGTTAAACCACCCGCCATAATTTTTACATGGTATGAATATTTAAATTGTTTGGAATAGAAAAAACTGTTTTATGATTTTTTTATTCACAAAATATAATATTCTCAATGATTTTGACACGCTAATACGATTTTGACAATAAACCTCATTACATGACACTGATGTTTGGTATAATACACAAACTAGCTCAATATGTACAAATATTACTAATTGTGTCATGAAATGTATAATTTCGTGCAGTTTGAATATGGATTATAAATTTGCTGAAATTCTTAATTTAATTGATGGACCGAATTTTAGTTTTATTGCCATTACTGAGATCTAATTTAAACCGTGGATGTATTCCAGCTCTTATACCTGGTTATACGCTAATACAGAATGATCGATTAGTCTAATGAAAGTTCATCTGAATTTTTGTTTGAAAAGTTTTGATTAATAAGCCCGTCATTGTGGTTGGTGTCATACATAACGCTAGTAGTGGAAATGTTGTTACGATGAAATTGTCAACGCCGGTAACTTCAACATAAATATTCACCATAATAGTAGTCAGTTCAAACATGAGCTAGTTAGTCAAAGCCTGAGTTACCTTCCTCATTATCACCCACTCATTTTTTCAACTTTCACAAAGCGCATCGTTACTAGACTTGATCGTTACTGAATAATAAAACTAAAACTCAATAATAAACTAATAAGACTAGAAAAATAAAAAAAAGATTGCTCAGATGCAATTCGCGACGCGCATCGTACAAAATACCATGGACTGTTCGCAAGTATTACAAGAAAATCGGTCCAGGAACTTAAGCAACAACAAGCGCGAAAAGAAGCATTCTCGTTGCTTCGGATGGACAATGTATAATCGGCCTAATGTATTTTTGATGTAATTTGATATTAAATAAGTGTAATAAAAACATGTCTGACTTGTACAATGTTCGAGACCGGAAGAGGCCATTTATTTATTAAATACATTTGACATTCACATAAACAATACACTGAACCTGACTATACATATAACGGTCTATTCACACCAATATACCCAGTTTGACAGACAAAGGTCTATTCAGACCAACGCTTTCCTTGAATAGACATTGCATGTCAACTGAATATATTTCATTTATGATTATGGCTAAATGAGACCAAGTTGATTCGAAAATGTAATCTGCTTGTTGCTTACGATTGCTTTCGTAAGTATGTCCGCTAGCATTTCATCAGCTTGTATTGAATACTGATGAAACCATTATCGATTTTCTCACGAATAAACTCTGATTTGATTTCAATGTGTTTAGTACGCGCACCATTGACTGGCAATTGTATTGCGCTTTTGTTATCACAGTACAACACCTTCTGTTTGGATGATTTATTTATTTATTTTATTTATTTATTTTATTTAATATAAATGTTTGAAGTTCTTATGAACTTATTACATTAGTGGCAACTACTTATTTTAATTTATTTCTAGTTTATTAATTGAATTAACCTATGATGACGGGATAAGGTCGAGATGAAGTCGCTTGAGCCAAATTGACTCCTGTATTGCACATACGATCGACATGAATTCTGCTTCGGTTGTCGAAAGTGCAACAGTGGGTTGACGTTTTGATCCCCAAGAAACAGCTGCACCCTGCATGATGAAAACATAGCCGGTGGTCGATTTTCTTTTCTCGAGATCACTAGTCCAGTCTGCATCACAATATCCTCTGATTTCATTCGAAGATTTCTCATAGACCTACTTTTTGTCGATCGTTGCTTTCAAATATCGCATCACGCGCTTCACTGCTGCCCAATGTGCCTTTCCAGGATCTTTGCTATATCGACTCAACAGATTTACTGCATAGCAAATATATGGTCGAGTTATTTGCGCTGCGAATAACAAACTAGCTATTGCTTGCATTTATGGCACGTTTGACATCTCTTGTCGTTCATCACACGACTTTGGGCACATGCTCGATGAAATTTTCTGATTTAAATCCAATGGTGTAGCAATTGGATTGCGTCCTTTAACAACCGTTCTCGGATTTCGTCATTAGAAAAAATCAATACGTCATCCACATAAATAGCAACAAATATCATTTTTAACAATCAAACGTTTCAGACCAAATTTAACCAGCACCCTACTCAGTTTCTCGTTCTATACACGACTTGATTGCTTTAAGCCGTATAACGATTTGTGTAGCCTGCAAACTTTGCTCGAATCATTGATAAATTCTTTGGGTTGACACATGTATATTTCTTCCTTCGTTCATCGAAAACGTTTCATGTTAGTCGACGCCATGCTGTTGCGAAAACCTTTCATTACCAATCTCGCACCGTCTGCATTGCTCTTAGTTTTAAACACCCACTTGCTTTTAATCGGTGTTTTGTTACGAGGTAAATTGACCATAGTCCTAGTTTGATTGTCATGCAACGATTTCTTCATTTCTTCACATATTGCTTTTCTCCACAAATTAGCATTTGGACTCGACAATGCTTCTGCAACGGTTTCAGGATCACCTCTTATAATTTCCTTTGTCAAGAAATTATAACGTATTGTATCCATATTTCGGATACGTTCGGAAGTACGAACTTCTTTCGGTGTTTCTACAGCATCATCAGGAACATATAATTTGTCACCATCACTGCCTGATGTAACGTTAAATCCTTCATTTTAGTTTGATCACCAGGCTTCTCAACGACAATAGAAAATTCAGCATCACGCACGCAATCTGAATTGATATTGGCGTCTACTTCATCTTCATCACTAGTCAAGATCACTGCCGGCGAAAAAGAAGAATTAGTACTTACATCTATATGTTCAATTACCTTCGGATTTGGCTTTTCAGGAAGGCTTGACTCGATAAACAAGACATCTCTGCTTATCACAACTTTTCTATAGCTGCCATATTGTACAACCGATATGCTTTCGATTCATTGCTATACCCAAGAATAATGCATTCAGTTGACTTCGAGTCGAGCTTCCGCCGTTTTTCCTTTGGCACATGTATGATCGCTTTGCATCCAAACACTTGTAACATGGTCAAGTCTGGTTTCAATTTGGACCACAATTCCTCTGGTGTAATCGATCGCTCATTTCTACAAGGTATTCGGTTTATCAAATACGCTGCCGTTGATAAAGCTTCCGCCCAAAATTTTTTACTCAAGCCGGAATCAATTATCATACACCGAACTCGTTCCATGAGTGTTCTATTGATACGCTCAGCAACACCATTTTGCTCGGGTGTATATGGTGCTGTTTTTTGATGTACAATTCAGCTTTCCGCTAAAAAATCGTCAAATTGTTGATTACAATGCTCCGTTCCATTATCAGTACGCAGAACTTTGATTTTTCTTGAGCACTGATTTTCGACAAGAGCTTTGGGCTCCAAAAAAACGTTGAAGACTTGACTTTTTTCTTTCAATGGAAAAACAAATAGTTTTCTGCTGTAATCGTCGACAAATGTAACGAAATATTTCACACAACCAATTGATTGTTCTTGCAATGGACCACAGACGTCGGAATGAACCAAATCGAGCCTATTTTGAGCACGATTACCAATATCTTTAAACGAAGCGAGAGTTTGCTTCCCTTTAATGCATACACATACGGAAATGAGTTTAGAAAAGGGATTATATAAAATAAGATTTTCGAATCCAAGGGGTCCGTCCACTGAATCAAGGGAACGCTCCTTATAAGTTTCCAATCCATTCATCCAACCGCATTGCACAGGAATTTTATACCAACATGAAAAAGTTCTCGAAATATTTTTTAAGGGGGGCCCCTGGGTCTAAGTGCTCTCGTATTGTTTTTTTTTTTTTTCAAAATGTTGATTTTACTTAATTTATTTTTTAGTCATTTAGTCGAATACCGACAAATGGTATTTTTTAATAATTTAAATGTTCTTTACTCCAATTCTTTCTAAAATGTATGGAGCCAACCAATGGGATCCGCTCGAAACGCGATATTTCAAAACGTGCTATTTCGAAACGCGTTATGGTGCAAAACCCGATATGGTACAAACGCAATATGTCAAAATGCGATAGTTCAAAACCGGTCCTATACCCCCGAAACCCGATACCGATATAAACCGGTCCTATGCTCCCGCTCCTATGGATTTTAAAAATTTTAAAATATCGCGTTTTGTACCATATCGCGTTTTGTACCGTATCACGTTTTGAAATATAAAACGCGAAATGGGACCTGGAGCCAATATAGGCAAAGTATGAGTATAGTAAACGCAAAAATGTTATCAGGGAGTGGATTAAACGATTTTTCTCTATAGGGATTATTACATGCAAATGGGAATAGAATTGTATCAGTGAACAGAAGATAATACTGCTGACTCAGAAATATTGTACGAGAGTTGTTGCGTTATCAATCAATTGAATTGTTTTTAGAGCTAAAATAGAAACGTTCGAAGCATAACTTCTTCTCCTAGTGCTGCTGAAACAAGTGAACAGAGTGAACCTGGAAAACAATCTGTTACGATATAGTCGACAAATAAATAACATTTGTTTGCATTGTCATTCGCGATGAATCGACGGAAATGTGTTGTAATGAAAAAGTGAATTTCCAACCTCTTAATAACCAAACTGAACTGAATCTTCCATCGTACGTCTCCGGAACTTACTGAATTATTCAGACAATTTCTACAAAACATTCTACAGGGTGGCTGGACCAAATGTTACTGACTTCACTCTGTTGTCATTTGTGTAGTTGTCATTTTCGCGCGTCAATTTTTTGACAGATTGAAGTTTGGTTAGTTGTTTACATGTGGTCAACAAATAATTGTTCTAAATTAATATCTTCATAAAAAAATCGTAAGGGAATTCAAACGTAATAGTGTAATTGCACCATAACTTTATACAAAGAAACTGGTAGCATCTCTAAACGCAACAGAGGCGGTCCTAAAAAGACTGCAACATCAAAAGAAATGATACGAAAGGTGAAGAAACGAATCCAACGAAATCCTCGTCAAAGTGCCAATCAATTATCCGCACTTCTACATGTTTCACGATACAGCATTCAAACCATATTGAAAAATGAACTACACTTGAAGCCCTACAAGATACAAAAAGTTCAAGATCTTACCGAGGCACAAAAAAAAGTTAGACTTGAAAGAACACGAGCATTGAAAGCCTTGGCCAAACGTGATGAGATTCCAAAAATTGTCTTTTCTGATGAGAAAATTTTCACCATTCAACAGTATGTAAATAAACAAAATGATCGTGTTTGGTTAGAGCACAAGTCCAACGTTAATTTGGATACAAGAGTTGCCATGCGCAAGCAATCACCAGCTTATGTTATGGTTTGGGCTGCAGTGACTGCAGATGGACGCACTCCTCTGGTTTTCATCGAACATGGAGTCAAGGTAAACCAAAAGGTGTACCGCCAAAAGATCCTAAACGATGCTTTGCTACCTTGGGCACGTAAACACTTTGGTACGAACCGTTGAACATTCCGACAGAACTCGGCACCGTCACACAAAGCTCGAGCGACACAGCAATTTTTACAAAATTGCGTTCCGCGGCTGATTTCGTCGAAAGAATGGCCATCATATTCACCAGACTTGAATCCCATGGATTTCTCCATATGGTCCATTTTGGAGAGTAAGGTGTCCATTAAAAAATACGAAAGTGTTGATGCATTGAAGTCAGCTCTTGTTCGAGAATGGAATAAAATTTCGCAAGCCCACGTTCGGTCAGCATGCAATGCTTTCTATGGAAGACTGAATCAAATAATCAGAGGCAAAGGAGGTCATATCGAGCAGTAACATGTTTTCATAAAATGTAATATGTTTTCAACATATTCCACGAAATTTCAATAAAAAATAATCAAAATTAAAAAAAATTACAGCGTTTTCATTTGGTAACACTTGGTATCAGCCACCCTATAAAGTACAACACAAATTGTTAACGGTGGAGGCTTCATGCCTACGTTTAAAGTATAAGGACAAGTTTACCATAAAGAGAGATTAATTTTTCCTCTTCCTGACGACACCAGCTTTTACAAATTTTCATTGTGTGCAACGAGACTAATCGACGTTTTGTAATTAGTTCTGGAACAAAACGTTAAATAATATCAAATTTACAGATTTGATTCCGTGAATTCAATCATCTTGTAAATTTGTTCAAAACTGCATTGGAACAAATGTCAACAGCTGATCACAGGGTAGCCATTCGAGCAGATAAATCACCACCTGCTGAACATGATAGAAGTTTCAACGATCAAATAATTTGCTATTGTCATGGTCGGAATAGATTTCTATGGTTGTGATTATTCGTACAACATATTACTGAAACAAACAGATGCTCTTCCATACCCAATATTATTTTAGCAAGGAGAAGACAGTCTTATATTAAGTGAACGAGAAATCAGCTGCTTACTCTAAAATAATAAAAACTTATCAGTGATGCTGATTGAAGGGTGGAAAAATTCTTTCCACTGAAGGGCAAAATGCATTTCTGGAAGCGTTTGGTTTTTCTATCGAAAGTGAAGCTAGTGACGCTCTAATAGACGTGGTGGAGTAATTTATTGCACTTGGGAGAGAGATATGCCACTCGCCTACGGTTTTGTCACCGACAATGCAAGTATCATGCTGAAAATGGGCAAATATGTTGAAATTCATAGTCATGCGTGCGGTGGTCATACCGGAAATTTGATTGTGAGGAGTATAATAAGTAAGCAAAAAAGATTTCGGACGTGGTTAAGGAGATCAAACATCTAGATTTTGGGAGAAAAGTACAAATTCTGAACAGAACCAAATTAACTATTATTGAAAACGTTGTCATGTTTCTGCGAGTGTTTCATAAAACGCGGCGATGACCAAATTGAAGCTCTCGATCCGGTTTGACGGAGATGCCTATGATATGTGGATAAAGCTCGAAAAATAATTTGCCACCGACTTTTATCCCATGACAGAAAATGTTCTTAAATAAAGAAATCCGCGTAGTAAACTTGCTGGAGTACTGAGGTCTTAAATTGTCGAGTGGGCAGCTTGACACGCAGGAAGAACACTTCATTGAAACTGTTAACAGTATTTGCCGTAAATCCTTATTTTCTAACCAGAATATTTTTAACGAACAGTGAGAAATCCGTTTCTCACCAACTACGTATCTCACCCTGTTCTATCCTCATGCTCGTAATAATATGACTAATACGTCGTGTATTTAAATATACTTCCATATACCTTGAATTTGGTTACTCAGCCGATCACTAATCGCATACCTCCTATTCCTCCTTATTTATTATTTAAAAAAATTCCGTACAAACAACAGATAGTTGGGACGATCAATAGATTAAATTTTTTTTCCTACTTTTTCTCCTCCTTATATTTTTTTTGTCTTTTCAAAATATAGTAGTATACTCCTGATGATGGCATTTCGAAATCGAACGAGAATTTTTTAAACTTTTTTGTACACATTTTTTGTACAAAATGGCTCGATGAAGGGTTCGCAGCGAAAGGGGAATTTTTTTTACTGGCATGGTATTCACAAATTGCCCGAAAGATGGGCGATGAAGCATACTTTGAAGAAAACGTTTTCCATAATTCTCCCGTATTGTATTGGCAACAACATACTCAGACCTCCATTTTTTTACATAGAGCATGTGATCTCGAGAAGTGGGTAAAATAAAATGAGTAATGGAGCGAATTTTTTAGCTTTCAATTCCATCGTTATGACCTGTATAGGGCCACCAGAGTATCAAGCCCACACCGGATGTTACTTCTACCGTTGAGCTGATGGCTTTAAGATGGCGTACCCTGGAGTCACACATATACCCCCCTGTAATAATTCCCAAACATTTTTTTTTGTCTAACGTCAGCGACACTCGGCGTTACAGATTTGGAATGTGTAGTGCCGATATATGTATATGTAAAAATAACTTCCGCTCCACTTGAAAACAACAAATTTATATTCTTTCGGATATTTTGCATAACGTTAAATTCATTTTCTTATCAACATTGCAACGAGGATTTTTCATTTTTTTCAAAATCAGCAAAAAATGAATTTCAAATTTATTTGCTATTGTGTGTTAAAATATTTTACAGCTTGTGATTATGTATTGTAAACTATATTTGGAATGGTTTTATTTTCGAGCATGTTGCACTATTTGTGTATCATAAATAAAAATATATACAGTGGTGGAAAAAATCACAGAATATGAACACATACATACCTAAATAACAAGAAAAAGCTTTGTAATTTCTATACATACATTTTATTATTCACTTCACACCAATTAATTTCGATCCCAAATCCTTCCACTTGAACTGTTTACATATTATACGAGTACCCGTATTTACGTAATGTGTTACACAATTTTGAGGAACCCAACTTTTCCACTTGAAACTTTTTTTCTTTCGTTTTTGATTTCTTACAACTCACTTAACTCAAAAATAAAATAAAACTCAGGTATAACATATATCCATGTACACAACATAAATTTTGTATTTTATACTTATGTATACATTTCACAAATGATCTCACTCCATTATAAACTTTTAATGATAAAATTTATATTCCAAATACAAAAAGCTCGTATTTTCTTGTTTTTTTTTTGTGAGTACAGCATTAGCTTTTATTATCATCTCACAAATGAATATACGACGAGTACCAAAAATAAAGCAAAAAAAAAATGTTTATATGGAAGAGATACCATGTTGTATAAATATTTTTTCAATTTAAAATTTATCGCGTGATATCTGATTGTTTCGCGTTGTTATCATAAAAAACAAAATAAAGAAACAACCACCACCGCCACCACCGGTAATAAAATTGTAAGAAAACATTAAGGATGAAGCGCATACAAATCATAATATAAGATGTACGTCTATATACATACACGTAATACAAGTACAATATAATGGTAAAATATTCATTGAATTTATTTTTCAATTATTTGATGAAGATGTACTACACACAAAAAATCGTATATGTATTCAAATATTTTCTATTACACATCCACATTTTCATTAATTCAATTTTCATTTTGATATTTTCTTTTCATTTACACAAAATTGAAGATAATACACTGTATTTGTCCTAGGTAGCATGGTATCCGTAATCCTGGCACCTGCCTAATTTACAAAGTATATGCATTCTCAATTTTTGTGGGTACAATACGTCTTTTAGTCATCGAGTAATTTAGGAATTTGCATAAAAATAATTTTCTAAACGTGTCTATTGTCGTACCACAAAAGGAAATATGTTGTCATATTGTTGTTAGGCTGATTGATTTTTCCAATTTATTATTTTACCCGAAATTTCGATAAATATGATTTTATATGCAACAATACATACAAAAATTTATTCTTTGCTATTCACATGAGATGATTACATTAAATTGAAATCGGTTTAGAGATGGAAAAGCTTTGTTTAAGCTTTTTAAAGTAACACTTTGCTTTTTAAGGTTAAAACCTAGGTTAAAATTACTCATACGATGAGGTTAGAAATACAGGGTTAAAATTGGTTAAGTGCAAAAATTGTTGGTGATTATGTTGTGGAAACACTCTATTTACGTTTAGTATGAATTTTTAGAAAAAATAAATTTACAACCCTTGTTGGTTTGTCATTTTTTAATGTTAAACTTTATCACTGCAAAAATTGTTAATGCTCTTATGGAAGCTACCACTTTCGCGACACAGATTTACCTCAAATTTTGAAAAGATGTCCCAATTAATGTAAAAAGTTTAAGTATTAAGTTTTATTCCAACTAATCAATTGGAAGTGAACTGTAGAGATGCCGAATTTTGGTGAAATAAAGATTTTTTGTCTAATGAAAACAAATTTTTATTAAAAAACTGTTTTTGGTCAAAAAACGACAATTCCGCAAAATTTTGGGAAAATGATCTGATCCGGTGTTGTTGCAAATATAATTTAAAATATTTTAGTACATAATCGCGTTTCTCATATAAATGGCATTCTTTTCAAAATAATTGTAAAAACCAAAAAGCTAATAAAGGAAGCTGCCAGTTCCGGTGCACGGAAATTATTGGGAACCCCCCAATTTATGAGGAAAGTTTAAGTATGTAGTTTCATCCCTATCAGCTAATCCGTCTAGGCTGTAAAAATCGAACAGATATTTAGGGGAAAGGAACCATTAACAAACATACACACGCTCGAACACAGATTTTATAAACACTACCTTTTTTTTACTTCGGCGATATAGCGAATTGTAAATAGTCTACATATTTCATGATTACCCCTTTTACTACGTTAAAGAAATTAAAAAGTACCGAACTTTCAATATTAGTACCCAAACGAGAGTTTTCTATGAAAAAACTGGAGTGGTGAATATGTTGTGGCCAACACCCAACATCTGTTTACGACAAATGTGCAAAGATATAGAATGCACCACACTAAGTTGCTAAATCGAAAAATGAAACCTACCGTATTTTTATACTTAATAAACACATTTTTATTAATCACTTGTTTTTTGTTTCGCAAAATTATTTTGAATATTTTCAAAAGGTTTAAAAAATCACTCGATCGATTTCGACTTGTTAGGTCATCATCAGGAGTATCTACTGATTTGTATAAATAAAAAAAGATATAAAGATGATAAAGGGATATAAATTGTTATATAGTAGAAAAAAGCAAAATATAAATAAAAGAAGGAGGGACAAAAAATAAGCAATAAAAATTAAATTACGGATCACGCAGGTAGGCGATGAGTCATCGGCTGAGTAACAAAATTCAAGGTATATTATTGCGTACGTGAGAATAGAAAAGGGCGGGGTCTGTAATTGGTGAAAACCGGATTTCTCTCTGTTCGTTAAGGATATTTTGGTTATGAAATATTGATTTTCGAATTTCGTAAGATTCTAAGGTATCTAAACGTCTACCTTTTGGTTGTATATGTAATTTCCATTAACATAAAAGATTATAAAAAATCATCAGTATGGCCCATTCCACACGTAAAAAAAAATGCAGCATTTTTCTTCGTTTCTTTCCCCGTTTACCTATGATACAAGTTTTAATTGCGACTTAAACAAATTTTCTGTTCAACCACACAACTCAAACACAAATGAAATAAAAAATATTTCAAGGATATTTTTGACTCATTTTAGTTAAAATTTTATTTAAGAGGGTGCAGAACAAAACATTGGTTTAAAAAAAATGCCAAAATACAAAAAACTCTCGTGTGGAATCAGCCTATAGGATTAAAAATAATGGTTACTGATGCAGAATCATATGGAAAAATAACACTGTGCTAGTTGAAAAATGTGACAAGCTGGGCACCTGGGGGGTTAACCTAATTCGAGTATGCTGAATTCAACGGTGCTAGTCCAATTTCAAAGTTAGTCCCCATTTTTGAGATATCGCATTCGACATGTTTTGGCACTGAGTCAAAATATACCCTCATTTTCACGTTGATAGCTCTTGAGCCATTAAGATTTTCGTTATGCTTTCTTCAGCAAAGTTGTTGCGCAGGTCAAGACCAACAACTTTGCCGAACATATCAAAACCGAAAAACCACATCTAATTTTTTTTTATTTTTCATTTCGACGAAAAACACAGTTTTTATCATTTTGTTGAGTTTAAATCGAGTAGAATCGATCGAATAAACATCGCATCGACAAATATAGATACAATAGAAACTATTTAAAAGAAACTTAAATCGATTCTGTTGATTTTATGGTGATTTTTCCTAAAAAAAAAATCCTAAAAAATTAACATTTTTCTTCTCTTTGACAAAACAATGGCGTGCCGTTGCGATAGTAGATAAAAATCCTGGATTTTTCCATCCCATCGTATTAACCAATTACATCACGTAAATTATCACTTTGGACGGCAGTCCAAAGGAGTGACGAAAGCGCACCTTCTGTGCTGGAAGTCGAATTCGTATATACGAGTTCGACTTCCAAAAAATTAGTTTTTCAGATACAACTGCCCCAAAAAGGGCCCCAATTATTTTTTAACTAGCAAATTATGATTATAGACGTCAATACCACTTCAACGACACCTCAAACGTTCAAAACGGATGATTTTGACCAAAGTTATGACATTTGAAAATTTTTCTGTGACGTCACTATATAATCTTGCTTTGGCATATATGTTTGCTTGTTTGTCCGTACTTCTTTCATTTGATTTCATATTTTCAGGGTTTGTAGTACTTGAAAAACTAAGCAACTTGTTGGCCGCGGCCAGCCTTTGAAACGCCATTTTTGACCATTTTCGCCACGCCCACAGCGCTGAACTTATTTGACATACCCCGGACATATGCATATCGTTAGAAAGGTAGTGACAGCTATCAAATAGCATATAAAAAAAAAATCAAAAAATTATGGTTGTAGGTCATTTTGGCCAAAAAACTGAAAAATGCCAAATCGGCCGGCCACATTCGGCCTAATTGCTAAAAAATTAGCCCAAAACTTTTGGTTCATATTTTCAGGGTTATTAGCCACAAACCTCACCTACAATATGACATCAACCGTTTGTCCCAGAAAACTCGTATATTTTAGATATTGACCTCCATAACTTAAAAGCTACCTTAATTTTTTGCAAAATTTCATTTTTTTTTGCAGGCTCAAATGCACGCTAATATCGGTCCGTTGCGGTACATAATGATTGTGAATCAACGTATTACAATGAAATAACGTCATATTATTATCATTGCTACGAGAATTTTTACTAGTGACCCTTTTTTCATAAAAAAAAATAAATGAAAAAACTGAAAAATTGATGTGATCGAAAAAATCATGCCAAAAACATTGAACATTTGACAGTCTCCTTGCATAACATCGATATTTTTTTAATCTTTATGATGATTTCTTTAAAAAATAGATCTTATCTCCCCTCCCATCGCATGAAGATGGATTATCAGCGAGAGGGTAGCTACCATTAATTTTTGTTTCCAACTAACACATTAAAATATGCATATTTTATTGTATTGGTTAAGGAATCAAAAATGAATTGCTATCGAGTGTGTGTGAACTGTTTTGACTGAGAACAATAAAACGAATCGCAATTCAATTCATTTTCAATTTGCCGTGACAAAATTTTTTTTTTAGGAAAAATCACCATAAAATCAACTGAATCTATTTAACTTTCGTTTAAATAGTTTCTATTGTATCTATATTTGTCGATGCGATGTTTATTCGATCGATTCTACTCGATTTAAATTCAATAAAATGATAAATACAGTGTTTTTCGTCGAAATGAAAAGCAAAAAAAAATTAGATGTGGTTTTTCGGTTTTTATATGTTCGGCAAAGTTGTTGGTCTTGACTTGCGCAACAACTTTGCTGAAGAAAGCATAACGAAAATCTTAATGCTTCAAGAGCTATCAACGTGAAAATGAGGGTATATTTTGACTCAGGGCCAAAACATGTCGAATGCAATATCTCAAAAATGGGGACCAACTTTGAAATGGGACTAGCACTGTTGAACTCAGCGTACTCGAATTAGGTTTACCCTCCGGGTGCCCAGCTTGTCGCGACAAAAAAGTTCGAAATTCAAGCACAGTGTAATCGATCATCTAAAACTTGAGCATTTTACTTTCGGATCATCAATTGATCGGCCTCTAAAAGTGTGTATTCATGGTTTACCGAACGATTATACTGCAGATGAAATTAAATCTGATTTACTACTACAAGGCATAAATACGGAGTATATAATTGGTATACATCCAATCCATCATAAAATATCTGATAATAAAACTGTGTTCCGATGACACTTCATCAAATTAAACACATTCATCACACGCAGTTCGTTTTTCACACTATACTACCAACAGAAGTATAACTCAATGCCGCCGCTGTCAAATGTTTGGGCATGGATCGTCATACTGCAATAAAGTTTTTAAGTGTGGTAACTGCAGTGCTAACCATCTTACTAACGAATGCAGCACTGAACCGGCTAATTACAAATATGCCAACTGTGGAGCAGCTCACATTACTTATTCCAAAGATTGTCCTAAATTAAAATAATACAAAATAATCAAAGAAAATGTGAATATCAATATAGGCAAATTAAAAACATCCAAGATCGAAAGGTTCTACCTCCAAATACAAACAACCTAAAGGATTTCCCTGGCATGGTAAAACTGAGACCGACTCCAATACATTCGGCATGGAATAGTGTGTTCAGTAAAAGTAGCAACAGCGGCACCACATATTCAAATCAACAAAATATCCATCAATGTGATAATAATTCAAGTAGCAATAATAAACATAAAAATAACCATACTAAGGACAGAATAATAAATAACAATGCTCTATTTTCAGAATCTGAACTGTTATTGATGATGAGTGACATACTATGCAATCTGTCAAAGTGCGCTAATAAAACGGAGCAGTTTGAGGTATGATTTCGCCTTTCAATTAAATATTTACATAACACCAAATAATGAAGCAGTTGAATTTGTGTATTTGGAATGCTACTAGTTTGACAAACAAAATTGATAAAACTTTTGACTTTTTTTTAAATAATAATATCCAAATAGCTACTATTACTGAAACTTGACTAAAACCCGACAAAACATTATATCGTCACAAATTTTTAGTATATAGATTAGATCGATTAAATGCCATTCATGGGGGAGTAGCCATTATTATACATAAGTCAATCAAACATTCTCCTCTGTCAGCTTTCAATTTGAAACGAATTGAGGCCATTGGACAATTTCGAAAATTACCAAACATTCAATGACTTGAATAATTCTGAAGTAACAACGGCTTTAACTGAATTCAACACTCGTTTTTCTGGACATAATAAATTGAATAGCTCAATAATTATAAATCCGAATGAGCTTAAAAGCTATATTAACAGGCTCAAGAATAAAAAATCTCCGGGGGACGACAACATAAACAATCGTATTATTAAAAATTTTCCACGTAAGGCTGTAGTATTTTTAACCCAAATTTTCAACTCATGCATAAGGCTATCGTATTTTCCAAATAAATGGAAAACAGCCCGAATAATTCCTATTTTTAAACCTGGCAAAGACAGAAGTAACGCTAATAGTTATACACCTATCAGTCTTAGTCAAATTAGTAAACTTTTTAAACGATTTGTAATGTCCAAAGATATACTACCGGGACAACAATTCGGTTTCCAACTAAAAAGACTGTCTAGTACTATTACCAACAATATTTCTAAAAAACTGTCAACTGGCCTTGTGCTATTTGATATTGAAAAGGCATTTGACAGAGTATGGCATCATGGGTTATTATACAAAATGATCAAACTAAATTTTCCCTCTTATCTGATTAAATTAATTCAACATTTTATTTCTAATCGATCCTTTTATGTCTCCATTAACAAGGACGTATCTGCTTTAAAGCCAGTAATCAGTGGTGTACCACAGGGTGCTGTGTTATCTCCTATTTTGTATAATACTTTTACATCAGATATACAATGTATTTTTAGGGAAGATACTGAATACGCATTATATGCGGATGACACGGCTATTTACACGTCATCTAAGTGCCCTGATGAAGTAGTGGGTACCCTCCAAAAAAACATTGACGGTCTCGTTGAGTACTGCAATAAATGGAATATCAAACTGAACGATAGTAAAACTTGTGCTATTTTCTTTACTAGAAGACGAGCTTCCCGATATTTACCGAGTAACAATGTTTTAAAAATTAATAATTCCCGATTAACATGGCAAGAACATGTAAAATATCTAGGAATTATATTTGACAAAAAATTAACTTTTAAAACCACATTGAAACAGTTATTTTAAAATCCCATCTTCATATTAAACTACTGTACCCGCTTATTAATAAAAAATCGAAATTATCTTGTAAAAATAAACTTTTACTATATACATCAATCATTAGACCTACGATTCTCTATGGGTTCCCTGCATGGAGTCAATGCGCAAATTTCCACCGTAAAAAACTACAAATTCTACAAAATAAATGCCTGAAAATTATTTATGGAAAGCCTAGATACTATTCAACTCATCGCCTCCATCATAGATCAAATGTTTCATTATTGGATGATTATATTGGTCGCTTGAATGAATTATTCCTCGCCACTTGTGGATTACATACATACTGTTTCATCGGTGATATTAGTTCTTAATACTATTCCTTCTGATAATTCAGATTTCTTTAGTACATATAAGTAGTTCCAATTCCTATATACTATTCAGCAGTGAAATAGTATTATTCTGATCAACTCAAATTAATTGTTTGTAGTGCTTTTATTTTTATTTTTTATTTTTATCTAGTTAAATAATTTAGTTTTAAGTATACACTGTTAGGTTTTTGTTAAATTTTCAAAAAAAAAAAAAAAAATATACTCGTATATTAAATATTAAAAATTAATAATGGAAATAAAAACTCATTATATATATTGCAGCTTAAATTTCAGCAAACTAACTACTTATATCAACCCTTGTTGAAAATTTAATTTAAATTAAATTTTATTTTAATTAAGAAGCTCCTACGAAAGCTGCTACTTCCGGTACACAGAAGCTCACCACATTTCGCATGAATATAATAGTTTATATCTTTTGTATAAAGTTTGATTCAGAATAGTCAATCGACTTAGTGTAAAGAGAAGCCGAATTTTGGTGAAATAAAATTTTTTTGAACAAAGCTCGTCATTTCCGGTAAAATTTAAAAATATTGCGTTCAAATTTTTTTTGGAACTTAATCTACAATGTTTCGGTTCTTAAAATGTTTCTATGGGAGCAGCAATTTGAACACGAATGGCACTTGCACCGAAAAAAGCTTAGTTTCATTCCGATCAGTCGATTCGTCAGGGCTGTAGGGTACCAACAACATTTAGTCTGGACATGCACGAGGTCAAGATTTTTCAAGATTTTAGTAAAAAAAAATGTTTTTCTAAATAAGTTGTTTGTAAAAAATTGTCATTTCCGTTTAAATTTTGGAAAACTGAATTGAACCGATATTGTTGAAAATTTAATTAGGAATCTTTTAGTTCATAGTCGTGTTTCTCGTAAATGATATTCTTATAAAGCTCAGCATTTCTTACAAAATTTGTTTCTAATAAAAATCATATCTTAAAATGTTTACTGATTGGCAAACTTCTCGGGTGTTCTTCGAAATCCTGGTTTTCAAAATCCCGGTTTTCAAAATCCAGGTTATTAAATCTCGGTTTTCAAAATCCCGGTTTTTCTTCTACATATTTCTAGTTTTGATTTTGAAAAAAATATTTTTTATTAATTCGGACCGGCCGGACTACTAATATCTTCTATATTAATAAAAACCAATTGGCGCATTTTATGACTGATCATCACTAGAGAACGGTTGGACCGATCTGGCTGATTTTTTTTGTTGTATGCGTAATTATCAGGACAACGTTTGTATGAGAAAATCAACTGAAAAAGTCGGAAAATTCGGAAAATCGAAAAATGATGTTTCTGTACGGTTTTTTCGCACGTAACCGAACCAAATGGTCTTTTAGAAAATAAAAATTGGAAAATCTTAGTGGAAAACTCGGAAACTTCCGGAAAAACTTGAACAAAATTGATTTTTTTTATAGCACCTCAGTTGAGAACGGCTGAACCGATTTGGCTCAATTTTTTTTTGTTGTATTCGCAATTACCAGGAAATGGTTCTTGCGAAAGAAAATTTTGATGAAGTCTACTGGAAAAGTCGGTAAATTTGGAAAATCAAAAAATGATGTTTTTGTGCGGGATTTCGCACGTATCCGACCCAGATGGACTTTTAGAAGAGAACAATTGGAAAATCTGAGTGGAAAACGGAAAACCGGAAAACCCGAAGCAAAAATTGATTTTTTTTTCCAGCGCATCAGTTGATTGTTACTGAATTTCCAAACGACAGATGAACCGACGTGCAACATTTCCGAAAAATCAGCAATGGCGAAAGTACTACAGACTTGCAAAATAATCATTTGGGATGGCGCACAAACGAGCATTAGAGGCGCTCGATTGAACATTGAAAGATTTGCGCAATATACAGGATCTCTTTGGAGGAACGATGATTCTGCTGGCCGGCGATTTTCGCCAAACGTTGCCAGTCATTCCAAGATCAACAGCTACTGATGAAATAACCGCTTACTTAAAGACATCGAATTTGTGGAGATATGTGAAAACTGTCAAACTAACAACGAATATACGAGTCGCGTTACAAAATGATCAATCAGTCGATGGCAAAATTCAGGTTGACGCTTCGACTGGCCTCATTTCGTTACCACCTAATTTTTGTCAGTTCACAACCTCTAAAGAAGAATTGATCACGAAAATGTTCCCACATATTGGTGCAAATCACAAAACCCTTGTTTAGTTGAGCGAACGAGCCATTTTGGCAGCGAGAAATAAGGACGTACACGATCGATTCCATTATAGATCCAAATGAAGTCGTTAATTATTCAATTGAATTCCTGAATTCATTGGATGTGTCCTGATGCCGCCGCATAATTTGCAAGGTCGGTTCGGTATGGTAATCATATTACGCAACCTGAACTGACCAAAACTATGCAATGGAACAAGACTCACTATATTAAGATACTGATGAACAAAGTGATTGAAGCAACGATAATATAGTAGGAAAGTTCAAAAGCGAAGATGTTATGATTCCAAGAATACCATTGATTTCAACCGACTTGCCGTTTCAATTAAAGCGTTTTCAGGTTCCGGTTCGACTTGCATTCGCAATGACGATTAATAAATCACAAGGCCAATAGTTGGAAGTGAGTGAAATAAACCTTGAATTGCCGTGTTTTCCCCATTGGCAGTTGTACGTGGCGTGCTCCAGAATAGATAAACCATCAGCACTATTTGTTTTCTCTCCGGACAGAAAAGCAAAGATAAACGTTCATCACCAAGCGTTACGATGAACGCAGATTTTACTATTCACGATTTCTTTCAGAAGCGTTATTTAAAGTCACTGGATTATGCTGATAAACCAGCAACAATAGACGCTTTGCGGATTAATTACAGCTATTGATTTAAAAAAATAATAAAGTAAATAAGATAATCTGCACGCCCGTGAAGATTTTTGCGTTTGAAAAGTCAGGGCTGGACCCCGGGGTCTAGAGGCTCTGTACAAATTTTTCGTAAAATTCCAATTTTGGTTATTTTTTCCTGGGAATGAGTTTAGGCAAGGGATTATATATGCAATTAGTGTTTACTAGTTACATGTCCAAATGCCAGGGATGCGTCCTCTGAATCAAGGGGCCCATTCTTTTGCGTTCATGTACCATTCATCTCATTGCGATGAAACGTTGATGATAGGTTGCGTGCAAGCGGGAGTTCTGAGTTGGTAAAATTAGAGCTGGGACCGTGGGACAGGGGCATCGGTAATATGTTTTTCTAAAATTTCAATTTTTTTGCTTCCGGTGATACTTCCGATACTGAATTCAGTACCTAATGAATTCCTGTTATATACGATTGCAACTACAGTAACGTGGAGAAATTGGCTGCAAAATATCCGTAATTCAAAGTACATAATTTTGCATCTGCATCGCCTCCTCCTCCTCCGGTTAGCCCTCCTTTAGAAAAAAAATTTCAGGAGAGCTGGGTTGAAAAACATGTCGGGAATAAACGAGCAGTTTTACTAGTTTTATTCAAGTGAACGATTCGAATTCAAAACTGATTTTTTTTAAACAGGAATGCGGTCGATATGGATGGAACTTGACCATTTCTTTACTGATTATGTTAAACTCAACAAGTAAGGTCTAAATAGCATTGTAAAATGATGAGCTAAAGCTCTAAAATATGGCCATTAGCGACAGAACTTGGTTATTTCTTGACAGATTATAATAAAATTCGACATGTGTGATGGAAATAACATTCTAATATGATTTTACGACTAAGTTCTGAAATATATCGCTACTTTTGTCCAGATACGTAGAGTTTTGTCAAAAATCATTTAATAATCCCATTTAGATCGTGTCAAATTTAAACATAATCGGTTAACAAATGGCCAAATTCCATCTCTATTGACCATATACCACAGATTTGACGTGACGAATTTCAACACAATCGATTAAGAAATGGCCTAGTTCTATCCGTAATGACAATATTCCAGAACTTTATCAAATATCATTTTAAAATCTCATTTAAATCCCATATGTCGATTTTCGGCATAATCGGATAAGATAAGGCCAGGTTTCATCCCTATTCGCCTTATTGCAGAACTTATCAAAACCACAGTTTTTGAATCCCATTTAGCACCCACATGTCGAATTTCAACTAAATCGGTTAAAAATAACCTAGTTCTATAGCGAAGGCTATATTTCAGAACTTTATATCAAAAAATCATTTTAGAAATCCATTTCCATCGCACGTGTAGAATTTCAACAAAATCTGTTTAGAAATGGCCTAGTTCCATCTCTATTGACCGCTTTATCGAAAATCATATTAGAATCCCTTTTCCGTCACACGTATCGAATTTCAACAAAATATGTTAAGAAATAGCCAAATTTCATCCCTATTAGCCATTTTCTAGAACTTTATCGTAAATTCATTTTTGAATTTAGTCAAAAAATCATTAAGTGTCCCATTTTTTGCAAATGTCAAATTTTAAAAATTCAAACGGGGATTTACTAAAAATCGGAATTTTTTTTTATACAAAACCGGGATTTTGAAAAGCGGAATTTTGAAAACAGAGATTTCGTTACACACCCCTATCAAAATATTATAGTGGTAAGTTTGCCGATCGGTGAAAATTTAGAGATATGAATTTGCTTATAGTCAAAATTTCAAAGAAATGTGCAGTCTTAAGTATGCGAACTCCATTAGAATTTGAATCGTGTTGTTACGATTTTTAGAGATTTCAAACGGTACTACTTCGCCTAAATGTATATGCTTTTAACTAAGGCACTCTCATTTATTTTTGGTTTTGCTGACTTAAGATTAATTTAGCGTTGCGTTCATAAAATGAAGCGAAAGTATGCCCTTTGTGGGCTAGTACGTCATATATAATAACCCTGGAGCATGCGGCTAGAAGATAAAAGTTCAATTCTAACGTCAATAAGCGAACGCCCAAGAGACAATTACTCCCGAAAATGGTTGGTTTTTCTATTGTCTTCCAACATTTCCAGTAGCGTAAGTGTAATTAAGTGATCCTCAAAGGGGCAACTTGGACCGAAGCATTCAGACAAGAACATAAGCAGTATTTTACTTCGTTTAGGGTACAGTATCTGGTGAGTAAATGCCCAGTGAAGTTCTTAAGATTGTGACCTGAGCCCTTAAGCCCCCAGAGCCCACACAGGATACCGACGCTCCCTCTCTCGCTAATTTATCATACTCATTTCCAAGGACGGCATTACGATCGGGCACCCGAAGTTGCATAACTGTATTTATAATGTAGAGCACGGTGTCAATATTCACTCAGACTCAGAAACAGTGTTTTAACCAACGGTCCATAAAGCTAACTTCCTGATGAAATGCCTATTAAGTGACCCCTACTCTCGTATTCAACCTCTTAGTCCCCTGCCTTAAGGACTGCCACTTAAGGACTGTCCAAATAAAGCTATCCGAAACTATGCCAGCCAGAACCAAACCAACTATGTCACAAGTTGCTTGGTACATTGTGCATCCTTGTGCACTGTCTGATATATCAGCCGGAACAAGTCAAAATCAGGCGGAACATTTTAGAGCCACCCGAAGGTGTTAGATGGTTGTTTAACATTTATGTCAATGAAGTTAGTCTGAAATTTTCGGCCTACAAAAATTAGGATTATCAATAAAATCTTATTTCAAATAATTCACATAAAAACTTTAGCTGGAAATATATAAAACCAACCGGAACCACACCAACAATTGTAGAAGTAACACAATGATGTGTGTATCATTGTGAGCTGTCCAATTTTTCAGTCGAAACCATTAGAATCTTGTGCAATTCACGGTAAATTTTTGTGCAACATATAAACTTTTATAAAATTTCAGCCAGGACGATATGAAAGCATTAAAGCTTATATGGTACACAACCATCTAAATTAAATTGTTCCCATTGTGTAAGCTTCTAATGGTTCCGTCTGATGTATCTCATTTTTAACAAAACAAAATACTTCAGCGGAATGAAATCATAAAATTTCTCTAACTATTTGTTGACCTAGGAGGTTATGGACATGTTTGGAATCCTAAAATGGTCGATGCAACTTGCCCACAGTTTAGTGCATGGTCGAAAGTTATAGTGAGCTTTGGGCAATATTCTGGAATCTATCCATACTGGACAGACAGCCATTTCGTAAACGATTATTATAAATTTGATCAGTAAGATAAGATTAGTATTCTACCATAAATATTAGGAGTAGTTTTGATATTTGGAAGGAAGCTTTCTAATTTAGCTATGCTGGGTAGAAACAGGTTTTTTTTCTATCTGCTGTCTACGTTACTCGATTATTTATCATAATGAATCTTGGTTTAGTACCAAGGATGGAATTCTATTATTTTACAATAGTCTGTGTATTTATCAAATAACTTTGAATTGTACACATGTACAAAAATCTCAAAGTCAAAAGTTTCCATAATTACTCGTACATACTCTACTTCTGTTCACCACGTAAAAACGTGCTACGAATAAATTAATATCGACCATATCTTTATATTATTGTAATATATTAAAATTTGAATGATAATAAATAATTTTTCAATTCTACATTATTATTATTATATTGAAAAGCTTGTAAAAAAGCTTAAAAAATGAATTATTCGTGCATTTTCTCAAGCACGAATATTTTAACAAAAAGCGCTCTCCTATTATTCGTATACAGTTCATTCTGCATGTTATATGAAATATTTGCATACAGATTTTTTTTTGTATTATTTACTCCTATTGTTCAAATTGTGTAACAAATATCTTCATACCAATTTATGATATATGTATAGTACACTCGTAGCTTTATATTGAGCAACAACTGCACATACATAAAAGAAAAGATACCCGTTTGAAAAATAGTAGACAAAAAAAATGTTGAATGTTTTGTTCTTGCTGGCAAAAAGCTTTCTATATTTTCGTATATACGATTTTCTGTGCTTTTATAAAGAACAGTTTACACCGCAAATTTTTGCTCATATCTGTTTATTCTGTAGTTTAGATACGGTTGTTCTCATATAACCGTTACTTTATGCTGTACCTTCCTAAAGATTATGAGGCGAAGTGTTCTTTTTGCTAGAATAGATTTTATATTTTCATTGAATTTTGTCTACTTTTATTTAAATAAGATTTAATTTGCTAGATACGTCGAGCTTTTGGCTTATCTTTTTAATGTGAATTTAAAAATAGGTGTTTTATTCACGTATGATTGATTGTCCAAGAAGACAGTTAGTGACAGCAAATAATTCTGCCAACTTTCGTAGTTAACTTTTTTCACTTGTGCTACGGTTAGGCGCCAAATTGTTAATGCTGTTTTATGAACTCTATGAGCAAGTAGCTAGGAAAATCGAATGACTACAAGCGTACACTTTCAATACTGAGCACAGGGTAGGTATGCTTCACAACAATGCAGGTGGATTTTTTCGACGGTCCTATGCAGTTCAGTGTATAGGCATTCCGTAAGTAAGAACTAGACTTTCCTCTTCTACTTGCTCGGATCATGTTTTTGCAAGTAAAAAAGTAGTAGTAAAGCTAACTCTAGTAAAATATCTTACGATCATAAGTCGTGCTCTCTCTCTCTCTCTTTTTGGCAATATATCCCATCAAGAGATTGGGTTGCCTCAAATGAGGTTTCATAATCATATTTTCATTTCGGATAATGATTAATTCATTGATCCTAAATCAGCCAAAATTGTTTAACAATGTTCAATTCAGTTTCAGAGCGCCGTTAAACACAGAGGATGCGATTCTCAAATTTTTATCCGATATTTACGATAGCTTAAACAATAATAAAAAATGTGAGGCTGTATTCGTTGACGTTACCGAGGCGTTCGATACAGTTGATCATGAAATTTTGCTTAGTAAGCAAGATCATGCTGGATTTAGGGGTATGGAGTTGGAATGGTTTAAGTCGTACTTATAAGTATCAGAATGCAACGCGTGAAAATCAGTGAAACTTATAGTGATTATTTAGAAGTTTTTAATGAGGTGCCACAGGGGCCGGTGCTGGGACCAATTTTGCTTATCATTTATATCAACTCTCTGTTTAATTTAGAATTCAACGGGAGGTCTATAGCATTGGCAGATGAAACTGCTTTTTTTTTATGCTTCTGTATCCTGGGAAGACTTACAGGAGTCCATGGAAGATGATTTATATACTCTGAGAAAATGGTTTAATTTGCATTCTATGATCCTGAGTCCTGAAACCCAAAGTTATGCTGTTTAGTATGAGAGACACTAATGTAAAATTTAATAATCATTTTGTTAACTGTGATAATTTATATGTAATGATAAGTGCATTAGTATTGACAGGGATGGGCAGTTCATATATCTAGGTGTTACTCTAAAAAACAACACCTGTAATGGTAGTATTAGAAAATTTTATATATTAAGGTCACTGTGCCCGAAATATATTATGATGTCATTACAAAATATTATTCCTTGTTTCATTCAAAAATTAATTACGGTATTGCTTGTTAGGGAGGGACATATTTAAATAATTTAAAGTCATTCCGACTCCGAGTCATTCTCTTCAAGGACAGACGTTTCGCGTTTCTTACTTTGTTTAAGTTTTCTAAGATTTTGCCGTTACGTCATCTGTATGTTTATAGAGTTTTGAAAATATTTTATAATTTATTTCAATTTGTGAAGTCTGTTAAACGAATAAATATGTTGCTATGTAATCTTAAAATATAGCTATTTAAAATGCTTGATGAGAAATTCATCTAGAAATTGATTGGTTTTGTTACGCAAATATCTACATTATGTGGATACAAGCATTAGGTTTGTTGGATCAAATGTACTTTGGAAAGTTCTGCCAATTATCCATGATTTTAGAAAGCGTAACTTGAAATTACCACGTAACGGATCTGATTTTTCAATAGATGAATAGATGATACCATTTACTAGCAAATATTTTTGACCATTAAGACAAAACGTTAAAAACAAGCCAATGCCAGTTGGGGTAAAATTTTTGTTATCATCACCTCATCACTACTATGTAGTTGTGGGCTTTGAATTTTATTAAGGTAAGAGTTGAATGGCATAATGATTCGTGTTCCTATTTTCTGTTATTTTAGATACAACCACTGGCCTACCCGATCGAAATTTAGACATCCGACCAGCAGTTGCCTGCGAATAAATAACAAAAAAAAAATATTTCAAAAACATTGTAGTGCTTTTTAATATACATCATTGGGTCTGTTCACTGCGCGGCTAAAAGTAAATAAAAGTTACTTTTTTTGACTATTTGTCGTTCACTGCTTCGGTTGTCACTGACACCAAACGACTTTTTTTATTTGATGATGATTATTTGATTGATGTGAAAACAATGTGAAAACAATGAGAAAATTAAACTCTGAGCAAAAAAGCGTAATCTTAGCTCTACGAGAGGGAAATCTTTCTACAAAATACATAGCAAATAAAGTGGGATGTAGTCACGTTTCGGTTTTGAAAATACAACAGAAAGTGCCGCGGGAACGGGAAAATCAAACAAAAAGACAACCCAGCGGATAGACAGAAAAATAAAAAAGATGTGTTTGACAAACAGATTTTCTACTTCTTAAACGCTTAACTTCTTCTTAGAAGATTGCAACAAATGGGCTCGATGGGCGAAGGCCAAGGAACAAACCGGGTTTGCAAATTGCGTGGCTCGATTTTGCAAAAAAATACCGGAATTGGTCTGTAAATGACTGGAAGAGAATAATTTTCTTAGGTGAGTTTAAAATTAGTATAAACCAATCGGATGGTATCATATATGTGCGCCGAAAGGAAAATGAAGATTTACACCAGTGCACTATAATAACGCGAAATAAATTTCCACCAAGTTTTATGGTCTGGGGATGCATCAGCTACTATAGATGTGGAGACTTGGCGTTTATTAATGGAACATTAAACGCTAACGGGTATATTGACATCTTAAAAAAAATTTTGAATCCCTCAATTGATGCACCTACTTCTACATTAAACAGAGGAATGAATACATCCAACAAAAAGGTTTGGAAAAACTAAGCTAGCGTGGGAAGAGTCCCGATTTGAACCCGATAGAAAATTGTTGGCCAGTTTTAAAGAATCGCGTCAGTAGGAAAAACCCAAAAACTAAATTATAATTAAAGCAAGCACTAATTGAAGTTTGGGAAAACGAGATATCGGTGAAATATTACAGGAATCTTATTAACTCCATGCCCGATAGGATTTCAGCCGTCATTATAGCCCGGGGAAGGCACATCAAATATTAAAATACTTCTCAATGGTCATACAGCATACTTGCAACTATTCGAAAGTTTTTAAAAATAGCTTTTATTTTTACTAATATTTATTGTAATGAATTACTTGATTGTGCTAACAAATAAATACCTTTAATTTTAATTTAAATAAAGATTTCTTGTTCAACATCCTTGTTTTCCATAATTACCTTCCTTTCTATTTTAGTAACATAGTATTCCGTCTATTATTACAGAAAATGGATTGAATAAATGATTAAAAATTGAATTTTTTTTTCGAATCATCAAAATTTTTTGGATGGTAACATTTATCTGACCACTACTGTAAATATTCTTGTTCTTGCGATTTCATTCAGATGGTGCCGCGGAAATGATTGAAGTAAACGATGCCATTTTATTACAAATGAGGCATATGGGGTTCAATATAAATGAAGCACTGCTTCTTCAACAAGTGAGACCCCCCCCCCCCCCCCCCCCAATTAATCAGTTGAGAACTCTGGTAGTTAATTGTTTGTTTATATAACTAAATAATAGGAATATTAATTAAGAATAAATGTTTTTTTCCAGAAAAAGTTAATTGGTTCCATAACGCGATACTTGTGTTAATTAACGCGTACAAGGAACACAAGGAGTCATTGGAAGGTGGACTTCGAAGCTCGCAATTTTTTTCGAGAATTAGTCAAACCATGCGTGAGCAAAATTTTATTTTCACTTCACAACAGTGCAAGTGGAAATTTGCTTCATTGAAGAAAAATTACGTGACAAGGAGTGGTATAGTGATGGAGTGCCCATTAATTTTAAATATAGTGAGGAGATGGACGAAATTTTTGGATACAGCCACAGTATCAGTTCAAATATATACCTATGCCTCCTGAAGATTCTGACAATACCCACACCCAAGAGGAAAGCCTTGTTGCTCCAAGAACGAAACGACGGAGAGTAACTGTGGCGGAGACTGTTGCCGATTTCCGCAAAGAATCTGAAGTGAGGCACAAGGAAAAAATGGACAAACTAGAAACGGCCAATAATTTAGTTAGGCGGCAGCTAGATTTGCAGGAGCGAGCATTGGCCGAGGACAACGAGCTTATGCCCAAATTAATCGAAAAACATTGATTTATTTTTAATTTTAATTTTTTATTGTATACATACATTTATTAGTGAAATAAACCTTGAATTAAATACGCTTAATTTATTTTTAATTTAAATTTATTAATATTTGATAGAAAAAGAGATATTGATAGAAAAATGGATATATATTTACAAATGAAATAAATCTTGAATTGAATACGTAAGTTATCCATCATTAAATTTCTGACAGAAGTACCCGATCTTGTACTTGTTTGCGGTACTGGGATATCTACAGTGTTATTTCTTTCCGCATGCTCTATGCCTTCGTTCAAATAGTCAGCCACATTCATTTCCGGAAATTCAATGCATATGTTATATAAAACACATGCTGCAATGATTGTATAGAGGAATACACCAAGTTTCTATTAGGTAAGCCTTGTCACCCAAAATCCTTTCGTCCTGGTCGAAATAACACCCCACATTCTGCTTCACATTTTTGTAAATCTCGAAATTCCGAAAAATGCGATTATCGTGTACCGAGCTCTGGTAATCTACAAAACAATCTGTGAATTTCATTTTAAGGTCACAAATTGCTTGTAGTGTCACAGCGATGAACATTTTTCTGTTGGTGTACGCCATTCTTTTATCCGCAGGTATCCTGCATGCCCATGGGACGTAAGTACCATCAATTGCCCCTACGACGACTCCATTCAACCCACTTTGTGCTTCAAAACAATTTTTTATCTCCAATTTCCGTGCACGGTCCGGAAAGTTAATAAATTTATTAGCGAGTTTCGAATCAGAAAAATCGTTCAAATTTAATTTAGAAATATTTCCAATATTATTTATTAGTTTATTTCCGTGGTCTACAGCCATAGAAATAATATTTTTTTTTATTCTCACTCATTATAATTATAGACACACTTCTAGACGCAAACACTCTGTAGTATATTATGAATATAAATAAAAATTGACAGTTTGACATAAATAACTAAATATCGTTCACTGCGATCAGTTACTACCGAGTGACACCGATGTCTATTTGAGATTTCTAACTACGACAACCATTTTTTGCAGTGAACAGACCCGAGTGGGCGATTGAGCGATGTTATTCCTAATTGTATTAACCCTTTGTTGGTAAGCATCAAGCACATGTCTTTAATTAAAAATAATGCTTCACTGATAATTTCTTCATTCATTTGAAAATATGAATTCGGTATACTAAGACGCATCTGATCCGCCATATGATCATTATATTTGTTCCATAAATCAATCGGTGTTGATGGGATGCATGTAGGCAAAATTATAGAAAACAATGTTCGGATTTGTTTAGAATTTGACGAAATCACAGCATCTTCGAGAGCGCGGTCTCAATGAGTATCATTCTCTAGCAATCCCAAACGTTAACGGGTTTCTGTGTATGTGTAGCACAATACACCATTAAAAAGTTTAGTGTTTCCCATTATACTAACTTTGAAAGCAATTATTGTATTGCTGGATGAGTCAAAACATGTTTAGAATCTGACTCATTTCCGGTAACCAATGAATGTAATGGCTTGGTGGGGGTACCAACGTTGTCAATTTTCCTTAGCCACTGGCGCAACACAATCTAGGAGTTTCATTTTTAAACTTAATTACCTTGCAATATGGATACACAACGTTCATTGGTCCAATAGCAACGATTTGAAGTGAACTGTAATCGATTGTCACATTAGAATTGAATGCAGCTCGATAGGGATTAAACGCAACATTTCCACGTTGTCGATTTCGATTCCATCGATTTCACAATTTCATTTCACTCTTCGCGTTCCTCGTCAGTCTGACTTGGTCGCATACATCTTTGACTTACAGCATTGCGAGTTTTGCGACCTAAGTTGGTACATCTAATTGGTGGCATTTTGAAGAACCAAAATTCAACTGAAAATAAAAAATTGACTACCTTAGGTTTTCTGTATAACCATGAAAGCTTCCAAGTGACCCCCAATCTGCCAAAAAATTTTGTCGGTCCACGTGCCAACCACCTTGCATTTTATTAAGTTTAAATAAAAAAATATTTTGAATTACATTTTTATTCTAGAGTTACAGTCCTATTTTTAAATTTTGGGTCTTAAACATTGGTAAGCTGTCACTAACAAAACAATTGAATAAAATTCGCTGATCTTTGGCATTAATGATCCAAAATCAAATATGCTAATAGGATGTCTCGGAATCAAGAGAATGTTTATTTGTATTTAGCTCAATGATCCGAGTGCCACTACCGTTATTAACCAGCTTTGTAGAGGCCGTCTTCCATAAAATTTCAATTTTTTGAATAATAGTTATATTTATATATTTATTATTTAGAAGTATAGTCTATGTTTACTCAGAGTGGGCGCGCACCTTAAAGATCTTTTCCAATGAAATGAAAAATTATGAAATTTAAAGTTGCTTTGATGCTATATGCGGATTTCTTTGCTTTCTCCAAGGCAGTTGTAATCTAATCAGATTGCTCAATGGTGTTGGTCGTCTAATTGAAAATATAATCCATGGGTTATATTGGTTTTAGTTTAATTTATTCCACCACCCACTAATATACTTAAATATAACAATTACTTTTTAATTGAATTTCATTTCATTACAGATACAAAACGAATATCAAATAATATTCAATAATATAGCGATGAACGATTGAATGTTTCTAAACTTTGATTTTCCAATTCAAGAGTATTTATTTTTTCTCACACCCCTGAATGTATATATATCGGGAAACTGGAAAATTTAAAAAGAAAAAATCCGAATTTTCTTTCTTGCGGCATGAAAACTCAATATTTAAACAGGCGCATCAATATTTTTTTGTTTTTACACTGTTCATAGTGGTGCGCGATGATGTGTTGACTGTTAGTATGGTGTATACGAGTTTGAATGAGGTATGAGATTTCCAATATTCGTTTTTTTATACTTTTATATTTTTTGTGGCCAACAAAGTGGTAAAATTTAATTGGAAAATTTAAGTTTTTCGTGTATCTTGTCAAGAGGGGATGTTTCCCTTTACTCTTCGTTACTCGTAGATATATACGAATAATATTGTTATACGATCTGCCGTCATAAAATAATTCAAGCGTAAATAACAAATCGTTAAGTGGTGATTTCAGTTTTTATAGTTACTAATTTATTTTTGCCTTTCGTTCGTCGTCTAAATCTCATGCCAAAAAAATAAAAAGGAAATATTTTACTTGAGGTATTTTTCTGCTGTGGATATTACATAAAGCAACCATAAAGTATGGATCACTAATTTAATTTTTTCTTGACGAAGGAAGGAGATATAAATTTTAATTTGATGCGGGCCACCGATAGTGTTACGAGATGACGATTTGATGAGAACATTTTGGGTTATCAGATATCTACAATGTAAAAAGCTTATTATGTTTTCAGCTTCTAGGAAATCTAATTTTTTTTTATATAATATAAAACTTTTAATTAGAGCTTTTATGTAAACCTAATTATAAAACGGCAGAAAGTTACACATAAACTTTTTCACTGTTTTACAGAATAAAACAAAACTGTTTAAATCTAATTGTGAAGCTTAAATATGTTTATTAGGGGAATAAGGTGTATTTTAGGCGATAGGAATTTTAAATTCTATATTTTGACCCTAGATCTTTTCTATATAGCAACGTCTCAAAACGTTTAATCTGCTAATTATAAAAAAACAGCGAATACACAATTTGAAAAGCACCGGGAATATAAATTGTAACTAATTTAGCTTTAAAATATAATTTTGTACATTTTACAATTAAAATTTCAACGGATGCGTTACAAAATATATCCAACCACCAATATTCCACTCCAGCTTCCCCTCTAAACCAGCAGCAACAACAAAAAATATGTTTATCATCCGTGTAACATCGATAATATACCAGCATGACGCCCTGTTTATACGCAATAGTTAATAAGGATATTTTAATGAATAAAACTTTTACAAAATTTTTTGTTGTTTGTTTTAGTAATTTTTAATAAAAAAGCTTTCCAAATTATCCATGAAACCGTTAAATATAATACAGTAAGTAGAAAAACAAAAGACAAAAAAATTAATTTAACAACATTTTGTTCGAACCATTAATTGCGTATTGTATACCCAGCGAGCACTAGTTGTGTACATCCGAGCAACAGCACAAAGAAAATTGGTGAAAATAAAATTTCCGTGTTCCTACTTATCTTGTGTTGTACATCCAAAAATCAAATAGTCAATTAATTATCAAATTAATTTCGGTTCATTAACCAATAAAATTTATATACACAAGCAGAAAAATTTAATGAATTTTAATTAAACATTTTTTCAACTTCCTCCTCCCCCTCTCACATAAAGCATTCATATTTTGAACTTAAAGTTTTGCGAGCATAACGAGAAAATTATTTCGATCAATCATAATCATTCTTATTCGTTTTGAGCCGTTTCAAGGATTTGTTTTTGTTTTACAAGTTTTTAATTTAATTTTATTATCGTGTTACAAAAAAGTTTGAAAGTTGTATGTAGTAAAAATTAATTTTTTTATTTTTAAAATTTTTAGATAATTGTTTGTTGCTCTTTTCAGTACTTGTTCCGATAAACTGAAAAAAAATATGCTCATAGGATAAAAATAATGGAAGAACCTTTAGGGTATACAAGTTAAATTTTTCTAAGTAGAAAAACTTAAAAACAAAATTGAGGGGTGAATATGTTGTGGCCAACATCCGACTTGCTTTTACCACGAATGTATACTTGTATATCGATATACACCACACTTGATTTAGAAAGCGAAATATACAGAAGACCAACAAGGCGTTAAATTTATTTGAATCTCTTAATAATTTGTCCTTGTTTTGTAAATGTTGAATTCATCATTGTTGCAAAAATTGGAAAACCTTCAATGGAAGCCACCACTTCCATTACACAGATTTCCACCAAACTTCCCAGAACCTCCCGATTAATAGAAGAAGGTTAAACATGAAGTTTTATTCTCTTCTATAGTCAATCCGCCTGGACTGTAGAGATGCCGAACTTCGGCTAAACAAATTTTTTTTCTTACCAAAACTCGTCATTTCCGGTGAACTATTCCGGAACTAGTTTTCTGTGAAATTTACTTTAAATTCTCTTTGCTTATCATCGTTTTTCGTGAATCCTTTAATAGAATATTTAAAACATAAGAAACAGCTCATTTGAAATATGGTACTTGCAACAAATCAATTTCGTAGAAAAATCACTTGGATCTCCCAATTTGTGAGAAAAGCAATATGAAATTTCATCCCGATCGGTTAAACCGCCTAAGAATTGGAAAAGAAACGAATATTTGGTCTGAAGGGAACCACACGCACACACACATGCCCGCGTCCTCGAATAATAAACCAAGCATGACCGGAGATATTAAGGGTAAGTTTACGGTGCGTGGGTCCGGATCACCAGTATCGGTACGTTTAGGAAGCCTGCGCGCCGGCTCTCTACCACCATCGTAAGGCCCTATGCTGCTACGGTAGATATTATAACAAGCACGATATGTAGAGATAGCCTGACTACTGATCTGCGAGTAAAGAGTAACAAAATGAGAACGTTACCAAACGAATTATCGCTTAAAAAGTGACAACTATTATATTCATTAACGAATCTGAGCACATTTGAAACCGAGCCCACACGAATAAAGTCAAATGTTAATTATTTGGGAAAGTATATTAATGATCTTTTCGAGATCATCGAGAACAAGTCAAACGTGCACCACGAAATTAGAATCTAGTATCTACCCCTTATATGTAGCTCTTATCAACAGGCTATGCTAATAGAGGAGGCAACGAAAGTACCGGCTGTCCAGAGATAAATGACGACTAGAAGAGGTAGTGGTTGACCTAGAAACGACGAGTAAGAGGGGGATACCAACGTCAGGTGGAAACCAATCTAAAAATTAAAGGACGGAACAACACCAAACCGTTTCACCATTTCACAAACACCGCGACGAAACTTTACGTATGCGCAGATCTTATGGAACTGGAACAGTAATCCGGCTCTAAAAGATCTCGGGGAAAATAAAACCAGCACCTACAAAGCGGAGAAGGGTAGTCTAATTCTGTAGCATGAAAGATCTGCAGACGAAAAAACATCAATGTTGCGCGCCTTTTTGGGAAAAATATTAGGTAACGGAGCACAGGTAAAAACAAGGACAAACTATGGACAGGGTAGATTTATTTCTAGAGAGACAGAAGTTCTGCGACTGCTAAAGTCAAAATATTAATTAAACTGAACCAAGTCAATTTAATTGCTGAATGTGACGCCGGTTTTACACGAAACATAGTATTTAAAGAAAAAATTTTCAACATAAAAAATGTTATATGTCTCGAAAATAAAATAAAAATTATTACTTTAACTAATAAGGTCGGCTAATTTCCGCAAAAGTCATATTAGCAGTCATGATATCGCTAATGAGCTGAACATTGACCACAAAAAATTTTAAACAAATCGAAACATAAATCCAAACCGTTTTCGATAAAGCTAACCAATTTTGGGGACTGCAGCAGTGTTATTAATTCAACGACAAAAACTAAAAAATAAAAATTGAATTGAAATTATGTTTCAATTCCATTCCATTGATTTTCAATTAATTTTGGTCTAGACATGCATATAATATGGCAATAAAATAGTTTTATGTCGGTTTTCTGTTCCACATAACTAATCCGCGCGCTATTGCACCAAAAACTATAATCGATATCGGTGAGGTATATCTAGACCGTAGAAAATCCAACAGTTTTTTTTTTATTTCCGCGAGCTTTTCTTCTCAGTATTTTTCCTCTTGATTATTTATTTCGATTAAGTTCATTTTGATTACATAGAAAAGAAAATAGGAAATTACTTATTTTTACATGTACATATAAAATTCCTCCTATAAATACCCGGCAAGATCGATCAACCATTCATTATGTATACCGCATAATGTTATCGTAGGACGTTAATCGAAAATATAATCAATGAACCGAATAAAATATATAATGACTTTTCTATAGTTGCTATATATACCACACTATCATACTATCTACCTCTGGTTGTAACATTTTTGTTTTTTTTTGTATTTCGTTTATAATTAAAATAAATCAAATTAGTCCAAAAGTAGGAAAGAAACAATTTTCTTATCATACACAATTAATGCTCAATTCATTCAATGAACACATCGAGTTCACATAGTGAGACAAGAATAATTCACTCTGTAAAACAAATGAAGGCGAAATTAATGCAATTTTATAAATTATTTTGTTAAAATAAAAAGCTCGGAAAAGTTTTTTTTAAACAAAATACTCGTTGCCTTACATTATAAAGACGAAAAAGTTTTCTTTATTGCTACTTTGAACTTTTCCATTGTGACATATACGGTTTTTTGTGTACAGCAGCAGTATACAAATTAGATTGTTGTTGTTGTTGTTGTTGTTGTTATTTCGTCTTATATAAGTAAGATAATTTTCTTTACTTTTCTTCGTATCTAAAATGTATATTTATGTGTATATTATAGTTTTGTGTTGCAAATGAGTCTACAGAGTGGAATAATTATATGGTGGATGGAATGGATATCTGGAGGAAAAATGTAGAGCTAATTTTACCGGGAAGTAAATTGTACGTACTATACACATACTACATTACATAATATATAGTGCTGATAAGCAAATAGTAAGACGACGTTAATGAATGTCACACAAGATAGGTGAATGTCACACTTGACAATAAAATAAATTAGAGCCCAGATGCTGCTAGACTTTGTAATATGGTTATAAAATATGTATAGGTATTGTACATCAGATATATTTATAAAAATGGTAGTAGTCGTGCACCTCTATAATGCGTATCTTGTGTTCGGCTCCTTATTTTTATACAAAAACAAATTAGTTTTTTCTGTAATTTGTTTTTCATTCAACCCAAAAATAAAGTATTACAGTCAAACCCCTCAAAATGTAAAACACTAGGGCTGAACATTTACTAATTGACTAATTTTAACAATATACCGAGAATATTATAAACTACGGTGGCTTGGTTCCAGAATATACTATAATAAACTCGTGTTCTTCGCAAATTGCACAAAATATGTCCAATATTTTCTAAGTTTTAATTTTCTGGAGTTACACTGTTTTTTTTTTGATTATTACTTTTGGGACAATTTTTTATAATATGTCGGATTTTTTATTTTCTGACATTTATAGAAAGTTGTTAGTCATTACTAACTAATTCATGATAAATTTTATTAAAAAAAATTACTACAAAAAATGATATTTTTTTAAATTCTTAATTAAAATCAAGGAAAATGCATACAAATAAAATCAAGGACATAAAATATCAAAACAAAATTTGACAAAAATGTATGTAATGCAATACAGGAAACCCTCCAAGAACAGGATTAATTCGTTCCGTGTTTTTTAAAATCGTGTTGTTCGAAACTACAAAGAAGAAAATAAAAAAAGGTTACGTATTATTGTTGGTTATGAATTATGATACACAAAAAATAAAATAAAAGAGAATAACGAAAATCGTGTAGTTGGAAATCGTGTATGTATAATATTAAGAAATGGATATCTGTGTTCTTCGGAACCGTGTTCTTCGAATACCGTGTTCTTGGAGGGTTACCTGTAATCAATAGTAAATATAATTATGTACTTGTCGATTCCGATCTTTTTTTTAAGCGTTTCATGTATGATTTGGTTTAGTTCTAAATTATATAATTTTGTATATTAGTAAAATATTTATTAATCTGCTTGATAGCTCGCTCAGAATGACTATCTAAATTTTTCTAAACTGGTTCTTAGACCACCAATAATTCGATTGTTTGCCTAAAGCGATATCTACATTTTCGAATATAAACTACTGCATATAAATTATCTCATTGAGCGACATCTCTTGTAACTTAGATGAATTAATTTATAAATTTTCAAACAAAAATATTGAGCAACTTGAATCGGAAATATATATTGATCATAACAAAAAATTAAATATCATAAAAATTTAATATAATGAATGTTTGTTTTCAAATATCAAATTATATTTATTTCGGTGTAATGTTTATTTTGAACGTCAACATACACCGCCGACCATGAATCACTTGATTCATTTGATTGTATTGGTAGTCTGCACGGCGTACGAATTACTAGCAACTACTTGGGTGTGTGTCTTTGCTGCATTCCATCGGTTGAGTGTTGTTGACTGAACGCACTCCCTTGTGTTTTGGGTTTTGTGCACCCTTTTGTGGGATGGCGCGATGGAGGTAAAGGTGATGGAGCGAGACCAATGTGCATCGAGTGGGTGTGCGAAGCAATGCGGTCTAGAGGAATATTTTTGTTATATGTTTCTCGTTTGCATCAATGTAAAGTGATGCAAACGAGAGACAGAGAACACAAAAGATTCTTCTAGAACGTTTTGGCGTTGAGTGGTGCGAGATTTATTTCGGTAGTCAGTCTTGAGTAGAGTGTTAAAAAGTAAGAGGCTTGTAATTTTACGTTTTGCGGTAAGCCTGTAAGCCATATTGTTAATAAATATTAAATAAAAGTTATTGTTAAAAAACAATAATAAGGTGCTTGAGAAAACCTGGCCTTTCCCAGACAAAATATAAACCTAAGGAGATAAAAGTGTATAGAGGGGACCGCAGCAATTGTTAGGCCGCACCTATTTTACGGGCGGCTAACTCGCGGCTCTAAAGTGGTATTGAATGTTACGAATATCAAAGACGGCCGGCACGTTGAACGGATCCAAGGTGTACGATAATTTGTTTTTAATAATCGTTAGTGTTTTGTTTTGTTTTCGGGCACAGTAGTCGACAATTTTTGAATCAACTGATATTCAATTTCGGTATCAACCGATATACCGTTTCTTGTGGTCAATACCCAACGTCAACGCAAGTTATTCGTTGGCAGTTAGACAAGTATCGTATAATTGGTGGACCAGACGAGGACGTTCAAGAGTAAAGTAACGTGTCTTCGGGTGACCGGTTGAGGTCAATCAATTTTCGGTAGCGTGGTTTGCGGGTGAACGAGAAAGGTTATTCAGTCATTGTAGGTGTAGCATTTCGGTGACCACAGCCATAGTATTTGATGTGACCAAACTGAGGTTATCACTGGTGATGTGGTATATTTCGGTGGTCGGCCACAACAACATCCTGACTGTAACTAAACCGTAACTAACGTGTAGCCAACCGGCTGTTCGTGTTTATATTGGTATCGGTGAAAGGAGGAACAACAACGGTCCGGGCGTGATGTCTGTGGCAGGACGGTCACCCAAGGCCGCAACGGTAAACCAATTTTTTTTGCTAAAGTTAAGGTACGCTTTTTTTAAGTTTTTATTTACTTTTACTTTTTAAATATTTTCTTTTTTTATCTTGATTTTTATATAAATATAAATATTTTTTTTTTTTGTAATCGTGTACTACACTTCGGTGGTCGTGCACGCAAGCGGGTGGGCGTTGGTCTCGCCCCATAATTTTGTGGCGTGCATTTTGTGATTTTTCTGCTCTCTCCCTCTTTCTTTCCTTCCTCTTGATTTTCTTACCTTGGGTTGTTCCTTTCTGCAGACATATAAAATGAATCACTAATTTTTCGGGTCGGTATGAAGGGAGCGGCGACTCCATTCTGTGCCAGTGTTCTTTTTTGGTCCCTTGGTGTCCCGCATCAGGTTTCGGAACCAGTGCTTGCGCTGTTTGACTTCGAACAAATGCGCGCACCCAGGCACCTGGTTATAATTATTTGTTGTCATTCCTCAAGTTTCAGCCGATGAATTTCGGCGGAACATCTGGGTTTTTATTATTTGCGATTTTTTCTCGACATTCTGTTCACGGTGTAAGCCAGGAACATCGTTAGCCTCAAACCATGCGACCCTTTGCACTCCTCCCTGAGATGTAGCCGACAAAAATCACCGTGTGAGGCCTCTGCGATGTTTAGTGAAATTTGCGGGATGGCAGAAGTCATCCTGTAAGAAAATATTCAGTAGCTGATCAAGAATTAGGTTAGGTTTCAGTGGTTGACACTTAGGCCTGTTTTGGCCCATTGTGATACCACGCATCCACGCTACATCATTAACCCATTCACCTATTCACCTACTCACACAACTACAGTATTACGGCGCTGAATTCTGCACTCCATCAGAGGGTCTTAGTTGTGTTTATTAACAGCACCGATCGTAATCGATGATGAAAATTCGATTTGCATCTAGCCTCTGATGGGATTCGAACCCAGTACCTCCCGGTCCAAGTGCCGAAGCTTTAACCACTGCACCACTTGTCCGGTTGATCAAGAATTAAAATGGATAGAAAAAATATTTTGAACACGGTAACTCGTAACATTGAGCATAGTGAGCATGCAACAGTGTAACAACTCAGAATTCACTCATTTCTAAGATATTCAAATCAATAGATTCCAAATAATAATTCATATTTTTATTATTGTGTATCAAAAAATACTCTCTTATGTAGGTATTTCGAGCTAATAAATCCAATTCCATTTAAAAAATCACTCAATTTGCGAAAGAAATTAATATTTGAAAATTTGCATAATATTAAAGAATTATAAAAATTAAGATCCGGTTGAGGATCTATTCCTATTGAGGAATAGAAAAAAAATATTTTACTATTCAGAATGTATTTACATAAAAAACGTTTACAAACAATTTTGAGTGATATTTTCAAATCGGTCTACTGAAAAAGTAAAAATTTTGCATTGTGTCACTCATGCAGCAAATGAGCGAAATATGGAAGCAACTACAGGTTGAATGTGAATTTTTTATAGAATTTAGTTTTGTTTTTATTAAATATAATCTCCCTCAACTTCAATACACTTATTCCAATGATCTTCCAATAATTTTATACCATCTCTGTAATGATTTTCCGGAAACTATGAAAAATACTGTTCCACGCGGCTGCAATAGCTTCTTCATTCAACGAAAAATGCTTTCCACCAAGGAATTGTTTCAGGTTTCTGAAGAGATAGTCATCGCTGGAAGCCAAATCTGGTGAATACGGTGAATGTTCAAGCAATTCGTATAATTAAATTTAGCCATCGTCAAAAGACTCATGTGAACAAGTGCATTGTCGTGATGAAAAATTATTTTTTCTTCTGTAAAGCGGGGTTTTTCGCGAATTTTTTATCCAACTGGTCCAAAAGGTGACAACAACATTCAGAATTAAACAAATTTTTTAAGATAATCAATCACCAATATCCGGTTTGCATCCTCAAAAACAGAAGCCATGACCTTTTTGTCAATCGTTCCTACTTCACTTGTTTTGGAGTTGAGCAACCAGCTTCAATCCACTTTAAATATTCTTTTTTAAATTTAAGACCATGGTGGTAGATCCAAGTCTCATCCATAGTTATAAATCTACGCACAAAATCGGTTTTATAAGCTTCAAATTACGCTGAGAAATTTGTTTTCGATTCAGTTTTTGTTGAATTGTTATCGAATGTGGTACCAGTTTTCCAAGCAGATTTTTCATACGTAATTCTTCATATAAAATATGGAATACTAGTTCGTCCGAGATGCCTATGGTATGAGCAATTTCACGTTTAGTCAAACTTGCATCTTCACAAACAATATCATACACTTGCTCAATGATTTCTGGGGTTGTTGCACTTTTGAGGCGTCCAGTACGTGGTTCATCTTTACTGCTTGAACGACCACATTTAAACTCTAGAACCCATCGATGCACAGTTGGAAATGAAGGAGCAGATTCTTTAAACACTTTTACCATTTTTGTATCAATTTCTGTTGCTGATAAACCTGCCAAAACAAAGAGTTTTATCACTGCATGATATTCGGTTTTTCCTATGAAAACTAGTTCACTGACACATCAACTTCTAATAGCTTGTAAACAAAGAATGTATTGCCAGATCGAAATACAAATTGTCATGTATTCAAATGAAAGATGAAATATTAAAATATCGTATAAATTCCTATACTGGTTAATATGTATATGAAGCTAGCCCGATACTCAGCCCTAAGAAAAGCGATGGCAACACTAAACTATCACTATCGTAAGAGTAAACTATCCCAGCCCGAAAAAATGTCACATTCGCAACAGTCAACAGTGTCATGATACAATGTCATGACATTTATAACATTCAGCCTGAAGTTTTAAAATTACGTTTATGTCTTTTTAAGATATATTACAATTGCTTGGTAGCCTAGTCAGACCTAAACTCTTCATTTAAATGAAGCAGCCCGATATTCAGTTCCCGTTAGCAATAAAAAAAAACTATAACTATCGATATAACGGGAATAACCGGGATGTAAACGTTCGAATCTCGTCTCAGAGCCACTTCACAACCACTTGGAATATACCGCCGGATTCGTTGAAGTTTTGACTAGAAATTAAAAGATTTGTAGAAAAATTCTATCTGGAATTGTCTAGATATAGACGCTTGAATCTCTACTGACAGGCGATTCAGAAGCACGAATTCGGCGATATATGCTAAGTGACCGGTGTGAAATTTTTGGACACTTTTAAATTTTTGGACACTTTTATAATTTGGACAGATATTTACGCGAGTGTCCAAAACTAATTTTTTTAGAAATAATTTCGATTTTAGACAGATATTTGCACACGTGTACATTTCTAAAAAATGTAAATACAAAAAAAAACATTGTTTATAGAAAAGATCAAATTTTTGTATTTCATATAGCTACATATTAAATTTTTGAGAAATTACTTTAATGATCAGGAATATGCGGTATATGCAATTTTCATATGAGAGGATGCCGTTGTAGGTTATGGTAAATTACACAAATCTCAGAGATTGGCTCCCATAGTGGCTATATAGGTTTGAAAGGAACACTATGGAACTAAAATGACCTAATGCCATTTCGAAATGAACCGCGGGGCTCTCGTATATAATTTTTGAACATTCACGCTATCCGCGATTTTCATCTGAAAAAATGTCATTGTAGGTTATGGTAAATTACACAAATCTCAGAGATTGGTTCTCATAGTGGCTATATAGGTTTAAAAGGGGATACATTATGGATCTTAAATCATCTAATGCCATTTCGAAATGAGCCGTAGGGCTCTCGTATATAATTTTTGAACATTCACGCTATCCGCGATTTTCATCTGAAAAAATGTGGTTGTACATAGATTAAGGTAAATTACACAAATCTCAGAGATTGGCTCCCATAGTGGCTATATAGGTTTGAAAGGGGATATATTATGGAAATAAAATCACTAATTCCATTTCGAAATGAGCCAATTTAAAACTTATAATTAATTGTTATTGAAGCCGCATCCCAAAATTACCATATACAGTTTTATCAATTTCCCTTAACCTAACGATTAACGAAGTTAAATTTCCATTCTCCGCTAGTTTTCGTTTGCAGTCGAGCATTATACTATGTGTTACATTAATATTTGTGCTCATGAAAAAATTATTTTAGTTATGTTTCCTAGATTATAAAACTCATGTAATTTTTTTTTTTTTTAATTTTTTATCACAATGTAATTAATTATTAAATTACGTTTCATTTGGCATACAATTTATAAAAAAATTATCAGGATTTACGTATAAAAAACCGAATTTACTCTGTTGCAAAAGTAATTGTGCTACAAATTATTGTTGCAAAAGTATTTGTGTTGGGACAGTTTTAATAAAAAACGTTACTAATTTATATTATGTAGTTGATTTTATTTAAATTTAATATTTAGTCTGCCCACCGTTATTTAATATGACCTCATTTAGTCTTCTGGGTATGCTGTCAAATAATTTGGAAATAAATTCTAGAGGTATTTTACTCCACACCTCAACAATCTCATCCCATAACTCCTGCTTGCTTCGTCCAACTCTATATGGTATATTTCGTTTTACATAGGCCCAAACATTTTCTATAATATTTAAATCCGGGCTTTGCGGTGGCCAATTTATGCGTTGTTGGTCTAAATCATTTAAAAACTTGGTCACAATAAATGCTTTATGGGCAGGGGCATTGTCGTGCTGAAGAATAAAGTCAAGCCCAATTATTTTTGAACCAGCTACCAATGCTATATCATTCAGCAGTTCCAAATAGGTCATTTGGTTCATTTTCCCAGACACCATTGCTAGTGGTCCTACTCCGAGGTTGGTTATATAACCCCAAACCATAAGACTTCCTCCACCGCCTTGACGTTGTGTAGCATAAACACGACGTTTGTTTACCTTTTCTGGCTCCGAATAATAAAATTTGCGACCCCAAGATCCGTCTAACGATACCGAAGATTCGTCAGTAAACAAAACGTTTCTCCAAAATTCGGGGGGCTTGTTCATATGCTGCTTTGCAAACAACAGCCATTTTATTTTATTTTGTTTAGAAATATAAAACTTTTTGGTGCATGTATAGGCCTGTACCCCAGCTTCTTTTAAACGACGAGAAATTGTGGAATGGCGTATTTGGAGTTCTTTGTTATCCTTTAAAGTTTTAGTGAGACCTCGTTGACTTAAATGTGCATTTGTAAGCATACATCGAGTGATGTAAGCATTTTCTCTGGCATTAGTTATTCTTGGTCGTTGGCGTACTCCGATATTTTGCACTGTTCCGCAAATATTTTGCTTCCGAACTTGATACCAAATGGTATTTTTATGGCACTTGTACATTTTCGCCAGTTCTTCGGCTGAGATTCCCAAATTATATTCGGCCGCAATTGCAGATCGGGTTTCAATACTCAGTTCGCGGGTTTTTGGCATATTGTCACGATTTTTAATGCTCACAATTCAATGAAACTTGCAAAACTCTTTGAAAACGTGTATTTTTGAAAAAAAAAATGCTGAAACAGTTATTTCAATGCACCATTTGTTGATTTTTTTTTAGAATTTTGCTAACACAAATACTTTTGCAACAGTAATTTGTTACACAATTACTTTTGCAACAGAGTAAATTCGTTTTTTTATACGTAAATCCTGATAATTTTTTTATAAATTATATGCCAAATGAAACGTAATTTAATAATTAATTACATTGTGATAAAAAATTTAAAAAAAAAAAAAATTACATGAGTTTTATAATCTAGGAAACATAACTAAAATAATTTTTTCATGAGCACAAATATTAATGCAACACATAGTATTATTGTAGTCGAATATTATATGGTTATTCTCTGTTTAAAAAAAAATATAAACAATGGTATGGTACGCCTACAAATTTCCAAAGAGATGTTTGAAAGTTCAACATCGTTAGATTGAAACGAAATGGTCGGTATAATTTTGGGATGCGCATGCCATGAATGGAGATGGCAAAATCAATGTTTTATGATCTAATTTATGGCTACAAAATAATTCTGATAATGATTAGTATTTGTGATATTCGCTACATTTTAGTAGAAGTTTCGGGTGTAATCCGCTCATTATTCCAAAATATATAAATGCATCAATTAAATGTTTATTGAACCTATCTATGAATATATCTTTTTGTATAATATATCAAATTATGCGTTTATTCTTAAAAAACAGTATATCTTAGCTGATCGTGGACAAGACAATTAAAAATAGGAAAAACCCGCAATAAAATTGTGGTGAGGACGAAAGCTAACAACGCTATATATCTCTTTGAAATGCATTTTTTCGATCGACAGATATAGGAATATGATTTAATATAATCCACCTACAAAATAAATTAATTTGAAGATGAAATGATATATGTGACTACGAGAGCCCTACGACTCATTTTGAAATGGCATTAGGTGATTTTAATTCCATAATGTATCCCCTTTCAAACCTATATAGCCACTATGGGAGCCAATCTCTGAGATTTGTGTAATTTACCATAACCTACAACGGCATCCTCTCATATGAAAATTGCATATACCGCATATTCCTGATCATTAAAGTAATTTCTCGAAAGTTTAATATTTATTTATTTATTTCATTTATTAATATGTAGCTATATTAAATACAAAAATTTGATCTTTACTACAAACAAATTTTTTTTTGTATTTACATTTTCTAGAAATGTACACGTGTGCAAAAAAAATTAGTTTTGTACACTCGCGTAAATTCTGTCTAAATTATAAAAGTGTCCAAAAACTTCACACCGGTTGCCAAGTGCTCGTAAATCGCCTGTGAGACAAGATTCAAACGACTATATCTAGATAATTCCAGATATAATTTTCTGCAAATGTTTTGGTTGTAGTCAAAACTTTAACAAATCCGGCGGTTTATGCCAAGTGCTTATGAATCGCCTGTGAGATTTTTCGGGAAATATTCTAGTTTTGTAGCCTAGGTTTTAACGAATCCTATATTGTATAAGTGAAGTGGTTGTGAATCGTTTGTAAGGCGATAGTTAAACGACTATATCCAGATAACTCCAGATAGAATTTTTCCGAAGTTCTGTCGGTTTCTAGTCAAAACTTTAGCAATTCCGGTGATAGGTCAATTGCTCGTGAATCGTTTATGGGGCGAGATATAATAGAATATACTTCAATTAATATCCGATAAACTTTTTTACAAGCTGAATTTAGTTCCCATAATTCCACTTAAAATATTTTTAGAATTTTTTTTTGAAAACTTGACCTAGTAATTTTTTTACTTTCATGTTTCAGCAGTAACAAATTTCTTTTTATTATTTTTATCAAAATTTACAAGCCACGATTAGTTCGATATTTATTTAATACACAAATAATTAATAGTTATAATTTGCGTGTGACACAAATTTTCTTTATAGTTATAATTTGCTTATATTTTGTGTCATGACATATTTTTAAAGCACTTTAATTCAAAAAATTAAAAAAAAAACATTTCTAAACCCTGTACACAAGCAACAAAGGTTGGAGCTCACCAAGCAGCGCATGACTTCGGTTATAAACTTGTAACATTCTCATAGAAGAACAATTTTTGACTCGTCGTATGTAGTGTAATTTCATGGGGCGCTATTAAATTTAATTTTATTTATGGGAAGAGTAGAAATTCATATAAAGATATGCTGCAATCTGTTTTTCCAGATATTCAGGAGCTATTTCGGCTTCCTCACTGGATTTAACAGGATAATGTGCCAATGCATAATGCCCGTTCCCATGGCCTCCTTATTCTCCTTAATATCATCGAAAACGTTTGGAACTGGCTTTGAAATCTGCTTTGGCACAGATTTCGTTGGACTACTGAAAATCTTTATGTGATTCTATCATGTACAGGATCTTTTAAGTAATTTTAAAGAATAGGGGTACAAGAACATTTCTAGAGAGATTAAAGAATTTCTTAATAAAAAAAAATACATATTACAATAAAATTAAAATATAAATGACTGTGTTTACATTATATTACTAAGTTGCGTCTAATCAACTGAACCGGAAAACTAACATTAAATTAATTTGCTTTCTCAGAATATTTATCGATTATGAATTTATCTAATAGGGATTTTTTCATTTTCAATAAAAATATTTCGTTGGTTCCATGAAAAATTACAGTAAAATTTTCATTTAAAAGTAAAATTACAAATGCATCTAATGAAATGAACCGCGTATATGTTCAATTAGCACGTTTTTTTTTTAATATCAGTACGCCCGATCAGAAAATGGTATATAGATACAGTCAACTTCTTCATCATTTGCGACAGCTATAGAGGTCTTGAATTCATCATGGCTTCAATCTTGGTCAGCAATGTGAAGAACTCCTCTAGTGTCAATATGGACCCCAAACCACCCGCCCTAAATAAATTTTAGCCTGACAGCTATCTCAAATATTCCATTTCTACCAAGAAAAAAAAAAGTTTTTCTCAAATTAAGTCCAAGCCACACAAATGTGTGAGTAAAAAAACATAGTATGTAATGTCGTTTTTGATAAAAATTTCGCTTGATTGACGAAAATAAGTTTGAAAGGAACGCACAAATGTGTAAGTTGGTTCAAAACACATACAAAAAAAGATTTGACATGATTCTTTTGCCTTACCCACACAGTTGTGTGGGCAGGCAGGAAAAGGGATATGGGAAAAATATGAGGTGCTCATGGTAGAATGAATTTCTAATTTAATTGAATTTTTACGAAATATATGTTTGCGGTTGCTATTGGCACCAACAAACTGTGTGCCATTATCGCTTATTATTGTATGGCAAGTACCCCTCCGTGAAATAAATCTCGTTAGTAATTCATATACCTTTATGGGAATTTGACCTTCATACTGTTCGTATCTGGTATAGACGTAGATGTCCATTATTTAACTTTCGGTCGTTGCTTGACTTTTACTTTGACGCATTGGTTTGCTACTGCTCTTGCCTGGGGGGGTAACCCGGTCCAGGATGATTGTGAAGCAGGTGTACGTCTCTAAATATGCATTTTCGAATGCTGGTTTGATGCTGGTTTGATGCTATTATAATCGGATGCAGGATGCAAATGAATTATGAAGTCGGCTTCCTACCCGAATAATGCCTCTCTCGGCTAGGAATGGGTTCAAGCTGTTCAACTTGCTGTTTCGCGACAATTATTTCTTATTTTTGGAACTCCGATCTTTGAATTTCATTAATCAAAATCATCTCCACAGCAACTAATTCTTCTCTGGTTGTTATCTTCTCTCGAGGTTTTCACGTGGTTATGTGTGTCTTTAAACAAACATCTGTGTCCACAGATGCACAGCATAAATTGCATACGCCGCCGCAAATAATCTTATTTCCTTTCTGGACTGCAACCATCTTGGAGTTTGAACGTTGGCCTTTCCGAATATTTGGTTTCGAAGTCCCAACCATGACTGTAGTAGGATGTTTCGAGGAAGTTCTTCGTGCCCAATTAATATTGTTCATCCACAGATTTTGGAATAATATTTTTATGTGGATCATTACTGGTGACAACCAACCAAGCGGGTTAAATGTTCTGCTGGCATCGGACAACAGTGTTCTTTAGTGTGCCTTTCTCGTTCAGGAAGTTGAACCGTGAATTTAAAATTGTCATCATAGAGTCACATTGTTATCGAAGGACCTTTGGGGTTTCTGCATTCTCTTCGATAACAGCTAATGTTTGTTAGTCAGATACTTCCGTAGCTTAAATCCATGTTTCCTTAACATATATGTTAACTGGGTCAATAGATATCTTGCCTGTTGTATGGACTGGGTCTCCAACATTAAATAATCTTTGGTTATGTTTTGTAATATGGCTTGTGCTGCCTCTGATTGACTGAACTGCAATGTTCCCAAAAATAAACTTGCAAGCCTCTCACATTGTTGTTGATCGGATGACTCTCTAATATGTTTGGCTACCTCCAAAACTTTGCATAGTGACCTATCGATGTCTAATTGAACATTAAAACTTTTAGAAGTTTTTTTAAAATCGTCCATGATATTAATTTATTTAAGATTTTTTCGGCATTCCGGACAAAATATTATTTTTAATGCCTTTGATACAATGTTTACGAGTTTTCTAGCCATAGAAAAAAACCAGGCCATTTACTCACAATATATCTACCACAAAAAGTAGAAACCTGTTTAGTAGACTAACTTTTTATTAGTATGAAACCAAACTATCAAGAAGTGACCTAAGGAAGTTATCATCTTTGTAAGGGTTTGTGTATCTTTGTGTACACACGTACTCGGCGGCTAAAAATGGGGGGAGTGCATTTTTCTAGTCTCCCTTCCTATATCAAGCCAAGAATCGTTTGAATCGAAATCAACAAATTCGCGAGTTACATTATCCTGGCTTCCAATGATTGAAAAAAGATGTCTGCTCTTAAAAGTACGTCAATTGCATCTTCTTTGTTGAAATTAGCATCCGCGAGCCGTAATTGATTCAGAATATTAAGATCCGCTGCTGATAATTTGAATACATTTCACACACCTTTGGAATAATGAACGCTTGTATTCTCAAAGTATTTGCGTGATCCGCAATTGTCAATTCTACTAAGCCCAATGATAGCTGCGTTTTTTTGAAAAACAGTCGGGTTGTGTTCGCGATAGCTTTTTTCAAATTTGTCCAATTTAAAAATAGAAATTTAATATTTTATAAATTTAAAAAGCTAGATTTAATGGTCATCTAAGTATAACATAAAAAATCCATTATAAAAGTTCTGTAGTGTTCTTGTAATATCGTTGCTCTGTATAGTTCTACACTACTCCGATTTTATGTATAGAGTTATACAGAACAACGATGTTACAAGAAAACCATTCAATTTTTAGAATGGATTTTTTCTGCTATACTTAGATTGCCGTTAAATCTAGCTTTCTTATTTTAAAAAACATTAAATTTCAATTCTTAAATTGGACAAATTTTGAAAAAGCTATCGCGAACACAACCCGACTGTTTTTCAAAAAAACGCAGCTGATGCTACTGGACTTACGGTGTATACGTTCGTTTCACCTTCAGCTGTTGTCCCGCTTTTAGCTCCGATACCAGCTACAAGAATTCTTCAGCTTGCTGGTTGGTCATCTTCTGGTTTCCTTACTTCATTCGATGACCTGTGCAATGATGTGTAGTGTTTCCTGTGGCATTGTTGGTATATAGTTTTGGACCTACAGTCCTGCAACCTGTGATCTCAATTCAAACAGTTTATACATCTGATGCTTTTTCAAATTGCATCAGATTTGATGCCCGATGTCATGCTCTTGTACGTGTCGCATTCGTATATTCGATGATCTTGCTGTTTGCATACTGGACATGATGACTCTGAAGCTGTTTCAACTGGCTATGCTTATGCTGATATTCTTGGAGTGATATTCTTCGTCTACTCCCCATCGTATATTCATACCTCAATTATATATTTTGAATGAGTACAAAGGGCCGAATTTCAAAGGGCCGAATGTCAAAGGGCCGAATGTGTCGATGGGCCGAATGTCAAAGGGCCGAATGGGTCGATGGGCCGAATTGTTTTTTGTTTTTAGAAATATAATTTTTTAAATTTGTTGTTTATGGAATATTTTGAATTTTTTTTTTTTTATTAACCATAAACGAATTTCTTACGAATTCATGTATTTTACTATTTTTCATCTTTGGATATTCATGAAATTCCACGTATCTACGAGGGTATATCAAAAAGTCTTGCAATATCATATGAAAAAAAAAGAGCGAGTGAGACAACAATATATTTCCAAAACCATTTTTTGTCACGATGAAACTTCTAGAAGAACTTTTCGATGTAAATTTTACAGTTTGTTTGTTTTTGTCAATTTAGTAACACGTGTTTTGAATTTTTCTTAAAATGAATGAAATTGAATATCGCGCCGTTATAAAATTTTTTCTGTAAAAATGGAAGAAATGCAATTTATATATTCAACTATATATCAGAAGTTAACGGCGAATCTGCACCATCATATGCCACAGTAACAAGGTGAGTAAAATTATTCAAAAGTGGTCGGGAGTCATTAGAAGACGACAACCGCTCGGGTCGGCCAGCAGATGCTATTAGCCAAGAAAACGTAATTTTGGCCGAATCTGTTGTATTGGAGGACCAGCGTATTTCTGTTTCACAGTTAGCGTGGAGACTTTTTCTTTCATACAGTACCAAATATACTATATTACATGACCACCTTCACATGTCGAAAGAACAAAAAAAATGCGTCTTCAAACTTCAAAGGCGATTTTAGATATGTAAAAGAAAATTTCTTGGATAACATAATAATAGGCGATGAAACATGGCTTCATCACTGGGATCCGGAATCCAAAAAAGAATCGATGCAATGGATTAAACGTAGTGAACCACCACCAAAGAAATTCAAAACTAAACCGTCTGCTGGTAAGGTTTTGGCAACAATTTTTTGGGATGCTGAAGGAATTTTGATAATCGATTATATGCCACCGAAAACCACAATCACGGGCATATATTACGCAGAGGTTTTGCGAAAATTGAAAAAAGCGATCCGGGAAAAACGGCCTAGGAAAGTTAGGAAAAAAATCTTGCTTCTTCACGACAATGCACCAGTGCACAAGGCTAATATTGCTCAAGCTTCATTAAAGGACTGCGGCTTCGTGGAAATTCTGCATCCACCGTGCAGTCTAGACTTGGCACCCAGTGACTACTTTCTATTTCCCAATTTGAAAAAAACACTAAGGGGCCGGAAACTTTCCAGTGACAATGAAGTACAGTCTGTTGTAAATGAATATTTTATGGAGCAAAAGAAATCTTTTTTTTTAGAGAGTTTAGGCAAGTTAATTGATCGATGTGACAAATGTATGTCCTTAAAGGAGATTATGTCGAAAAATAAAAATATTGCTGTCTCACTCACTTTTTTTTCATATGATATTTCAAGACTTTTTGATTTGCCCTCGTAGTCAGCGATACATTTTGGTGAAGGAACATTTTGTCATACGCTACCTTGAGACATTCGGCCCTATGTCAGCCTTCTGATAATAGGTATATGGTACAAAAAAACAATTGAATTAAATAAAAAAAATATGTTTCTAAAAACAAAAAAAAAAAAAACAAAATCGGCCCTACGACATTCGGCCCTTTGATGTCGTACCATATATTTAACTTCACTCTAAAGTAAAAATTAGGTCAATTAAATATTTTTATATCTAAAAACTGATTTCTATTTAGTGTTTTGAGTATTTTGAGTGTACAGGTAATTCCATTTAAAAATATGATTTCGCCTAAATGTTTTTTTTGGTACACTATCACTAATACACACATACAGTGGCTCACAGCCAAAATGATGCAAGCCATTTTTTTTTTAAGTAAATATCCAAAAAACAATTATAACTATCTACTTTTAATTTACATTTTTTATAAGCTTCAGTATTAATTGTTAATTTCATAAAACATAACAAATAAAAATTTCAATTTATAACAAAATAGTAACAAAAATCAAAATTTCTACGTAAAAACATGTCAGAGCTAAAATGATGCAGTTTTAAAAATTCTATAAAACATTAATTCATATGTTTGTAACTGATATTATCACATTGTATAATTAATTTATTAAGATTTGGTAGAATATCCAATTTGTTTTAGAAACGCTTTGAACCTTTTTGGCATCGCATCTACGAGTTTTTTCGTGTACTCTGGAGTTATTTTACTCCACTCTTCTAACAATGCTTTTTTATGCCCGCTACATTATTAAACTCATATTTTCCGATTTCGCTTTCAAGTTTAGACCATAAGTTTTCAATAAAATTGATGTCTGGTGATTGGGTAGGCGTTTTCATGACATGAGGGGTATTCCAAATGAGCCAACTTTGAACAATTCGAGATTTGTGTTTCGGATCATTGTCCTGGTAGAACCGTAAACGATCTTTAATATTTTACTTTTCAGCACTTTCCTCCATATTTCTTTTTAGTATGTCTAAATATATATTTTTGTTCAAATTGCCTTCGATAAGCTCTAAATTTCCAACTCCGGAAGAGGCTATATCAGCCCGTAATATAACATGACCTCCACCGTGTTTAACAGTGCTTCGTAAATTTTTAGCGGCTAGCTCCGTATTAGTATTTATCCATACGTAGTTTCTTCCATTTAATCCAAAAAGGTTAAATTTGCTTTCATCAGCAAATAAAACCGTGTTCCAGAATGTTTTCTCTTTGCTTTTATGGTCTTGGGCTAATTTAATTCTAGCCTTACAATTAACTTCACTGATGTATGGCTTTTTCCACATTGTTCTACCATGAAAATTTGGTTCTCTTAATATTCTGCGTATTGTTTCTGGATGGGATTTTTTATGTAAATATTTTCAGCCTTCGCGGCCCATTTTGGAGCACTTAATTTGGGGTTTTTTCATTTTTTGGACAATCCATCGACAATCTTGCAGGCCCGTAGAAAAACTTGTTTTCACCATTTCTGCATATTTTCTGTGAGTTTTACCATCTTTAAAGTGTTTGATAACTAATTAACGCGTTTCAATACTTAACAGGCGACCCATTTTTTCAATTATTACAAAATTTCACTTATATTGACGCACTATATTGATAATAATCGCACAGAAGGTTGCATAAAACTGACACTCAAAATTATTTTCATTCAAAATTTTGTTTTGTGTAGGAAAAGTACTGCAATTTTAAAAATAAAGAGAGTGCATCATTTTAGTTGTGACATGTTTTTACGTGGAAATTTTGTTTTTTGTTACTATTTTGTGATAAATTGAAACTGTTTATTTGTTTTGTTTTATGAAATTACCAAATAATACTGAAGCTTATAAAAAATGTATATTAAAAGTAGATAGTTATAATTATTTTTTGGATATTTACATACTTAGAATGCATCATTTTGGCTGTGACCCACTGTAGTTTTCACCTTTGATTTTTTTAGGAATTATTTCATGTCTGTAGTAGATTTCATAATAGTTCTGATAGACCAGGTGAGAGTTGCTATTTAATTCGGTTCTGTTCTTCTGTTTTACAAAGTCGTGTATTTTGTTGGTACCATCCAAAGATTGTTTTAACTATTACTAATGTAAAAACTGAAATGTTGATACTCGCTCGAGTTTATGAAACGTTATAGTTAAAGTTAACAACAAACTAATTAAAATTAAAAATTATGTAATTGGATGATTTTTCATTTAAAATACTCGCACCGACATTACAAGTTATTTTTACTTCAGCAGAACATAAATATATATTTTAATTGCACATCTTAAATTATCCGATATCTCGCTTTGCACACTCGAATATTCTTCTACACTTAATACTAATTAAATCTAATTTGCATATTAAACTAATTAAATAAAAAAAAAATCTAAATATAATTTATATTTCACGATTTTTCGAAAAACTATTCAAGATTTCTATGTCATAAAACGGCAAAAAAATATTTTCCCAAGTTAAACTTGTGAAAAACTATAAAAACTGTATTTCAATTATTTTTATGCAAAGTGTATTACAGTGAAAAAACTTAACACTCCATATCTTTGCACACGTACATACATACATCTCTATACTATGATAAAAATTCGCATATACGGGATAAAAATGTTACATAAAAAAAAATTAATTAAAATAAAAAATAATATTTGTAGCCGAAAGCTTTATGCAGTGGAGTAAAAAAATGAGCTTCCATAAATAATTTCATTTTTCTACATTATTGTGTTAGAGAAAATCGCTTCCAGCCATTAATAATAAATAAAAAGAAAGTTCAAAAGAGTTTTTTGTGCTGTTAACAAAAAAAAAACCGCTCGGAAAACCGTTTAAAAATAAATTCATATCAATGTGTTGTGTATTGATAATAGACATACAAAAAAAATTGTAAAGCTTTTCCTTTTCTTGGTTATGTTGTAAATTATATGTAAAATGTTGCACACAACAGAAATATGCCAACCAGCCGAAAAAATTGCTTTTATAATTTAATTATAACCATTATATGATCTACCGGCGTACACATATAATCATATGTATATATTATGTATATATGCTGCTAGGGTAGTAAATTAGCAATATTACTATTTTTATGCGATGTCATAAAAACATGAGTCTTTATTATGATAAATATGTTGCGGGTGGGTTAAATGCGGTGTATAACTTTTAGATATGCGTTTCACGATGAAACCGCCTCGTTTTGCTTGTTTTTCATATATAGTATGTATGTATGTACGAGAATAACTAAACGAGGAGTACAACAATTACAAGAATTTGGTTAGGTATATGATTTACATGATGATGGTAGATATTTTATGTATACTCATTAAATTAAACAATTTTATCAAAATGCATACAATATGTCGAGGATGATTATTTTTCATGTTTGCTTTGAGGGCGATTTGTGGTTAAATACGCCAGTTATTATTCTGTACTTTGAACAAACAATTTCATTTCAGTAGCATATCCCGAATCGTTCGAGAGAATACTGTTAAGTAATTTAATACTAATGAATACTAATGTAATTAATCTTTCGGTTTTGGTTTTTGTGTGGGGTCGGTAAAATAATTCTAGAAACTATAATAAATCATTGTTACATCGAAGTTTGTCATATGAAGGTCGGAATGAAAATAAAGCAACGGGAATCATATAATTCGTTGACTGCATTATTTCATAGAGAATATTACTTTAAAAAGACTTTATCCATTAAACAAAATTAAAACAAACAGTATAGAATCAGATGTTTGATATTCACAACAGTGATTCCTATCGTCTATGTTAATGAAAGGAAGAAATTGTTGAATTGTTTATCGAGATTTAAACCCGGTGCCTCCCGGTCCAAGCGCCAAAGCTTTAACCACTTTGCCGTTTCGCCAGTAAAATAGTTTTTAGTTTTCTGTTAACAAAATATCCAATAAACTAGGTGAACAACATTTCTCAACGGAATATGGCGTAGTTTGATAGTGAAGGAAAGGAAATAAGATAATATTATTTTATCCTAAAATGTCCCTAATACGCTTGCTGTCGAAAATTATACAAGTTAATTTTCAGTTTATCAAATGAAAAACTTTTTTTTTTTAATTAAATAAGGTGGCGATCGTTTTAGGATTTATTTTAGATCGACGTTATACATTCTTTTATTTAATAAGTTTTAGAATTTAGACACAAGATAAAATTAGTGCGCGGTTTTCAAAAACAAATCATGTTGGACCTCCAATTAAACATAATTAGAGTTAATATCAAATTCTGTTAATAATTAAACTATTTTTCATCGAGAGAAGAGACTTAGAATAGAATTCATCAAATCTTTTAAAACATGGGCTAAAATTTACCTAACTAATATATTTGTTATTGTATAGGCGATATCCGTTATCTTCAGGTCAGCATTTTCGTATGAATAAAACGGGAGATAAAATGGTGAACTTAATTACTGGAGCAAATGCCGATGATGAAATCTTCGTGCTAGGAAATGGGTTACTGGAAAAGATCCCAAGCTGTCCGACCTTGACTCAGATGGAAGCGATGAAACGGAGTTACTACGGGGTTCAGACAACATTTCTAAATTATTCAATTGCCAATGTACAATATTCAATTATTTAATATTCATTTTTTTTTTGATAAAAAATTGAATTCTACCACGACTACTGAACCTACTACGACTACGATAAACGATGCAACACTATTAAGACAAGAGCTCTAGTGGGCACAACGGGAACTCAATCTAATGAGGCGTGAACGAACTTTAGAATCGACAGCAGTGGCGGCAACACAAATAGTGACAGCTGATAAACCGATATTGTCCTTCGGAGATATAAAGGAGTCAATGTCCAAGTTCGACCGAAGCGAAGACTAAAAGATAAATAGCTAAAAGCTGTGGAAGATGCTGATCTAACCGACATATAAAAAACAACATACGCAAAGCGACTTCTTGATGGTGATGCAAAGAAAAAGCTACAAACAACGCAACAAAGCAACTCTCGAAATGGGAATTAAAAACATGTTTGATCAGAGAGTTCAAGACGGTGCAACCTTCTGCGGCGGTTCACAACAAATGGCGGAAAGAGAGAAGAAATCGAGCGAAAGTTTCTTGAGCTATCTCATTACGATGATGGAACTAGGCAATGCAATAAACATGGAGGAAGCGGCTACAATCGAATATTGTATCGGAGGAATTTCCGATTATGAGCCGAACAAATCAGTAAATCAGTGCTTTATGGTGCAGTTACCATCAAAGAATTTAGGAAGAGACTGATTAGTTATGAAGAAATTAAAAAAATATTACAGAGAACCCCAGAGAATTACCAACAACTCGGTGCAGCCTGTTAAGTCCAGAAATCGCCGGACAAGCCCGACAAAATGCTATGTTTGTGGAGACATGGGGCATATTGCAAATACGAGCCAGAAAAAGTTCTGCGCCATGGAGATGGGCGTTTGCCGTATCGCTGGAGTTGAGGTTGATGATATGATTGACAGTGGCAGCGATTTAAATTTTATTGCGATTAAGATGGTGGCTGCAGTGGGATTACCAAAGATTATTCCAACGGTCACGACATTTCGAGGAATTGATTCAGGTGAGCTAAAGACGGTTGTAAAAGTGGAAGTAAACGTCGTAATCGATAACGAATCTTTCCAAACCGAGTTCCACATACTAAATGATGGTTTGTTGCCAGCTAATGTACTGTTGAGCCAAAAGCTATTAAAAAACGCTCACAACAATTACTCCGAATAGCATCACAATTAAGAAGTTCATTACCGAATTAGCCGCGGTACCCGAAGTAATCGATTAAATGCCTGTCGATTTATCACATTTGAATAATGAGCTTGCGATCTCTGAAGTGACGACTATGGTTAGTAATTATGGTCCTAACAGAGATGTGACAAACAACACAGTAAAGATGAATATCGTGTTGGCACACGATACACCTATATACTCGAAACCCAGGCGGCTAGCATCATTGGAGTTGCAGCTCACGCGAGATCAAATTGGCGAGTGGTTTGGAGGAAGGCATTGTTAGACCAAGCGTGTCACAGTATACTAGCCCCATTGTCCTAGCTAACAAGAAGGAAGGCTCAAAGAGGTTATGCATCGATTATCGACGGTTAAATATGGCACACGGAAAAAAAACTGGTTACAACGAAGAAAAAACTGAATGATTCAAGAAAAATGAGCACTTGATTTTCAGCTAAGATAACTATTTCATAATTCAAACTTTCAATTTCTTCATTTGATGGTTTTATTTAAATATTGGAATAATATTTTTTTATTGTTGAAAGAAATTCAATTTCTTAAAACAAGAAAATATTATTTTGTAGAGCAAATCGCTTTTCTTAGTTTTTAATGTCTATTTCTTCAATAACAAATTCTTGTTTTAAGGTGACCGTATCTCAAAATACAATAAATTGAGGCTTGTATTAAGAAATTTTACTTATAATTGTAAGATCTACATTTTTTAGTTAAGAGTCATTTTCTTATAATTAAAATGCATTTTCTGCCAGAAAACACTTTTTTTCGTGATAGAAGAACCCATTTATAAATTGTAGAGAATTAATTGCTTAAATACTTCAAACGTCTTTCTTGGAAAAGCTTTTAAATTTCTAGATTGCAGAAAGTATCTTCTGAAAGCTTTAAAAGTATTTCTTGTTTCCAGCTATTTTTCCTGTTTATTGGAGCAATATTAAATATAATTTCTAAAATAATAACAATAGACTTTTATTATATATTTTTTATTTTTATTTATTATAAGAAATATAAAGATTCGATTTAATATTAATTAGCTATGTCATACAAATTATAATAATAAATACAAATTAAATTAAATAGAAGACATAATTGGCTTCAATATTTTTACGCTATGATTTATCCAGAAAACTTAGAACTAGTTTTAACTATATCAACAATAATGAAAAGTTTAATATTTTGATAGCTTAACTCACACATATTTTAACGTGCAGCAACAAATAAACGTCGGTAAGTTTTGAAAAAATTAACATTTAAATTAACAGCTTAACATTAGTTGTTGTTTATAGTCGTGTACTTGTAGATTCTGCAGTAATGAATTTTTTTTTTATATTTTTGCAGGAAGATTACTATTTTTAAATTTATTTTTCAAATAGCCGATCTTCCGGTGCTTACATTAGTGGTGTATATGTTTGTTGTATAACAAGCCTGCTGAGTTTTACCCGCTCTATAATATGATTCCTGAAAACAAGACAATAATTAGCAATGATTTTTGTATATAACTTTTTGTTAGTTACCTTCTTTTCTCCAGGAATAAAAGCTCGATATTACTAACAATTGATTTTAATAAATCAGCTGATACATGGTTTTTGACCAATATATCCTCAACTGTAGATACTAGTAGATTGCGGGTCCTTCCGTTGAGCTGTGGTAGAGTTGCTGCATTAAAATGCTTAAGATTTTAAACCCTTTGGTTGAGTCGAGAAACTGTTCAAAGCTGCTGATGACATTTGTCCACTTGATGGAGAAGAAGGGGCTAGTTTATGCTGTGTCCTGATCCAGTCATACAACGAGGAATTTACAGAACCCGTTACTGTTTATTTTTAAATTTAGTATTTTCGTCAGCAATTTCTCTGATTAAAAAAATTTAAATAAAACCCTAAAATCATTATGCACAAGTTACTCACAAAACACACAAAAGAGAACGATCACTTGTTAATTTAAATTATAAATATAAATAATAGATATGTATATATAACTTACATTTAATTACTTAGCTTCGCCTTAATTTTTTTTCAACACCACTAAAAAATATTTTATTTGACAATCACAAAAAACACGTTGTTTCTATTAAACTGTTCAAGAGATAATAAATATTACTTATTTGATTTATATTTCTCAAATGTTTCATCGTTTTCTTGATTTAAAAATTATAGAGTGTACATTGAAAAATCCTGTTGTATAATTTAAAGTATTCTCTCAGGATGAGACATACATATTAAACCAAGAAATATTATGTTGAAGTTTAAAAAATTACTTTTTTGTGATAAGAAAAACTTTTCTCGAAGTAACATAGCAAATTGTATTGAAATTATTGAAATCTTTATCTTCATTAAAGAAAGCTTGGAATGAGTAAAGATTCATTATTTCTTCAATCAAGATATCTTTATTGAAATTCTAGAATTCATTAGTTTATCAGAAAGAGAAATAATTTTTTTATTATCAAGAAACGTTTTCAATTTTAAAATGTTGTATTTTAATAAAATTTATGTTTTTGTTTTAAGAAAATATTAAATTTCTCGTATTAAGAAAATGAAAGATTAAATTAAAAGTATTTCTTTTCAAACTAAATTTTTTCTCTTATTATAAAGAATTTATAGCAACGATAAATACAAGAAAAATAACTCTCAAAATGGAATTTAATGTTAAAACTTCAGTCAAGAAATAATTATCTTCGTAAGAAAACTATTTTAATAGCTAGAAAAACTGGAATGGACATAGAAATTTGGTTTTTAAAGTAAGCAAAAATATTTTTTATAAAATAAAGAAAAATATTTCTTTAAGATAGTAAGCTTATTTTTTTCCGTGCAGTGATCCGTGATCGATACCCGCTACCCCTGATCGACGACCAAATTGACCACCAGGTTACCGGGAGCAAAATATTTTAGCACGTTGGACCTGCGCAATTGTTTTTTTCAAGTACCGGTAGCATAAGATTCGGTTAAGTACACGTCATTCGTTACTCCTTTCGGACAGTACGAGTTTTTAAGGGCACCTTGTGGCGTATGCAATTCGCCGGCTGTTTTTCAAAGGTTCGTTAACAACGTGTTCGAAGAGTTAGTAAAAGATAAAATAGTTTGAATCTATATCCCTTTTCAACCAAAAAAAATTGGCTCAATTTAAGTAAAACCACACAAATGTGTGAGTAAAAAACCATTGTATGTAATGTCGTTTTTGATAAAAAATTTCGCTTGATTTGAAGTAAATCCAGCACAATTGTGTGTATAGATATAATGTTTTTTCCGGTCGAAAATAAGTTAAAAAGGAATGCACAAATGTGTAAGTTGGTTCAAAACACATACAAAACTTAATTTTTGACATGGTTCTTTTGCAGTACCCACACAATTGTGTTTCCGGGCAGAAAAAGGGATATGGATGATTTTATATAGTGCCAGTTAGTAAAGAAGGTGGAATACCTCGGGTATATAATCGAGAACGGCAAAGTCCAGCCATCAGAAGACAAACAGAAAGCCATTTCCAAGTATCCTGAGCCTTCCAATATCCGTCAGTTGCAGCAGTTTCTTGGTTTGACGAGTTATTTTCGAAGGTTTGTCGAAGGGTATTCGTTAGTTGCCAAACCTTTGTCTGACTTGCTACGAAAGGAAACAGCCTTCAAAATTGGTCCTAGTCAGAGAGGAGCAATGGAGAAGCTAAAAACTGCTCTGACTTCAAATCCATTGAATACAGATGCATCTAAGTGTACATTGGGTGCAGCGTTATCGTAGGACAGTGATGCTGATGGGCAGTTCCATCCCGTGTTTTATTACAGCTGCAACACAATGCCATGTGAGGAGCGATGCTCAAGCTACGAACTAGAAGTTCTGGCAATTGTCAAGACACTGAAGAAGTTCAGAGTATAGCTATTAGTTATAAAATTCAAAATAGCTACAGATTGTGCAGCGTTCAAGGGAACGATGGAGAAAAAGGAGATTTGTGCACGAATTGCAAGATGGGCACTCTACCTAACGGAATTCGATTACGAGCAAGAACATCGACCGAGCCATCGAATGCGTCATGTCAATGCCTTTTCGAGAAACTGATGGTAATACTAGAGGACGTGCTGAATCGAGTAAAGGCGGCACAAACAAATGATACTGGCAATTATGAAGCTACGGGATTCTACGGGATTATGGGATTCTTTATAAATTTTGCAAAGGAACGAAGAGTCTCAACATACCACAGGCCATGGAAATAGAAATTGTAAAGAAATGCCACAACCAAGGGCCATTCTATATGAAGAACCTGGCGAAACGAGTAGCGGCGGTGATTAAAAATTGCGTTCAATGTATTCTCATCAACAGAAACGAAGGGGAATAGGACGGGTGCCTTAACCCAATCCCAAAAGGTGACGCACATTTTACGAAATGCGTGTGGTTGTATCCAACAAAGGTAATAACAGCGAAGGAAGCCATCGAGAAGCTGGAAGTTCAGAAAAAGGTATTTGCCAATCCAAGACGCATTGTTTCAGATCAGGCACCAACGTTTACATCCTCAGAAATTCAAGGGAACGACGGGAATGCCATCCGGAAATAGACAAATGGAACGAGCTAATCGAGTAATAATCCCTCTCTTAGCGAACTTAACAACAGGAGAACCTAAAGATTGGTGGAAGTACGTGGACCATGTTCAAATGTTTTTGAATAATTCAGTTCATCGTGCCGTAGCTTAATTGCCCCCACGCAGAGACATAATTGGTCATATTAACCAAAAAAGTAAGATAACTTTACCAAAAATTGTTACAAACTCAACTTACTTATTGATTGGTAAATACTATAAATGTTAAATAGTAAAATTAACATAGAGAGTAGTAAAATAATTAAAAAAAAATTTTTTTTTAGTTTTACTATTGAGTAAGTAAATTCAACCAATATATATGTAGATTTTACTACAATACAAAGTGAAATATGAATAGCATTTTAGTAAAATTAACCAAATGATTAAGTAAAACCGACAACCTTTTAAAGTAAATAAAACCCACACTATAAAAATAACAGGGTAAAGTCGACAACAAATATAAGTAAATTTAACTTAAAATCTATTAAAATTGAGCCTACGTAACTCAAAGTAAACTTTACAAATTTTGAAATGTGAAATGGGTTCTTATGCATGATAACAAAATATTTGTTATCACGTCGAGATGAGGTCTCATCTTTGCAAAACTGATGAGGTAAACATTTTGAATCTTTTTAATTAAAAGATTCGATATCCTCATCAGATTATATAGTTATCAAACTACGAAAATAATGTTCATACTTCATGAATTTAAATGAAGTAAAGATCAATTGACCTAGCGAATTATATTGAAAATGCAATAGTAATTGTTACCTATCGCCGTTGTAAATCTAACACACCAATTTGTAAACTTTACATTGCAAGAGAAATTTTTTGTTAAAATATTTATTTTACGTTGTAGATTAGTAAAATTAGCATGTCTCTCAGTTAATTTTACAAATCTATTAGTATTTTTCAAAAAATTATTTATTTTACGAAAATTATTATTTTACTTTATCAATTTAGTTAAATTAACAAAGCATGTTAACTTGTATTATAAAGAGTAGGATAACTTAACTACAAAATAGGTTGATTTTACAATTTTAGGTTTACTTATCGATTTGCCAAACAATTTTTTTTTGCGTGCTTCGAACTGATGTTTGGAACACGGATGAATTCGCCGGAAGAGATACGAATAGTGAAAAAGATCGAAGAAGAAATTGTTGAAGAGTTTTATGAAAGCCGAGGCTTCGATCGAAAACGGAGAATCGCGCCAAAGTATAAGATGGGCGAGTTCGTTGCTATATCAAAAAAACCAAGTTTGGAGCCGTTCAGAAGATTTTACCGAAGCACATGGGACCGTATGAAGTAATTGATGTTAAGAATAACGATCGTAACGACGTGAAGAAGACGAACACCAGTATCGAGGGCCCCCATCGTACTTCAACGAGTAGTGAGTATATGAAACGGTTTTTCGTGGAAATGTCAAGTAAGGAAATCTCGGATGTTGATGAATCGTCAGATGCTGATAATGATAATAGATCTGAAATTCAGATTTCAGATACATCCGAGTCGAATGTATTGCAGGATGGCCGAGTAGGATAGTATTTAACTTCAAAATAAAAATAAATAACGTAAACAAATAAATTGAACGTTGCGTCTACACGTAAAACTTAAAAGAAATGGGGCATGCGCAGGCGCTACAATTTTAGTTCAGTGTAGAAGAAAACCATAATAATTGCCGAAAGTTGTTTATTTTTTTCCGTCAAGTAATTAGCGTCCATTATGAGCACAGGCAGATATTAACGAGCTGTCAATAATGAAACAAGTTTATCTCGGAATAATAGGGTAATAATATGTGTAAAATTATTTTCTCATAAAAAACCTAATCAAGTTAAAATTATTTCTTATATTTAATTATCCCATTCCCAAACAATAGTTTTAATAAAATTCCTACTTGGACCTGCATGTAAGTTCTTTTCGTGTTTTTCTCGAACTAATCTTTCTGCTATAGGGTGACTTCCTGATATAATAATCGGATGCTTCAGGTCGTATTGTTTGTTTGCGTGTTCCAGACGGCCACCAACTCGTAACAACCCAGCTTTATCTAAAAATGGTGATAGAAAAGAAATATTAGATTTTTTTAACGAAGAGTTGTCGCGTAAGCTGTTTTTTCTACAGTGATACTTGTTATAGTTGCGCTTCCTTCAACATTGCTTTGTATAACTTGTACAAATCGGATACCGTAAGAGGGCTGATAACTCGGGCATTGAAATTTCGAAAATTGTACCATGCCCGTTTTACCCATACAAGAACTTGCCTTAGTGAAACTTGACACCTTATCGACGATTTCAGCAATGACTTATTGTCTGCTTTCTCTGGTTCCTTTCTAGCGATGTTGGTTAGCGCGAAAGTCTCTTCTCTTATTAATGCCTTTGGTAATTGTGGATGTTGAATTGGTTCGTAACGCATCCACTCCGGTCCTTGCCACCACATTAAATTTTCGATAAGTTTGCGGGGGGGGGGGGGGGGGGGGGGGGGGGGGGGGTATGCCACTCGAAGCTATGTCTGCCGGGTTCTGTTTCCATGGTATGTATGACCATTGCTGAATATTTGTTGAATTTAATATTTCAGTGGATTACGGTGGCGTACGCAGTGTTTTATGCATCCGCAAATCCACACAGATGCAATGATGTATCTGAATTCAACCATCTTGACATTTTAAGCTCTTCTAATAAGTTTAAACTGCTTCGAAAGGTTAGCTATTGTTTTTTGGAACTCTGCAGAGAGTTCGTCATCTCAGCCAAGGTTCAACACAGCCACAGGCTCTGGAATATAATTTAAGAGTTACTTTAAATGAAAAATAATCGGCTTGTGGATCGAATTTAATTCTCAGGACTGAAATTAACTTTGTTCCTTCGGTGATTTCTCGAATTGAAATGTCTAGATCATCCGCTTATATGTTCTGCCGAAGTTTTACGTCATTTGCCGCCCATTTGCGAAGGTGATACCCACAGCGTCTTAAAATTACCAATTTAGCTTGTAAGTTTATGGCTTCATCGATAGTACTCGCTCTAATCACGACAAATGATTCGCTGATATTCTGTGTCTGCTTTCTCAATCCACAGCTGACGGAACATCTTCTCGATGTCCGCCATCCAGAGACAATTGATCTAGGTACGTCAATTTCTCGCGGTTTATAGCTCTTGGTGGTAGGTTCAACGTTATTTTTGGTATTACATACTCAGTAATGTAGATGGTGAATTAGGTATCGTCACAGGATCTCAGTAAAAGCGATGATACCTATCTTGAACTGACAACTTTTCCGCTATTTAATGTGTTGATGTTAAATCTGGCATTAGGTCGTAAATTGTTTTACCTGGTTGCGCAGTACTCAGTGATGTACGATGAATGGTGCCTTTTCTTGCATTGTTCCTTTGGTCACAGTGAAACGCACTATGGCCTTCTGCCACACAATTGAAACGCCTGAAACTCTCGCTTTGGTAATGTCTGCGTTCTTCTAATTTCAATTGATTGAACTTGGGGCGATCACACAAACGATGTTGTTGTTGTTGGTTGGTACACAATGAACAATTTGGTAATGATTTCACTTCAGAGTGGAAACTTTTCACAGGAGCGCACTGTCCCGTTTGGTACTTATTAGGTTGCTGTTTGAGGCTTTCAAGTGAGTTCATTCGGTTACTCAGGAACTTGAGAAAATCTTCAATGGTTGGGAAATCTTATTCCGACGACTCCTGTCGCCATAGGTACATCAACCAACAATCTCTTGATTCGGCGCTTGAACCTAGAGCCTTTAGAGCACGGATGACTTCGTCGCATGTGTCATACGTATGACTCATTGTTTCAACCGAGGGTTTGTTGATTTGCGGTTGCTTAAGGTATGTCTCGATGAACTCATTTACTATGGCACGCTTCCGATCATAACTTTTGACAAGTTTTTGAAAAGCCTCTATAGCTAGCTTCATCTACCCGGAGGTGTCGTACTAAAGTTTCGGCCGGACGTCACAACTTGCGAAGCAAGTACTGAATTTTTTGTGCTGGAGATAAGCTTGGGTTCTTAAACAATCCAAGCAGCTCCAGACAACACTCTTCCTCTTACGACATATGATCTAGGAGATTAATTAAACCAACATAATACCAATCCGATTCAATATTAGAATTGTCAAAGACTCGGACACCAATATCCTTATTGCGGTGTACCGTTAAAAATATTCTGCTTATGGTGTGGAGTTCTTCAAGCTCACTGTATGATGAGCAACTAAATTTTACAGGGAAACCAGTTGTCCAACCTTCTTGAAGGCTAATCATTCAAAACAATATTTTAAAAATCAAAAAAGGTTTACAAATATTACTAAATCCTTGGTTCCTTGATAGACTGAGATGAAAGTAATACATGACAAACGAGTACAGGCCAAAGTATGTCTAAATCCTATCCAACTCTGCGGTCCTGTATCTAAGAGGAGCAAATAGTAGTGCTCTTGAAAGCGCATCCTCCATATTAACGCTTCAGCATTAACTGCCAGTGGCAGTGCACAAATTCATTTCTAGTTATCTTAATATTTCAACCACTTATCAAAACTAAACGAAACCCATGAAATAACTCGTAGTTCCCCCACTTCAACAACCATTCTAATTAGGATGTGATTTCATGAAAAAGTTTGGCATTCAGATATGTTTCATATCGGAAATAGATCAAAATATTTGCTTTTCAAAATCCTCTTCGGAAAATGTTGGCTTTAATCTGGACAGAAAGAAAGCTTATTGAGCCGTGTTAAACTAAATACATCTCTAGCTTGTATTTAAGCTGGATGGTACAGGCAATTCATAAACAGTTAGTCGATCTTAAGTGCTCTTCTGACCAACCTCCTAAGGAAGGGAGGCGATTTCAGTGGACCGGATTTTAACAAATGGTTCTATATTTAATGCGCCACTAATGCCACTGATATAAGTGCTATTATTTTGCAGAACGTTTTTAAAGGCCTGGATAGACCAATTGCATATTTGCCGCAAAAAGCGAATTCGCCTCAACAAATCAACTCCATTACTGAGCAGGGATTACCCTTTATACGGTGATAACTAAGCGCGCAAGTTGCAGCTTTTCCACTAGTTTAATTAATGAAAAATAAACAAATAATATCCATTTTGGACTTGCTTGATTTTTCCCAAATTTATTTTACGATCCTAATACCTTAACATTTTTGTGTATTTTTTTGTTAAATATTTTACCTCGTTTCACTGCAATTTTGCACGTGCCTAATTTGAACTCAACTAACACAATGCTCTGTGGATTAGTTTATTATACCTCATCCCACACAAATTTTACAAATATTTTAAAGCTTAATTCAATATATTTCCCTAAAAGCTTTTTATAGATATAATAAATAGCCCTTACCTTCCCAATGAAAAGCTCTATATAAACAATAAAGATAAAAGCTTTTGTGAGAGAAAGTCCCGCTTTGTTTATTTATTTGTATAAAACCTCAATATTTAGGGCTTGCTCAGAATTTTTCTGTAAAGACAAAAACCACAGTTCAAAGATAAAATTTGTAATAAAAGCTTACCAATTATAAAAGCAAAATCATGCTACTCCCAGGCTCATTTCATAAGAATTGTTTTTCAAAATTTTTGGTTTTTGTATTAATTATTGTTAATAAACAAAACTGGTTGGAATTTTATGAATTTTATCTCAAGTTAATTTTAAAGTTCAACAAAACAGTATAGAATTTACATTGATTCCTTTTTAAATCAACCCTGAACAAACACAAAAAAACCCAACGTGGAAATAAATTACAACTTTTTTTTTTTGGTTGATAATTACAAAAATCCTGTGAGATGATTTTTAAAAAAAAATCGAAAACTTTTTTTTTTGTATGTTCTCAGTACGAGTCGGAACATAGCTAGGTTGGTATTTTTGGGGGAAGAGGGAAACAAAATTGATGATTTTACTTTAGGGATTTTCAACTTTTTTGTGTGCTTTTTGTGCTTTTCGTGTGTACGATATTCATCAGAATTAAAATTCAATTCAAGAAATTTGTCTAATATACGAAAATATATTACAGCTTCTCTTTCTACATAAACGTGTAAGCTCGTATACCTTGGGACGGATATATCCAAAACATTGTTTTGTTTAGAATTAAGAATCAATGTAAATTGATGTTGATAAATCTGGTGATGAATATTTATTGGCAATAATTAGGATAATTTATATATTCTCTAACTATGCAGATAAGGAGGAAATCGTTGCGGAAAAATCTTAACGATGTTTATTACCAAAGTTTTAGTTTATGTCTACCGTAGAAAAGGAAAATTTTACTTTTCGTAGAAATGTCTTTTTGGTGGAATATGTTTGATACAAATTTAATTGGAAAAATATTGTTACGCAATTCGGGTAGGGTAAAGTGTTTCGTAGAATTGAGGTTTTGTAATAAATATAATGGAGAACCATTTTCAATCTCATTTTTTTCTAGAAAATGTTATTTGCCCCGCGCAAGAAACATAATTTTTGGGTGGTTACATAATACAATGGTTATTGGTAGTATATAAATAGAACTAATTTATTGTTGTGTTTTTTATGCGTTCGTCGTCCTTTTTGGTTAGCCTTTTGTTTTCCTTATACATATTTTTCAAGGATAAATTCTTAGAATAATGTTAGTGTATACATAATACACACAGAAAGATAAAGGATTTTGGCACAATATTGTGTGTGTATGCTTTAGGACGAAATAGCAACAACAACAATAACAAAAATTAGAGTCCTTTTTTTCATACTATATACTTGTTTCTGTCACATTATATTTGAGTTCTCCATTTTAGGTTAATCGTTATAACTTTTTGTTTTTTTCTTTTTTGGGCAATATGGGTATGCAATATTACGTACACATGAAACGAAATGAAAACCCCACATGGGAAATAATTTCGATTTGCTTTTTTACGAGAATCCATTATATATTGATTCGATAATATGTACGTGTATATTGAATATCACCAAGCACTGCATGTGTACCATTTTACTTTGCGTCAATCAATTTAATTGTAAACTATATGCTGCTTAAAAAAAGTTTTCAGAAAGCTTTTACAATCAAAACATCACTTTTATCTATTGCCTTGTCACAACATAAAAATGTTCCGTTATTTTTTTGTTGTTGACAAATTTTCATCATTTTTTTTTTGTCTCGTATCCTCTTTTTAATATCCTTCGGGGCATACTTTGGGTTCTGTGAAATATCATACCTTACTCGTTTACTATATTTCTACAGAGATAGCATACGAACAAGAGAGCAGGAAATGTTTCTCGGTATTATATCTCCTCGTATATAATAAATATTGTAGATAAAAGTCTATGTTTTGATTTAGAAAGCTTTGAGCTTTTTCTGTCTAACTTTATCCTTTTCAGTTTACAGTTTTACACCATACCTAATTTCTAATGTTTTTGTTGACTATTTTATATACACTGCGCGTTATTTGAATATGGCCAGCTTACTTTTTTTTACAATTTTGATGTAACGATTTATAAATTATAACCAAGCGAGTGAGTCAAACCGTATGCTGTATAAGATAGCGGAATTTTGACAGCGGAAAATAAGAGATTGCACTACTCGCTGCAAGTAGCAGCACTATCACTAAAGAGAATTAATTTTTTTATGTAATTACCAGCGGAAATTTTTCATTCATTATGTACCATATTTTTCATTAAATTAAATTTCTCAGCGGAATAAAATATTAAAAGTGATCCTTATTTTAAGGCAAATTAATTGATCTCCGAAGTAAAAGAACTCGGTATATGGAATCTTGAAATTTAACAACAATCCATCTATTCGCGATTTTTTCCACTAGTAACCAATACTTTCGGTTATTTTTCTAGTAGCTTAGCTCATACTGAGACTATATGAAAAATTTGGAGAAAATTCATGGACTAGAATTTTCACTAGATATTTTTGATTTTCTGTGACCATATAAGTGATTTTCAGTTTTCGACCAATATCTCAAAAATATCCACTAGTAACCAATATTTTTGGTTGCTTTTCTAGTAGCTTAGCTCATACTGAGACTATATGGAAAATTTGGGGAAAATTGATGGACTAGAATTTTCACTAGAATTTTTTGATTTTCTGTGACCATATAAGTGATTTTCAGTTTTTGACCAATATCTCAAAAACTTCCACTAGTAACCAACACTTTCGGTTGCTTTTCTAATAGGTTAGGTCATACTGAGACTATATGGAAAATTTGGGGAAAATTCATGGACTAGAATTTTCACTAAAATTTTTTGATTTTCTGTGGCCATATAAGTGATTTTCAGTTTTCGACCAATATCTCAAAAACTTCCACTAGTAACCAATACTTTCGGTTGTTTTTTTAGTAGCTTAGGTCATACTGAGACTATATGGAAAATTTGGAGAAAATTCATGGACCTAAATTTTCACTAGAATTTTTTGATTTTCTGTGGCCATATAAGTGATTTTCAGTTTTTGACCAATATCTCAAAAACTTCCACTAGTAACCAATACTTTCGTTTGTTTTTCTAGTAGCTTAGGTCATACTGAGACTATATGGAAAATTTGGAGAAAACTCATGGACTACAATTTTCACAAAAGATTTCCACATAGTCTCAGCATGACTTAAGCTACTAGAAAATAACCGAAAGTATTGGTTACTAGTGGAAGAAATGGCGGATAGACGGATTGTTGTTAAATTTCAAGATTTCATATACCGAGCTTCTTTACTTAGGAGATCAATCAATTTGCCATTTTAAGGATCACTTTTAATATTTTATTCCACTGAGATATTTTCTTTAGTAAAAAAAGTGGTACATAATGAATGAAAAATTTCCGCTGGTAGTTGCATAACAAAATTAATTATTTTAGTGATAGTGCTGCCTCTTGCGGCGAATAGCGCAATCTCTTGTTCTCCGCTGTCAAAATTCCGCTATCTTATACAGCATTCAAACCGTCGGGTTGGCAAAGTACTGTTAATTTCGATAAGTGGAAAAAAATAAACTTTTTATTATGTCATTCATAAGTGTTGGATTCACAAAAGTCTACGCAAATTTAAGCATTCTGCACTAGACTTACCCAATTTTGTTTCCAACTGCAGCTGTCAAATGTATCGATAACGTAGATTAAGCGTAATGGGTCAACTATAGGTAGAATAAAAAAAATAACAGAAATAACGTAAGAAACGAAGACAAAAAATTATTTTTCTAATTTGACTTTTCGGCTATAGATTACTTAAAATATTAAGTTCATTCATATTTTTCATGTAATATTTTTTTGATGTATTTCCTAAAATCTTGAGTGAAACTACAATAGTTTTGAGTATAAACGTATTACATATCAACAAATATATGTGTTTAAAATTATAAAAATATTTATATGCGGTTTAAATTACCGCAATTCGATAAAATATTTTTTTAGGTTAGGTTTAGAAAAATACAATTCTACGGTGTAGTGAAAATTATTTGTGATTTTATATTCATATTTGTATATGTGTACATGAATATTTTATAAATAGAAAAGATAATATACACGGACAATTCAAAATTCCCATACATAAAATAATAAACATTCAACGCACAAAAATTTGTTCGAGTTTTGTTGTTGTATTTGTTAAGTTTTTTATTCTTGGACGAAAATTTTCGCTCTGCTATTCTTTTTACGTGACAGCAAAATAAAACGTAATTTTTCTTATAGTTTTTATTTTTCTTATTCTGAGTATGGTCGAATACATATGAATCCCATCTCTCGCTCTCTTACGTTATTTTTTTTATTTTTTTTATGCTATCTATAGTTCCCACTTAAAGCAGATTTCGATGTATTTTGTGGTTATATGTTAATTTATATAATTTTTTAGTACTTTTTTCGGTACATCTGTTTTCTCGTTCTATTCTCGGAAAATTGTTGATAGCGAAACATCACAAAAATTTTGTAAATTAAAAAATAAAATAAAAATTAAATTGAGAAGGAGCTGGTTTGTGAAAGTTTGGTTTTTTGTGAGGTGAGGTGAGGCTGTCCTTTTGCCAAAATATATTGTGCAGTGCGGTATTACAATAATATATATTTTGGAGCGCTGCGACATTTTATCTTGGTTAACGCGGTAGACAAACCAAATTTCTATAAATTTCTAATTTGTCCACAAGCGACAAAAAAAATGTTTACTTTTGTTGAACCAGAATGTTTCTCGCGGAAAATAAAGCGAACTTCGACAAAAGTGGTCTTTCGAGCCGGATAGTGCAATTTATGTGAAATTCGTAAAAAATAAAAAAAATTTGTGCACGTGGAAATCATTCAAGTAGCGTGAAGCAAGATGTCGGATCGAGAAGTTTCCGCGTTAAAAAGACAAAGAACGATGAACAAAAATAAATTGTTACGAATTGTTGAATTCGCACGGGTGGTTAGCGAAAATACAACACTGGAGCAATTAAATGTGCGTCTCTAGCAGGTCGAGAAATTACATGAAACTTTAAGCAGTTTCAAAACACAATTAGCCGATATTAGTGAAACTGAAGAGGCAGACTCAACCATTGAAGATAACTACTACGAGGCAGCAGAATTACTAAAGGGGAGCATTCGAAATAACCATTTAGGCGAACCGCAAATAAATCATGCATTAAATTTAACAACGAATGCTTCAAATATTGGACGCCAAGCTGAGTTCAAGCTGCCAAAACTGTATATTCCGCCATTTTTGGATGACTATGCTGATTGGCCATCAGTTTTTGACATGTTTTGCACAACGATTCACGATTCAAATTTATCTGGAGTGGACAAATTCCAATATCTCAAGGGATTATTGCGAGGTGAAGCGGCATCGTTACTAAAACGCATTCCAGTCATGGAGAGAAGTTATCTTGGTGCCTTCAATAAGTTGAAAGAGCGGTATAATTCAAAACAAATATCGCTGTTACAACTGTTGAAGTGCTAAACATTTAGTTTCACAATGTCCATCAAAGCGGCGATGCCAACAGTGCGGGCAGAAGCATCACACTTTACTTCACTTCGAAGAAACGAAGGTTCAAAGTCACCGAACGGTAGAAATCGAAGCTGATACAACGGAAATGCAAGTCTCCAGCTTATGTCATACCTATTCCGTGTTTGAAGGTCCAACACTAACAATTTTACCAACAGCGATAGTTGGTGTACTAAATCGAGATGGTCAAATAATTTACTGCAAATAATTTCTACTTCAATTCGAGAATCACAGTGAGCGGAATAGCAGATACGCGTGTTGATCTGACCAAAGGAAAAATCAAATTAATTCTGAAAACCAATAAGATTGAGTATGAAATAAACGCGCTCTTTCTTAAAAAAATTACGTGCTCGTTACTGGTTTATGATATTTCACGGGACAACATAAGATTAGCAAATATTATTGAGCTGGCGGATCCTGAATTTCATATCAGTCGTGAAATTGACATACTTATCGGTACTGGCCATTTCTACAGCAGTTTGAAAACGGGTCAAATGAAGTTATGCGATTCAACATTAGTATTAGAAAAAACTATTTTTGGGTGGATTGTATCGGGCCAAATGAAGGAATCAGCAAGTCAAGAGTATGTTTCAATGGCGGTTACTACAGATGTTAGCAAAATAATGGATGTGAAGAGGAAGCTATTTGCGAAGAAAAATTTATTACTACAACCAAATTAGATGAAGAGCTTCTTAGTACAATTACCATTTAAAAAACCAACGAAACAATTAGGCGAAACTCTTTCGGTTGCGATACCAAGATTACAAGGGGTGGGAAAACGATTCAGCCAGGATCCTGAGTTTAAAAAGTTGTACTGCGAGTTTATGAGAGAATATCAGGACATGGGTCACATGCTAGAAATTCATGAAAATCAAAAGTCAAAACGTCCATGTTTCTATCTATCTCATCAAGGTATCCAACGCATGGAGAGCACTACAACGAAATTACGCGTCGTTTTTGATGGCTCGGCGAAGTCTACTAGTGACGTATCTTTGAACGAATGTCTGGCTGCAGGTCTAGTAGTACAACCCAGTTTATTTGCAATTATACTGAGATTTCGAGAGTATCCGGTTGCTTTTTCAGCATAATATACAAACGCATTGTATGGCGTAGTGATACAAGTGAGCCTATCAAGCACTTCCGAGTATTAACAGTTACATATGGGTTAACATCGGCATCTTATTTAGCCACACGTACCTTGCAGAAGATTTTGGAAATTTATGCTGATTCACATCCACATGCTTCCAGTACAATCAAAAGCTGTTTCTATGTCGATGACCTAATGAACGGGCCTCAAACGGTTGAAGAGGCAAATCAAATTACGTCAAATACATGTGAGCTGCTGGGTAAACATGGCTTTAAATTAAGACTTCCTCAAAATCATTTAGCTAACATGGTGTTGCGGATTATGCAGTTAAGGTTCTTGGTGTATGCTGGTATCCAGAAACGGATTAATTCACATGTGAGTTTAAACGAGATAAATTACAAATATACTATACCAAAAGAAGGGTTAAACAGAGGAGTTAAACCAGCAATGGTTATCAATTATTAGTGGACTAGGCCAAGACGGATGTATTGGCTTACCTCGTCACATCGGCACAATTGCGACGTCGAAGGTAGAGATTCACGGTTTCTGCGTAGCTAGTACAAAGGCATATGCTGCGGTGGTATATTATCGATTTTTAAATGAGAATAATCATATTACTGTTCATTTGGCATCATCGAAAACAAAAATGACACCAGTTTTATTGGTTTTGTTGCAACGACTTGACTTATGTGGAGCGCTTTTGCTAGCAAAACTAACCAGTGTCATTGCCAAGGAAACGGGAGTCCAAATTTCTAATTGTATAATAGACTGATTCAAAAATCGTACTGGATTGGTTGCAGAGTAATCCTCGTCAGTGGAGTATGTTGATCGGAAATAGGACCGCAGAAATAAAATCATACAATACACGAAACAATGGATGCATGTCCCATCAGCCTCAAACCCAGTGGATTGTGTGTCGCGTGGCATGCTTCACACAAGGTTCAGAAGATATTTTGCTACATTCTACGATTTGTTGAGGCTTGCACAGAGCCCAACACTTTTATTTGCACCAGTAAATCGCTTTCGCGAGGGGAATTAACGTAAGTTGAGGTCATGTTATGCAAACATGAGCAGGAAAAATTTTATTCGAAGGAATTGGCGGCATTAAAAACAAAATCGGCAGTTACCAGTGACAGTCAATTACGATGTATAAGTCCATTTGTAGACAAGTACGGCGTTTAACGTGTGGGTGGACAATTACAACACAGTTTAGCACCATATTCAACAAAGTACCCCAAAATATTGCATTGCAAATCACGAATTAGTTGGATGCTTCTCCAGGACTAGCAAGCATGCTGGGCAATTTATCCGGGCCGATGAGTCGAGCTCAGGAATGGGTGAATAAGGTAACAAAATGTTAAAGCGAATCGAATCTGCGTGTAAAGAGGGAAAATGTACTAGTATCGCTTTTGGAACGAATCGAAGAACTGATATGTGGAAACTGTGAATTTGACTCGGTGTTTAAAAATCTGTCTCGATAAGAAACTAAGTTATAACGTGCGTAAGAAAAACTCGGCCGATGTAAGTGTATATTAAACCAAAAACGTCATCTCATTATGCTAATGGTATTGAGTGATTTACGTCTCCCTTGTAAGAAAGAGTAACTCATTGCGCGAGAGATAGTCTACTGCTAAGAAAATATAAGAACAAAAGTCACTGTGTAAAAAATGATTCGAGAATGATGGAATCATGGTAACTGGGAGGAATATTTGGATGTGATAGACATTGCGGATGTTCTATTAAGTGCAAAGAATGTGACTAGTATGTACAAAGTATGCGATCAGTATTCATAATACTTAAAAAAATTAAAAATGATCATTGTTCCTCCTCAAAAGTAGACCGCTTCTGATTTATATCCCGCTTTTCAAAATCACGATTATCAAAAGTCGTTTATCAACTTTCAAATTGTTTCCTCACCACAAATTTCGATATTCTTTTTCTCAGCATATTGTCAGTAGTAAATGCATAAAATAGTTTTTGTTTCAGATTCAAGCTGGATTAGAATTCTACATAACTGGTTATGAAATTTTGAAGTTCCATTCAATAAGAAGAATAATTAGCCTAGTTTAATAAACTAAAATTCATGTTATAGAATTTCAACCTAGGCCGATATATCAAATATGACCATTATTGGTTAAAAATGGCCAAAATCCAAAACTTCAACCAAAATTGATGTAAGAATCTCAATCCAAATCTACAACATAAATTTGACTATGATTGGTTAAGAAATGACCAGGCTCCATTTAGAATGGTCTAATTCCAGAACTTCACGCTAAAATCCCAATTCAGTTGTACGTACAAAATATGAAGATAATTTTTAAAGAATTGGTCTAGTTACGTTCAGCATAATCGAATTCTGGCGCTTCGATCAAAATTCAAGTTAGAATTCAAATACAATTATGCATACCAATTTTGACAATTATTATGCAGAAATTGCCAAGTTCCATTGAGAATGGCTAAATGCGAAAAATTCGTGTTAAAATGCACATCACATGCCATAATTTGATCAAGATCAAGCAAGGAATGGCAGAGTTTTATTAAAAATGTAGGTAAAGGAATAATTTAAAATATTTAAAAAAAACGGTGATTGGTGGAGATTTTCGCATAATCGGAATTTTAAAATGCGGGATATAAAGCGGGATATTGAGAAGCTGGATCGAGCAACGCGGGATTTTTAAAAAGTCCATATTTTGGTAATTTGGGATTTTGTACTGCGGGCTTTCGTACCAATCCCTGTTGTTTAATAAAATAATCACATTTTCATGAGATGTGATGGTTTCCTCGGCCCTAGTTTTTAATTTATTGCCCTGTGGTTAATTTCAAACTTTTTATGTTAGGTAAGGAGTTTTTATTTAAAGCATAAATATTTGTCCGAAGTTGGGTTTCATGCAACCTATTTAATACTATCTTGAAACATGTGTCACCAGACAAAGAGTTTTGTTGTACCCTTCTCGAAGCGTCTGAAAGGGTTTACAAATTAAAAACAAAATAAATACCTTTTCTGAAATATTTTCGAGCTCTTAGATAACCTGAAAGGTTCAGTACAATTTTGTTACTGCTGCTCGCAGAGGAGTTATCTAAAACCTATGAGCAGAAAACCATTTGAACCAAATAATTAAGGGGTCCAGGGGGACACACATTTAAAACTATCAAATGCAAATCAGCCTATTAACTGCTTGCTGTAATTATTATGCATTATAGTTAAAACAATAAAATCTGTCAAAAATATAGGAACACATTCTACTATATACACAACGGTAGACCAAAACAAAGTTGTGTTTTCTGTCCGGTTATAATTTTTGTTTTCACGATCTATAAAAGGATGAGCGTTTTTTGAATAGACACCTTACATCAAATTCTTTCGAAACAAAATTTTGATCTTAGATCAAAAATATAACTGTCAATAAAATAAATTTGATCGAAATGTCATTGAAATGCATTGCATTGCCAGTCATTTTTTTGATCTAAGATCAAAATTCTGTTTCGAAAGAATTTGCTGTTAGCAAAGAATGCAGAATAATGGTCTAGGAAGCCGTTTCTATTACAGAACGACTACTACTCTAACAGTACACCCCGAAGCCGTTTTTTGACTCAGTCACCTCGTTGCAAATCCTCTCACTTATTTTGAGATTAAAAAATACATAAATTACAAAAACAAAATTTGAAAAGAGCAAAAATGAAAAAAAAATGCTGGCCATAATCAAATGACGCGCAGTGTATGTACAATAAAAATATGTATGGGATTAAATTTTTGGTAAAATATATGCTTCAAAAGACAATAAGCTACAACCTTTACAATAGAACGTACACCGACTAAAAACGACATTTATAGCACTATAAGCTATATCCATTGAGATAAAAGGCGAATTATTTATGTGAATTGAATTTAATATTCTATTAAGGAGACATGCATTGTAAATCAATATAAATGATTGTACTGTGTGCAGCTTTTTTGTGCATCAGAATTATACATTTTTTCTTGGTATCCTTAGGAGATAAGGAAGACATGAATATGGAACGTGATCTTAAATTGAAATTGATATTATTTAGACGGAGTTTTTTTGTTCACATAAAATTGAATTAATTTTTATGTGAATTCCAATAAAATGATAAGGGGTAATAAAATATTTGCACATGTTTCTTTAAAGTTGAATCTACACAGTAGAGCTACAGGGAACTTCTTTTATTTAATGTACCTTTCGAAAATTATACGGACGGACGGTGACTCGTGATTAAAACAAAGGAGATGAAAAAGGCTGATACACTTTTTCATGCACGCGTATTGGCCTATTTGTCATAAATAACGAAATACCAATGACCGTGATTCCGATAATATTATTTGTTAGTGTAAGCACCAATAATTTCACTTGAGACCAACACATGTTTAATATGTATAGCCCAACAAATAACAGTATTTCGGTTGATCTTTGGAACGTGAAAATTAGTTTGTAAATAATTGATGATTATTTTGATTTTGAATTACTAGATTTTGAAAATAAATGCATGTTTCGGGTATAATAAAATTATAGATTCAAGTTGCACTGAGTTTTGTTATGTTTCATTCCAAAAGCTAGCTTCCTTGACACGTTCTCATTATGTTATACTGATGCAGTAATAAACGTTTTAGTCGAGCACACCAATTTACATGGCACAAAAGTCGCATAGCGGCTTTTAAATTCTGGCTAAAGAGCTACACTTATAACGAATTCTGGAATCCATTACGCTACCTTGTTGCGAGATAAATTTGGGGCATTCGTTCGTCATAAACGATTCAACGCGACGATTCAGCAACTCATTTTGTACGTCAGTCTCAAGATAAAATTGAGCTCATTCGACAAATATGGGATAAAATCAATAGGAAGTTATTGAAGCACAATCTACCCGGGAAAACTCCTACTATCGAAGGACAGCTATAGTGCCATTCCGAGAGCAAGTTCCTTTTCGGGAATGCGTCCCATCTAAGCCCAATAAATATAGAATGAAAATATTTAGGATATGTAACAGCATTACAATTTATCCTCTCAAACGTTATATTATCAAAACGGTTAACCTTTATTGGTACCCTTAGAAAAAGAGGGGTTGTATTCCACAAACATTCCTTCGACAAAGACAGAGGGGAGTATAGAAATAAGTCTCTTTGGCTTTCGAAAAATGTTATCCTGGTTAGTTGTGCACCAAAAAAAACCAGGTATGTAGTTCTTTTGCTTTCCTCCTTGCATCACGACGATGAACTGGATGAAGTCCAAAAAATAAACTGCGTCGATTATTTAACACTACAATTGGACAAAAGCTATAGCGGGCAGTTTAGACCAACTTGCTAGATATGTTCAGTGAAACGAAAATCTATCAGATGGCGATAGTGCAATTCTACAACCTAATCGATGTTTGTGGAGTAGCAGCAATAGGAATTTGGCTCAACTTGTACTTGGACTGGAACAAACCAAAAATGAATCGTCGTCGAAAATTATTCTTGAGTCTATTTTTGAATTAAGCCTGAGCAAGCAGAAAATATTCTTTGTTTTTTTGTTCAACCTGAGTAATTTTACTCTGCATACTGCGTTTTTAATTGTGAACTGTGCTTACTCCATGCTTAATCGGTTCTTCAAATTTTACTCTGAAATGAACGTCAGTGTACAAAAAGTGTGCAAAGTAAAAAAACAATTTATTACTCTATACGCACACCGGATAATTAACGCTCTGTACCACCTTTGCTCGGTGTACATTACCCAGGGTAACCCTGCTTGCTCGGGTTCAATTAAAAACTAAACTCAAATACTGCTCACAGCGTGCTAAGCAGATTGAATATTCCATTGTCATCGGTAAATGAGCATCCTAAAACTGAACTGGAGTGAAATTATAACGTTAATAAAAAATGGAGCTACGTATTTTAACGAAAAATGTAGACTGAGGAAAGTGCAAGTACACAAAATATCAAAAAATGTAGTGACAGAAGAAAACAAAATTGATGAAAAATAAACAATCAAGATTGAGTATCATAATACCAAAAATGTGTATCAGTTGTTGAAAATAACAAAAATAAGTTACATAACTTCAATCTTCGAAAATAAGGGCTGAATTTGGAATTTTTGCTTAACTTAGTAGAATGATGTCAAGAATTTGCAAAAAAAAGTTAAAGAGAATTTACATGCTGTGATTAGCGAAATGGTCCTACACATGGAAGGGTATTTAGCCTAATTGAGTTAATTCTTTTAATTGTTCAACAAATGATCAGAACAATGAGTGCCTAGTGTGGAGTTAATTCAAAAAATGATCGGAACAATGAGTACCGAATTTGAAATTTTTGATCTTGACTTCAGATGGCGATTAGAATTTTTAAAAATAATTTCAGGTCAATTTTCATGTAACTAAATTTTTTTATTAATTCAAAAAATCGTTGGCACAGTGAGTGCCGATTATGATTGTGTCTTGAATTTGTAAAAAAAAATTAAAGATAAATTCCAATTGGCGATATGGCCATACATGCGTCTTTGACTTAATTCTAAGTGTCGAGTGTCAAACTGTCCTCGACTTGCTCATCTCGACTTAAAATGGTAAAAAGAGTGTGTAAAAAAATTCAAGGCAATTTGCATGTTGTGATTGGTGATATGAATTTACGTGAAAACGTATAGAAATTAATTAAATAACTCGTTGAATGTGGCTAAAAACTCATCGATGGGTATGGCCATATCGCCAATCGCAACATGCAACTTGTTTTAGAAAATGTTTGCAAATTCTAAACACCATCCCAAATAGAGAACACTAAATTCCACGCTAGGCACTAATTGTTCCAATGATTTTGAAAATCAATAAAAGAATTTAGTCAATTTGGCGAAAGACCCTACCATATTGCTACAGTTGTATATTGAAGTTTTTATTTTTCGTTTAGCTTGGACAATTCGATGCTTTGCTGTGGCATAAACCTTGCCTTCTAATTTATATTTACTATACGAAACTTTATAATTTCCTTTTGTTGTTGTTGTCGGTTGCGAGCAAGATTATATTATACGTAACCCTTTTTCAATCAAAAAAAATTGGCTCAATTTAAGTCCAACCAACACAAATGTGTGAGTAAAAAACTATAGTATGTAATGGCGTTTTTGATAAAAAAAAAAAATTGCCTGATTTGAAGCACAACCAACACAATTAGGTGTATAGTTATAGTGTTTTTTTTCGGAGGAAAAGAAGTTTGAATGGAATGCATAAATGTGCAAGTTGGTTCAAAAAATAAATTTTTGACATGGTACTTTTGCCGTACCCACACAATTGTGTTATCGTGGAGCTAAAGGGATAAACATTTATTACGGCTATATTTATATGGCGTTAATTGATAGATTTTTTTTTTGTATGCATTTATTAATTTTGATTCTCTTTTGGTCCATATAGATAATGTGTCTTTGTAGTGGTCGATAGGAAATAGGTAAAATAGGTAAATGATCTTCGTCGCGATGTAATAGGTCCAAAAGTATTAGTGCAATCGAACCAGTGTTGCTATCTAGACAATTGCACTACATAAACGAATTTATAGGTAATGCAGCAAATAACAATAGCTTAGCAAAAAATCTAAGTTTTGTTCAATTTGTAAAACAAAAGTTAATGAGAGGCCGCCGCAGATAGATGTACACTAACCAGAATAAAATAAAATAATATTTTTTTGACCGTTTATGGGTAAGGGCTGTAAGTTATTTGGTTCGTGTAGCATTATCGGTTATCTTATTATATTTCTGTGTCTAGTGGAATAAAATATCTGGTCAACCGGCTTTTAGAATAGATTTGGGATATGTTCTATTGATAAACGTTTTGAAGAGTAAACTCTTACTTAGTAACTAGAAGCGGGTAAGCAAAACCGCAAAGTTTAGTGTTGTGTAATCTATAACTTGGAATTTCTTTTAAATTCAATAGGGTCGCTTTTCAATAGTGTTCGTTTTTTGTGGCGAACAAACAAATCGTAAGGACATTTATCCTATACAAACGGATTGCTTACTACCGAATTACAAGGCTCCTGTTTACATACTATAAAACCTTATAAAACGCTAGTATAGCGCCACATAGGAATCTATACGCAATGATACCGTTACCTCTACAAGGATTTCCTTATGACTAGTGTGGTGTATAACGTAGTGGTGTACGAATGTTAACTTATTTTTCATTAGTTTAATTTAATTTTAGTTTATTTTATTAATTTCAATTTTCTTCTGTGGTAAATTTAGTTAGTATTTCATTTGATAAGTTCAATTAGTTTAATAATAATTAAGTAAAGTGAAACGTCGTGGTTTTGTGATAGTGTGGGCGGTGTATACAGATGAGTTTTTCATTAACATTTATTTTTTATAAAAACCGTTGCTCTTTACAAACCCATATAAATAAATGATTTTAAATAAAAACAAAACGATTCAAGTTCCATTTTCTTATAAAAATGTAAACATTTGCTGTGTTTTTTTATTAGCGCCCGATAGCTGTATCCGGAGCAGCCAATTTTCTATGTCAAAACTTATATTTAGCGCGCTATTATTGCATATAATTAATTTATTTAACTCTAACCTAAGATTTTTCATTCAACTTTTTAGGTAAAAATCGATAAAAAAAATATTTTGCTCTACTTATTTATCGGGAGCCGCTATCGGGAGTGCTATCCATTTCAATGGGAAATTTGAAAAGGCTTTTTATTTTGTAAACCCCTGAAACCATTAGAAACTACATATTACAATAAAAATTTAAAACGCAGCAAAATAAATTCTTGTTTATAACGTCATGTCAAAATAAATGTCAATTAATATATTTCTGGTGATAAATGTTTGTTTTATTGATGAATTTAGTTTTAATTTTTATAGGACAGCGACACCAGTGAATAATAGCTGCAGTTTCAATAGAAAATTGCCATTTGGCTCCGGATAGTGCTCCAATATTAAAACACAGCAATTATGTACCAAAGAATTTTATGGTAAAACAATAAAATATAAATCATGAGATAAGTGGTGTTAATTTTGTTGGTGATGAATTTGTCGGTGCAAGGATCATTTGAATTCAATATTATTCAACACGATATTCGTTTGTGGTGTCTCTTATAAAAATGTCGGTGAAGAATCCCCCTACAGATCAATGTAGCCTAACCGATCTAAATCATGTTGGCCGAGCATTGAGGCACGTAACAATATGTAAGGCCACATCGCCAATCAGAGTATGCAAATTGTCTTGAATTTACTAAGTAATATAAATTACACTCTCGAAACTCATTATTCCGTTGATTTTTTGAATTTATAAAATAATTAGTTCAATTTAGCCAAATACACTTCCACGTCAACGTCCATATCGCAAATAACAACTTGCAAATTGTCTTGGGATTTTTTCACAAATTCTAGACACTAATTTTAATATGAATTCCACCCACGGCACTCGTTGAATTTTTGAATTAGTAACAGAATTAGGTCAGTTTGGTCAAAGTAGCTTCCAAGTGAAGGACGTTGTCGCCAATCACAACATGCAAATTGTTTTGAAATTGTGCCGATTGTTTTTAGAATTAATAAAACAATTAATTCAATTTGGTCAAAGATTCTCGCACGTGAAGGGCAAATTTCACTTGTCTTGAAATATTTTTTTAAAATTCTTTTTAAGATTGGAGGTATATGTAAACTATTTTCTTTATATCCTATAATCGTATCACATTTTTGGTACTGTGATACTCAATTTTGATTGTTGATTTTTAATAATTTTTATTAAATTACGTGATTAGAATTAGAAACATTTTTTTTCGTGTGATACTTTTTGATAATTAATTGTATATCTACACTATTTTAGTCTACGTATTTAGTTAAAATGTATAGTTACCCGTTAATACCGGTGTTAACGCCATATCATTTCATAAAATGTTGAATTACTAATTTAATTTGTAAACAAAACGTCATTTGACGTTTAATGTCAAACACGCAGGGTCAAGAGTATGTACTATCGAAATAAAATAAAAGTATTTGGTTGCACTCAGTACCCAAGTCCCGCTACTTCTAACTTATTTGGATTTTTCTGGAACAATTGTTGGAACTAAGTTCCACGGTCAAGTTCCTTTTTATCACAAGTTTTACTATGATCTGTGGAACAAAAACCCATAACCCAAGGAACTGGATATTTTTGAGTTCCATGTCTTCCATGAAATATCTCAAAAATGCAACGAAAGTTGGAACTGTCAAAATGAGTTATATTTTGTTATACTTGGGTATTACAAAATATTTCTCTGTTTTTCTGGTACATGCATTGAACGCTAAAGTCGTAGTAAGAAATAAATTTATTATAATTTTTTTTCTTCCATCTTCGACTGTTGTCAAGCACTCATCGAGTTTTGTAAATTACAAAATATATTTTTTTTAATAATAAAATTAAATATAATTAAGAAAATAAATGAAACAATGGTTATAATAATACATTTGTAACGCAATTGGAAAGTATTTTTGAGTTTTATTTTAAATTCAAAGTTTTGTTTGATTTTCCAAGTTTTTCATCGTGCGGAAGTCAATATTCTATACACAAAACAGCAATATGTTATGCACAAATTGATGGTATAACAAGTTCTTCGACACGCCATTGTTTTATTGTACGGCTATTAATTAATTCGCCGCATCGTATTTCAAAATTCTTCAAAACAATTAAGTCCGATATTGGCTATAAATAAATTGTATTTTTTACAATTATTTCTTCGTCCAGCCATATTCAACCGGTGTGAAGTGTTTAACGAAAAGTGTAGTTAATAAACACATTTTATTAAACACTTGTTTCTATTTCGCAAAATATTTAATAAAATGTGTTTATTAAGTGTAAGTGTGTTTCGCCAAGTGCCTACGACAAATAGTGTAAAAAGAGAAAAGTGTAGTTACACAAATTAACGAAAAGCGCAATTTCTAAAAAGTGTAGCAATTAAAAGTGTATATAGCACACCTTTACTAAAAAAATGTATGTTTCATGCAACAAAAAAAAAAAAAATCTCAGAAATGGTACCATAAGTAAAGGCATATGCCATCTACTAGAAAACAACTTCAGCTGTTCAAAACAGTTAACTAAGTAAAAATAAAAAGGATTGAGGTTACTTTACGACATTTTATATCGGTATCTGTCTATCTTCTATCTATCTATCTATCTATTATATTAATACGCTTAATTTTTTCAAACTCAACCCTAAAAATATCCCTAAACATGATCAGATCCGTTTAAATTTTTCAGGGTAGGTCGACATAAATATAGCGGTGTGCCTTTGCTAGAAAAATCGGAAAAATTCCATCGGGAAGTACTTGAAACGATTTTGTCACGACGCCAGAATGCCATGACAAAATATGTTTATATTGAATCTATGATCATGCGCATTACACCGTGACAATGACAAAATTTATTAAAATTGCCGATGTTTTTGTCATAACACTGTGATGACAAAATGAGTAGAAAATTTGTAATTTAATCTCAATTAAACAAACCAGAGAACATAAAATGATTTTACTACATACATTTTGGTGTTATAGGAGTGTGGTGAGTGTAAAAATACAATTTTGTCATGACACTCTATCTATTTAAGATTTAAAAATAAACCGCGTATATGAATTTACTTTATTTTTGATAAAAGTGCATCAAATTTACATCTTAAAAAACCTGACTGATTATTCAGTCAAATATTGTTCTCAAATATTCTTTTCAGTTCAAATATTGCGCCGTACGTGGGCTAGAAAAATCGGAAAAATTCCTCCGGAAAGTACCCGAAATGGGTACCTCAGGTGGTTTTAGAAAATTTCTAAGTTTTTGTGCGCGTGAAATCGTGCAACATTTGAGAATTTTATGGGACAACCAAAAAGCAAATATTTTTGCCGATTCGAAGTTGCAACACTGTCGGCATGCGAATCAATTTCAAAGTTGCTTAATGGTTGACGCGCGATTCAAATTCAAAGGTAATCATGCCAGGAGCAGAGCTCACAATCATACACGGGTAGTGGGTGTTCCATTAGCTGGGAAAATCATCCTCATCTGTGGTGACTACCTGAAGGCGGGACGCGCGCGAACTTGCGAATCGACCATCAAGTTGAACCCGCTTTGGAAATTGGAAAATAAGTTTACACTCTCCAAGAACATGCGCGTCGATGAAGGTGAAAACGAGTTTGCGCAATATTTGCTTTCTGTTGGACTCGGTCACACTTCCGGCAGACTTCCTCAAATTGTGACCCGTCGAGTTTCTCAACCAGATTGAAGGGTCCGGATTGCCGCGCCATGCCATCCCACTAAAGGTAAACGCGATCGTTCGTTTGATGAGGAATCTAAACACTAGCAAGGGTTGAATCAATGAAACACGCATGTGCGTCACAAAAATAAACCGCCACATTCTGGAATGTGAGGTGCTGACTGGCTCCTCAAAAGGCGAGCGCGTTCTCATCCCACGCATTAAGCTCTCACCCTCGGAAGGCATCTTCTCATTTAAAATGACTCGCCTTCAATTTCCGGTTCAGCTAGCGTTCCATCAACAGCGCCATAACCATCAACAAGAGTCAGGGTTAAAGCTTGAAGAAGGTAGGAGTGTATTTTTGCCGACCCCCGTATTTATGCATGATCAGATGTATGTGGCCTTTTCACGAAGCCGCTCATTTGATGGACTCAATTTGTTTATCGTTGAGACAAACGATCAATCAGCTGATCGGGATAGGCACATCACAACAGAGAATGTATTTTTTGAAGAGATTCTGTGCATGTAAATTGTAATATATTTTACTATTTTATTATCTACCTTCTACTACTATTTTATTATCCTTTTGTACATTTCTTATGAAATATTTAGATTAAAGTTTGCCTCAGCAATTGTGTGCTTTTCCCTTTTGAGATTTTAATATTTAGTTTGGGTGCGTAAGTGATCATGTGATCCCGAGCGCGCGCTTCCTGTTTGAGATATGAATATTTGACTTGACACGTAAGTCATACTGTGTACATTTGAGCGCGTGCTTGCCGTTTAACATTTAAAAATTAACCACGTATATGAATTAACTTTATATTTGATAAAAGTGCATCAAATTTACATCTTAAAATATCTTCTAAATAATCATTTCTTAACCAAAAATTCAACAAAAAATATTCACGTGACTGATTATTCAGTCACAGGTCAGCTAGTATTTAATGAATATTCTAATATTCGTCAAAATTCCTGCTACACTAAAGCCGAATCCAGAAAACTCAGGGATGTTATCAAGTGTGGGTATATATATTCTAAAAGTGCGAAACCCTTGAAATTTACATCGAACAGTATGCTTTTTTTTAAATTTGAGTCAACCAAATCAAGAAATTGGTAACAGTTTGAAAGCAAAATAACGTAATGAAGTTATCCCAGCATTCTATCGAAGAAAAACAAATTAATCAGTCAACACTAACCTATCAGTAACAAATTTGCTCTTGTGTAAAGTTATCACAGCCAAGATTTCGATTCATTACATTCAAATATATTATATTTTTTATGTAAATAAATAATCGTATCATCGGCAAAAATCAATAAAATTCCTAGCCCAGGGTTCATTTTCGTTAATTTGACACGGGACGATTTTCTTCTAATTTGGTGTAAAATTAACCACTAATGTAAACATCTCACTATCATGTAGGCCTGACCCGAGGCACTTTTAGTTTTTGGTGAAATCATTTTAGTTTTATCAAGAGAAACGAAAATTTATGTAAAAATCAATGAAATTCCCAGCCCAGAGTTATTTTCGGGAACTTTACACGGGACGATTTTATTTTAATTTGGCTTAAAATTAGCTACTAATGTAAACACCTCAAAATCATGTAGCCCTGATCCGAGATATTTTTAGTTTTATCGAGCGGGATGAAAATTTAAATTGGGCTAGGGATTACATTGTATAAAATTTAAATTTTATACAATGTAATCCCTAGCCTAGTGAGTATTCATTTTCGGGAACTCCCCATTGACTGTTTTTTTCTTATTTGACCTAATATTAGGTACTAGTGTTTACATCTCAAAATCATGTAGTCCTAATTCTTTGTTTTGGTAGAAATTTAAATAAAAATTCCTCTTTGCTCAGAGTTCATTTTCAGGAACTTACCACGAAACGAATTTTTTTCTTAACTTGGCCAATAATTTTTTATGTTCTTCTTGTTCATAGTTATTAATAGATGAGTTTTATTTAGACTGCCATCAGATGGTTTGGCTTTTAATTTTTTCCTTGTTTGATTGTAATCAAATCGAATTTAATAAATTTGATAATTTTTCGTTTTTCATTCATTTTGATAAAATTGATCGACTGGGCTGTACCATAACTTCACAAAAGGGAGAAAAGTATAGCAGGTAAGCAAATAGTCATCGGCTGACTAACAAATTCTAAGGTATATTGAAGTACATTTAACTGCCTGACGTATCCAAAAAATAAGTGTTTAATAAAATGTGTTTATTCAGTGTAAGTGTGTTTCGCCAAGTGTCTACGGCAAATAGTGTAAACAGAAATATAGCTGCATTGGTATTTTTGTTTCAAGATTTGGGCGGTAATATAGTTGACGGAATATTGATAGGCTTATTTGAACACCACATCGGAATAAGGAGGAAGCTTACCTAAGATTCCTATAAAATAATTTGGAAAACTCGCATCGTGACGTGTCTCTACAAACACGTCGAAATATGAAGCCGCAAAATGGTGGTGCTCTTTCAACGAGACAAAACCAAAAAGCAAATAATCCGCAGGTCACTGGATTGGAACGAAAGGAACTACTTCATGGTCCCCGCGATCTCTTGATCCAAATCCGTCTGGGTACCCCTAAATATTTGGGAAAGAAGAAGACATCAAAATACTATTGGTTGTATTTGACAGAAAAATAGAGTTCATAAATGATTTTATTGGAAATGATCTTCAAGGTCGTATTAAAAAAGAAAAATAATCAATAGAACTTAACCACTAACAATTCGATATGTCGAATTAGTTTGTCTGTTTTGGTTGGTTATGTTTTACTCCTCTATCATTTATCTTCGTTTTATCCTCCACTTACGGACACCCTTTCTTTAAATATACAGATACAATACATGTCATTGTTGACGAGAGTAAAGAAACCGACGCAATTTGAAAGAGACGGAGGTTTATATAAAATCGTTGTTGTATTGAATTTTGACATATGAAATTCTTTTGAATCACTGAATAATGTATTTGTCATTTAATCATGGATTACGTACATATAGTAAAAGAAATTCGGGTGTTGGCTAGAACACTAAGCATCATTAGTATAGGAGCTAATAAGCTTCTGAAATATTGGAAAAGCCCAACATTAGTTACTGATTCTACATTTAACAAAAGTAGTTTATCTACGTAATGTATTTATCCCCAGTTAATCAATTCACCTTATCACGGAAACTGTGAACATCAAAATGTGCCATCATTAAATCTGATGAAAAAATTGATTAAAACAAAAAAATTTGTAAACATTTTATTTTTTGCGTGCGATATCTTCCAACCGCTCCACTTGCTCTTATCAAATAATTAAATCTATGATTTGTATTTTATCGGAGAGCACGCGTTATCAAAAATTACTGTGTGTGTGTACTCGTAGAACATTTTTTTTTTCAGTTGATAAAAATGAGAAAAAAGTTTCTTTATCAAAATTGAATTAAAATACATATTTTTATTTGTTTTGTTTAAGATGCTGAGTAGAGATTATGTATTATACGTATTTGGTATATAACAGAAACTAAATATCTCTGTCTCTTTTGTCTCTCTATATACAAACGAGTATGTATGGTATAGAAAAAACCCCAGATGGAAAATAAAGTATAGAAAACCATTCAAATTGTCATAAAAAGGAAAATCTACTTATACAACATTAACATATCAGTTTACCTTTTTTGTGGTTGTTGTTGGTTGTTTTGGGAATGTTCGTATGTAGTTTTGGCAGATGGGGTGGTTTTTATTCAAAATGGAAATTTATAATCCAATTACGGTATACAAAGTCTTTGCGTATAGTTTATTTTTTTTTTTTTTTTTTTGTAAAATGAGACAATTAGCTTTTTGGGTTTATAAATAAAAGCTGTTACGTTAATAATTTTGTAGTTTGTATCGTTTGTTTAAAATTTTAATTAGTAACTGATTCAATAGTACAAGTGTCTCGTTTGGACAAAACCAATTATGGTCATTTCTGTTATAAAATAAATATTTTAAAATAATAAAGCTGTTCTGATCTGAACTAACCCGTTCTAAAAGTTTTTGCATTTGGAATCTTAAATCTCCCAGATAACTAGAGGTTTCACTTGGAGAATTTCACTAAACATCTAGAAGGACATTAAGCATCTCAAGGTACTTCCATAAGTTACAAACTTTACCAAAAATTGTTTTTTATAAAAAAAATTGTAAAGTTTTAACCCGACCATCCTCTGCCGGAGAAAGTAAATGGGTAGAATTTTTTTTATTATTTGTGACGAAAGGAACTGCTAAGAGCAAAGCTCATACTAAATATATTCTTTCCAGCAACGTCATCATTTGGATGATTTAACCTGTAATAATAAAAGACAGAACTAAACACAAAATCAAAGTAAATATAGCTTTGGCGTTTGGATCGTGAGGTACCCGGTTCGAATCCCGATAGGGGCAGGATGCAAAGGGAATTTTCATCTACAGATTACGATCGGTGATGAAATGGAACACATCTATGACCCCCTGTCGGAGTGCAAAACTCATGGGCCGACCCATCTTCCATGCCAGTATAGGCTGGCATGGAGCTTGCAATGTGCAGATGGTTATAAAAATCGGACCTATAGCCGTACGTCTTCGATTTGGCAAATGATGCGTAAAGTAAAACGGAAAAATAAACCGCGAGAGAGCAGGGAGTGCTTCGGCCCCAAAACAGATGGCATGGACTAAAAAAACAAACGAACAACAACAAAGTAAATATATTGAAAATTTTCTAAATGAGTAAAACCACTCAGTATTATTTTAAAAATCCCAAGAAGTTTTCTTAATAATAGCATATCGTTTTTCATTAGATTTTGTTAGTTATTCCACGAGCAATACCCCCTTAAGCAAGCAGCTTAAGAAAGTTACCACATATTATTCATTTTATATTCTTGATAAAACATAACTGACATGACAAAAAGCTTTATAATCCATACAAAATTTAAATGATTCTCAGTAGTGTACATTCGCGGAAACTGTACAAACCAATCACAATAGTCATCCGCACAAAGTCTTAACTTTATAAAATAAAAAATGATTTATAATAGTTTTTTACCATGTTTCCACCACTTTGAGTCGAGCTTTTTGTTATTATTATTGTGATTATTATTATTATTATTCAAAAAAAAGTTCTATATAAAAGCACAAGCAGAATACAAATTTTATTATTTCTTTTTATTTGTTCTGTAAAACACACAAAACAAAACAAAAATAAAATTCAGTCAGACCGACATGAAAAACACGACGTAAAAAATTCACTGTGCACACAGAATATTTCCAAACAACAACAGTTTTATAACATAAAACCAAAAAAGCTTTATTTTCGTTTTTCTATCGCACTTATAAGAAGAGAGAATAAAATTTATTTTCTTTTTTATAAACACAATACATATAATAAAATTATCTTAGAACATATTTTTCACACAGTTGAAAAAAGCACACAAAAAGCTTTAAAGAAAATTTATTTTTATTTCAAATTAAATTAAAAAACTAAAAAAAATAGAAAATCCGGAATATTCACAAAAAGTTTTGGCATTGTGCTTTTAGTCGGTAAGTGCGCTTTATTTGTGTTGATAGAGCGAGAGTTAATGTGAATTCATAATTTAAACAAACGTCTGCATGGTTTTGTCTTTATACACTCAGAATTATGTACACATCAGATAATTAAAAATGACAGATTTTTTATGTAAACTGTTTTTGATCTGTCTAAAAGATCTGTTTCCTAATCTCTGTTATTTCGTTTAATTTTAAAATGAGAACACATTTGACAATACTACATGCTTAGATATATTATTTGGTACAAATGTATAGGGAAGCTTTAATTTATTTTGTTCTTGGAAACTAATTAAATTATGTCAAAAACCTTTTTTTTCATTTTTATTTTTGTGAATTCCATCAGACAAGTTATAATTTCAATTATGTTGAAACATAAAAAAATGAAATTTGGGGAGCAGTAATTCATAAAAATTACCACAAGAATTTATGTTAATTTTTAATTAAAACGAAAATAAATTTTCCTCGAATTTTTGTTTTTAAATATGCAAATTCACAAATTAGTGTTGGAGGGATTGTCATAACGATACAATTCAATAGTGAATTCTTGATGTATTACCCACGCTTCGTTATAAAAGAAAAATATCTATTATCAATACTAATACGAAAAATTTCACTTCATACAGGAAATACTCAGTTATTAAAAGATTGCAAACATTAAGAAGTGTCTGTTAGTAAACAATTGGGTAAACAAATAATGAGTAGTACAGAACTGTCCGATGAAAAAACATCAAACGGCCTTTACTGTAGTATATTTTCGTACTTTTTGCAAAGATACGATAACGGTCAATCGATGCAAAACATAAGGGAGTTATAAAGGAATTTTGCGTATTAAATTCGAACGGTTTTTTCTTTCGTTTCTTCGGATTTTCTATACTCAAGCTTAGAAATGATATCATGCTTGAATTTGTCGGAAATAATCTCTGAATAGTTTTCGAATATTCACTGCATACTTATACCACTACTGGAATATCTCCCAAACTACCAGAAATATTGTCCTGATAATTTACCCACCAGCACTAAAATACAACAACAACAATTTCCACAATTATTTATTAAGTCACCATTTACAAAAGCTGTGTTGCTTTCAAAATATTACAACAACAATTGCGTTGTATTAAGCCGATTGTTTTAGAATGTTAAGAAAAAAATTTTTAGGATTAGGGGAAATAAAATCATTTTATGGTTATGGTTGTTACCGCAAGGCGTTATTTCTTCTATTTTTCTCGAAAAATTTATCATGTAGAATAATTTAGCATTTGTTATTTGATAGCAAAATACCGAATTTAATTTATTCTATTTCATAAAATAAAAAAAAATAAAACAAATATTAAGAAAATGAACCAACACAGAAAAATTAAAACGCATTAAAAAATTACAGCCAAAAGTTGTTGCTTTCACATTTCTTAGCTAAGCTAAGCGGATTAGCGAAAGCAACACTACTAAATAATTGTAATCACACTACTAATTTCACTCTAGTCTAATCTGATATAAAACTACTTGTAATGCTTAAATCTAGATTTCACTATTTCATAAATGTCATTAAATTTTCAACCCTTGAGCTACAGACCAATAGTCGGGTAAACCAATTACTATGGTAAAAATCGGATTTACAGATTTTTTGAAAAATAAATGAACTTACTGAAAAATTGACTTAAAATTGACTTTTATCCGACTATTGGCCCGGAGAAAATATATTACAATATTTAAATACGAGAGTTCGAATTCAACTCGTTTAATATCATCCTTTTTTACTTTAAGAGCGCGGATAACACAAAATCATTCATATTGTATTTATTTTTTTAAATTTTTTTTTATTTTTTTTATTTTAAATTTTTAGTTTGTGAACATTTCAACTTAATTCGTTCATGTTGAAGAAACTCAATTCGTTAATTTTCATGGGATCATTTCATCTCCCTAAACGCACATGATATTTTAATATTCTCACTTATAAAAACCGAAACTGATAACAACACGATTTTGCTCGACGAAGATAAAATTTTATTTTTTTACTTTGTCCTGCACACGAAAAATTCTGTCTCAGTGAGTCGACCAAAAAGTAACCATCAAACCATCAAAAAAAAATTTTCTTCTCGTCCATTGTGACTAACAAAATTGAATTCACATCGACAATTGATAATTATTTGTGCTATAAAACAGATCGGTCGATAAATTTTACAGTCCAGCGAAAAAGTGTTGTACCGTTGTAATAGGGCAAAGTAAGCGCTGTCACAAATCGTGGGGACGTCTCATATCCTGAAAAGTCTCAAGGCGGGCAATATTTTAAGGAATATGATACGAGTTACATGAACCCAATTTCATTATGTGTCACCTTTTCACGTTCGAATATCCTTAAGATGAAATATTCCCATAAGCTTTGCATGTAAGTCGCGATAACTTTTGCCGATAGTTTGTCATGAACTTCTTGCTCGCGTCATTTTTAGCAAAAAGGTGCACGAATACAGACTGTCCCGCTATCAGCCTTCGATTTCGACTGCGTAAATTATAGTGTTTCGCGGAACAGTCATATGCAATTTTTAGTAACTGTATCTTGAATTAAATTTAACCTGTCCGATTTCGACAAAATGAAATCGTCGTTTTGATCTGTAGGTGATAAAATCTTCGAAGTTTATATTCAGACCCCTGCCTGAGAATTGAGTTGACCCGTGGACAACATTATGAATAGGTGTGGCAATTTCTTGAATATGCACATCCCACTCGTTAAGACGTGTAAATAGGCCCGGATAGCCGACAAGATTGTTCGATTGTTAATTTCAGATGCGTTAATCTGCGGTGAGTAACTTGGCGTACGAATATGTTCAATTCCATACTTCCGCAGCAAATCTTGGAAATGACTTGAGACAAATTGTTTTCCATTGTCGCTCATGATAAATTCGGGTGCAGAAAATAACAAAATGATGTCTTTCTCAAGGAAAGAACAAATTGAAGTAGCTTCTCTTAAACTCTTCAAGATAACAAATTTTGAGTAGTAATGATTTAGTGATTTATTTCCGATCGTTCCTTTCTCGCTGAAAGGGATGATCGGAAATAAATTGATGATCCATTTCAGGTTTCGTATTATAATTTATTGGTTTAACCTTCTTACAAACCTGACAATTTGCAATAAATTGTTTCACCTCTTGGAGCATCCCTGGCCAATAAAACTGTCTGTGAATCTGATACAAAGTTTCGGCTACACCCATATGCGAGGACGACGGAGGTATATGAGCCTATTTAATCAAAGGTGAGCTAACCAAAAATAGAACAACTAATTTGCATTCAGGATCATATGTGTACCGTCATATGGTATTCCTGAGGATGGTGTGAATAACAATTTATTTTCCTTAACGCGAAACCTGCGGCATTCCAAACCTAATTTGATTACCTTATCAACCTGGGCCTGATATTCGAGATCCGCGAACTCATGTGAGTTTAAATTAATATAAAGCGGGCTTAATTCGTCAGAGGGGTTAGAATTACGTTTTTGTTCAAGCAATGAAGACACAACTCTACAGTAGTTTCGATAACCTATCTCAAAATTGAAGGACTGTAAGTTCAAGCTCCATCGAGTAGGCCACCCTGTCAAATCCTTTTTAGACATGATCAGTATAAATGGTAAAGCTATATCCTTCTATATACGCACTAAATTTTGCGACGCTCAGTACTGCTGGGCAGCACTTCAACTCTGTTATAGAATAATTTAAAGCAGAGTTTAGCTGGAATAACACACTCCCTACTCCCGTGGTACTGGCGTCATATTGGATATAGAAGGGTTTCTCAAAGTTAGGATTTACCAGAATGTTGTTAGAGCATATTTTAATGTGGTAAAAGATTCGTTGACTTTGGCGGACTACTTTAATTTCGTTCCTTTTTTTGTTAAATCAGTCAATGGTGCAGCGATGGTGATCTGTTGATTGTTGATAAAGGCCGGTACCAACGGCACATCCCGAATGAACCTTCTTACTGGTTTAACCGTCTTGGGAATTGGATAATTCTCAATCGCTTTCACTTTCTCTGGATCGGTTCGCAAACATCCATTGCCCACCAAATAACCCAAATAGCGTACCTCTTTGAGCATAAAATGACTCTTTTCTATATGATAATAGTTAGGCCTGCGTCTTTTAACAAACCAGCAAACTCCTTAAGTAGGTTGATATGTTCATCATGGGTGCCACTGTCGTGAAGTCTGTATGGAATCACACGGTACATAAGATGGCACATGGTCTGTGGTGCATTTCACAATCCAAATGGCATGACCGTGAAGTGAAATAAAGGCCGCCCAGCCAGCTACCGTAAATGCCGTCTTATCTCTGGATTGCGGGTCGAGAGGGATGTGCCAAAAGGCATTTTTTAATCAACCCAACAGTCCATCGATAAGCGGCAATCCACCCTTCACGGCTACTTTATTCATTTCACAGGCATCTAGACACAGACAAACCTTGCCGTTTGACTTATGCACCAGTGTGATCGGTGAACACCATGAGCTCTGATTTTCTTCTATGACACCCACTCTTCGTTCATTAATTTTTGATTTGCTGGTGAAACTGTATAAAAATGCTGCTTTATAGGCTTAGCAGAGCCAACATCGATTGTGTGAGATACGAGATTTGTCTTGCCAAGACCGAACTCGGCGAACGATGGAAATAATCGTATAATATTATTAAGAACTACTTGGTCTGCCGGTGTGAGATAGTGAAATTTTGGATCTTCATATTCCGAGATAAACGTATTGGAACAGGAACTGGTATGCAACGTTGATATGTTTGGGGTAATTCTAAATAAATTCCAAAAATTTATTCCGAAATATAGTAGTAAGGTACAATGTACAGCTATATTTATTTTACAGTATTATTAAACATAAGACGCGTATTTTTATACCCAAAAACTCGCTGGGCATGTCAACTAGCCGTATTAATGAAACTTGGAAAGTTATGAAATCCGATAGAAGGATCATTCACGAACTTTTCAGACTCAAAACCCTGATAGTCGCACCGCTATCAAACAGACCACGATACTTGTGGCCTTTAATTGTTGGAAGTGCATAGGGACGCTTATCATTTAAATCGGAATCAATTTTGAAAGATACAATTACCTTTTTGCGGTTTCTGCGTGATCCCCAGTAAGTACTGCACCTTAAATTGCATTTATACTGCAGTAACGATTATTTACCTTCTTAGACTCATACGGCTTATTTACTATTTGTCTTAAATTGTACATAACAATGATTGGGCACCTGCATGTAGAAGTCGTATATGTTTATAATTAGATGTGGCCCATTTTCAGGACGGATAGTGAAATGCTACTTTTACGAAGATTTGTTCTTGCTTTTATTAGTTGTACAAATCAAAGTAGAAATCCAACAACACGGATCGTAGTAGGTTAACTGGAATATTTAAAAACACATTTCCATTCGTCATCTTTTCCATTTTCCATTTTAATTGCTGAATGGACTTCCAATAAATGTTGAGTTTAACATGCCTTCGAAACTTTCTCAACCGGTTGATCTAGTATTTTTAAAATTGGCTTTCTCAAGAAGTCCAGCCCATTCCACCAAGTAGCATTTGGTTTAAATTCTAACGGCATCTGACCACGTGAAACAGCATCAGCTGGACTTTTCACCGTCGGGACATAATACCAATGATTAGGCAAAGTTAAATCTTAGATTTTTCAGATTGGTTTGGCGACGAATTTTTCGAATCTAGTTGGGACAATAATACCGAAGCACACAATTATAGTTCTGGAGTTGATAGACCTTTAAGAGGTGCCACTTTTGTTTTCGCACAAAGGAATTTTACAACACTATTATTTGACGAATCAACTGATTGGCGATGTAAATGATGGCTCCGTATCCTTTATCCGAAGCATGTCCGAATCCGTGAAACTCGAAAATTCGTGGCGAGGGAACGGTAACACACCTTGGAGTACAAATTTGTCCAATGGAAATAAGTTCGTCTTTAAACCGTTTGCAAAAAGCTCACGGCTCTTGAGGAAGTTTCTCGTCCCACTCGGATTCCGACTCTTAAAGATTTTGCATAAACGATTATTCTGTTAGGACAATTGGTGCACAAAATCCCAATGGATCAAAAACCCGAGAGGTCTCTGAAAGAACAGATCTTTTCGTACATGATCCGGTTATCAAGTACTTCTCGAATGAGAATGTAAATTGATCTGATTTTGCGTTCCAGTTCATTCCCAATATTTGAATTGATTTGGGTCGTTCCATGATACTTGTTATTGTTGCTTTGAATTTTGTGAAGTTTGGATCCTACTCGAGCTAATATATCAACTATGTCATTTTTTAGTATGATTGCATTTTACTCGGTGTCAGATCCCGTTAACATGTCGACAATGTAAAACGCTCATTTAAGAATTTTGGACGCGTTAGGTAATGATTTTTTTTCGTCTTCCGCTGCGGCACTGGCTGTTCCTTAAGTTATCGAAGACAGTATATAGCATTTGAGTGGACCTGTATACCTTCAGATGGATTACTCCACCAAATACGTTGAAAGTCTTGTTGATCGCTTTGAATGAGGATTTGACGGTACATTTTTGTTCTGTCTCCAGTTATGGCAAACTGATATTTTCGGAATCGCAACATAATCGATAACAGATCTTGCTGAATTGTTGGGCCTACCATTAAACAATCATTTAAGGAAACATTCGAGGACAATTTTGCGGTGGCGTTCTAAACCACCCTCCATATGATGAAGATTAATATATTCAGACATAAACTCTGAATATTTTTCACCAAGCCACCGATTGGAATTTAATCGCTTGTCCATATATGTATGAATATTGTTTTAACGCACCGACCGATGAGCCTCCTAACTGAACTATGATAGATTTTTTTGAAAGAGCAACACTCTACCTTCCTGAATTTTTCGATAAATTCTTATTTATTTTACCGAAGATATATACTTAAAATTCTGGTCGATGGACCAAAAAATTTGACTGTATATTGAATTAAATTAAGCAAAAATATTTTTCAATTTTATTTAATGATTTTATTTCACTAGCTATGCGACTTTAGCACATAAATGTTCGATGCGTACTACTCCATTTACAATACAATAATAACAAACTATAGAAAAAAGCGAACAATATCCGACAATTCCAAATGTATATGTTGCCAATTTTTATAGATTAAACAGGGTTCTAATTTCGGTTTTGGTCCGGTTTTCGATTTGGGTTCTGCTAGCTTTGAAATGATAAAGCCTTTTGCATTTTATAGATCGAGCAGAATAAAAAAAACTTAAATAGGGCACTTAGTTAGCCTAAAATTAACCTTTAATTTTCAAAATATTTTTGAATCATTTTTTGATATGGGTTCTGCTAACTTTTTCTAAAGCTAGCAGAACCCGTGTTTTAGTTGGAAGGAATGGAGCCCAACATTTTTTAATTCGGCATTTATTTAGCCTATAATTAGCCTATAATTAGCCTATAATTATCCATACTATCTTGTAATGTTCTGCTGTATGGGTTCTGCTAGCTTAAAGGACGTTTCAAAAGACTATCTAGATAATTCCAGATAGTTTTTTTCTGCAAATCTCTTAGTTTGTAGTCAAAACTTCGACGAATCCAGCGGTATATGTCAAGTATGCGTGAATCACCTGCGAGTTGAGATTCAAACGACTATATCTATAGATAATTGCAGATAGAATTTTCAGCAAATTTCTTAGTTTGTAGTGAGAACTTCAACTAATCCAGCAGTATATTCCAACTGCTCGTGAATTGCCTCTGAGACGAAATTCAAACGTCTTCATCCCAGTTATTCCCGATAGATTTTTTTGTGCAAATTTCTCAGTTTGTAGGCAAAACTTCATATGACAATATCCAAAAACAACAAATTAAAATTTCGGGCTGGAAGTTTTTGCTAGATTCATAGTATTCAATCACGTAATGCTAATTTAGTTTCCGGATTGTCGTTTTCAGATTAGGTTTGGGCTGTCTAGGTTTCCAAACAATTGAAGGGATAATTTAAAAATACGTAAAATTTATATTTATAATTTCGGGCTGAATGCTCTAAATGTCATAACAGATTACCATGTCGCAACAGTGATATTTTTTCGGGCTAGGCTATAAAACTTTCTCGATAGTTATAGTTTAGTATTGCTAACGGGCTTTTTGAACTTCGTATCGGGCTAGCTTCATTTAAATGAAGAGTTTAGATCTGACTAGGCTACCAAGCAATAATAATATATCTTAAAAATACATAAAATTAATTTTAAAATTTCGGGCTGAATGTTATATATGTCATGACATTGTATCATGGCACTGTTTACTGTCGCGATAGTTAAATTTTTTCGGGCTGGGATAGTAAACTCTCATGATAGTGATAGTTTAGTGTTGCCATCGTGTTTTTCCGGGATGAGTATCGGGCTAGCTTCATATACATATGAAAATTTAGTGTATATCAGTGATACAAAACAACATGACCACTCTCCTTCAAAAACGCTCCACTCCAGAATTTTATCAGTTATCTACCAAGGAAATGTGTCAAGAGGCCATGGATGCAATGACACAGTCGTATCGAGACAAGGCGCTAGCTACTTTTGTAAGATGTCTTAAAGGAAGACGAATCAATGTCTACTTCATTGAATTGATATGTTTCAATGTTTGAATTTTCAAAGTGTTGTTACGAATAATCCGAACATCTAAACGAATACAACACGATCAAACACTGATAGAATATACCGACTTTATTCGATAATCTATCGCATATATAGAGCATGTGGCGAAGAGTGACAAAACTTTAAAATTCTTAATAGACACCGGCCCTAACAAAAATTGTATCGAAAAACAATTCGTACGACATCCTATTCCAAATGAGATACCTTTTATGGCTAACTGAGTTCCAGGTAGCCTTAAAGTCACACACCATGCACTACTTGACCTATTTGGTTTTGCTGGAAGATTGTCTGATCTGGCCACCCAAATCTCCATATAAATCGGAAATTAAATTCAGTTAAATCTCGGATAGGTATCTAATCCATTCTGGAATTCAGCCATACTGAAGGTACCAAGGCAATTTATGATCAAATTATGGTTAAATTTGGTATGTAAAATTAGATTTCGATTTTAACGTGAATTATGAATGAATTTGGTCAAAATTTGTCTTTAGAGGGAAATTTTATATTCTAAAATAAATTTTGGGCAAAATTCTAAAACTCGTCAATGCTGAATGGAAATGAGCAATGGATTTATCATTCAGTCAAATTTCGTTTACATTTAGCAGGTTTGGAAATCTAACATCAATTTTGATTGAAGTTCTGAATTTTGGCCATTTTAAAACTAATTTTTCATTAAATTTCATTTCATTTTTATATTTTATTAAAAACAACTTTTCAACACGACCATAAAAAATACCATTTATTAAATGAAAACATTTTTATAATCCATATAAACCATAAAAAATGTATTATAAAAATTACGAGTTAGTCCACAAGATATTGAGTGTAAGTATTTAAAACTGGTGGTACTTTATTTTATTGATTTCAATTAAAAAATGTATAATAATCATAAAACAATGGGGGAACCTGTCTGGTTCCATTTAGCATGGCCAGACTCTAGAATTTTAACCGAATTTAACGTGTCAATTTCATTACAGCTCTACAAATCAGATTTTTAAGTTATATGTTGAGAAATGGCCAATTTTGATTTTAATTTGTACATTTATTTACTTAGACCAAAATCCAAAATATCTTAAAAAGTTCATTTTAGAATTTCAAAACACCTTGGTTTGGATCTATCAATTATTTTAGAAGAGCGACAGACGACTCAAACCATGTGCAAATGTTCGCGCATACGGATATTGCTCGACAATTTATTTAATCACGCCAACGATGACCAATTTAGGTTCTGTGCTCAATCAATGGACGTAAAAAAATATTAGTTTATATTGGTCCTTTAAAAATTACTTACAGTACCATTGAATTATAATCAAAATATATGGAAGATTGAACATATAAGAAAAAGTTAAAATCTAAGCCGAGAGATTAATTTATGGGCCCTAGTTTTTGTATTCTACTAAATTATATTTTCTACTGAAGCTAGTGATTTTCCATCGTGTCGTAACCGATCTCATTTGCGATCGATTGGACATAATTTCCGTACGTATTACCAACGGATAAGTCCAAAACCATCCGTGTGTTGATTGTCTTTATGGGCCATATGTTTAAATGGCCAAACCATTTTTATGAACTCAGTTCGGATTTAAATTAATGGTTCCTAGGAACCTGAAATATCGTCGATTTCGGTATGATGACACTATCTATAGAAAATTTTCCTGGACTTTGGGCCCATAAGTCCATGGTATTTCCCATTTTCAGTTTACATATGAATTTTTGATTTAAATTAATGGTGCCCAGGAATCACGAATGTCGTGATCGATTTATTTCGATTTCAACACGGCATCATGTCCACCCACTATCTAACATTATAGTTCGCCTGACCTTCCGTATGTTGAGACTAGCGCTAAAGCATCCTGGAATGGCCCCGTTTATTTAAACTATACATTTTAGATTTAAGCAAAAACGATAAAATTCAAAGACCATCCGTATGTTAGCATTCGTGCTATCGGGTTATATATGTAGATGGTCGAATTATTTTTAAGAAAACAAATCGGATTTAAATTATTGTTCCCATGAACCTTGAAATCTCATCATCGATCTCTTCAGATTTCAATACAACATGATGAATAACTCAAGACCAACCGTGTGTTGAGATTGGCGCATTTTAGACCGATACGTGTATGGTCCATTCAGTTTATACAAAATTGTAACTTAAATGATTGGTTCCCTTTCTGACCCTTTCTGATTTCAATACGGCATCATGTCCTGTTCTTGTTCGTCACTTGTGTTACGTTCTTTGAAGGGGTTTGGCCACCTCAGCAATGCTCTTCTAGATTACTCGATCGAAAACATGGAGGCGCCAGACACGCTAACCAAAAGTTTGAAGTTCCTGTTCTACGTCGCCCATCCATCGAAAAGCGACCTCCCTGCGAGTTCCCGTCTTCATTGGTGTTTACTCCAGGGCCTGTTTTATGGTACAATCAACTAACTCAGCCTTGATGATTTAATTATTAGAATTATATCAAAGTTGCTCTGGTCATTTTTGATCTCGGCAGCATACGAATACCATGTTGAAAGAACGCTTCATATTTTTAGGCTACCCTTGAATGAACCCAATTTTTGGTTTCTTTATATGATGTGAAATATTTTTTTTTTTTTTTTTTTTTTAAGTATTGCTTAGGCAGGTCTTGCGTTTTTATTGAGTATTGCTCAGGCAGGTCATGCGTTGTCGATCGAAACAAGTGGTAATCAGGCGGGATAATGTCTGTATACGGTAGGTGATGCAAAAATTCCCAATTGAGTGTTTCCAAGCAGGGTTTGGCCGGCGCCGCAACCTGTGGTCGAGCATTATCATGCAGGAGAATACTTTTGTCGTGTCTAGAGTAATAGTGGGTGCATTTTCCCTTGAGTGATCGGCTCAATCTCATCAATTGCGTTTGGTAGTGAGCCTACTAACGGTTTCGTTCGGATTTATCAACTCATAATACGGGACACCAAGCTGATCCCACCAAAATACACAACATGAGTTTTTTTCATGAGTATTCGGCTTGGTTGTCGCGAAGCACGGCCAGGTGGTCCCATGATTTATTCTTTTTTTGGGTTATCATAGTGGATCCATTTTTCATCACATGCGATGCGATTCAAAAAACCCATTCTTTTATGTATTTCACATGATAAAAGTGGGCTTACTACATCTGCCGACTTCAGTTCATATGGAACCCAATTATCTTGCTTTTAAAACATTCCCAATTATTTTGATTTGATTTTAAACGATGTGAAATTGCTTGTTCAGTCATTCCTAATGTAAGTGCAAGTTTTTTTTCGACGATTCGACGCTTGTAGTTGTGCGCAGATCTTTCTCTTGACGGAAGTAATGGACAAAGTAAAAATATCAACATTCTTAGCAAATCGAGTCACTTAGATTCAGGAATTGAGTAATTATTCAGATTGTAAATACCAAAAGATGCGAATCCTGCAGGTGTTATCTGTAAAGGTGAACTGCCATGAGATCTTAAGCATAATGGTATATGGTGGGATGGCCCAAAATTTTTGTATCGTAATATGAACGAATGGTTGATACTACCCAACAATCAAGTAAATCATGAAATTTTAGAGCTCCGAAAATTTGAAGTTACCATGTCTATTGAAGTTGAATGAAGCCATTGTCACCTATGTTTTGTGACCCAGCCGATTTAAATTGCTTCACTCCTGTTTACTTCTTGGCCAAAAATTAATTGCACTTCCGGATCCATCATTTGATCATTTAAAATTCGATCGACTGAAGAAATACCAAAAACGAAATTTACGCTAGAATAATTTAGATGTCGTTGGTCTGAAGAAAATTTAAATGAGCTACAACAAAATCACAAATGGTCTGTTGGGCAACCAAACGTCAAAATAGGTAATTTAGACTTACTATACAACAGGAAGATAATCTTCCTTCTTTATGCTGAAACTTGGGTGAAATTCAATCAAAAATTGTATCACCACCTTCCTCACCTATGCCGAAGTCTGTTGGTAACTTGAGCTAGATGTAAAGTGGTAATTACAATTAAAAATATCCTTCGCAAGCAATTAATTTAATTTAAGACACCCACAAATGAGAAATTTAAAATGTTCCCTTGTGGTCGCATTTCCCTTATAAGGAGCTAATGTGAGACAAAGATTTCTGTAATAAGTCTGCATCAAAAAAGACTATCATTTTAGTTTTTTTAAGAAAGTGTGTTATTAAAAGCAATCAATACCTTCGTTCACACTCATTGATATATCACCCCTTCAAACCTTTACACAATCTCAGGATTCCACCTGCAAGTTGGAAGCTCTATTCAACCTGTACTGTGTTTCCGTTTGTAATCAGAGTATCCCAATTATACTCACAGATGGTATTATGAACGCCGCAATAGGCGTACCTTCAAACATTTTAGGTTTTATTTAACGTAACGTCCATAACAATCTCTATATGCTCAAAAATTTAGAATTATTGATAAACATGCCAACCATCTTTATTATGAAAAATATTATTGAAGTTAAAACGCATATAGTCTAATTGATGCCTGGTTACGAACCGAATCATAGCAAAACCTATAAAAATTCGTTTCGAGACTTCGTGAAGATCTTAAACTTAATTGGCGTTCAATGGCATTGAGACCCTCCTAATTCATCGTGTACATGTTGTACGAACCCTTTTTATTGTATATTCTTGGTTGTTGGAGAAACATGTCAAATTAAATTAAAAAACGACTGGAAGTTTGTAACAGAACTGATACAATATAGCAGCAAACAAACAGACGTATTGCATATTATAACAAAAGCATTTCACATATGTGCGCTGAACTAAGTTTCTTTTCTTGTGCTATACATGTACCCAGTTTTTTGTATATTAAATCCAAAAAAGCACACCGAAAACTTTTATTCAATATACATATGAACTTAACTAAACATTATTGGAAAATGGGTAATACACCAAAAACAAACTACATATACGAGAGTACATATGTGCGATGCGAGCTTTATATAAATAAATAAAAAACAATTTGTATTAAAATCAAACTTAAAATTAAAACGAAAATACAATATTTTTTTTTTAGACAAGTTGTCAAATTTTTTGAGATGTGTCAAATTAAATTCTTGAGCTTTTCTTCTTTCGTTTCGCCTTTTTCTTAGACGTACATTAAAACTTTTCTATACATCTACGTTTCAATTTAAGAAAACATTTTTGTATTTGTAAATCGAGATTCTTTTTTTTTTGGGGTATTTTCTATAAATACGAATAAGTAGTTTTTCGGTTGGTTGGTTGGTTGCTGTGCGGTTGTATTCTTGAGTGCGAGGTTTTGTGATTAAAGACCGAAAGTTTTTTAATTTCGGTAACTTTTATTTGATAATCTAACTTAAGTAACACTCTGCAAAATTAGAGATAAAAGTTTTTAATTATCGGAGCTTTTTTTATGTCTTTAGGAAAAGTTTTTACGTATTTATGTAACAGTAACTGATTTTAGTTGGTCTATTTTTGGAAGGTATGGCGATTTTTGTTTCTGCTCCGATTATAGTTTTGCCGTGGTTTATTTCAATTTTTACTGCAAAACAAAGATATTGAGATAGTCAGAAAAAATTGTAGATGTATAGATCGTTGAGTTAGATGAAAATGGTAGTTTAAAAATGCTTACATATTATTTTATTATGATAAATATAATGTGCAACCATTTTTTATAGCAGGACATAAAAAATGATTAAATTTCAATAAATTGAACCAAAATTCATCAAACTTATTTTTTTACATCGCTAGATCCAAGGCGCCATCTCAAAAAGGTTATAATTATTTTGATTTGCAATTAATGCGTGATTGGTTGATTGAATGCCAGCCAGTTTCAAAATCTACTTGATAAAGAATACTCCAAAATCTGCTTGATATATACCACTCTGTGTTTCATTAAATAATTCGTCAAAAACGGCTCAGAAAAATATCCTTATTATTTATTAATTTTATAAAAAAAAAATTTTTTCTATACAAAAGAATTAATTTGTCACCATTGCTAAGAAGATGAATTTCTAAACTAAAGAGCGTGCATCGCAATCGTTTCTTGGTGCAAGATATTTTAGACGATAGTCACATGATTATATTCTACGGTAGTTTTAAAAACAACGGTGTTTGAACTAAATTTGTAGATTTGTTCTGCTTTTCAGACAAAATAATATTTTTAATGACATTTACAATGTTTACGATTTTTCTAGTCATTTTTAACCCCGGGGTACGTGTGTAAAGATACAGAACCCTTACAAAAATTAGAACTTCCTTAAATCTCTTCTTGGCAGCTTAGCTTCGTTTTGATAAAAAGTTGGTCTACTCATCAGGTTGCAACAACCATACTGCAAAAATTCAGCTATTGCTTTGTACCTATGGTGCAACACAAGAACTTATCGATTTGGCGAGTTATATCACGAAATCAGAAACTTCTGGAAATTCTCACTATGTATGTGTATGTACTAAGGCAACACATAGGAGTTTTTAAATTCGTCTGTATTAATTAATTTAAGAAGAGACTTAAGGAAGTTGTCATTTTTTTAAGGGTTGTGTATCTTTGCACAAGGACCCTGGGGTTAAAATGGGGGGAGAGAATTTTTCTACTTTTTGAGGTAGATATTTTGTGAGTAAATGGCCTCTTTGTTTTCTATGACTAGAAATGTCGTGAACATTATAAACGTCATTAAAAATAATATTTTGTCCGAAAAGCAAAAAAAATCTTAAATGAATTAATTAATTAGTACAGACGAATTTAAACAGTTCCAAATTTGTTGTATTCTTCAAGACCCTTTCAATGATATGCGAGACGTATATACGATTTCCCACTGCCACAATTACAAAATCCAAATACTAAGCAACAAAATTCCATGGCAATAAGAAAGGTGCCCTTTTCCTATCTCCATGGATTTTAATCAACGATTTACTGTAATTTGTTAAAACTTTTTCAGTACCTATTTATTTATGACCAATGTATGTTTGTAGGGGAACGGTTCGGTATTCCGAAAAAAAACCAACCCAGTTTATACATTCACATACATAATGTAAATCACATCCCATAATCCTAGTTTTAATGTATATAAAAAAGATTTTAATATGTTTTAAAAAATCCTGCCTTTTCGCGGGTTATTTTAAGATTTTAACAAAAGCGGAATTTTGAAAAGCGGAACTTTAAAAAGCGAGATTCTGAAAATCGTAATATTGGAAAAGTGGCATTTTTGAAATTAGAGCTTTCGTACAGACCCCATTTATACTTTTCACTGTCCTGATTTTAGAATTAGTGCATTATACAAGCTCATCCGTCAAATTGTATTGTATTAATCCTATGCAGTAGTATAAAACCTAAAACATTTGTCATGTAGTATAGTCCTCCAGCCAATTGGTTAACTGATTTTAGGACAACCATACGTGATAGTATTAACGTTCGCGAAATTAACATAAACCGTTTTCAATATTATTGCCTCGGCAATACTTGGGCTAACATACATCTTCGAAATGAATACGATATCCACACAACGATGACGGCATTCAGATGTAGCGGCCACACAGTGAGGCTATCTTCGACAAATTTCGTTTGGCTGTTTTGAATCCAGCTTCATGTTTGAACCACAAAAATACATGTATACATTTTGAGGGAGTCGAGGGATACATCATACCTTTTTTTGTTCGCTGGAGATATATTGCCTGAAATACCCAGCGAGCCTTATTAACCGATGAACTTATATAACTATTAAATGTATATCAAAAATTGCAATGTTCAGTCGTCCTAGGGTAACGAAAAGAAAAAGTGATTAATTGGTGCGAAATATTTTTGTGTGCAGCAATTATAGTGATTTAAGTGGAAAACAGTAAAGTTTAAAAATAGTGAGACACACAAACATTCCGTGTTGTTAAGCAAGTGTAAAGGATTTTCTTAGTGAAAACTTTCAAAAAAACGTGGTCATAAAATCATTCTTGATAAATCAACGGTAAACATAACGATGCACAGTAACACAAAACCTCTGGAATAGAATGTGAATCATTCAAAATCAAATTAGTTAATTCGATTTGATTCAAATCTGAATATACCACCAAAAAGTTAAGGGTAAGAAGTATCCAGGTGAGTACAAAGTTTTATTAAGCGGATAGTCAGTAAAAAAAAAATACACAAGCATTAGTGATAAAACAGTTACAGATAAGTTGAACAAATACAGTCGAATAATGCAACACCTCCACTATTAAAAGAGCTCAGCAGAGATTACAAAGAGCCAGCTAAAGTGATTCATTAAGATAGTGAAAGTGATAGTGAAGAAAATTGTGAAAAAATCAGCGAAAATAAAAGTGAGATGCCTATCAAAGCAGCACGCACAGCGAGGTAGAAAAACGTGATACTAGGTCAAGCTCACGTGAAAACTTAACGGGTGACCAAGAAAGGGACCAACCAGCATGACGGACGTCGCTAACAAGCACAGCAGTAGAGAAAGAAAAAACTAAACTCACGGCGAAAAACTACAAATTAAAAAAAAACAAGTCAACGGTCTCATTAATGAATTGACCGATATGCGAACCAAAATGAAGCAGCTCATGGTAATAACAACATCAATAGACCACTGAAAAAAATCTAAATATTGCAAATGTCGAAACATCCAATCAGTTCGATACATTTGAGGCACAAAACAACGAAAATGAGGATAATTCGGACGCAATGGAGGAAGACGAAATCAACAATTCATTCGAGGTTGTTAAAAAAAATATAAAACAAAAATAAAATAGTGGCTGTACTACAAAATACAATACCACAAAAAAACATAGCAACAAAACACAAACAAAAAGCAAAATATAAACGAAATACAAACAATTAATACAACGACAGCAGCGGCAAAGGATAACATGGAGGGGTGCAATAAAGCAAAAGAGGTACTGAAATAAGTTGTTGCAGTGTTCACATAAACCCCTAGGGACGAGAAGCCGAAAAATATCATTCGAAAAGGGCTACACGAAAACGAAAATTTGGATCAATTAAAAACTTATTTAAGAACATAATGAAACGTAACACACTTCACATAATTAAAAACCAAACACTCAACAAGTCACAAAATAAACTACCAATATATTGTGTAATGGGTGCCCGACACAAACATGCGACAACATATATAAAATCAAAACATTAAACTACCAGACAGTACAATGGGAAAAGCTGAAAAACAGGACATCATCATGCAATGTCACAAATGCCAGCGCTTTGGACATGGAGCATTCAATTGTAATTTACACTACACATGTGTAAAATGTGACCGACGGCATGAACCCGAGAAATGCTCGATAAAGGAAAAAGTAGAGAAAGAAGGCGTATTTTGCGCAAACTGCAAGGAAAAGGTTGAAGGCATGTTGAAAGGAGGGAGGAAACAAATTACAGCAGAAGCAATAAGAACAACAAAAACAACAAGCACCACAAACCTCAAATAATTACACAACTCATACAAATAAAATTGACAAATTGGCGGAAACAGTTTCGAAACAAGGGGAACAAATTGCTAACCTTCTCCATTTGACATCGCAACTTGTCAGCAATAGAAAAACAGCAATAGAAGCCAACACAGTAATTTAAAAATAATAGCAATAAATGTAAATTCAATTATAAGCTAATACAGAACAAAGGAGATTAAACATATGTACTCGAATTCATAAACATACATATCCCGGGCATTCTACTATTAAGCAAAACAATATAACATAATAAGACAAGACCGCAACCAAGGTAAAAAGGCTGGAGGCACAGCCATAATAATAAAAGATGGATTTAAATACCAACATATAAACACAAAAACTAAAAAAAAAATAATTCGGTATTGAATACACCACATTAAAATCAAACAAACAACAAGCAACCAATATCTTTATACAATTTCCATATACTGTACAAGCTGTAATCATACGATTACATAGGCGCATTTTCAACGAGAGTGGAAAGACATTTTTATCAAACACGAACTGACTAACCCAATTTAATTGCGACTTCAACGCGACACGCACTAACTGGGAGAACGTCGCAAATAACATACGTGACATCAAACTCACAAATACACTGGATTTTGCAATAGTGGACATGCGAATAAATATCGTTATAAATGAGAGGGTTGAATCAAAAACACACAGTTATGAGAGCGATCATAAGGCGATCGAAAGCCTATGCAAAAACTATAACAACGAGAATCACACTTTTCAATTGGAAACTACAAATCAAATTGAAGCAACGAAACGTGTAAATCGAAGCGGATTGGCCAGTGTGGCAGAAGAAATTGGGTAAAAGTTATTGTAAACACTTAAAAAATAATAACATTACAAAGTAATAACAATAGATAGAAATTTCGCAAACTTACAGAAATATAAGAGCACATAAATACAATAACACAATTAATATGCACAAACATTAAGGAATCTATACCAGCAATAACCCGGAAAAACAAAATGGAATGCTATAAAAACAATACAATAAGAAAATTATACAAAGAGAGATCACATAAAATCACACAACTAAAAGTGGGAAACGAAATGGAAGGTTGAACAGTTGGTAAACAATACATTAAAATCAGAAATCAAAATGATTAACGAATTAGTGGAACAAAATGTACAAATCGAGATGAATAAAAAATTAACCGAACACAGCAAAAAAGCAACCTGATCCTAAGATGTACAAGCAGATAAAACAAATCAACCAAAATAATGATACAAAAGCAGATCTAAACATCAAACAACTGCACGTGCAAGAAACCGAGGTACAGAGTATTGGGCAAATGGGGAAAAAGAAGGCATACATTAAAATAGTTATGAACCATAAGGCAATCTAAATATAATTGGACACTACATTGAAAAAACCACAATATATAACCCATCACTTGGAAATCCATAAAATGAACAAACAGTCAAACAAACAATAGAATAAAAACACATCTTATACATACATAAAACGCAGTTCACAAAAGATAACCCGCCAACAAAACCACACAACTGTGTTTAAAAAAACAAATCTGTGTTTAATTAAAAATAGTGCATTGTGGAATATATATAATATTAGAATATAATAAATTCTAGTAACACAATCAAAATGTAAATAATAATATGTTTAATTAATTATTAATAAGCGTTATTGCCAATTTTTGCAGGTGGATTTTGACCAAGTATCAGTTTGTAAATTTTAGCGAATAAATTTTTATTCGATATCTGTTGTCATATAAAATTCAATTAATTCTATTATTAATGCTTAAAAAATAAATATACAAATTAATTTAAAAACAAAATACTACTGTGGACAAAAAGTAGTAAGACTTTTTAATTTAAATTTCGCGCGGAAAACCATTCGTCGAAATATTTTTTTTCTATGTTGGTATGACTGTTAGTGACATCTGTGCCAAATGTCACATCAAAATAATCGTTAGTGTTTAGTATACGCTTGTCTTTCTAAAGTACAAAAAGTGCATTCGGCGATTTTTACGTAATGAGTGAAATTATTCAACAAAGAAGTTCCATAAAATTTTGTGTGCAGAATCAACTTTGTGGTGCCGAAACGTTCAGAATGTTGCAATAGGCCTTCAATGATAATTGGTCATAGGTCATCAACATCAACTGATGATCAACACGTTAATAAAATCAAGGAACTGGTGCTCGAGAAATGACGATTAACAGTCAGACGATTATCAGTCCTAACTCGCATCGTTGAAAAATCGGAAGGATCAGTGAAAACCCTTGGTTTTTGCACCACGATAATGCACCTTCTCATACTGCATTGGTTTTACGTGATTTTCTTCGCCAACAATTCCACCCATATCGTTCCGCAACCACCGTATTTGCCCGATTTAACTCCGTGTGACTTCTGGCTGTTTAGCAAACTCAAACGACCGCTCCGGGGAAACCGTTTTGAGTCAATTGAAGACATTAAACGTGAATCGCTTCGCGCATTGGAGGCTATTCCGGAAATTGACTTTAACAACTGTTTCGAGGATTGGAAAAAACGTTGGCACACGTGTATTGAGGCCGGGGGGATCACTTTGAGGGGGACAAAATAGATTTGGAGAAATAAATAAAGAATTTCAAAATTATGAAAAAAGTCTTACTATGTTTTGCCCACAGTAGTATTAGAGTTTTATTTAAAACAAATCTGTTGGGACACACAAGACTTATAATTAAGAACTATTTATTCAAGTACTTTTTTCAAACTTATGAACCTTTTCCCACTGTTTTATATTTTTCATAAATTATGAAGTTCTTCTGTTCATTACATCTGCACCATTTCTGGAAGTACTTTACCCCAATTTGTGGGTACCACTGCTGCTGCTGGTGGAAATCCAGTCAAATCTAATTTGAATATTCTAATATTCCATTCTATAAAAATATACCATTCTTGTTGTACCGTGGGAAATGCAGGAAATTACGTACTTGAAGTTTGTCCTAACTTGTCCTAAACCCAACAACAACGTTTCCAATTAATAATAAAATTTAACAGTGTAAAATATATTATTTCGGGAATAATAAAAACACTCTGTCCTAAGATACTTCTAAGAGGTTTTAAAATACTTCTAAGATATTTTTGAGATGTTTTCACTTTGTACTAGACCCAATCCAACTAGAAAACATGAGTTTTCAGGAAAAATTAGGGGAACACTGGGTTTAGTATTCAAAGTTGTATAGGTAAAAATCGAAGTAAAAACCCTCTGTCCTAAGATACTTCTAAGAGGTTACAACTTTTGAAGTAAATGTTTTCACTTTGTACTAGACCCAATCTAACTAGAAAATATGAGTTTTCTGGAAAAATTAGAGGAACACTGGGTTTAGTATTCAAAGTTGTATAGGTAAAAATTGAAGTGATAACCCTTCGTCCTAAGATACTTGTAAGAGGTTACAACTTTTGAGGTAGATGTTTTGACTTTGTACTAGACCCAATCCAACTAGAAAACATGAGTTTCCCGGAAAAATTAAAACTTTGAATACTAAACCCAGTGTTTCCCTAATTTTTCAAGAAAACTCGTGTTTTCTAGTTGAATTGGGTCTAGTACAAAGTCAAAATATTTACCTCAAAAGTTGTAACCTCTTAGAAGTATCTTAGGACAGAGGGATTTTACTTTCATATATTCTTCTAAATATTTTAAAATTCTAAACGCAGTTTATTATTATATTTATACTTTTTCAATTAATTATATTATTCTAGAGCATTTATTTACTAAATTGGTAATTAATTGAAATATTTTAAATTGCCAATAGTGTTTATATAACAAATATATTATTATTTTACACTGTTAAAATAAGGAATGTCTAGGAAAAAATTCACGTTACTATATAGTCGAGTGAATTTTTTCCTAAACTTGTCTTAAAATTGTTGTTGTGTTTAGGACAAGTTAGGACAAACTTCACAGGAATAGGAAATTTCGTTCTTCAAAAAATAAATGCAGCCTTGAATTAGGTAGCAGCAGACACAACCATGGAAAATCCGGCACAAATAAGAGCAAGGATAATTGAAGATATGCCTTCTGCAGTGCAAGGTATTTTTCCAAGTGGCAATACTATGCGTAGAAATATCCAAAGAAGCACAATTAATCATTTGAGCGCCAGCTAATCCAGAATCTCGCGAAGTAATATACCTGATGAATATACACGTTACGAGTATAGCCTGACCAATTTTAAGCATTTCTTATTACAGGATTCAGGTAGAGATCAACCAAACCCGCAACGTACTCTGGTCTTTGGCAGAGAATATCACTCAACGTGGAGTGAACATATGAAGGAGTTATATATGGATGGCACTTTTTTGCTTTCTCCTCCTCTGTTTTCTCAAATTTTCGTCATAATAGCTAGACAAGATAAAAGTACAGGTTGACTTGTACTGTTTTGCTTGTTGTCGAAAAAAAGAGCTGAAACATATACAAAATTATTCTATATGGTACGCGAAATTCCAGAAGGTATAAATGTGGATTACGAGCTAGCAATTAATCAAGCCATAAGTACAGTATTTCCAGAAACCAACGTTAATGGTTGCCTATTTCACTTAGTGAAAATCTACGAAAACACTTGGCATCTTGTCATCTTCTTGGAAGATATAATACAGATATCGATCTCGCATTGCATGACGAAATGATCACGTCTATTGTATTTTGTTCCTAAAGGCGATATTAATTTTGGGTTTTTATTAATTTATCGGTAAAAATCCATACACTAGGATTAGAAAAAATATTTCTTCTGTCGCTACCATTTAGTGTTCGTTGGTAAACTGACCAAATGTTGTATGGAAATGTTAGTACAACTCTGGCGCAATTATTCCGCAGGCGTCCGTTATATGTATTAGTAAACCACGCTATCTTCCTAGAAGATGACAAGATGCCAATTTTTTTCGTAATGTATAAGTGATTTCAATTTTTTTTGTTAATTTCAAAGACACCCACCAAACGTAGAAGTACTTCCAGAAATGGTGCAGAAGTAATGAACAAAAGAATTTATTTTGTTATGAAAAAGGTAAGATAGTGGGGAAAGGTTCATAAGTTTGAAAAAAGTAGTCAATTTTTATCTTCATTTTTAAGTTTTTTAAATTTGTCTCGTCGCCGAGTTGACCGTCTCCGAGTTGACTGTCGCCGAGTTACGAACAGATATTCGAAAACGCAGCTGAGTATCTAATAAATAGATTTAACTTTTCTAATATACTTCCAAAAGAATGCCCAAATCAGAGCTGAAGTCAACCGCTTACCCTATACCCAATATCACCGGCATCCATTAACCAACTATGATCCTAAACAATTCGATACCACCAGCTAGCTACAAATATGGAAATTAATAATCATAGGAAATAACGAGCCACTAGCGGGAGTGGCGGAGGGTTCCAGACACTGAAGCAAGCAATCCATTGCCATTCGAATATCGCTAGTGGACTTATTTCCAGTAGAAACAGTTCTTGGCACAAAAAGGCTCGATTTTTAAATCACATACAGTTAAGGGAACAAACTATTAGCAATGTATAAAAATTAAAATAAATGAACATGATACGAGATCCCATTTTGGGGAGATTTCAAATGATAGATTTTGTAAATGTAAGGACTTTTCTGATCCGCTTTGGCCCAAGCATTTTTATCTACAAACGATTGATTGCTAAAATATTACAGCTTGGCTTATACAGCTTGGTTTAATTGTGCATGAAGTTCTACTGTTTAACAAAAGTGTCGATTTTTACTAGACAGCTAAAGCTTCATTGAATGTGAAGTAAGAATTGATCTTTGGGGAAAGAGTAATTTCGCCATATTGTCTACATTTTCTGCATAGTCGACGCCATTTGTTTAATTCTTAAAATACATTGCCTACCCATGTAGAAAAGTAATTAACTACCCAGCGTAGACAATACACCACAACAAAAATTATTAATATATTTTGTGTTATTTCAAAATTTGCTCGGATGATTATATCCAGTTTCCAGGTCATATGCTTTGAATTCAAATTCAATTTATAGTATATGTCCTACTGGAAATATAATGTTATAACCCCTAACGCCAAACAAAACATTATTTAAAGTCTACATTTCGTTTCTTAAAAAATAGGTCCTAGATGTTTCTCAAATATTCTATTTATTGTCGGTCAATTAAATGGTTCATCAATTTAAGCCATCACATAAATAATTCAAAAATATCAATATTTATGATATAATCTGTCAACAAAACGATTCGAACATACCACAATAAAAAAACCAAATTGATATGATATATTTTAGCACGTCACATTAACATGTCACTAAAATATCCTTGTGGCCTTACACACTTATACACATCTGTTGCCATATCAAACGTTTCTCTCGTTTATTTATTTCCAATGTTCTGATGAAAATAATATATTCCGTAACAAAACAAAAATCTAATTATCTTTCACAGATTTCCACTTTATGTACTCACCCGGGTATATACATATATATTGCCGTTCGGTACCAGTACGGTTGATACACGCACATTATACTCGTATCCAATTCGTACGTGTCTCGATATAAATCAAAAATCATTTAATTATTTATATAAATCTATATGTATACGAACATTTTAATTCGGTCCGCATCTTTTCGGTTTTCGATTCGATGCCAAGTAAAAAATCCTTTTCTTCACACTTTATGTGTGGGTGCGGTATATATAGCATACGTAGAAATGTATGTGTAATGTATACTAAATCATAATATAATATCCTTTTAATATAATTTACAATTGAATTGATGACACAAGGAAATAAAAACATTGCCACTCTGTTCGGGTGTAATAATATCTATATACGAGCGTACTAAAGGAACGAAAATATAAAATATATACGGCAAGAAATGTAGAAAAGCTTCGATAAAACGAAAAACTTAATTTTCTTAATTGACCCCTCTGGGTATGTTGACTTTCATTTTCATTCGAATGTTTATTTTTTTTTCTTTTCCTAGCTCCTCAACTTATTTATCTTTCGAAGGATGTGTCCTTAGAACACAAACTATATAAGAAGGAAACGAAATACAACACATACACACCCCTTAATAGAACGGCAAAGAAAACAAATTGAAAATTGATGATGAAAGAAAACCTAAGAATAATAATACGAAGGATTACGAAAAAAATATAAGGAAAAGGACTTTGTGTTATCACTCATCATATACATTTTATTTTCCTGTTTAGCTTATGGGGAAAAATCAAAATGAAAATTGTATTTACCTTTTTCTGTTGTTGTTGTTGTTCTTGGTTCTCTATTCGAATTTCAGCCGTTTATTACGGAGGTATACGCCGTAGCTTTTGGGACGTATTGTTGGTGCTAGTATAAAGATGCAAGAAACTGTAATAAAAGAACAAGAAAATATATTATTATTTTATAAAAGAAGAATTTAGAATTTTGATCGATGTTTATTGAAATAACGTTTAGTAAAGTACAATATGACACTTGAGAATGTCTTTAAGTGAAGAAATACTATTTTATGAGGTTGCAATACGATTACGTGTAGTTTGAACTTCTTCAACCCTCATAGCAAAATATATGAAAAAAAAACTTGGAAATAACAAATGTACGACAAACATCTTGATTCCGCACTTGACTTTTAAATTTATATAACTTGTGTAGAGGGTAATGAACAAGGAAGGAGACAAAGCGCAAACTATTAAGAACCTTTATTGTGTGATAATTCAAAACTTGTGGGGAATATATGTGCAGTACTTGTATGTCAATGAGCTATAATTACCATAACTATACATAAATACCCAAGAAAGAACAAAAATCAGTAAAACATGTTATGCATGTCATCTAACTTGTTGAGTGTTTTCTCTTGTAGGTTTGTTGAACTTTGTCAGTTAGGATTTTGGTTTAGAGCCTCTCACAAAAGCTATACGAACTGGTGTATCTTGAGTATACAAAAAGTACATTGCGCCTTGCAAGTACCTAAATTTTTAAAAACATTAAAAAATACTTCTTATTTGTGACAAATTTTGAATTTTTGAATTATAATTTTGAATTTTTGAAGACTGGAGGAATGATCCGCAGTAATTTCAGGTTCTTCAATTATGAATCTGCGCTTTGAGGTTTTACAAGAGCTCTAAATCCAGGCTGGTGTTTTATTACGAATGACTCTTTTTAATTTCCTGTAGTCTCAGTTTGAAATTTCTTACACTTTTTGAAAAACGACTGTGAACTAAATGATTCTAAATAAAATTTGAAATCATTCCGTTCCAGGTCTGTTTAAAAAATTTAAGCGGAAATGATGATTTTTGACATAAACGACGTTTGAAAATAAATTCAGCCCCTGATCGATTCAGCCCAGATGTACCGATTGATCGGGATACCCTAGTGACGAAAATCGACCCTCCGGAAGTGGCACCTTCCATAGGAGGTTTTTTGTTGTTTGCAAATATTTTGAGAAGTATATAGCATTTACGAAAAAACGATTAACAACAAAAAGATTGTAATTTAATTTTCGAACAAAATCAAAAGTTCAGATTATTTTGTAAATTTTGAAAAAAACTTTATTTCACCAAAATTCGGCATCTCTAGAGAACAGGCGAATTTACTATTCGGAACGAAACTTTTTTTATTAGTTGGGAGATCATTGCAAAATTTTGTAGAAATCTGTGTACTGAAAGTTGCAGTTTCCATGAGAGCTTTATAAATCAATTTTTCTTTATTATTAGCTTTATTTAAGCAGGAATAATGATTTTTTTATACAACAGAGTATACCAAAATCCCGCTAAGTTTAATTGGTCTGATGAATCTAAAAATCTAAAATTGTCGAAATTAAATTAATAAAATGTTCTGTAACTTTTGAGGAACTTACTTTCCCATCGATCATACTATGTTTATTAAATGGGTCATAATCCTAGGTAAGCTTGAAGGGGATCGGGGTGTAATTTTCGAAACAAACTAACTAACTATTCTCGAATCCACATCCACACCCAGACCCTTATTCACACCCCTCACACACACACGTAACAATACCCACACCCATAACCAAAACCACATACGCAAAGCACACCTTCACCCACACCTGGATTATGACCTATCTAATCAACATAGACGGAAGAATATTTTATTAATTTAGTATCGGAAAACTTATTGTAATTTACAAGTCATAGGAATTGGACCAATTATTGGTAAAAATATTTAGTTCCTGATAGTTTTTTGCTGTATTCTGGTTATTCGGAGGTAAGAGTAGAACTAGGTATATACAGAAAAATATTTTGGCTGGCATCCCAAAAACATTATCTGCATTACCATCTTTCGAGTTTCGGCTGGAATAGCAAATCATCTATATTAACTATCTACATTACCTTTCGGCTGGAAAATTTCGGCTTAAATTTTTTTGAGAATACAAGATAGTTTTACTGGAAGACGCGTTTAATTTTTCGCTTTAGAAATCAAGCGAAGTATAATCGAGATCTTTGTACGCATTCGTGATAAAATAAAGCTAGATGTTGGTCATAACATATTCACCCCTCTAACCTTTTTGATAAATTTTAATACATATCTTAAATTGTTGAATATGTTCAATTTCTTCCATTTCCCTAGATAATGTATTATATGGGTATGTAACGAAATTCAGGGTTTCAAAATCCCGGTTTATTAAAATCCCGGTTTTCAAATTTCGGTTTTGTATAAAAAAAATCATGATTTTTATTAAATGCACGTTTGAATTTTTAAAATTTGACATGGGACTCTTAAATGATTTTTAAACAAAATTCAAAAATGAATTTGCGATTAAGTTCTAGAAAATGGCTAATAAGGTTGGAAGTGGCCGTTTTTTAATAGATTTAGTTGAAATTCGATAAGTGCGATGGAAATGGGATTCTAAAATGATTTCTCGATAAAGCGGTCGATAGAGATGGAACTAGGCCATTGTAATGAGATAACATTACATTCCATTCATTTGTAAATGCATACACTTATGTTGTAAAATATAGTAAATATCGTAGTAAGAAAAATGTAAACATAAACAAAAATGTAAACATAAGCAAATTGTGAAGTTCATTACCATTCATATACTGAGAAAAATTTTGGTTTGTAAAATTGAAAAACGAAGTTTTTAATTTCTCAAAGTTATACATTTTTTTGAATTTCAAAAGTATTTTTTTGAAATTCAATGAAATTTTTGCAAACTAATAAAAAGCTTTTTTATTTTAAAAACATATTTTGTAAAATAATTTATAAAATACTTTTTAAATTGAAAAAGTTTATTTATTTAAACTTAATAATTTATTTCAAAAGAAGTTTTTTAGCATTTAAAAACAATTTTTTTGATAATAATGACAACTTATGAAAAATTTTATATTTATTGTTTTGCCAGAAATCCCGTTGTATTATTTTTCAATTCGTCTATATTTTATTTTTTATTTTAAAGTTTTTTCGGCTATTTATATAATTCGCCAACTCGATATGTCCTTGTGTTATACTAAAGGTATGAAGGTTTGAATTTTTGCAGCTTGCTCATTACAACCTAATGAGTACTGACTACTGATTGAGTAAAACAACTTTTTGAGGATGTTCTCATTATATTTTTGTAAGGGTTGTATGTATTTTTACACAATGGCCCTGGGGGTTAAAAATATACTTTTCGTGGTAGAAATGTTATGTTCTTATGAGTAGATGACCCTTTGGTTTAGCTGACTTGAACAGTCGCAAACATTAATTACTTTGATTTAAAAATACGTGACATTTGTTAAAAAATAATTATTTAAAAATTAAAATAAATCTTTTAAAACTAACCAATAGTTTTTTTATTCTTAAAAACAATCTCTTAAAATTTAAGAAAACTATTTGACATAAGTAAGGAAAGTATTTTTGAAAATAAAAACAATTTTTTTATTTTTATAAACAAATTTGGCGAAAAAATTTAATTTAAAAATAAAAAGATTATCCTTTTGATTTTAAAAACGAGACTTTTCGCCTAAAAATATATGTATATTTTTTTGATTTTATATGTATATTTTTTTATTTTTACTGGTTTTTTTTTCTCAGTGTACATAAAGAATGCGTTATATATTTTTATCGTATTTCAAAATAATTAAATGTTTTGTGTATGGTTAGCTGTATAATTTGGTATTTAAGACCAAAATTTGTAAAATCAAATCAGAAATAAATTGGACAAGCTGAGTATAACCTCGCAATCAATTGTTTCTCAATGTTGACCGCCTTACTGAAAACAGAAGTTGCATGTAAAAGTTGCAACAATAAGGTAAGGAGCACGGTGAGGGCCAAATACGCTGCTTTAGTTGATGCGTTAACTTATTGTTAACAGCTTCAGAAGCGCAGGCCACTCTTCTCCACATATATAAATATATTTAACAATCTAAACTTTATTACACTTAACCATCAATTACATGGTGCCTTGACAACACACAATTACACATTTCTAAACCGATTTTGTTAAAATTCTACGCGTACGATGGAAATGGACGCTGTCAGCCTCTACAATTATTGCATATGTTGCATTAACAAAATATTGTTTTTTTTTATTAATCTTGCAACTACAAAATGTTGCAATTACAAAATCTTGCATAACAAAATCGTTCAATCATTTCTCTTTTTGGTAGGTGTCATTAGTAGATTTTATATAATCCGCTCCCACGTGTGGCACGCAGTGCGACATGTTTGCTGATCTCAGCTCGTCCGTCCCTCGAGATCCTTTCCTTTTTTACTGTGTACGGGTTTTACTGTTTTAGTTTTGTTAAAGTCGTTTTTTATTTTCCAAGAAATTGGAATTGCAATTCCAATTTTCAAAAACCATCAAAAACTAGGAATTCGACTAATACTAGAGCGGGTGTCAATATATGGCACTGTTGTTGTAATTTGACAAAAACAAAATGGGAGTTCAGTTTTTTCATATTCCAACTCCGATAAAATAGCACCAACTCCACGAGACCGACCCCCGCCTCTGACGTCACAGCCTTGGTTTTTTCTAGTACATTTGTTGGCAAGATATCTTATTTTTCTGTTAAAATATTATTAGTCCAGCCGGCCCGAATTATAAAAAATATTGTTTTCAAAATCAAGACTTTAGAAAACCGGGATTATGAAAACCGGGATTTTGAAAACCGAATTTCGAATTCCAAGATTTTAAAAACCTGGATTTTGAAAACCGGGATTTTGAAACCGGGATTTCGTAGTACATCCATATTATACTCAATTAAGGTTTTTGTACAAAATATTATTATCCCGTGAGTTCGTATTGAAGCAACAAATTTGGAAATCGGTTCGCGCTCTCGTTCTGTATGAGCTTATATCCTGCACATCAGCACCACACATGATTAAGATATAAGTTAACTACGGTAGAATGAATGCATTGTAGATAAGTAAAAGATATTTTTGGGGTAAAATATTGCTCTAAATATTTCATATAAGTTCGGACAAACAAATCATTTCCAACCACGTGGATTTTGTTTTATTCCCAAAAAGAACTGGAGTGTTGAATTATTATATTTTAGAACCGCGTCGTCAGTATATAGTTGAATTTTTCTTCTAAAGTTTAGGTTACAAATGTCATTTATATAAATGTTAAACAGAATGGGTCCTAGTATGGAGCCTTGACGAGTACCTTGGGCAAAGAATATTTTTTCCCTTTCTGCCTGATTCACAACAATAACTTGCGGATGGGACCTGAGGTCAGGCTCGAGACATAACAATTGCATCGGATTACTTGAAACTTGGCGGGCAATATGTTGTGGTCTACCGAGTCAAATGCTTCCCTACATCTAAAATCAGATTTGCTACAAATAGTTCCATGTACAACTTTTTCCTAGATAAAATTTGTTAATTCAATGCAGGCGACTTGTATACTGGATGATTTGGTGAAACCATATTGTTCTTGAGCTGAAAAATATTTTTATCCAAGAATTCAGTGAACAGACATTCACTATTTTTATTACACGTTAGTATTGCACTAAGTACAGAAATTTGCCGATAATTTATTGGGTCCTGTGCATCACCATCCGTGTATAGTGGTATTACTTTTGCCATATTCAATTTCTAAAGAAAGTTTTCCTCGGATAGTGAATTATTTATCAAGCGGGTTAGAGCTGCAACTGTTTTCAAAACTCTAATATTTTGTATCATCGCTACTTCATTTATATCAGATAGGTTCAATTTGTTATTGGTCGTTCTCTAATACTTACATTAACTTGAGGCCAGGGAAAATCACATGCATGAGCAAAGCACGAATTTATTGCATTGGCAAGCGCAGCTGATATTTTGAGCAATATTGTTTTCGTTATAAGCCTGCGGTTTTTGTTACATATAACCATTTTACTAAATTTCCAAAATTAAAGTGGTTTCCTGTTCTAGCCTTCAATTTTACAGTGTAGAAGTAACGCTTTGATCTTCAAATTTTACTTGCAACCGAAGCTTTGTTTGTAGCCGAATGTTTTTCGATTAAATGAGCTCAACTAAAAAATGTTAGATTTCGATATCGATGAACAATTCAATGGTTTGGTAACAATTCAGTGGTTCTACAATGATAACAAGATCATCCAGAAGTTAGTAGCTTTCTGTGTTTTCCGAAATGATTCCATATGCCCTTACAAGCATCTACTGCCGAATTCAAATACCCGCAAGTTTACTATCAATTTTTTTTTTAAATAACAGAATGCAAACCTATTGTTATTAAAAGCGCATCAGAAAACTGTTCCGTATAAATTAAATATTTTATTTACTAAAATCCTTCAATAAGTCTCCGGTCGAATACATTTATTGAAAATTTGTTTGAATTATTTTATTAAGTTACTAGTCTGGATGGCTTGCCTATAAGCCTATAATAAAAAATCAAACAAGTCAATAAATCTAGCCAACGGGAGACTTATTGTTGACTTTCAAATAAGTCAGTCTGCACAAAATAAGTCACGAATTGGACCGCAGTCCTAGACTCACCAATTATTCGTTATGCCTGACGGAATACCAGCATCTATTGCCGAATTAATACCGGCGTTTTGGTTTATTCAAAATTCCAAATTTAGCATTGAAAAATTTGAATGAAATCGAGGTAGCCACGCCGAACAATTTGAAATAAAGGTTTGCTAGTTGGACTAGCAATATATTTTGTTTCACGATTAACTCTGTTATTGTAGTTGTGTAGCTTTTTACCGTATGCATATGCGACATTCTGTGTGACATTTTCTCAACGCATAAAAAAAAGATTACTATAGTTTTAAAATGTTTTAAAATATTTGAAGGCCCGACCAATTATTGAGCTTAGCGGAGTAATTATCAGAATCTCCAGCTTAATCGATAGCATTCAAGTTGAGTTAAGGTTACCAAGATGTTGGGAGTTTGGTTTCGAACTAATGAAACAAATTTTTTAAATTAAAAAATTCGGTCGTCTCATCAGAGTGCCCGCGATAAGCAATGCGAGGCGAGAAGATATTACGTGCGACAAAACTGCACACGTCTATTTAAAACTGTCCGCAGTTAAAGCGATGGGAGGTGTTCTCGTGAAAGCGGATAAATGCCAGATTCAAAGCAAAAAAAGCGATAAAACTGAACATGTTGAGTTTTTTTGTGATAGCTTACTATCTCATATCAAAAAATAAGAACCCTCAAATTCAAAAAAAATATACAAGCACGTTTACGAGAATTCATCATCACCACAAATTTTCTCGAATTCCTCGCCACGCTATTCTATTAAGTGGTTACTCCTATAAGTGATTATTCCGAATGTCCAAATTTAGTTCCGAATATAAGAATCATACAAGAACCCATCAACATGCACAATAATACAGAACATGGCGTTTAACAAAATTAGTCATTTTTTGAAATTGCAGCGGGGCTATTATGGAATTTTTTTCGATTTCGTAAAATACGAAATCGTAAATTCGATCCGTCGCGAATAAATGTTCCTATTATGAAACCTTTTTTCGTCGTAAAATTTAAGATTATGAAATTTGCTGTTTTTGTGTTGTTTTAGCTAAAATTTCAATCATCAACAGATTTTTTAGATGGGCCGACTGAATTTAATTCGTCTGTAATTTCACTCCACAAATGTTGGGTAGGGCCTTTATATTGAGGTGCATTTAAAAAATGTTTGACTGTGCCAACATTTTTTCCATAAAAGAAATTAAAATGTGAAATTGACGACCATTGGTAATTGACCTACAGAAAATACAATAATAAAGTTTCAAATAATTCAAATAAATTGTAATAAATTAAACTAGTCCATTTTATAAAATAATTGAGTAACTTACGTTTTAAAAAGTAATTAAAGTATTTTATTTTAATAAAAAAATAATAAGTAAACGCTATTGTTTTCGTAAATACGATACTCGTCACCTACAGAGCAGTCGAATTTTGACATTTGATTTTCGTAAAATTCGATTTTTTTTTGGTTTCATAATACGATTTTTGAATTTTACGAAAGCAAAAAAATTTCATAATACGAATTTTCGCGCCGGATCGAATTTTACGAAATCGAAAAAATTTCATAATAGGCCCCCAGTTGTAATTTTTCCCAAAATATAATTTAGTGTTTTGATTGACATTCTCGTTTATTAGAAAAATTAAATGAGATCTTTTTTCAGCAAATGATGAAATCCTCCATCATTTGCGTACCATCAGCTGAAAAAAGTATGTTGATCTCAATAAATTTATTTTATGTATGGAATTTCTCTTTCCATATTCCAGCTAGTGGTTAAAACAATTATAAAAAAAAAATATATTTTTCCGCTTCTGCTGACGAGTCCATCGTGGTAGAATGAATAATTAACATACACTGCACTATACACATTAATTTTTATTTTTATTCAGCTCTAAAAATCGCTTTTATCGCATCCACTTTGGACAGCGCTCCAAATCGACATACTGCAGAACTGACGTGTTTTAGAAACTGAACTTTTCGTTCTAGCGGAAGAGGAGGTCAATAAAGAAAAAAAAATATTCTCGGAACCATACTTGGCTTAAAAATATTGGCTGATTGTTCCTGCTGATTAACTTTTTGCGGTTAGGTGGGTTAAAAACTGTCCCACCTTTTGCTTAGATTTTTCATGCATGTTGGGATATATTTTAATCTACCTTAAGTTAAGTTTTTAACTTTTCATCTGTTTCAATTGGTTAAAATTTTTGACAATTATATGGTTGCTTATTTAACGTAATTATCTTAATATATAAAAACGTTGGTGCATATGTTCGATACCGCTAATCTCGTGACGTAGTAAAAAATGATGGCACCGCATATTGTTCTTTGTTCTAGTTTTTGGATACAGCTGTTGTTAATTCATGTATTGTTTATAAACAATCGGGTGAAAACATGAAGCTGAAACATTTTAAGGGGCAGTGTACTGAAGGGTTTGTTGCCCTGGCTTTAATTGATAAAATTGCACCATCTTGACTTCCACTCAAGATAAAAAAATCGAAACCAAATGTTTCATGGAAAATACCAGGAAAAAACTCAAAACATCTACCAAAACATACTAGTCGAAAAAGATGTGCGTTATGCAGCACCAAAAAAAAAAGATTTTCTTAATCCCTAGTACCTGCCAAGTTCCACTTTGTTTTGGTAAAAAGTTGTGTTTCAACGAATATCATACCGACCAAATGGCACAGTGGTTAAAGCTTTGGCGTTTGGATCGGGAGGAACCGGGTTCGAATCCTGATAGGGGCAGGATGCAAAGTGAAATTTCATCAACAGATTTCGATCTGTGGTGAAATGTAACACATCTATGACCCCCTGTCGGTGTGCAAAGCCCATGGGCCGACCCATCTTCCATGCCGGTATAGGCTGGCATGGAGCTTGCAATGTGCAGATGGTCTTAAATCGGTCCTATAGCCGTACGTCCTCGAGTTGGCCGAAAGGCGTAAAGTAAGGACGTATAAAGCATAACCGCGGAAGAGCAGGGTGAGCCTTGAGCCCCAAAAGAGATCGAATAGTTACCAATAAAAAAAAATAAAAAAAAAATAAAAAAAAACGAATATCATTTAAAGCATTAGTTGCATGGTGGAATTCTGTGCAACTAGGGTTTTTATTTTCTTTGAAATTGTGTGTCTCAAAGGTTAATGGGGGTAGTACGTTTTAAGTAGTTTGATCTATTATGTTTAAGCTTTCCAGCATTCATGGGAAAATTGAAAATTGAAATTGAAGTAGCACTAAAGGAGCTTTGCTTGATGAAAAAAAATAAAAAAAAAATAAAAAAAAACGAATATCATTTAAAGCATTAGTTGCATGGTGGAATTCTGTGCAACTAGGGTTTTTATTTTCTTTGAAATTGTGTGTCTCAAAGGTTAATGGGTAGTACGTTTTAAGTAGTTTGATCTATTATGTTTAAGCTTTCCAGCATTCATGGGAAAATTGAAAATTGAAATTGAAGTAGCACTAAAGGAGCTTTGCTTGATGACGAAAAAAGTAAGCAGACTCAGTTTTTTATGTATTACATCGCATAGCAATTCAGCATAACACTCACTTGAAACTAGAAAGAATTATTACGGATTTCGAAAAAAAGATTTTTTCAGGAGCAACTATTTTTTTCGCATTGCGGAATTTAAGGGATGTCTGTTTTATTTTGGGCAGACTATTTGGAGGCAAGTACAAAAAAGTAAAGTTGCTGCTAAATACGGCGGTAAGTTTTAGTCTCCAAATCAGGATGATAAAAAGTCCTTATTTTTGTTCCTCGTTGTATTGTACCGTGTTATATAAAAACCTTAAAGAAGACGATAGGGAAAAAATTGCAAGATGGGTAGAACACTTATTATATTTATATAGAAGCACAATAGTGGACTTCACCATATTATAGCACACCTAAGAAAGGAATTTATTGTTTCTAAATCAAATGCTCGCAGTGCTCGCATATCTTCATTAACTCAAATTGTCAGTTGAATATAAAATAATTTTGAAATTTTGAATGTAAAATTTGTGAAGTTTTTATAAATTTCAACTAAATAGAATTTGTTTAATTTTTGGTTATGAAATTTTTTCAATTTATTTTTGAATTTTTTTATTTTTGGAAAATTAATTTTTAAATTTTGTTTAAATCTTTTAATTCTTAGTCCTTGTTTGTAAATGTTAAACTGTTCAACATCATTGCAAAAATTGTAAAAGCTCGGGCTTAAATTCACTAAATTTACGGAAAACGCTTAGGTAAGAAGTTTCATGTCAATCAATCAACCGATATGGGCTGGGCTGTACAGGAAAATTTTTTTTTCTGAAAAACAGTCTCTTGCTAAAATCGTGATTTCCGCTTAAATTTTGGAAAACTTAAATGGACCGGTATTGTTGTAAATTTGATTTAAAAATTCCTAGTTTATAAAAGATTTTGTCATAAATGGTGTACTTTTTAAATGCATAGTAACCACATTGAACCAGGCTTGCTCGAGTGGACGAAATCCAATTGGCAGAACGATCGTTCCTATTGCGGTATGTACGACGGTATAGATAACAGCATTCATACAAGACACACTTAGTTACACACCGGTTGTATAACGATCTGGAGAAATAATTTAGCACATAATATGATTTAATATGCAGTTAATGATTTTCAGTTATCTTACTTTCGTGTTACATGTTTGAAAAAAAATCCCCCTAATTTTTAGCTATTAAAATTAAGTAATCCCAAGCGAAAAATTACTTGAATCCCCATTACGAATAAAGAACACGCGCTCTTCAGTCCCAATACAAATATCCTGTTATTCCACTCCATATATGGTATATACACCGAGTACTTAACCACGTACGTAATATAAGGTTATTTGCGCTATGTATGATCAAAATCAATAAAGATTAAGGAAATTAATTTTCCAACAAAAAAAAAAAAATGAAAAGCTTTTTCGTTACGATTCATTAAATTTAAAAAATAAAATTTATATAACAATAAATAAATAAAAAAGATTTTATTATTAAAACCTCGTTTTGTGCGCTTTTCTCATCACTCGTCGTTTACATTGTGTATGAATATACGGATACACCCTTCATAAAAATGTACAGCAATAAGTAAAACAATTTCATTTCCCACCATTACCACGACTTGCGGGATGAGAGCAAAATTTTATATAAATTAATTGAAGAAAATATTGAAAGTTCAAAGTTTACTATTGTTAGACTTTTAAGCCCAAAATTTTAATTTCGTATTCTATTGTACTCGTATATTTCACGGGGTACGAGGGAATATAACACTGCGATTTCTGGAATATATGCAGGAGCATCGCGGGATGAACACATAATAATGCGCTACATTTACCATTGTTATCGCGAGGTGGTCATCATCTATACATTATTTTTAACCTTGTTTTATTATTTAAAAAGGGATTTTGTATTAATTACACAAAGGCGACAGTATTCTTAAATGGAAATGAATAATTATCATTTATCTTGTCAGGGCTCGTGTTAGAAAAAAAAACTCCGATTGTATAATGATAAGGGAAATTAACGTTGTTGAAGGGGCAACCAAAAATTCTCCCTATTTTTTGTTGTTGCTTTGCCTCGTTTGTTTTTTATATAAAATAACAAATAATTTAGGGTGTAGTTTAGTTAGTTAGGGAGGTCATCCCCGCGGTGATTAAAATCGCTAAAAGAGATTAACTTTTTTGTATCTTTTATTTAAACAATCGCAGGCCTGTCAAATTCAAAATCTATTTCTCATTTTTATATTTTCAAATGGGAGTTATTGTGGTGCCACAAAAACAACTCGAACAAATTATTTAAGCTCGGTTTAGTTTTATGAAATAACACAGTTAGATTAGGATATTTTAATCGCGAATATGTGTCGCAGATTTGCATTATTCTCGACTCAACAAATAAGGCCAATTAATTCATTTGAGTGTCATGGTAAATTTATCGGTAAAAAAAGAATACTTGTTTACTAGTTGGTCCTACTCTCCGAAACTTTTTAAGAAACAAATATCAAAAGGAACAGGGGTTAACAAATATTTCTGGCTCTTTCGTTCGTAAAGCACTAAATACTATCCCATAGTTCATTCAAGAAAATAAAAAATGGCAGATTTAACATGTCCATCCCAGGATTTAAAAAAATTCAATGTTTCCTAAAATTTCGCTAACTACCAATAGAAAAGCTAGAACACACTCCAATGTTAAATGTTTGCGATAAGTATGCTAATTTGCTTATACAGATAGAATATAAAGAAAACGCTAAATTCAAAATTATATAATTTTCACAAATATTGGTTACTTGTGGGAGTTCTTTAGATATTAAGGTATGGCCGCAGAAAATAAAAGAATAGTAGTTAGTGAATGCTAAACGATACATTATCCGCAAATTTCCAATGTAGTCCCAATATAACCTTATCCATTAGAAAAACACACGAAAGTATTGGTTTCTTGTGGGAATTTTTGTATGGCCTCAGAAAACAAAAAAACTATAGTGAAAATTCTAAACGGATCCCTTAGGAGTACATTTACAAGAGGTCAGTTTACAAGATTCGTAAGTTTACAATCAAAAATTCAAATGCAACCCTACACAAATATTTTTGTATTTCTGAACCTTGTCCAAAATACACGGAGAAAAAAAAACACTGATTTTTTCCTATATATGTATGGGAAACCTGTTATGATATGGGTTCCCAGACATTGTTGTCAAACATACTATGTACATGGTTCGCTCTCCGATTTGCATATTAGCCAGCAGTGCTATATACCGGGTGTTTCTTTTAAACTGAGACGATCAAATATCTCGAAAAATAGCCACGCTACGGAAGAAATGTCCATGATCAAAATTTAATCATACCGCGGGGGAAATACATTAGTGCAAAAAATAGTCCCCCACCCCCGCTTTGTAGGTGGGGCGGGGGTAACTTTAAAACTAAGATAGGAAGCCATATTTTTAATTGCAAATACGGATTCTACGACTAAAAGTACGTATGATTTGAATGAAATATTTTGTTCAGTTCATGATAGATGGCGTTGTAATCGACGAAATTCAATTTTTTTAATTTCTTCTTCTTCGAACACACGCATTCGATTCTGCAATATGTTTGAAATAAAAAACATCACGTTTTCATTGGAAATACTCGAAATTCGTCATCAAAACAATTTATTAATTTACAAACCATGGAACGGTTAATCGACACAACATGCATTATTGGAGTGTTACAAATCCGCATTGGCTTCGTCAAGTTGAATATCAGCGTCCTTGGACTGTCAACGTGTGGTGTGGAATAATTGGCAACAAACTCATAGGCCCCCACATTATTGAAGGCAACTTGAATGGTCAAATGTACCGAAACTTTTTGGAAAATGAACTGCCAATATTACTTGAAAATTTGAGCTTAGAAGTGAGACGGAACATGTGGTTTCAACATGATGGTTGTCCTGCACACTAGTCGGTGGTGGCACGTGAAATACTTGATAATGATTTCAATGGTCGCTGGATCGGTAGACCTGGTCTGATAAATTGGCCCGCCAGATCACCAGACCTTACTTCGCCAGATTTCTTTTTGTGGGGCTATCTCAAAGACAAAGTTTACAAACAAGAACCAACAACACGTGAGAACGTGATTGAGCGAATCAGAAATGCGTGTGCTGAAATTCAACCAAACATACTTCTCAGTTGTGTACAATCATTTGAAATGCATATTAATAAGTGCATTGAAGTCGCAGGCCATCATTTTGAACACTTATTTTAAGCTAAAATTATTTTATTATCCTGCCATTTACATTAATAAATTGTTTTGATAACGAATTTCGAGTATTTCCAATGAAAACGTGATGTTTTTTATTTCAAACGTATTGCAGAATCGAATGCGTGTGTTCTAAGAAGAAGAAATTGAAAAAATTTGAATTTCGTCGATTACAACGCCATCTATCATGAACCGAACAAAATATTTCATTCAAATCATACGTACTTTTAGTCGTAGAATCCGTATCTGGGGGTGGGGACTATTTTTTTGCACTAATGTATTTCCCCCGCGGTATAATTAAATTTTGATTATGGAAATTTTTTCAGTACCGTGGCTCTTTTTCGAGATATTTGATGGTCTCAGTTTAAAAGAAAATCCCGGTATAAGCAAATTATTTATAATGTATAGTAATGTTTATTATAAATAAGCGTATGTGTATAGGAATGCTTCCTATTTGTTTTAGCAAAATCCCGTAGTACTTAGTTAAGTAAAGCATTTTTTATTGTGGTATAGTATAAGCACACCGTCAAAATGTAGGGTTTCTATTAATCAAATTAATCAAAATTGATAAAAATGTTAGCTTATAAAAATTATGTACTATCTTATAAAAAGAGGATTTAGCTAAAGAAGAGTGTTAAAATATATATCAAAAGGAACGATAGCCTAGCACTTAATACTTTGCAAAGCAGAGAGTATATCATACACATAGTTAGGGTTACAACAATAAATAGGAATGCATCACTTTTCATTTGGATTTTCTTCATTTCATATTCTTTGCTCTCTTCCCTAAGCACTAAGTAGTAACATTTTAGCGCTCGCTCTTGCGAGCAAGCTTATACAAAGACTTAGGCCGTCTGTCTGTTGGCACTATCACAGCAAAAACTATACATACCAGAGAGCTCAATTTGCACACAGATAGATACTACTCTAAAAAGGTCACATTTAAAATTTGGGAACTCTAGGTCAGGTAGTTAATAAAAAGAGTGTTATTTCAAAACTAGTTTCTGTAATTTTTTTTGATTTGCTTAAGATTCTATTCATTTTTTGTCTATTGGGCTAATTTGTTGTATTAGCACCATAGTTGTTTCAGAGGTTTTACACCTCTGTCCGTCCGTCTGTTGCATTTTTCCTATTTTATCGAGCGATTGTCGGACAATTTCAATTGTCCGCTTCTACTAGTTAAATATTGCCATGTGCGGTCGTCAAAATAAGTGTCGTTAAAAGTATAAAAAAGTGTATACAAAAAATTAAATATGTATATCGGTGTTTTGTATTATTTGTGTGATATCAAGTTATTTATAATAAAGGTAATAATTTGTATGTTTCAATAATTTTTACATTTTAATTCAATGTGTTAATTTGGAATAAGCTTAATCTTTTGTCAATCTTGTTTTATTTTATTAATTAAAAATTAACCGTTCGACAGATTTCTTCATTTTCAAGAAAATATTATACGTGCACTGAAGAAACATTTTATTTTATTAAAAAAATTAGTAAATTTCTAAGCTTATCCCAAATAAAGGAATTGATTTATTATACCCAAAATATGATTTCTCTATGTATACAATGTGTATCCAGCAAAATGGTGGTTAAATTATATTCTAATTGAGGAGGACAGTTTCCAATATTACCATAGCACTTAACACTATGCAAATCGGAGAGCGTGTCATACTCATAGCAAGGGTTAGAACAATATATAGGAATGCTTATTGAAGTTTCAATACGAATTCCCATTTATTATAGTCCCATTTGTGTAGTATTAAGTGCTATGATACATAGAAATCATAATTTTTGTTTTGGCAAAATTCTGTTTTACTCTGTGAATCTAAACCGTTTAATTTAATTTTTTTATATTCTCATTAGATGGTATACTGGATAAGGAATGTGAAGGATAAGGAATAAATTCGATCGACGATTTATTTGTAATATTTGAAAAAACGAAAGAATTTTCAATAGTTTCAAATATTGTAAACAATTACTCGATTCCGAGATAATGAAATTATATGTCAGTTCCTATTGCTGTTCCCTGCATTGATAAAGGATTGCATAATACCGAAAATATTAAAGGAGTAAAAAATAATATCGTTTCTAATATTATCGTTTTTGGTCAATACAACAGACAAATGTTTAGCATATTGAATAATAAGGTAGAGTTCATTTAAATAAGATGAAGTTTTCAAAGTAAAAATCAAAGTAAAGTCCTTTGAAACAGTTTCAGTGTAGGTATGCGATTTGAAGGTAAACATAAGATTTAAAAAATATTGCTAAGAGTACTACTTCAAGAATAAATATATGCAAAACCATTTTGCATATATTTCTTTTTGGAGTAGTCCACCACGGCTTTCCTTATATTCCAAAAACAATTGAAAATTTAAATCAGAGTGAATTTGGAAAATATATTGAAATGGGCTCATTCAAATATTTTGAATCTATCGTTATCGTATCGTAAAGGCACCAAAAATTATGGTAATTAATTTAAATGATAATAATAAAGATGAACCGACATTTTTTAAAATAAAAGGATTTTTAAGAAATGAAAGTATGGCAATTAATTTAGGTAGTAAATGAAATGTTTTGTTTTTTATAAATATGCTTTTGTTGTAATGTAACCGAAAACATGAATTCAGAATAAGCAAATTAAGCTTTTTAAGTTTTAGATTTAAGTCTAACATTAATACGTTAAAAGAGTTAAACGAGAGATCAAACTTTGTAAAATTACATAATGCGTCATGTTTAATATTTTAAACTTAAAATAATGTATAATATTATAAAAATTATATGTTTTAATAATTGTATGTTCAACTAAAATAAAATAAAATGTCAGTAACTAATTAACAAATCAAAATTGAATTTTATTTAACTGTCATAGCAAAATTTACTATTTCAAATAACAGATTAGTAAAATAATCTTTGAAATCATACTATATTAAATAAGGAGTATAGCTGTTCTACATAGTAGACGCTACCATAATTGTGAAAAATATTCCTAGATGTTATAGAAATTTTATCATGCTTAAATATACGTAGTGCTATATGAAGCAGTGACCGCTACCACAATTATAAAAATTATCACTATATGTCGTGGAAAATGTACCATGCTGAATTATACATATAGCTATACAACTCAGCAGACTTTACTATAATTATTAAATGTAGTGCTATATCTCATATAACTCAAGATATTTCAAATTACAAACGCAACAATATTATATTGAAACAGTTAACATTTGTATAGCTAACATTACTATCAGATTAACAATAGTTTCTAAAATGAATAGGACGCTCTACCTCGTGTGATGGTAAATATTACCATTTATTAAAAATATTCTTCTATTTTTATGATAACCAGTACCAAGTTTGTAACAAATATTATTATACTTCATAGAATAAACTTATGAGTATTATATAGTACGCTCTCCGATAATAGGCCACAAAGGCGTGGGCTCCGATATTTTTTTGAAATAAATACTATATTTTTTTTCCATGTACATATTAAAACTACAATATAGAGCTGTGATGCAAATTTCACGACTATTGATTAAGAATTAGCCGAGTTCCCTCAAGCTCAAAATCCATTTTTATCGTGTACAATGAACAGACACCATAACTTTTTATTGTTAATGTTTTAATCCAAAATCTATCTAGAAACCTAATTTCATAAGAATTAATTATGAAATGGCCAAGTTTAGTCCAGCATGAACAAATCTTAAAATTTTGTACACAACTCACTTTAGAATTCCTAAGCAACACTACTAAACAAATTTTATCATAATTCTTTAAGAAATGGCGGAGAAAATGAAACATTGTAAAAAATTAGGTCAACCAATTTGTCGATTTAAGAAACACTTAAGGTGATAAAATAAGGACGGTTATTCTCTTTTTTATAGTGCTGCCACTTGTGGCAAGTAACGTAATCTCATATTTTCAGGTGGCAAATGTGAAATTTTAGATCTAACCCTTTTAGATCTGTTGTACAAGAGTATGTACAAACTATTCAAAGAGACATAGTATTCACGAAGTTCATATTTTCTCCTCTATTGCATGTTTGTTTCCGCTTTTCTATTTCTTTTTCATCATTCTATAACAACAAATTCCCTCAAACTACAAAAATTAGATCAGTATTCAATAAAACGTCGAAGTACAATCACGAGTTTTTTTAATAGTGGAAATTCTTTGTATTTTAGCCCAATTTTAGTGCGAATAAAAAAAATCCTGGTAAACCAAATAATGTTTTTTATACATTAGATATCCAATAATGTATATTCTAAAAATAAATTGTTGTTTAAGTCAATTTCAAATATGATTTTTCTCAATTTAATATTATGTACAAATATAACCAATTGGATTGTGGATCTACATCATGTACATTGTAAAAAACGATTTTTTCGTATTGCGTTTGGTTTTATTTGATGCGGTTATCACTAATAAACTCTGTGTTTGGTTGTAGATGGCTCGTAAATATGTAACACATGACGAAATATTGAACATTCTTCATAAAGACAGTTAAAATCCTGATGATGCTGAGGAGCGGCAAGATGAACCAATCTGTTTTTGGGACTACGACAATATTCTGGAACTTTGTAGCAATACAAGTACCAATAAAAGACGTCCAACAAGAATCGAAGTAGAACAGGCGGTTGGCGAAGATGACGAAAACGCAAAAACCGATCCGAAAACAGTAGCTGCAATTGTTAGTGCAGGAGTATCAAACGAAGGAACTATGTAACAATTTAAAAAAATATTCATTTCGAAATTTTAGATGATATGCAAAATGCTCCAGATTATTTTACAATTATAACTGATCGAACTCGAATAAAATGGAAAAAAGCGAATTTGTTGAAACCGACATCAAATACCAAACGCTTGAGAAACAGAACCTGTTGAGGAAACTCCAGTAGCACTATTCTGGTAATTCCCGAGGAATAGAAATTTTAAATTTTATAGCAGTTTTATTCCCTTTTCCCCAAAGTGTATTCTGGCTTTTGGAAAAAATATTTCTTGTGAAAAAATTATTCCCAAATATAGCAGTTTTGACGTTTATTTTTCCATACCTATTTTATGCTAGCATTAACTAGGAATAGAATTAAACGGAATATATGGAATTTATTATAAGATATCTTTAATAAAATTTAATTTATTATTTTGTTTACTTATAGCTTTTCAATATAAATTGGAAATGTCAATATCCAATTTTTGACTTTAACAAACAAAATTTGCTTTTTAAATAAAATTCAATTAAAATATCAACAAAAAACAATTAAACGACGCAATCGCGTATCGACCGCGAATAATTAAATTATTTTCCCGTAAATTTATTCTCCAATTGACAGAATTAACTTTTGTAAAACGGGGAAAAATTGGAAAAAATGTCTGGGGAAAAGCTGCTACAAAAAAAAATTATTGCCTATTCCGAGGAATTACCAGAATAGTGCCACCGGTCATTATTTCATGAAATATTTTACTGAGGGATCATTCGAAGCTATGGTAAACTTTACAAATATATACGGGCTCCAAAATGCCCAAACTTTTAAATTGACGGTTTACATGAAACTAAAAGATTTATCAGAGTTCATATATTCATCGGATGTACAAAATTTCCATAAATCAAAATGTGCTGCAGTAATCTTATAGGAATCGAACACGTTATGCGAACTATGACCAGGGTCACAAATAATTTTCATGTCACCAACAATTTGGATATTCAAAAAGATAATAAAGATTTTTTTTTATAAGGTTCGTCCCATACTTAATTCTGTTAGACAAAGATGTTTAGAAATTCCCTTGGAAGAGAACCTTTGCATCGATGAACAAATGATTTCATTTAAAGGGACATTATCCGCGAAAAAAGAAAAAAAACATCACTTATATGAAAAGTAAACCTCACTTTGGGGTTTGAAATTGTTTGTTCTATGCAGAAAACCAGGGCAACCGTTTGATTTTTATTATTTATCAAGGCTCAAGAACTGAAATTTCTAATTTCTATCAAACAAAAATTTGGGTTTGGTGGAGCAATCGTCCTCCATTTAATTCAAACAATTAAAGTGCTGGGACACAAACTGTATTTAAATAATTTTTATACGACTTACAATTTATTGGGAATATTAAAAAATAGCGGGATTAATGCAATTGGGACCGCTCGAACTAACCGATTTCACAAGCCAGGTTTTTCGGAAGACCGCCAATTTCAAAAAAGGACCGCGGTTACTTAGAGCAATGTGTCAGTAAGGATGACAAAATTTTTGTGGTCAAATGGCGTGATAAAAAACCTGTTTAAGTAGCATCCAATTTTATGGGAAAGAGTCCACGTTCTCCAGCAAATATTACCAATACCGGATTTCCATCGCATTCAAGAAGAACACAGAGCGAAATTACGTCCAATCTTGGATATTCGGTATGATTGTATTGATCATTTTCCTGAATTTAGTTGAAATAAAGAGGCAACTAGCGTGATTTTAAAAACTGTGAGACTGAAATATTTAAATTTTTATTTATTTTAAGTTACTTTATTTATATTAGTTTTTTATATTTGTTATATTATTAGTTACTTTTGCTAGAAGCAATTTACGAGTATGTATTTTTAATTATTTTTGCATTTTAAATACACATTTTTAAGTTTGGATTTTAAATAATAAGTTTATAAACTTTCCCTTTAAGATAAGATAAGATAAGATAAGATATATACAACACAGGGCAGCTGTTAGGCTGGTTACCTATAATGTACTTCATGCTAAGTATGCCCATGTCAAGATGAACACAGATTTGTTCGAACAACGCAGCAACTGAATTACTTGAGCACATGCAACTACTGCTGCTTCATTCGAATATCACCTAATTATTCGACTAAATCTGTTACATAAGACACGATTCGGTGACCGAACTGACTAGGAATCCTGAACCTGCGAGGGTCTCTAATACTACTGGAAAAGGATTTGTTAAATGTTCTAACTTATAAAAGAACCTACTTGAGCAAACTGTCGTTTTTCCACAATACAGTTCGGTGTTTTGTTCTCACAAGTACCATAACCATTTCAAAATTCCCTTGTTAGTAAAAAAATTATTACAATATTAAGGTTAGTTTGTTAGTTGGGACACTTCTATTAACTATCTTTCTTCCACTCATCATAAAGATGAGGAGGGTACATCACCCAAATAATTGTTTATGATATGTTACATCCTTCTTATGATTTTCGTTTTTGGAATTAAAGAAATTCACGAGCATTACTGTGGCCCCGAGCAATTAACTCATGATCATCTTACTCAAACAATATGTTTCACTTACATTACGTAAAGTAGAGTAAAAAACCAAACAAACTGCAACACATACAGTTATTTTCGAAACTATCCCAATAGACGGCTCAAATCCTCTCTGTGAAACCTCTACTGTCCCCCAAGCGATCCCCCGCCAACATCACCAATCAGCAAAACCTATGCTTTGCAAGGCCGTGACGAGTCCATGTCGGATTACAAACGTATCGTGCAATCCTATGGCTCATAAATTTCAGCGTACGACCAATTATTCTAAAATTCAAAGATGAAAACATCCACAATATTCAGCAAAGAGACCAATTTGGATATCCAAATCTACTTCAGGCAAGGGTTTTTTTCAAAACTGCAAATTTGACTTCTTATATTATAGTAATTAACAGATATACCATATCCCTACCGCCACTGTGTAAATTGACAACACATATTGCATCACTCGACAAAACACGATTCAGTTCTCCGCACTTTAGAGAAAAAGTGTACCCCCTTCAGAAATCACTAAAATTGTAAATACAATAAATAAAGATGGCCATCGCAATCCCATCATCACCCAATATTCTCAAAAACAAGCCTATGAAACTAAACAAATTCAAGTAAAACATAAAAACTATCAAATACAGAAACACTTTCAAAATCATCAGTCCCTATTCCTTACACGTAAAACATTCATATGTACGCAAAGATAGAATTTCGTCATCACTCGCAGTCGAAAAATGTGCGTTAATTTTCCATTAAAACAACAAATAACCGAGCTCATAGAACTTCACACGTGTATCGTAAAACATCTGCCCACACAAGCACAAAAAGTAAATATGCAAAGATATATAATAATTACTATGTACACTGTTCTTGCGCACACTCATCAGATTCTGCATCCATACACACCCATACATAGGACACAGCTTAAATCATATTATGTATAAGCTATATCAAAACAAAACACAATCACATTCTATATAGAATATGATTGCGTTTTACCAGTGCCTATGTATGTGTATACGGCCGTCTTTCATTATGAACGCTTTGTATGTATGCAGGCCCAAACAATGCAAACACGAAAAAACACCTTCATACGAATGCTATGAAAACTATCTGTTCAACATTTTTCCCCTGACCCCACCCACCCATATCTCGCAACCGCGGCAAAAAACCAAACCCCCATTCCCCCGAGCACGAACCCCGCTTACCCCTCACTACCCTTGGCAAATCGTTTTCCAATTCTAAGGTAGATTTCATTTAGAATTCCACCACTCTCCGGCATGCCGCCCTTCACCCGTTGAACGTCGCATAACACACGACTCAAAGCATGCGTGTATGCAAGAAGAGCATTCAACAATCAACCATAGTGCCTATGTTTGTGCATAAACGCAGTGATTGTTGAATACTCTTCTTCCACACCCACAAACCTTGAATCGTGTGTCACACGACGCTCAACAAACAAAAGGTAGCATGCCGGAAAATGGTAGAATTCCAAACGAAATCCACCCCAAAATCAAAAAATAATCCACCAAAAACAATGAAAAACAAACAAAGTTCGTGCTCAGGGGAATGAAAACTTAACCCCTTGCCGCAATTACGAGACATAGATAAATAAAGTCAAAAAAAAATATTGAACAGAACACCCTCATAGCATTCGTATGAAAATGCTTCCCCGTGCTCACATTACATGGGCCTGCATACATACAAACCGTATTTTTTATATTTTTCTTCTACTTGGCCGTATACATACACGCAGTGGTTTTACGTTTTACATCGCAAAACCACGTTTTCGATGGTTATGTAATATCCTACCATACAGCTCCAATACTAATCTTCCATGTAAAATTCAATACATATATGAGTAAATAAGTATACAAAACGAAAGGTAGGATTCAAAATTACCTAAAGCAGAAAAAACACGAAAAATACTCATCGATCACCAAACATGCATACTCTCCTTCAATAACAACAACAAAAATTGTTAGCGAGTGTATAAAAAGAATAGAAATTGAAGAAACCCTATCTCGCGCAACTACACATATTCGAATAACGCATAATATGAAAATACTTCTACTCTACACCTTCATGGGTTATAAATATGTGTTTATATACTTAAAAAAAAAAAATTATTTTGGGAAACAATTATGTATTATATAATAAAAAATGTAAAAACAATGAGAAAACACTTATCTTATGCATCCTTTTTTGCAATCAAAACAGTCCTACATACATATTGAAAATTTACCTAAAACGCGTAAGATGCACTCAACAACGGCCTCAAAATACACACAAACGAAAATTGTTATGTATATATTCTACACCATTTCAAGCACACCATACACAAATTTAGGCAAATATGCAATATTTAAAACTTTTCACTTTACTGATCACATTACACAAACTATTATTAATATTACTATTATTTATTTATTCAACTATCAATATATTTATTAGTTAATTAATTAAACACAGTTGAACCAAATCATTTATCCATTTCGAGGAGAGACAAAAACACGTCTTTCCTCGGCGACGATCTATCGCAACTCTCAAGTTTATAAACTTTCCCTTTAATACAAAAATAGTTACACTTGGTTGGATTTGTACATGTGCGTGTACATTAGGTAAAACCTTGACTGACTTATTTTTTAATTTTTTTTTCTTCTTATTTTTACTTAAAATGGTACCCAAGAAAACCAAAACGTGTTACAAGAAAAATCTATTTGTCCCAGTTTAAAATCAGGACTGAAAGGGTTAATTGGCAGGTCCCAATGGTTTTTAGCCGAAGTAGGTCCACCGGTAGTGGCAGTTTTATAGAAGCTTTTTCGTATTTGCAAATATTATGAAAAGTATATCGTTTACACGAAAAACGATTCTAATTTCCTATTTTCTTCTCCCAAATTTAATACTGAATCAACTAATTAGTTCAAAGCGATATCAAACATATCAGACTTAAGACTATTTAGTTGTGATTCAGATAACACGTAATCTATTAGAATAGCAAAACAATGGCAATATCAGGTGGAAATAACCTAATTTTTCTTTCATTTATTTAACCCAAATAGCGATAATTTGTATAGGACCCACATTCAACTGTTTATCACAATCTCTTTCTCTTTCTACCTACTCTACACTGAAAAAAAATTGCTACTCATAATGATAAAATTGCTATCTATATACTAAATTTGTGTTTAATATATAACCGATAACAATCGTTTATTAATAGAATAACATATGTTGTCAATATAATATTTATATATTTGTATCTTATTGAAAATTGCGTAACTCTTACGAATGCTTGTGCTATAATAGCGAAAACACAAAGTAATAAGATTGAAAGTAAATGTTATCAAAATGATTACAAGAAATGTTGAGAATCTTTCACTGTGAACACATGACAGTTCAATACGAAAGCGAAATTACGGTATTTGAAAACATATTTTATCAATATTCACAAAGATAAAACATGATCATTCAATACGAAAACTATTTTAATAAAGATATTTCTCAATATGATACAATATGCTCTCAATATTATTGGTGTTTTTTATGGATAAACGAGTTTTCCCTATGACATACATATTGTATTATATTTGTATACGTCATATTTATTTTGAGGGGAGGGCGAGTTAAGAAAAATACTTAAAAAATTTTCATTTTCAAATTTATTTTATAAGCGTATTATTAATATGTTATATAATAATAATAAATTATATACATATTTAGTAAAATAAAATAAAATGTATAAATCAACGATCAAAGATTCGACATAAATTCATGAAATATATTTTCATTATATTCGTAAATTATAACTTTTAAATCAAATTATATAATGCAAATTATTATTTGTTCTTCCTAAATTATAAACTATGTATTTTATTAAAAAATTAATTTAAATTATCACATAACAGCTTCAATCTAAAATTATTAGTCTTTTAATTTTTTAATTATTAAATTAATAGACGTATGCTGTCTATCGAAGGTTGTTATTATATTATAATAATATAATTGTATAAAATTCCATACTAGTATGGAGGACTGGGGATATTGTAGATTGAAGAGCATATATATTTTAAAGCAAATATCTAGTGCCTGTAAGATACAATTAAACTGATAACGACAGCCATCAAAAAATACTACAAAATTGGTCGGATTTTCTAATGTGCCTTGAACAATTACGAAAGGCTGAATTGGTAAATTTAATTTTAATTTAATCTTAATTTTTTCTTCTATTTCTGTTACTGTCTCGCCTATTAAAAATATTGAATTTTGAGAATCTCTAATGGTGTATTTCATACACGCTTGTTTAGAAGTACTGGGTGTGTCTGACATTTCTCGAGAAACAGGTGGTACAATGGTATGCAATAAATACAATATAGTAGTGTTTTGGCCATCTATGAAATAAATAGAAATATAATATTAAAGTGTTAAATACCAGTCAGTATAATAAAACAAATCTTACTTTGTGATAAGCTACGGTTACTTATAAGATTTTCTACTATTTTTTTGTTTGCGGCATCTTTTATTTTCTCCTGCATTATTTTAATAAGTTTCGACCTGGAACTTTCAAATTGTTGGATAAAATATTTGCGGCCAAAAATAACTTCAAAATCAATATCCATCTAAACATTGTACAAAATAGTAATTACATAGTTAATTTTTCAGTGTATTTTACATTCAGACCTTACCAATTTATATCCAAGTGGCTTTCTATAATGAGGCCATTTGCCGAAAACATCATTGGTGGAGCCTTCTGAATGTTGAATAATTTCTGCAAGCTGTTTACATCGATAAGTTTTAGTTGCAATCCAATGGTGTTCCAATTCTCCAAAAGAGCAATTATCCTCATTTATGCAATTTAAGTTTATATCAATATCCAACTCCGGTTCTAAAGAAATAGATCACATATAAGAAGAAAACCAAATAAAGAAAATTATAAATCAATCTAGGAAAATAAAAATATAAAATTCGACAATATATCAGAGAGTATTGTTCCACCAAATCATCGGTGATTTATTTTTTTTTTATTGAGATCAATTCCTTCATTTAGCCTGATTTTTTGTTGTTTGGTAGGTATTGATTATTGAACCGTTCAAAAAAATTTAAGCAACACCTTTCACAGATACGGAATTTTAATAAATTGTTAAAACGACAGGATGTCTCCTTGTTATTCTAATGCAAATTTAAACGGTGTATGTATTTACATTACAGTATCATATTACTAGCAATTGTATCTATTTTTTTCAGGATCGACTTTCAAAGAAAACAAATCCGGAAGTTTAATAATCGATATTATGTCTTTATATTAAAGAACAAAACCACTCCTAGTACTCTCAACATTATATACATTACCAAAGTCAAGCGCCACTGTGGTTCTCAAAAATTTATTTTGAAGGCTGCTACTGATGTACGATTTTTTTTCCATTAAACCACAATCTTTCATGGTTCGCAAGGAGTTGAAATATTTTGAGTAAATTTTTGAAACTACTCGTTTGCCCTGCTGCTTAACAAAATAGGTTCCCTAAAAGTTAAATATGTAATAATTAAAATAAAGTATAAAACAAATATATTATTTGTTGAATATGTTACTGCTAAAGTGCGAAATCGAATCAATAATTGTAAAATGGTACCATGTTATCGACTTGTTTGCTTACTCTACTTAGCCCTTCCACATCACCGTAGTATCATTTATTTCTCATCTAATACCTGTGACAGACTAGGGATTAACAAAACGAGATTAGTTAAACTCGTTTAGCTAATCGATCATAAATCCTCTTGCGTTGACATACTACAGTTTAGCTAATCGCGGTGCAAATGTAAAATAATATAGTGGCGCCGCGATTGCACGGTATCAATATTATAACAAATGACATATCATTTAAATTTATTAGTTATTTATTTCATTAAATAAATATTTCAATTAATTAATTAATAATAAACATCGTAAATATCCATTTACAATTAATTGTTATATAATAATTAAATAACGAATGCACTCATCATTTTCAGTTTTAGAATAAACAGGGTTTATTGCAATTCACAATTATATTTTTTGTTTGTTTAATTTTACTTTGATTTGAATCAAATGCACACAAACAATGAAATGTCAGTTGAAACCTCCGACGTGTAATGGCGCTACTTGTAGTCGCTCCCACTAATCTCATAAATATGATAAATCTTCAAAAAACTGGAAGATTAGTTGACTAAACCAGTTTAGTCATTAAACCTCAAACCAAATCGAGATTATCTAATCTTCTACTTGACACACTAGCGCTTAACTCGAAAAAATCACTAATCGCGTTTTATTAATCCATAGTCTGTCACAGGTATAAGCAAGCATGGCATACTATGGCAGATGTCTATTTACTAAAACCATAAAAAGTAGGCCGTTGGGTGCTGATTCAAATATGGGTCGGAAACATAGGATTTCCATTTTATAGATTTCGGAGTACAAAAATAGTTTTTTAGCTAGCACATCAATTTTGCATTTAATCGTATCATATTAATTACCAAATATATTAATTACCAATTCTTCGGTTGCGAAGTTTTTAATTATTTGATTGGATAAGATTCGTGCTAAACTAGTAGTTACTTTTATTTTTTGTTGAATAAGGAAGCTATTGATGATATCTAAAAGGATTGCTCTACATCCATCGTTTAATGTGTTGTGTTGTGCATAATGCTTGATAATAGCACGACCTCTCGTGGTAGCATTTAACATTTCATTAAAATTTAAATCAACATCGTCGTTATAATCCGGTTCTACTCGTAACTTATAATGGGTATCATCAATATTTGTGGTTTCTTTAATACAACATTCAGTTGGATTCAGTAAACTTGACTGCCAAATTTACAGTTGTTGCTCAAATTTTATTATATACCCAAGTCCGATCTTGCTCATTGAGTTTAAACGCAGCAAATACTCCATCTTCATGTGCATCAGTGCAACTCTGTCAATACGTTCTTCTGCAAAAATATTAATAAATTAATTATTAGAAAATACTTCACTGATATTTTGAAAAAGGATTCTAAAATATTACCTAAAAATATCTCATAAAGAAAAACAAAATCCCATTTTTCTAGTAGCTCTCTCATCTCATATGCTGCGACATCGGTTAAAGGAGGACTAATTTTGTGGTCACGATAAGCTTCAATTGGATTTTGATTATTTGCAGTAATACTGGTGCTTTCGGTTGGTACATTAAATAACTCAGTAAGATGATATTGCGATGATTCGTCATTTCCGCTGTTTGGTATTTCTTCTATTATAATGTTTGGAATTTGATAACCGGTGATGGTGGCATCCTCCATTGTAAGTTTGTTTTATTATGTTATATCTTATAATAATCTTTGTTTTTTGAACAATGATTTTTAAATGTTTTACTTTGGTTTAGTAGGTACTAAGAAGTTTTTAATAAAAGTAATGTTATAGTTTATTGCATACTTTGAAGTTATGTACATTAAATTTTTAAATTAATTGATTTTGAAACGTTAATTTTTTTAATTAAATTTAAATTAATTATATTTAAAAATGATTAAATTTAGATTAAAAATCTGGTTTTAAACGGAAATATAATTTCCCATTTTGGGTTTTAATTATATTTAATGGTGGACATTTGAAATATTCTAATTTATATATTAGGTTTTCAGAAACAACCATTTTATTTTCATCGATTTCATATGCCATTACATGTTTTTGAAAACTTTTTACTAAAATTTCATCTAAAACCAACATTATATCCAGAGTATCTTTCACTACATGAATTTGTTTAATTTCAAACAAACTAACGCCATTGGCATATTTATTAGTCAAGTAAAATCCGGTTTGGTAAGTAGTTCCCAAGTACTCGATCATATTATAACTACTAAAAGTCGCATTACCTACATAAGTAGTTAATTTTTTATTAACAGTGCTAAAGTAGCACCTATGTTGCTCTTTTAAATTTAAAGTGGATCCTCATTTAATAAGAGGTGCGCAAATTTTAATTGAAACTTTTTTGCCAAACTAAGAAGTATGTTAGTTCTAGAGGTAATTGATCTGGCATATGTTTTAAATTCTTTATGTTTCGCTTCATATCGAAATCCCCAATAATATTTAGGTGGCCCAGATTGTAGTATAATAGAAGGGTAGTGGGTGAGTAAATGAAATTTTGGTTTTAATGTATCTGGATACAAGGAAATGTACATTGAATTGTGCTTTTTGATTAAATTTCTTAAACTAATTAAACTTTCTGAAGAAAACTTATTAGCAAGCAACAAATCTATCTATTTCAACAAGGCACAAAAGAAACTTCCAGTGTTTATCTTGTTTTGGAATTAGATCTCTAATCATTACTGGTAGGAAATGAACGAAGGTCTTCATTTCACTTGCAGTCATTTTTAGATGGTTTGTTTTTATATGTTCATGAGTAATAGGTTTTGATAAATTTCCAATATTTATTTCACCATAATTAAAAGTATTCTTTCTTAAATTGAGAATTTCCAAAGAAAAAGAATCCTTGTATGAATTTAAAAAGTAATCGAATAAATGACATAAGTTGTAGTGGCACACACCTTCAAAAACATCATGCATTAGATCAACAGAATAATTTTCAGAGACATGAAATGATTTTATGGTGTTAAATGGTGAATCTGCTAATATACCGGATTCTTCAAACAAATTAGTTTTAAGATCGGATTGATAATTTTCTCTTGATCTTAAGTTTTCAGTTTTCTCTATACATAATTTTTGAGTCTCGGATTTATGCGTCTTACAAAACCGGCAAAAATAATTAGCTGAAAACGATTTTGAAAACCCGCAAAATGTGTTTAATCTTAAATTGTCACCCAATAAAAGACCTAATATGAAATAAACATGAACAGGTCCGCTGTCTGTTTTTATAATAATACCTGTTTCCTCTAGATATCTTATTTCTGAAATTAAACTTTTTAGGCACAAATGCGCACCATATTTCCTTAAATCTCTCCCTTTTATGAAACCAGCGCAGAATATGTCCTTTAGGTTTGATTTACTTCGAATATGAGGGAAACTATAATATATTGCTGTTATTGGTTGAGTTTGGGTACCTAGAGGATTGTTGATTTCGAAATCATCAGAGTATAAAAAGTAGGGAATCACATTTTTGCCCTGATACTTCAATAAACGATCTTTCCAAAGATTTCCCTCAAAAAAGTTCGAAATAGTCTCTGAAGTAGCCAATGTGCTATTAAGTTTAAGATACTCATTTAATGAATACTTGGTTTCAAAAGTTTTTCGGAACTGAAATCGCAGAGGCAAAAGTATACCCGAGGTATTAATTTCGTCATATTGAGCTTCACCTCTATGATATGTTGAACCAATTTCATTATTTATTGAAAATTTTATGAGATTATCTAACAGATCTTTTTCTTTAAGGTCTTTAAAAAGTTTGTACTCTGAAGTATATTTTTCGAACGGACTAGAAACCACATCGTTTATTCTCAAGATATCCCGTTTAAGTTGTTCATCACTAATTCGTGTACAAATCGATTGACTTAAAAAATTTGCTGTAGGTTGCATAATCTTATTAGTAATTAGATCCTGAATCATTTTAACATCTTTCCTGGCAAACCGGTTAGTGTTGTGCAAACAAATACTAATATCAAGAGCTGATTTTGCTAGTAAGACAGCCAGATCATTAGTTTCAGCTTGAACTGAGTTAGTTATTTTCAAATCGATACAAGGCAACTGTGATTCAGGGATATTTGGAGAACTGTCACACTTAGAAACGTATTCAAACCGAGTTTGACTTTGACTGGATGAAAGCAGATTTGTATTTATACAATATTCTGATGAATGCCGTCGTTTCAAATGGCGTTGAAATGTAAAGTAATTTGTAAACACTTGCATGCATGAGTCTTCGCGACACTCATAGACTGAATTATTTGAAAGATTATGCAAAAACTTAAAATGGTACCTCAAACCTGTATAATTTTTAACTAATTTATTACATTTAAAGCAACGCAAAAGCATTTTCAATTATTAGATTATAACAAAAACTTAATTTAGTTAAACTTAATTTTTAAGTTATCAAATTTGCTGAAATAGTTTAACTTTTAATTGATTCATAATTATGAAAATTATATTAATTGTTTCTGGGATGGTTTATAAAATTATACACGGTATTACACGGTTTTGAATAAGAAAGGTTGCACAATATTTCATACGACTGAAAAATAATGAAAAATTGTTACATTTCCAAATAAATGACACATGAACGGATACAATGTCGTATAATTTCCGTGGATAATGAGACTACCTTTCCCAGAAACTATTTTTAACCAATAACAAAATAATAATACTTACTTCAAATATACTTTCAACTTTTATATGGTGATATCTTTATTTTATAAACAGCGAATGTCGGTCCCAAAATGCGATTTGTAAATCCAGAAATGCACATAAATTTTTATTTCTAACCTCAATAAAATTTTATCACAAATTAATAAATTTTTTGTTTATTTATTTTCACATCAAATCTTTTACACGTATTAATTTTAATAGTCAAGAAATGAAAACTTATAGTTGGTCTGCAATGGTCTGCAAACTTTATTAATTTATTATTAAGAACATTGCACTTGCACAAATAACACTATTAAAATGAAGCAACGCTGGCGCCTATTTTTTATAAAGAAGCAAAAAAAATAACGGTGATTTCCGTTTTTTGTTGTCATAATGAAAACATTCTTTCAAATTGAATTTATGCGTTTTCAATAGGAATGTTATGACAACAAAATTTATAATAATGATAGTAGGTTTCAGTGGTTGGTTTCAGTGGTTGACACTTAGGCCATTTGTTTGGCCCATTGTGATACCAAGCATTCACTCCACATCATTAACCCATTCACCTATTCACCTACTCACACAACTACAGTATCCACCTGCACATTGCAAGCTCCATGTCAACCTGTACATTAACATGGACGGTGGGTCGGCGCTGAATTCTGCACTCCATCAGAGGGTCATAGTTGTGTTTATTAACATCACCGATTGTAATTGATGATGAAAATTCGATTTGCATCTAGCCTCTGATGGGATTCGAACCCAGTACCTCCCGGTCCAAGTGCCGAAGCTTTAACCACTGCACCACTTGTCCGGTAATAATGATAGTAACACTAAAACCATGTTATCAATAAGAATGTAATGCTTTCAGATTACTTTTATTCTGAAAAAATTGTGTTTTCTATTTGATAACAAAATTTTTCCTGCTTTTAAGTTCGATTTTAAACATTTTTTTATGTAGTGTAATCACATTGATAACATGATATTCGTAATGAATAAATGTTTTTCAAATAAATAAACGACTAGCTTCAAAATGAAAACACAACATTTAATAAGAAGTTTTCAGTATTTTATTCAGTATTTCATTCAATATGAATACATATGTATCAATAATAATATCTTATTATCATTTCGAAAATGGTTTATTAATATAAAAGTGAAAGTGTTATAACCTATATTTTGTACAACCGATTTTCACTAAGAAAGCATTTTTTTTTCAGTGTAGCTTTCACATCCCAGGATAGGATTTTGCCGCCTGCATTATGGCACTCTATCCACTTTATTAATTTTCCGTTGTTATGAAGACCTTGCAACGTGACCGAGCCATCTTCTCCAGGTCTTAAGAGGTTAAAAGGGTTCAATGTTCCCATTTTGATGATGTTTTCCGTGTACAATTTCTGTTGTCGAGTTTGAATCCGAAATACTAATCCGAGGTCTTTCATTCGGGTTCATAACTTAATTATTTGTATGCGACAAGGTTGTTAGCCTGCCGCTCAACTAGCTTGTTACTTGTGTGGGTCACATACTCGTGAAAATTTTAAGACAGTTCTAGCCTGACATATTTATATGGCGAGCTTCTTGGTACAAAACAGACGCCCCTTTAACCATTCCTAGTGTCCGTGACTATAAACAGAATTTCCTTTGCTTGTCTTCATTTCAGTTTAGGAAACATAACTGTTCCTATACTAAAATTAGTACTAAACCCAATTACGTCCGATTGTACTAAAATTGTATCCAATTGAATGTAATGTAATAAAATATAGAAATGGAAAAATTTAAAAAAAAATTATAAATGCAGTATAGAAATTAAGTGAAATTTAGCAAAAATAAACTAAACTAAATTTTTGTCAATTGTTTTATCCCTTTATTGAACAATTTAAAATAATATTCACTATTGAAACCTGAGCCAAGGTAAGGAGAGTTGATGGCCACGACATATTTGAGTTGCATGGAATAAAATAGTGAACTCTTTGGGATCCGAGTTGTGGATGGTATTTGCGTTCATTTCTCTCTCTCGCTTTCTCTTTCTGGCACTATATCCCATCAAAGGATTTGGCCGCTTCAAATGAGGTTTCATAATCATATTTTCATTTCGGATAATGAGTGATTAATTCATTGATCCTACCAGCCGTGAAAAATATTTCCTTGTCACCACCGGGAATTTGGGTTCATTGGATGAGGAATTTAATAAAATATTAGACACACTATCGGAACTACAGTCAAGATATTTGGTAAGGAGTTTTAATGGCCATTTTAATTTCCAAGACCAATTTGATTGTCTTTGAAAACAAATTCGTGGTCCAAGTTAGGACGATAGTATTTAGGATAGATAGATGAAAAATTTAATTAGCTATTAGATACACTATTGGAACCAGAATAAATATTTCTGGTAAGGAGTCTTAATGTCTTTTTTGATTTCCAAGACAAATTTGAGTGTCTTCAAAAAAAAAATCATGAGCACTTTGGGACCTGGATTGGAAATGTTATTTGGGTACCTTAGATGAGGAATTTAACTAGCTATTAGACATACGAGCCTGAGTTAAGATATTTGGTAAGGAGTTTTAATGGCCATTTTTAGTTGCAAAACAAATTTGATTTTCTTTGAAAAAAAAAAATCGTTAACACTTTGGGATCCAGATTAAGGGATAGTATTAATGATCGCCACATGAGAAACCTAATTAGCTATAAGACACACTATCGGAACCAGAATCAAAATATCTCTGGTAAGAAGTGTTAATGGCCATTTTCTGTTCAAAGACAAATTTGAGTTTCTTCAACAAAAAAAAATTGTGAATACTTTGGGACTTGGGTTAGGGATGGTATTTGGGCTCCTCTGATGTTGAATTTAACTAGCTATTAGACACACTATCAGAACTCAGTTCCAAGACAAATTGAAGCTTTTTCGAAAAAAAATCGTAATTCTTGACAAAATAAATTGTGACGGTGATGTTGATAAGCTTAGCGAGTGACAGATAGAGTTTATTCAATTAGTGTTTTTTTCTGACACTATGCTAGTTTTAGTATTGTAATTAAATAGCTATTTATGAACTAACATGTAATATTTTTATGCAAATACTTTAAATTTGAATTTATATTCTACATTTAAATAGTGTAGCAAAACCCTAGAGCAAGGAAGGAGAAGTAATAATACCATTTGAAATGTTTATTAATTGACTTGGTCTTTGTCAACTTTTTAAACATTTCAAATATACTTTACTAATTTAATTAATATTCTTCTAACTAAATAATGTAATAAATCTAGCTTAATGCTACTGCCTTTATAAATTTCTGATAAAACAGTTGACTTCACTGATGATTGGTAATGGGTTAATACCTCCATAATTTGTGTATGACCAAATCTATTTTATTTTTAGGCTGGCTAATTTAGGTAAATAGGTATAGAAAATAGAAATGTCCTTCCGAAAAGTAACTATGATATTTTGGCTTTGACAAGAATTTGGGAGCTGGGAGGTACTATCTATTAATCGATAGTTTAAATCGACCGAATATGTTACGCACATTGCAAATAAAGTCTTGGGTTACATTCTGCAACCCTAGATAAACATTTCTATTCCAATTAATATTATTCAAATTACCGTAATGTCGGATTACAAACAAAATTACGGACGCTTTATATACATAATAAGTGAAGAGCTATTGTGTGAAATATGTCAAATGAAGGATAATCTAATTGTTTCAGTTTTATGATCGTCGTCGTATTGAAAATTGCAAAAAGTTAAATAAATATTAAAGAATAAACACAAAATTCTTAAGAAATTATAAATATTTCAAACCTATTCATCTCAATTCCCACCTTATTTTGTTCTTTATAAACTCGGGTACACATTGCTTCGCTCGTAGAGTCTCTCCAACTCCTAACGCACACAACAATAGCAACAACAAAAAAAAAAACGAAAGCTTTTCACAATAAATTTTTCTACACAAACAGCAAACAATTTAAATATTTAAATTTGAAAAATGATGATGACGCAACAGAAAAAGGCTGAACAACACAGCGCACAGAACGGAATACACAGAAAAAAACTGTTCTGTTAAAATTGTTTGTTGTAAATTAGAAGCAGAGCACAAAAAAAAGAAACACACACAAAAAAATAAAAATTATGAACTGGGAAAATGAAAGAATTTCCATCATCCTTCTTCTTGTCACTTCACATTTTCTTTTAACATATTTTTTTTAATTTTTTGTTTCGTCTTTTAATATGCCCTCCGCACCATTTGGAATAATAATAAAACGTTCTAAGTAATTATGCGCTACGAAAAAAACATGTTTGACTCTTTCAAAGCTCATAAATAAAATAGAAAATAATTTTTATATAGAACGTACAAAAAAAAAATTAAAAGTTTAAGAGAGCTTTTAAAAGTTATATTTTTTAACAATAATAATAAAACTGACAAATATAAAAGCAACTCTGCGCGATGATGGCAATAAAGTGGATATCCAGTTGCTGTACGAATTCAAAGAATTTGTGAGCTTCGTGATTAATTTTTTTTGTGTTAATTGTCGGCACAAAAACAACCTGATATCATTCTTAACTTGATGTAGTATTAAGTGCTAGTAAAATTGTAGGATTATGTTTGACCTACTTAATAATAAAACATGTTGTATACATAATAAAATCAGGCAGACTGTTTTTCAAGAAGTTTATTATTTCCTAATCTCAGAATTTGGAAAGAAAAGCTGATTAAAGCATCGTGAAAGCTATGAACTCTATATTAATACATTAAATATTTTAAAAAATTACTATTTCTTATATTAACATCGGTAAGACCAAAGTATTAAAATCCTGATAAAAATTATGAAAAAAGACCCCGGTCCAAAACAACACTTTTCATGACGATCACAAAAAATGCAAAAAATTATTTTATCTGTTTGCTTGGATGGATGGATCTGTACCGATGATATCCTCCACTCATATACGCGTATAGTATATCGTTTGAAAGATCTTGGATCAGACAACAAGTTCGATACAACTTAAGTTCATAAATCCACCGTTTTGATGCTGGTAGTTAAGCCTTCGTTTATTATAGAATATACATTTGTCGTATATCGTTTAAAATGTCTTGACGGGGTACTCAAAACTAACGTTGTGGCACTGGAAGCAGTTGCGGAGTTGGCTGTTGTTGTCCCTCGGCTGTGGGCACACAAGGGGCTTCGGCTGTAACTGTGTGCACCTCGGCTATTCTTGATAGGCGCGTCCAAGTTGCGGGGGATGGGCATTGCTTGCAGTGGCTAGCTTATGCCAGGGACCTAGTGTTGGGACGTATAACCTGACCAATTAAAGTAATGGATACAACGGAAAGAGGAGAAAATACTTCAGATGGTACACCAATTACCCAGTTTGATAATCCACCTTCTAATGAGGCTGGCTCAATGGATTCTGGGGTGAGCCAATCATTGCTATGCCTATAACAAGCATTTATTTTTTCAAGAACCAGTATATTACTATTATGAGCTCCCATCAGTAAGCCACGATAAACAACACAAACGAATATACAAATAAACATTGATCATTTGAGTCGGATGAGAAGGGCAACCAGCCCAACTTGAGTTGGGCAAACTATAAAATTCAACATTCTAAGGCTAAAATATTTCACTTAAATATTAACGCTAATATGAAATCAAAGATGCGGAACAGAAAGGGCATATTGTGAGTTTAAGATCAAACTACTGACTGAACATGGATATGGATATCCCTTACATACAATCACGAAGAGTTAATTAAAAATTCAAACGAAGGAGAGCTTGATTACGAGTACTTTAGACAAGAAACGTACGAGAACCTGCAGCAATATTATGAATTTAAAATCATTTATCTTTAAAATCATCTGGGGCCTAACTATTGAATTCGACCTTCAGTTTCGACGGCTATTATTCTAAAAGGGTCTTAGGCAACCTTCAGTACATTATTTACCATAACGCCAAGTTTCTCCTTCAAATATAAAATAGCAATAAAGGCATTAATATATAAAACCATAACGCGAGATATGCAGAGCAACCTCTAGACCCATGGAAATGGAAACACATCATAAATCTGATATGTTCTGATCCATCGTTTTATACTCCAGACCCAATCGACTAAATATTACGTGCGCACTATTATGGAAAAATTTTAATGAGTAATATAGCAAGTGCCTCACCCGATGAACCGATTGCCCAACAAACCAAATTAAGAATTCCAAATAAAAGAGGTGCCCCGTAAACGAAAGTTCACCAAAGAAGAACTGGAGTGTGAAAACTTCTTCGTGACCAGCAATAAGCGTCTCAAAAATGGCCATTACGCATTCAAAATTATTTTTGACATTGAACTGTATTCTGCCCAAAAACATCGCAAAGGCCCGTGCACCTACTAAAACTGCTTGCTAAAAAATCAAACCCAAGTCATCCAGTACAAGAAATTTATAAATTAATACATCGTTCTGGGAAGGTTGCTATGGTGTAACTATGAAACGGTTTACTATTTCCTTGTTGAGTAACCCTACTCTTCAACAGGATATATTATTCATACTTTTAAGGTGGCGGAAACAGGAAAAATGTTCAGACAAATTGTCGCTGATGCAGATGGTCTGAACTGTCAACGCATTTTGTGGAGACAGTCTATAGAACAATCTATTCAGGGTTTAAGATGATCACCGCCACGGATGGTACATTAGCAACTTCGAAATTGGCAGTGAAGTCACTACGACAGCTTGCATCGATAAACAACAAAACTATTCCATGGCGCCTTACGTAGTTTTAATTATTTTTACGCAGGTGACCTGATTTGCCCCGGTGGCAAAGTGGTCAGCATGCTTGCTCTAGCGACCGGAGGTCCCGGGTTTGATTCCCAGAGGTGACAAGGGAAAAATTTCACGGCTGGTTTAGGATAAATGAATTAATCACTCATTATCCGAAATGAAAATTGATTATGAAAACTCATGTGAGGCGGACAAATCCCATGATGGGATATAGTGCCAGAGAGAGAGAGAGAGAGAATCTGATTTTTAAGCAAAAATTTAACTTAAGTAAATGAGCAACAAAAATGCTGTTCTTTTGGGATCCATCTAAGAAATCAAAATCTATTGGAATTTAAAGTTAACGAAGCCATTAAAACTCTTGGTCTATACTAAAATCCAGACACTACGTTTGAAAACGGCAAGTCTACCAAACGAAGTCTACTTTCGTATAGTGCAAAACTTTTCCATACATTAGGCTTGCTGCTTATGGTGGACGCGTCCAAATTGGTAACAATTTTCAATCGAACATTGGCCACAACCACCTACTGCTCCAAACGAAACTAATTCGAGTTAACCATTTTCCCAGATTATAAGTTAGAACGATTTTCATAGAAGAAGTAACCTACGCTGAGAGATAGCAAAATGCATAACATCGATCGTCATCGATTCAAAGTTTCAACAAAAGTTAACTAATGACAAGCTTACCCAAAGAATTAGGCAAGCTGATTTGTCCATTAATCCAGGAGTAACTATCCAGAAACCATCTCAGTGACTAAAATGATATCTGCTTTACAGTCAAAATTATAACCTATTATTATTTGATGAAAAGACGAGATTAAATATCACAACCATACCTTAAACGATTATTTATCCACTTCAGCGCGATCAAAAATTCGATTCGAGTACATACATTTGGAAGAAATTCTCTTGGCAATAACAGGGTCAAATGTGTCTAAAACCACCCCTTGTCATATGTTGAACGGAAAAATTTCAATATATTCGTTCCAAAAACTACTATAAGCTCTTGGCCATAAATGAGACTAATTCTTTTAGAACATAGACGTGGTATATACGTGTAGATAGCTTAAGACATCCTTAACAAATAAAAATTATCACCATTTTAATACGATGAGGTAGACCCATTTGTTATTGACCCCCAACTTGATCAATTTTTGCAAATTTGAAATTAATGGACGAACTTACACATTCACTGTATCGAGGATTGGCGAGTATCCAGAGATTTCCAACGGACGTGGTATATACGTGTATATAGCTTAAGACATCCTTAACAAATAAAAATTATCACCATTTTAATACGATGAGGTAGACCCATTTGTTATTGACCCCCAACTTGATCCATTTGTGCAAATTTGAAATTAATGGACGAACTTACACATTCACTGTATCGAGGATTGGCGAGTATCCAGAGATTTCCAACGGACGTGGTATATACGTGTATATAGCTTAAGACATCCTTAACAAATAAAAATTATCACCATTTTAATACGATGAGGTAGACCCATTTGTTATTGACCCCCAACTTGATCCATTTGTGCAAATTTGAAATTAATGGACGAACTTACACATTCACTGTATCGAGGATTGGCGAGTATCCAGAGATTTCCAACGGACGTGGTATATACGTGTACATAGCTTAAGACATCCTTAACAAATAAAAATTATCACCATTTTAATACGATGAGGTAGACCCATTTGTTATTGACCCCCAACTTGATCCATTTGTGCAAATTTGAAATTAATGGACGAACTTACACATTCACTGTATCGAGGATTGGCGAGTATCCAGAGATTTCCAACGGACGTGGTAAATACGTGTATATAGCTTAAGACATCCTTAACAAATAAAAGTTATCACCATTTTAATACGATGAGGTAGACCCATTTGTTATTGACCCCCAACTTGATCCATTTGTGCAAATTTGAAATTAATGGACGAACTTACACATTCACTGTATCGAGGATTGGCGAGTATCCAGAGATTTCCAACGGACGTGGTATATACGTGTAGCTTAAGGCATCTTTAACAAATAAAAATTATCACCATTTTAATACGATGAGGTAGACCCCGAACTTGATCATTTTTGCAAATTTGAAATTAATGGACGAACTTACACATTCACTGTATCGAGGATTGGCGAGTATCCAGAGATTTCCAACGGACGTGGTAAATACGTGTATATAGCTTAAGACATCCTTAACAAATAAAAATTATCACCATTTTAATACGATGAGGTAGACCCATTTGTTATTGACCCCCAACTTGATCCATTTGTGCAAATTTGAAATTAATGGACGAACTTACACATTCACTGTATCGAGGATTGGCGAGTATCCAGAGATTTCCAACGGACGTGGTATATACGTGTATATAGCTTAAGACATCCTTAACAAATAAAAATTATCACCATTTTAATACGATGAGGTAGACCCATTTGTTATTGACCCCCAACTTGAACAATTTTTGCAAATTTGAAATTAATGGACGAACTTACACATTCACTGTATCGAGGATTGGCGAGTATCCAGAGATTTCCAACGGACGTGGTTTATACGTGTATATAGCTTAAGACATCCTTAACAAATAAAAATTATCACCATTTTAATACGATGAGGTAGACCCCGAATTTGATCATTTTTGCAAATTTGAAATTAATGGACGAACTTACACATTCACTGTATCGAGGATTGGCGAGTATCCAGAGATTTCCAACGGACGTGGTATATACGTGTATATAGCTTAAGACATCCTTAACAAATAAAAATTATCACCATTTTAATACGATGAGGTAGACCCATTTGTTATTGACCCCCAACTTGATCCATTTGTGCAAATTTGAAATTAATGGACGAACTTACACATTCACTGTATCGAGGATTGGCGAGTATCCAGAGATTTCCAACGGACGTGGTATATACGTGTAGCTTAAGGCATCTTTAACAAATAAAAATTATCACCATTTTAATACGATGAGGTAGACCCCGAACTTGATCATTTTTGCAAATTTGAAATTAATGGACGAACTTACACATTCACTGTATCGAGGATTGGCGAGTATCCAGAGATTTACAACGGACGTGGTAAATACGTGTATATAGCTTAAGACATCCTTAACAAATAAAAATTATCACCATTTTAATACGATGAGGTAGACCCATTTGTTATTGACCCCCAACTTGATCCATTTGTGCAAATTTGAAATTAATGGACGAACTTACACATTCACTGTATCGAGGATTGGCGAGTATCCAGAGATTTCCAACGGACGTGGTATATACGTGTAGCTTAAGGCATCTTTAACAAATAAAAATTATCACCATTTTAATACGATGAGGTAGACCCCGAACTTGATCATTTTTGCAAATTTGAAATTAATGGACGAACTTACACATTCACTGTATCGAGGATTGGCGAGTATCCAGAGATTTACAACGGACGTGGTAAATACGTGTATATAGCTTAAGACATGCTTAACAAATAAAAATTATCACCATTTTAATACGATGAGGTAGACCCATTTGTTATTGACCCCCAACTTGATCAATTTTTGCAAATTTGAAATTAATGGACGAACTTACACATTCACTGTATCGAGGATTGGCGAGTATCCAGAGATTTCCAACGGACGTGGTTTATACGTGTATATAGCTTAAGACATCCTTAACAAATAAAAATTATCACCATTTTAATACGATGAGGTAGACCCATTTGTTATTGACCCCCAACTTGATCCATTTGTGCAAATTTGAAATTAATGGACGAACTTACACATTCACTGTATCGAGGATTGGCGAGTATCCAGAGATTTCCAACGGACGTGGTATATACGTGTACATAGCTTAAGACATCCTTAACAAATAAAAATTATCACCATTTTAATACGATGAGGTAGACCCATTTGTTATTGACCCCCAACTTGATCCATTTGTGCAAATTTGAAATTAATGGACGAACTTACACATTCACTGTATCGAGGATTGGCGAGTATCCAGAGATTTCCAACGGACGTGGTATATACGTGTATATAGCTTAAGACATCCTTAACAAATAAAAATTATCACCATTTTAATACGATGAGGTAGACCCCGAACTTGATCATTTTTGCAAATTTGAAATTAATGGACGAACTTACACATTCACTGTATCGAGGATTGGCGAGTATCCAGAGATTTCCAACGGACGTGGTATATACGTGTATATAGCTTAAGACATCTTTAACAAATAAAAATTATCACCATTTTAATACGATGAGGTAGACCCATTTGTTATTGACCCCCAACTTGATCCATTTGTGCAAATTTGAAATTAATGGACGAACTTACACATTCACTGTATCGAGGATTGGCGAGTATCCAGAGATTTCCAACGGACGTGGTATATACGTGTATATAGCTTAAGACATCCTTAACAAATAAAAATTATCACCATTTTAATACGATGAGGTAGACCCCGAACTTGATCATTTTTGCAAATTTGAAATTAATGGACGAACTTACACATTCACTGTATCGAGGATTGGCGAGTATCCAGAGATTTCCAACGGACGTGGTATATACGTGTATATAGCTTAAGAAATCTTTAACAAATAAAAATTATCACCATTTTAATACGATGAGGTAGACCCATTTGTTATTGACCCCCAACTTGATCCATTTGTGCAAATTTGAAATTAATGGACGAACTTACACATTCACTGTATCGAGGATTGGCGAGTATCCAGAGATTTCCAACGGACGTGGTATATACGTGTATATAGCTTAAGACATCTTTAACAAATAAAAATTATCACCATTTTAATACGATGAGGTAGACCCATTTGTTATTGACCCCCAACTTGATCCATTTGTGCAAATTTGAAATTAATGGACGAACTTACACATTCACTGTATCGAGGATTGGCGAGTATCCAGAGATTTCCAACGGACGTGGTATATACGTGTATATAGCTTAAGACATCCTTAACAAATAAAAATTATCACCATTTTAATACGATGAGGTAGACCCCGAACTTGATCATTTTTGCAAATTTGAAATTAATGGACGAACTTACACATTCACTGTATCGAGGATTGGCGAGTATCCAGAGATTTCCAACGGACGTGGTATATACGTGTATATAGCTTAAGACATCTTTAACAATAAAAATTATCACCATTTTAATACGATGAGGTAGACCCATTTGTTATTGACCCCCAACTTGATCCATTTGTGCAAATTTGAAATTAATGGACGAACTTACACATTCACTGTATCGAGGATTGGCGAGTATCCAGAGATTTCCAACGGACGTGGTATATACGTGTCCATAGCTTAAGACATCCTTAACAAATAAAAATTATCACCATTTTAATACGATGAGGTAGACCCATTTGTTATTGACCCCCAACTTGATCCATTTGTGCAAATTTGAAATTAATGGACGAACTTACACATTCACTGTATCGAGGATTGGCGAGTATCCAGAGATTTCCAACGGACGTGGTATATATGTGTATATAGCTTAAGACATCTTTAACAAATAAAAATTATCACCATTTTAATACGATGAGGTAGACCCCGAACTTGATCATTTTTGCAAATTTGAAATTAATGGACGAACTTACACATTCACTGTATCGAGGATTGGCGAGTATCCAGAGATTTACAACGGACGTGGTATATACGTGTATATAGCTTAAGACATCCTTAACAAATAAAAATTATCACCATTTTAATACGATGAGGTAGACCTATTTGTTATTGACCCCCAACTTGATCCATTTGTGCAAATTTGAAATTAATGGACGAACTTACACATTCACTGTATCGAGGATTGGCGAGTATCCAGAGATTTCCAACGGACGTGGTATATATGTGTATATAGCTTAAGACATCTTTAACAAATAAAAATTATCACCATTTTAATACGATGAGGTAGACCCATTTGTTATTGACCCCGAACTTGATCATTTTTGCAAATTTGAAATTAATGGACGAACTTACACATTCACTGTATCGAGGATTGGCGAGTATCCAGAGATTTCCAACGGACGTGGTAAATACGTGTATATAGCTTAAGACATCCTTAACAAATAAAAATTATCACCATTTTAATACGATGAGGTAGACCCATTTGTTATTGACCCCCAACTTGATCCATTTGTGCAAATTTGAAATTAATGGACGAACTTACACATTCACTGTATCGAGGATTGGCGAGTATCCAGAGATTTCCAACGGACGTGGTATATACGTGTATATAGCTTAAGGCATCTTTAACAAATAAAAATTATCACCATTTTAATACGATGAGGTAGACCCCGAACTTGATCATTTTTGCAAATTTGAAATTAATGGACGAACTTACACATTCACTGTATCGAGGATTGGCGAGTATCCAGAGATTTACAACGGACGTGGTATATACGTGTATATAGCTTAAGACATCCTTAACAAATAAAAATTATCACCATTTTAATACGATGAGGTAGACCTATTTGTTATTGACCCCCAACTTGATCCATTTGTGCAAATTTGAAATTAATGGACGAACTTACACATTCACTGTATCGAGGATTGGCGAGTATCCAGAGATTTCCAACGGACGTGGTATATATGTGTATATAGCTTAAGACATCTTTAACAAATAAAAATTATCACCATTTTAATACGATGAGGTAGACCCATTTGTTATTGACCCCCAACTTGATCCATTTGTGCAAATTTGAAATTAATGGACGAACTTACACATTCACTGTATCGAGGATTGGCGAGTATCCAGAGATTTCCAACGGACGTGGTATATACGTGTATATAGCTTAAGACATCCTTAACAAATAAAAATTATCACCATTTTAATACGATGAGGTAGACCCATTTGTTATTGACCCCCAACTTGATCCATTTGTGCAAATTTGAAATTAATGGACGAACTTACACATTCACTGTATCGAGGATTGGCGAGTATCCAGAGATTTCCAACGGACGTGGTATATACGTGTATATAGCTTAAGACATCCTTAACAAATAAAAATTATCACCATTTTAATACGAGGAGGTAGACCCATTTGTTATTGACCCCCAACTTGATCCATTTGTGCAAATTTGAAATTAATGGACGAACTTACACATTCACTGTATCGAGGATTGGCGAGTATCCAGAGATTTCCAACGGACGTGGTAAATACGTGTATATAGCTTAAGGCATCTTTAACAAATAAAAATTATCACCATTTTAATACGATGAGGTAGACCCCGAACTTGATCATTTTTGCAAATTTGAAATTAATGGACGAACTTACACATTCACTGTATCGAGGATTGGCGAGTATCCAGAGATTTCCAACGGACGTGGTATATACGTGTATATAGCTTAAGACATCCTTAACAAATAAAAATTATCACCATTTTAATACGATGAGGTAGACCCATTTGTTATTGACCCCCAACTTGATCCATTTGTGCAAATTTGAAATTAATGGACGAACTTACACATTCACTCTATCGAGGATTGGCGAGTATCCAGAGATTTCCAACAGACGTGGTATATACGTGTATATGGCTTAAGACATCCGTAACGAATAGAAATTATCACCATTTTAATACGATGAGGTAGACCCATTTGTTATTGACCCCAACTTGATCTATTTTTGCAAATTTGAAATTAATGGACGAACTTACATATTCACTGTATCGAGGATTGGCGAGTATCCAGAGATTTCCAACGGACGTGGTATATACGTGTATATAGCTTAAGACATCCTTAACAAATAAGGATTATCACCATTTTAATACGATGAGGTAGACCCCAAACTTGATCATTTTTGCAAATTTGAAATTAATGAACGAACTTACACATTCACTGTATCGAGGATTGGCGAGTATCCGGAGATTTCCAACGGACGTGGTATATACGTGTATATAGCTTAAGACATCCTTAACAAATAAGGATTATCACCATTTTAATACGATGAGGTAGACCCCAAACTTGATCATTTTTGCAAATTTGAAATTAATGGACGAACTTACACATTCACTGTATCGAGGATTGGCGAGTATCCAGAGATTTCCAACGGACGTGGTATATACGTGTATATAGCTTAAGACATCCTTAACAAATAAAAGTTATCACCATTTTAATACGATGAGGTAGACCCATTTGTTATTGACCCCCAACTTGATCTATTTTTGCAAATTTGAAATTAATGGACGAACTTACACATTCACTCTATCGAGGATTGGCGAGTATCCAGAGATTTCCAACAGACGTGGTATATACGTGTATATGGCTTAAGACATCCGTAACGAATAGAAATTATCACCATTTTAATACGATGAGGTAGACCCATTTGTTATTGACCCCAACTTGATCTATTTTTGCAAATTTGAAATTAATGGACGAACTTACATATTCACTGTATCGAGGATTGGCGAGTATCCAGAGATTTCCAACGGACGTGGTATATACGTGTATATGGCTTAAGACATCCGTAACGAATAGAAATTATCACCATTTTAATACGATGAGGTAGACCCATTTGTTATTGACCCCAACTTGATCTATTTTTGCAAATTTGAAATTAATGAACGAACTTACACATTCACTGTATCGAGGATTGGCGAGTATCCAGAGATTTCCAACGGACGTGGTATATACGTGTATATAGCTTAAGACATCCTTAACAAATAAGGATTATCACCATTTTAATACGATGAGGTAGACCCCAAACTTGATCATTTTTGCAAATTTGAAATTAATGGACGAACTTACACATTCACTGTATCGAGGATTGGCGAGTATCCAGAGATTTCCAACGGACGTGGTATATACGTGTATATAGCTTAAGACATCCTTAACAAATAAAAATTATCACCATTTTAATACGATGAGGTAGACCCCGAACTTGATCATTTTTGCAAATTTGAAATTAATGGACGAACTTACACATTCACTGTATCGAGGATTGGCGAGTATCCAGAGATTTCCAACGGACGTGGTATATACGAGTACGTGTATATAGCTTAAAACATCCTTAACTAATAAAAATTATCACCATTTTAATACGATGAGGTAGACCTATTTGTTATTGACCCCCAACTTGATCAATTTTTGCAAATTTGAAATTAATGGACGAACTTACACATTCACTGTATCGAGGATTGGCGAGTATCCAGAGATTTCCAACAGACGTAGGATATACGTGTATATGGCTTAAGACATCCGTAATGAATAGAAATTATCACCATTTTAATACGATGAGGTAGACCCATTTGTTATTGACCCCAACTTGATCTATTTTTGCAAATTTGAAATTAATGGACGAACTTACACATTCACTGTATCGAGGATTGGCGAGTATCCAGAGATTTCCAACGGACGTGGTATATACGTGTATATAGCTTAAGACATCCTTAACAAATAAAAATTATCACCATTTTAATACGATGAGGTAGACCCCGAACTTGATCATTTTTGCAAATTTGAAATTAATGGACGAACTTACACATTCACTGTATCGAGGATTGGCGAGTATCCAGAGATTTCCAACGGACGTGGTATATACGTGTATATAGCTTAAGACATCCTTAACTAATAAAAATTATCACCATTTTAATACGATGAGGTAGACCCCGAACTTGATCATTTTTGCAAATTTGAAATTAATGGACGAACTTACACATTCACTCTATCGAGGATTGGCGAGTATCCAGAGATTTCCAACGGACGTGGTATATACGTGTATATAGCTTAAGACATCCTTAACAAATAAGGATTATCACCATTTTAATACGATGAGGTAGACCCCAAACTTGATCATTTTTGCAAATTTGAAATTAATGGACGAACTTACACATTCACTGTATCGAGGATTGGCGAGTATCCAGAGATTTCCAACGGACGTGGTATATACGTGTATATAGCTTAAGATATCTTTAACAAATAAAAATTATCACCATTTTAATACGATGAGGTAGACCCCGAACTTGATCATTTTTGCAAATTTGAAATTAATGGACGAACTTACACATTCACTGTATCGAGGATTGGCGAGTATCCAGAGATTTCCAACAGACGTAGGATATACGTGTATATGGCTTAAGACATCCGTAATGAATAGAAATTATCACCATTTTAATACGATGAGGTAGACCCATTTGTTATTGACCCCAACTTGATCTATTTTTGCAAATTTGAAATTAATGAACGAACTTACACATTCACTGTATCGAGGATTGGCGAGTATCCAGAGATTTCCAACGGACGTGGTATATACGTGTATATAGCTTAAGACATCCTTAACAAATAAAAATTATCACCATTTTAATACGATGAGGTAGACCCCGAACTTGATCATTTTTGCAAATTTGAAATTAATGGACGAACTTACACATTCACTGTATCGAGGATTGGCGAGTATCCAGAGATTTCCAACGGACGTGGTATATACGTGTATATAGCTTAAGACATCCTTAACTAATCAAAATTATCACCATTTTAATACGATGAGGTAGACCCCGAACTTGATAATTTTTGCAAATTTGAAATTAATGGACGAACTTACACATTCACTGTATCGAGGATTGGCGAGTATCCAGAGATTTCCAACGGACGTGGTATATACGTGTATATAGCTTAAGACATCCTTAACAAATAAGGATTATCACCATTTTAATACGATGAGGTAGACCCCAAACTTGATCATTTTTGCAAATTTGAAATTAATGGACGAACTTACACATTCACTGTATCGAGGATTGGCGAGTATCCAGAGATTTCCAACGGACGTGGTATATACGTGTATATAGCTTAAGACATCCTCAACAAATAAAAATTATCACCATTTTAATACGATGAGGTAGACCCATTTGTTATTGACCCCCAACTTGATCCATTTGTGCAAATTTGAAATTAATGGACGAAATTACACATTCACTCTATCGAGGATTGGCGAGTATCCAGAGATTTCCAACAGACGTGGTATATACGTGTATATGGCTTAAGACATCCGTAACGAATAGAAATTATCACCATTTTAATACGATGAGGTAGACCCATTTGTTATTGACCCCAACTTGATCTATTTTTGCAAATTTGAAATTAATGGACGAACTTACATATTCACTGTATCGAGGATTGGCGAGTATCCAGAGATTTCCAACGGACGTGGTATATACGTGTATATGGCTTAAGACATCCGTAACGAATAGAAATTATCACCATTTTAATACGATGAGGTAGACCCATTTGTTATTGACCCCAACTTGATCTATTTTTGCAAATTTGAAATTAATGAACGAACTTACACATTCACTGTATCGAGGATTGGCGAGTATCCAGAGATTTCCAACGGACGTGGTATATACGTGTATATAGCTTAAGACATCCTTAACAAATAAGGATTATCACCATTTTAATACGATGAGGTAGACCCCAAACTTGATCATTTTTGCAAATTTGAAATTAATGGACGAACTTACACATTCACTGTATCGAGGATTGGCGAGTATCCAGAGATTTCCAACGGACGTGGTATATACGTGTATATAGCTTAAGACATCCTTAACAAATAAAAATTATCACCATTTTAATACGATGAGGTAGACCCCGAACTTGATCATTTTTGCAAATTTGAAATTAATGGACGAACTTACACATTCACTGTATCGAGGATTGGCGAGTATCCAGAGATTTCCAACGGACGTGGTATATACGTGTATATAGCTTAAGACATCCTTAACTAATCAAAATTATCACCATTTTAATACGATGAGGTAGACCCCGAACTTGATAATTTTTGCAAATTTGAAATTAATGGACGAACTTACACATTCACTGTATCGAGGATTGGCGAGTATCCAGAGATTTCCAACGGACGTGGTATATACGTGTATATAGCTTAAGACATCCTTAACAAATAAGGATTATCACCATTTTAATACGATGAGGTAGACCCCAAACTTGATCATTTTTGCAAATTTGAAATTAATGGACGAACTTACACATTCACTGTATCGAGGATTGGCGAGTATCCAGAGATTTCCAACGGACGTGGTATATACGTGTATATAGCTTAAGACATCCTCAACAAATAAAAATTATCACCATTTTAATACGATGAGGTAGACCCATTTGTTATTGACCCCCAACTTGATCCATTTGTGCAAATTTGAAATTAATGGACGAACTTACACATTCACTCTATCGAGGATTGGCGAGTATCCAGAGATTTCCAACAGACGTGGTATATACGTGTATATGGCTTAAGACATCCGTAACGAATAGAAATTATCACCATTTTAATACGATGAGGTAGACCCATTTGTTATTGACCCCAACTTGATCTATTTTTGCAAATTTGAAATTAATGGACGAACTTACATATTCACTGTATCGAGGATTGGCGAGTATCCAGAGATTTCCAACGGACGTGGTATATACGTGTATATGGCTTAAGACATCCGTAACGAATAGAAATTATCACCATTTTAATACGATGAGGTAGACCCATTTGTTATTGACCCCAACTTGATCTATTTTTGCAAATTTGAAATTAATGAACGAACTTACACATTCACTGTATCGAGGATTGGCGAGTATCCAGAGATTTCCAACGGACGTGGTATATACGTGTATATAGCTTAAGACATCCTTAACAAATAAGGATTATCACCATTTTAATACGATGAGGTAGGCCCCAAACTTGATCATTTTTGCAAATTTGAAATTAATGGACGAACTTACACATTCACTGTATCGAGGATTGGCGAGTATCCAGAGATTTCCAACGGACGTGGTATATACGTGTATATAGCTTAAGACATCCTTAACAAATAAAAATTATCACCATTTTAATACGATGAGGTAGACCCCGAACTTGATCATTTTTGCAAATTTGAAATTAATGGACGAACTTACACATTCACTGTATCGAGGATTGGCGAGTATCCAGAGATTTCCAACGGACGTGGTATATACGAGTACGTGTATATAGCTTAAAACATCCTTAACTAATAAAAATTATCACCATTTTAATACGATGAGGTAGACCTATTTGTTATTGACCCCCAACTTGATCAATTTTTGCAAATTTGAAATTAATGGACGAACTTACACATTCACTGTATCGAGGATTGGCGAGTATCCAGAGATTTCCAACAGACGTAGGATATACGTGTATATGGCTTAAGACATCCGTAATGAATAGAAATTATCACCATTTTAATACGATGAGGTAGACCCATTTGTTATTGACCCCAACTTGATCAATTTTTGCAAATTTGAAATTAATGAACGAACTTACACATTCACTGTATCGAGGATTGGCGAGTATCCAGAGATTTCCAACGGACGTGGTATATACGTGTATATAGCTTAAGACATCCTTAACAAATAAAAATTATCACCATTTTAATACGATGAGGTAGACCCCGAACTTGATCATTTTTGCAAATTTGAAATTAATGGACGAACTTACACATTCACTGTATCGAGGATTGGCGAGTATCCAGAGATTTCCAACGGACGTGGTATATACGTGTATATAGCTTAAGACATCCTTAACTAATAAAAATTATCACCATTTTAATACGATGAGGTAGACCCCGAACTTGATCATTTTTGCAAATTTGAAATTAATGGACGAACTTACACATTCACTGTATCGAGGATTGGCGAGTATCCAGAGATTTCCAACGGACGTGGTATATACGTGTATATAGCTTAAGACATCCTTAACAAATAAGGATTATCACCATTTTAATACGATGAGGTAGACCCCAAACTTGATCATTTTTGCAAATTTGAAATTAATGGACGAACTTACACATTCACTGTATCGAGGATTGGCGAGTATCCAGAGATTTCCAACGGACGTGGTATATACGTGTATATAGCTTAAGATATCTTTAACAAATAAAAATTATCACCATTTTAATACGATGAGGTAGACCCCGAACTTGATCATTTTTGCAAATTTGAAATTAATGGACGAACTTACACATTCACTGTATCGAGGATTGGCGAGTATCCAGAGATTTCCAACAGACGTAGGATATACGTGTATATGGCTTAAGACATCCGTAATGAATAGAAATTATCACCATTTTAATACGATGAGGTAGACCCATTTGTTATTGACCCCAACTTGATCTATTTTTGCAAATTTGAAATTAATGAACGAACTTACACATTCACTGTATCGAGGATTGGCGAGTATCCAGAGATTTCCAACGGACGTGGTATATACGTGTATATAGCTTAAGACATCCTTAACAAATAAAAATTATCACCATTTTAATACGATGAGGTAGACCCCGAACTTGATCATTTTTGCAAATTTGAAATTAATGGACGAACTTACACATTCACTGTATCGAGGATTGGCGAGTATCCAGAGATTTCCAACGGACGTGGTATATACGTGTATATAGCTTAAGACATCCTTAACTAATCAAAATTATCACCATTTTAATACGATGAGGTAGACCCCGAATTTGATCATTTTTGCAAATTTGAAATTAATGGACGAACTTACACATTCACTGTATCGAGGATTGGCGAGTATCCAGAGATTTCCAACGGACGTGGTATATACGTGTATATAGCTTAAGACATCCTTAACAAATAAGGATTATCACCATTTTAATACGATGAGGTAGACCCCAAACTTGATCATTTTTGCAAATTTGAAATTAATGGACGAACTTACACATTCACTGTATCGAGGATTGGCGAGTATCCAGAGATTTCCAACGGACGTGGTATATACGTGTATATAGCTTAAGATATCTTTAACAAATAAAAATTATCACCATTTTAATACGATGAGGTAGACCCCGAACTTGATCATTTTTGCAAATTTGAAATTAATGGACGAACTTACACATTCACTGTATCGAGGATTGGCGAGTATCCAGAGATTTCCAACAGACGTAGGATATACGTGTATATGGCTTAAGACATCCGTAATGAATAGAAATTATCACCATTTTAATACGATGAGGTAGACCCATTTGTTATTGACCCCAACTTGATCTATTTTTGCAAATTTGAAATTAATGAACGAACTTACACATTCACTGTATCGAGGATTGGCGAGTATCCAGAGATTTCCAACGGACGTGGTATATACGTGTATATAGCTTAAGACATCCTTAACAAATAAGGATTATCACCATTTTAATACGATGAGGTAGACCCCAAACTTGATCATTTTTGCAAATTTGAAATTAATGGACGAACTTACACATTCACTGTATCGAGGATTGGCGAGTATCCAGAGATTTCCAACGGACGTGGTATATACGTGTATATAGCTTAAGACATCCTTAACAAATAAAAATTATCACCATTTTAATACGATGAGGTAGACCCCGAACTTGATCATTTTTGCAAATTTGAAATTAATGGACGAACTTACACATTCACTGTATCGAGGATTGGCGAGTATCCAGAGATTTCCAACGGACGTAGGATATACGTGTATATGGCTTAAGACATCCGTAATGAATAGAAATTATCACCATTTTAATACGATGAGGTAGACCCATTTGTTATTGACCCCAACTTGATCTATTTTTGCAAATTTGAAATTAATGAACGAACTTACACATTCACTGTATCGAGGATTGGCGAGTATCCAGAGATTTCCAACGGACGTGGTATATACGTGTATATAGCTTAAGACATCCTTAACAAATAAAAATTATCACCATTTTAATACGATGAGGTAGACCCCGAACTTGATCATTTTTGCAAATTTGAAATTAATGGACGAACTTACACATTCACTGTATCGAGGATTGGTGAGTATCCAGAGATTTCCAACGGACGTGGTATATACGTGTATATAGCTTAAGACATCCTTAACTAATAAAAATTATCACCATTTTAATACGATGAGGTAGACCCCGAACTTGATCATTTTTGCAAATTTGAAATTAATGGACGAACTTACACATTCACTGTATCGAGGATTGGCGAGTATCCAGAGATTTCCAACGGACGTGGTATATACGTGTATATAGCTTAAGACATCCTTAACAAATAAGGATTATCACCATTTTAATACGATGAGGTAGACCCCAAACTTGATCATTTTTGCAAATTTGAAATTAATGGACGAACTTACACATTCACTGTATCGAGGATTGGCGAGTATCCAGAGATTTCCAACGGACGTGGTATATACGTGTATATAGCTTAAGATATCTTTAACAAATAAAAATTATCACCATTTTAATACGATGAGGTAGACCCCGAACTTGATCATTTTTGCAAATTTGAAATTAATGGACGAACTTACACATTCACTGTATCGAGGATTGGCGAGTATCCAGAGATTTCCAACGGACGTGGTATATACGTGTATATAGCTTAAGACATCCTTAACTAATAAAAATTATCACCATTTTAATACGATGAGGTAGACCCCGAACTTGATCATTTTTGCAAATTTGAAATTAATGGACGAACTTACACATTCACTGTATCGAGGATTGGCGAGTATCCAGAGATTTCCAACGGACGTGGTATATACGTGTATATAGCTTAAGACATCCTTAACAAATAAGGATTATCACCATTTTAATACGATGAGGTAGACCCCAAACTTGATCATTTTTGCAAATTTGAAATTAATGGACGAACTTACACATTCACTGTATCGAGGATTGGCGAGTATCCAGAGATTTCCAACGGACGTGGTATATACGTGTATATAGCTTAAGATATCTTTAACAAATAAAAATTATCACCATTTTAATACGATGAGGTAGACCCCGAACTTGATCATTTTTGCAAATTTGAAATTAATGGACGAACTTACACATTCACTGTATCGAGGATTGGCGAGTATCCAGAGATTTCCAACAGACGTAGGATATACGTGTATATGGCTTAAGACATCCGTAATGAATAGAAATTATCACCATTTTAATACGATGAGGTAGACCCATTTGTTATTGACCCCAACTTGATCTATTTTTGCAAATTTGAAATTAATGAACGAACTTACACATTCACTGTATCGAGGATTGGCGAGTATCCAGAGATTTCCAACGGACGTGGTATATACGTGTATATAGCTTAAGACATCCTTAACAAATAAAAATTATCACCATTTTAATACGATGAGGTAGACCCCGAACTTGATCATTTTTGCAAATTTGAAATTAATGGACGAACTTACACATTCACTGTATCGAGGATTGGTGAGTATCCAGAGATTTCCAACGGACGTGGTATATACGTGTATATAGCTTAAGACATCCTTAACTAATAAAAATTATCACCATTTTAATACGATGAGGTAGACCCCGAACTTGATCATTTTTGCAAATTTGAAATTAATGGACGAACTTACACATTCACTGTATCGAGGATTGGCGAGTATCCAGAGATTTCCAACGGACGTGGTATATACGTGTATATAGCTTAAGACATCCTTAACAAATAAGGATTATCACCATTTTAATACGATGAGGTAGACCCCAAACTTGATCATTTTTGCAAATTTGAAATTAATGGACGAACTTACACATTCACTGTATCGAGGATTGGCGAGTATCCAGAGATTTCCAACGGACGTGGTATATACGTGTATATAGCTTAAGATATCTTTAACAAATAAAAATTATCACCATTTTAATACGATGAGGTAGACCCCGAACTTGATCATTTTTGCAAATTTGAAATTAATGGACGAACTTACACATTCACTGTATCGAGGATTGGCGAGTATCCAGAGATTTCCAACAGACGTAGGATATACGTGTATATGGCTTAAGACATCCGTAATGAATAGAAATAATCACCATTTTAATACGATGAGGTAGACCCATTTGTTATTGACCCCAACTTGATCTATTTTTGCAAATTTGAAATTAATGAACGAACTTACACATTCACTGTATCGAGGATTGGCGAGTATCCAGAGATTTCCAACGGACGTGGTATATACGTGTATATAGCTTAAGACATCCTTAACAAATAAGGATTATCACCATTTTAATACGATGAGGTAGACCCCAAACTTGATCATTTTTGCAAATTTGAAATTAATGGACGAACTTACACATTCACTGTATCGAGGATTGGCGAGTATCCAGAGATTTCCAACGGACGTGGTATATACGTGTATATAGCTTAAGACATCCTTAACAAATAAAAATTATCACCATTTTAATACGATGAGGTAGACCCCGAACTTGATCATTTTTGCAAATTTGAAATTAATGGACGAACTTACACATTCACTGTATCGAGGATTGGCGAGTATCCAGAGATTTCCAACGGACGTAGGATATACGTGTATATGGCTTAAGACATCCGTAATGAATAGAAATTATCACCATTTTAATACGATGAGGTAGACCCATTTGTTATTGACCCCAACTTGATCTATTTTTGCAAATTTGAAATTAATGAACGAACTTACACATTCACTGTATCGAGGATTGGCGAGTATCCAGAGATTTCCAACGGACGTGGTATATACGTGTATATAGCTTAAGACATCCTTAACAAATAAGGATTATCACCATTTTAATACGATGAGGTAGACCCCAAACTTGATCATTTTTGCAAATTTGAAATTAATGGACGAACTTACACATTCACTGTATCGAGGATTGGCGAGTATCCAGAGATTTCCAACGGACGTGGTATATACGTGTATATAGCTTAAGATATCTTTAACAAATAAAAATTATCACCATTTTAATACGATGAGGTAGACCCCGAACTTGATCATTTTTGCAAATTTGAAATTAATGGACGAACTTACACATTCACTGTATCGAGGATTGGCGAGTATCCAGAGATTTCCAACGGACGTGGTATATACGTGTATATAGCTTAAGACATCCTTAACTAATAAAAATTATCACCATTTTAATACGATGAGGTAGACCCCGAACTTGATCATTTTTGCAAATTTGAAATTAATGGACGAACTTACACATTCACTGTATCGAGGATTGGCGAGTATCCAGAGATTTCCAACGGACGTGGTATATACGTGTATATAGCTTAAGACATCCTTAACAAATAAGGATTATCACCATTTTAATACGATGAGGTAGACCCCAAACTTGATCATTTTTGCAAATTTGAAATTAATGGACGAACTTACACATTCACTGTATCGAGGATTGGCGAGTATCCAGAGATTTCCAACGGACGTGGTATATACGTGTATATAGCTTAAGATATCTTTAACAAATAAAAATTATCACCATTTTAATACGATGAGGTAGACCCCGAACTTGATCATTTTTGCAAATTTGAAATTAATGGACGAACTTACACATTCACTGTATCGAGGATTGGCGAGTATCCAGAGATTTCCAACAGACGTAGGATATACGTGTATATGGCTTAAGACATCCGTAATGAATAGAAATTATCACCATTTTAATACGATGAGGTAGACCCATTTGTTATTGACCCCAACTTGATCTATTTTTGCAAATTTGAAATTAATGAACGAACTTACACATTCACTGTATCGAGGATTGGCGAGTATCCAGAGATTTCCAACGGACGTGGTATATACGTGTATATAGCTTAAGACATCCTTAACAAATAAGGATTATCACCATTTTAATACGATGAGGTAGACCCCAAACTTGATCATTTTTGCAAATTTGAAATTAATGGACGAACTTACACATTCACTGTATCGAGGATTGGCGAGTATCCAGAGATTTCCAACGGACGTGGTATATACGTGTATATAGCTTAAGACATCCTTAACAAATAAAAATTATCACCATTTTAATACGATGAGGTAGACCCCGAACTTGATCATTTTTGCAAATTTGAAATTAATGGACGAACTTACACATTCACTGTATCGAGGATTGGCGAGTATCCAGAGATTTCCAACGGACGTAGGATATACGTGTATATGGCTTAAGACATCCGTAATGAATAGAAATTATCACCATTTTAATACGATGAGGTAGACCCATTTGTTATTGACCCCAACTTGATCTATTTTTGCAAATTTGAAATTAATGAACGAACTTACACATTCACTGTATCGAGGATTGGCGAGTATCCAGAGATTTCCAACGGACGTGGTATATACGTGTATATAGCTTAAGACATCCTTAACAAATAAAAATTATCACCATTTTAATACGATGAGGTAGACCCCGAACTTGATCATTTTTGCAAATTTGAAATTAATGGACGAACTTACACATTCACTGTATCGAGGATTGGTGAGTATCCAGAGATTTCCAACGGACGTGGTATATACGTGTATATAGCTTAAGACATCCTTAACTAATAAAAATTATCACCATTTTAATACGATGAGGTAGACCCCGAACTTGATCATTTTTGCAAATTTGAAATTAATGGACGAACTTACACATTCACTGTATCGAGGATTGGCGAGTATCCAGAGATTTCCAACGGACGTGGTATATACGTGTATATAGCTTAAGACATCCTTAACAAATAAGGATTATCACCATTTTAATACGATGAGGTAGACCCCAAACTTGATCATTTTTGCAAATTTGAAATTAATGGACGAACTTACACATTCACTGTATCGAGGATTGGCGAGTATCCAGAGATTTCCAACGGACGTGGTATATACGTGTATATAGCTTAAGATATCTTTAACAAATAAAAATTATCACCATTTTAATACGATGAGGTAGACCCCGAACTTGATCATTTTTGCAAATTTGAAATTAATGGACGAACTTACACATTCACTGTATCGAGGATTGGCGAGTATCCAGAGATTTCCAACAGACGTAGGATATACGTGTATATGGCTTAAGACATCCGTAATGAATAGAAATTATCACCATTTTAATACGATGAGGTAGACCCATTTGTTATTGACCCCAACTTGATCTATTTTTGCAAATTTGAAATTAATGAACGAACTTACACATTCACTGTATCGAGGATTGGCGAGTATCCAGAGATTTCCAACGGACGTGGTATATACGTGTATATAGCTTAAGACATCCTTAACAAATAAGGATTATCACCATTTTAATACGATGAGGTAGACCCCAAACTTGATCATTTTTGCAAATTTGAAATTAATGGACGAACTTACACATTCACTGTATCGAGGATTGGCGAGTATCCAGAGATTTCCAACGGACGTGGTATATACGTGTATATAGCTTAAGACATCCTTAACAAATAAAAATTATCACCATTTTAATACGATGAGGTAGACCCCGAACTTGATCATTTTTGCAAATTTGAAATTAATGGACGAACTTACACATTCACTGTATCGAGGATTGGCGAGTATCCAGAGATTTCCAACGGACGTAGGATATACGTGTATATGGCTTAAGACATCCGTAATGAATAGAAATTATCACCATTTTAATACGATGAGGTAGACCCATTTGTTATTGACCCCAACTTGATCTATTTTTGCAAATTTGAAATTAATGAACGAACTTACACATTCACTGTATCGAGGATTGGCGAGTATCCAGAGATTTCCAACGGACGTGGTATATACGTGTATATAGCTTAAGACATCCTTAACAAATAAAAATTATCACCATTTTAATACGATGAGGTAGACCCCGAACTTGATCATTTTTGCAAATTTGAAATTAATGGACGAACTTACACATTCACTGTATCGAGGATTGGTGAGTATCCAGAGATTTCCAACGGACGTGGTATATACGTGTATATAGCTTAAGACATCCTTAACTAATAAAAATTATCACCATTTTAATACGATGAGGTAGACCCCGAACTTGATCATTTTTGCAAATTTGAAATTAATGGACGAACTTACACATTCACTGTATCGAGGATTGGCGAGTATCCAGAGATTTCCAACGGACGTGGTATATACGTGTATATAGCTTAAGACATCCTTAACAAATAAGGATTATCACCATTTTAATACGATGAGGTAGACCCCAAACTTGATCATTTTTGCAAATTTGAAATTAATGGACGAACTTACACATTCACTGTATCGAGGATTGGCGAGTATCCAGAGATTTCCAACGGACGTGGTATATACGTGTATATAGCTTAAGATATCTTTAACAAATAAAAATTATCACCATTTTAATACGATGAGGTAGACCCCGAACTTGATCATTTTTGCAAATTTGAAATTAATGGACGAACTTACACATTCACTGTATCGAGGATTGGCGAGTATCCAGAGATTTCCAACGGACGTGGTATATACGTGTATATAGCTTAAGACATCCTTAACTAATAAAAATTATCACCATTTTAATACGATGAGGTAGACCCCGAACTTGATCATTTTTGCAAATTTGAAATTAATGGACGAACTTACACATTCACTGTATCGAGGATTGGCGAGTATCCAGAGATTTCCAACGGACGTGGTATATACGTGTATATAGCTTAAGACATCCTTAACAAATAAGGATTATCACCATTTTAATACGATGAGGTAGACCCCAAACTTGATCATTTTTGCAAATTTGAAATTAATGGACGAACTTACACATTCACTGTATCGAGGATTGGCGAGTATCCAGAGATTTCCAACGGACGTGGTATATACGTGTATATAGCTTAAGATATCTTTAACAAATAAAAATTATCACCATTTTAATACGATGAGGTAGACCCCGAACTTGATCATTTTTGCAAATTTGAAATTAATGGACGAACTTACACATTCACTGTATCGAGGATTGGCGAGTATCCAGAGATTTCCAACAGACGTAGGATATACGTGTATATGGCTTAAGACATCCGTAATGAATAGAAATTATCACCATTTTAATACGATGAGGTAGACCCATTTGTTATTGACCCCAACTTGATCTATTTTTGCAAATTTGAAATTAATGAACGAACTTACACATTCACTGTATCGAGGATTGGCGAGTATCCAGAGATTTCCAACGGACGTGGTATATACGTGTATATAGCTTAAGACATCCTTAACAAATAAGGATTATCACCATTTTAATACGATGAGGTAGACCCCAAACTTGATCATTTTTGCAAATTTGAAATTAATGGACGAACTTACACATTCACTGTATCGAGGATTGGCGAGTATCCAGAGATTTCCAACGGACGTGGTATATACGTGTATATAGCTTAAGACATCCTTAACAAATAAAAATTATCACCATTTTAATACGATGAGGTAGACCCCGAACTTGATCATTTTTGCAAATTTGAAATTAATGGACGAACTTACACATTCACTGTATCGAGGATTGGCGAGTATCCAGAGATTTCCAACGGACGTAGGATATACGTGTATATGGCTTAAGACATCCGTAATGAATAGAAATTATCACCATTTTAATACGATGAGGTAGACCCATTTGTTATTGACCCCAACTTGATCTATTTTTGCAAATTTGAAATTAATGAACGAACTTACACATTCACTGTATCGAGGATTGGCGAGTATCCAGAGATTTCCAACGGACGTGGTATATACGTGTATATAGCTTAAGACATCCTTAACAAATAAAAATTATCACCATTTTAATACGATGAGGTAGACCCCGAACTTGATCATTTTTGCAAATTTGAAATTAATGGACGAACTTACACATTCACTGTATCGAGGATTGGTGAGTATCCAGAGATTTCCAACGGACGTGGTATATACGTGTATATAGCTTAAGACATCCTTAACTAATAAAAATTATCACCATTTTAATACGATGAGGTAGACCCCGAACTTGATCATTTTTGCAAATTTGAAATTAATGGACGAACTTACACATTCACTGTATCGAGGATTGGCGAGTATCCAGAGATTTCCAACGGACGTGGTATATACGTGTATATAGCTTAAGACATCCTTAACAAATAAGGATTATCACCATTTTAATACGATGAGGTAGACCCCAAACTTGATCATTTTTGCAAATTTGAAATTAATGGACGAACTTACACATTCACTGTATCGAGGATTGGCGAGTATCCAGAGATTTCCAACGGACGTGGTATATACGTGTATATAGCTTAAGATATCTTTAACAAATAAAAATTATCACCATTTTAATACGATGAGGTAGACCCCGAACTTGATCATTTTTGCAAATTTGAAATTAATGGACGAACTTACACATTCACTGTATCGAGGATTGGCGAGTATCCAGAGATTTCCAACAGACGTAGGATATACGTGTATATGGCTTAAGACATCCGTAATGAATAGAAATTATCACCATTTTAATACGATGAGGTAGACCCATTTGTTATTGACCCCAACTTGATCTATTTTTGCAAATTTGAAATTAATGAACGAACTTACACATTCACTGTATCGAGGATTGGCGAGTATCCAGAGATTTCCAACGGACGTGGTATATACGTGTATATAGCTTAAGACATCCGTAATGAATAGAAATTATCACCATTTTAATACGATGAGGTAGACCCATTTGTTATTGACCCCAACTTGATCTATTTTTGCAAATTTGAAATTAATGAACGAACTTACACATTCACTGTATCGAGGATTGGCGAGTATCCAGAGATTTCCAACGGACGTGGTATATACGTGTATATAGCTTAAGACATCCTTAACAAATAAAAATTATCACCATTTTAATACGATGAGGTAGACCCCGAACTTGATCATTTTTGCAAATTTGAAATTAATGGACGAACTTACACATTCACTGTATCGAGGATTGGCGAGTATCCAGAGATTTCCAACGGACGTGGTATATACGTGTATATAGCTTAAGACATCCTTAACTAATAAAAATTATCACCATTTTAATACGATGAGGTAGACCCCGAACTTGATCATTTTTGCAAATTTGAAATTAATGGACGAACTTACACATTCACTGTATCGAGGATTGGCGAGTATCCAGAGATTTCCAACGGACGTGGTATATACGTGTATATAGCTTAAGACATCCTTAACAAATAAGGATTATCACCATTTTAATACGATGAGGTAGACCCCAAACTTGATCATTTTTGCAAATTTGAAATTAATGGACGAACTTACACATTCACTGTATCGAGGATTGGCGAGTATCCAGAGATTTCCAACGGACGTGGTATATACGTGTATATAGCTTAAGATATCTTTAACAAATAAAAATTATCACCATTTTAATACGATGAGGTAGACCCCGAACTTGATCATTTTTGCAAATTTGAAATTAATGGACGAACTTACACATTCACTGTATCGAGGATTGGCGAGTATCCAGAGATTTCCAACAGACGTAGGATATACGTGTATATGGCTTAAGACATCCGTAATGAATAGAAATTATCACCATTTTAATACGATGAGGTAGACCCATTTGTTATTGACCCCAACTTGATCTATTTTTGCAAATTTGAAATTAATGAACGAACTTACACATTCACTGTATCGAGGATTGGCGAGTATCCAGAGATTTCCAACGGACGTGGTATATACGTGTATATAGCTTAAGACATCCTTAACAAATAAAAATTATCACCATTTTAATACGATGAGGTAGACCCCGAACTTGATCATTTTTGCAAATTTGAAATTAATGGACGAACTTACACATTCACTGTATCGAGGATTGGCGAGTATCCAGAGATTTCCAACGGACGTGGTATATACGTGTATATAGCTTAAGACATCCTTAACAAATAAGGATTATCACCATTTTAATACGATGAGGTAGACCCCAAACTTGATCATTTTTGCAAATTTGAAATTAATGGACGAACTTACACATTCACTGTATCGAGGATTGGCGAGTATCCAGAGATTTCCAACGGACGTGGTATATACGTGTATATAGCTTAAGACATCCTTAACAAATAAGGATTATCACCATTTTAATACGATGAGGTAGACCCCGAACTTGATCATTTTTGCAAATTTGAAATTAATGGACGAACTTACACATTCACTGTATCGAGGATTGGCGAGTATCCAGAGATTTCCAACGGACGTGGTATATACGTGTATATAGCTTAAGATATCTTTAACAAATAAAAATTATCACCATTTTAATACGATGAGGTAGACCCCGAACTTGATCATTTTTGCAAATTTGAAATTAATGGACGAACTTACACATTCACTGTATCGAGGATTGGCGAGTATCCAGAGATTTCCAACAGACGTGGTATATACGTGTATATAGCTTAAGACATCCGTAACGAATAGAAATTATCACCATTTTAATACGATGAGGTAGACCCATTTGTTATTGACCCCAACTTGATCTATTTTTGCAAATTTGAAGTTAATGGACGAACTTACATATTCACTGTATCGAGGATTGGCGAGTATCCAGAGATTTCCAACGGACGTGGTATATACGTGTATATGGCTTAAGACATCCGTAACGAATAGAAATTATCACCATTTTAATACGATGAGGTAGACCCATTTGTTATTGACCCCAACTTGATCTATTTTTGCAAATTTGAAATTAATGAACGAACTTACACATTCACTGTATCGAGGATTGGCGAGTATCCAGAGATTTCCAACGGACGTGGTATATACGTGTATATAGCTTAAGACATCCTTAACAAATAAGGATTATCACCATTTTAATACGATGAGGTAGACCCCAAACTTGATCATTTTTGCAAATTTGAAATTAATGGACGAACTTACACATTCACTGTATCGAGGATTGGCGAGTATCCAGAGATTTCCAACGGACGTGGTATATACGAGTACGTGTATATAGCTTAAAACATCCTTAACTAATAAAAATTATCACCATTTTAATACGATGAGGTAGACCTATTTGTTATTGACCCCCAACTTGATCAATTTTTGCAAATTTGAAATTAATGGACGAACTTACACATTCACTGTATCGAGGATTGGCGAGTATCCAGAGATTTCCAACAGACGTAGGATATACGTGTATATGGCTTAAGACATCCGTAATGAATAGAAATTATCACCATTTTAATACGATGAGGTAGACCCATTTGTTATTGACCCCAACTTGATCTATTTTTGCAAATTTGAAATTAATGAACGAACTTACACATTCACTGTATCGAGGATTGGCGAGTATCCAGAGATTTCCAACGGACGTGGTATATACGTGTATATAGCTTAAGACATCCTTAACAAATAAAAATTATCACCATTTTAATACGATGAGGTAGACCCCGAACTTGATCATTTTTGCAAATTTGAAATTAATGGACGAACTTACACATTCACTGTATCGAGGATTGGCGAGTATCCAGAGATTTCCAACGGACGTGGTATATACGTGTATATAGCTTAAGACATCCTTAACAAATAAGGATTATCACCATTTTAATACGATGAGGTAGACCCCAAACTTGATCATTTTTGCAAATTTGAAATTAATGGACGAACTTACACATTCACTGTATCGAGGATTGGCGAGTATCCAGAGATTTCCAACGGACGTGGTATATACGTGTATATAGCTTAAGATATCTTTAACAAATAAAAATTATCACCATTTTAATACGATGAGGTAGACCCCGAACTTGATCATTTTTGCAAATTTGAAATTAATGGACGAACTTACACATTCACTGTATCGAGGATTGGCGAGTATCCAGAGATTTCCAACAGACGTAGGATATACGTGTATATGGCTTAAGACATCCGTAATGAATAGAAATTATCACCATTTTAATACGATGAGGTAGACCCATTTGTTATTGACCCCAACTTGATCTATTTTTGCAAATTTGAAATTAATGAACGAACTTACACATTCACTGTATCGAGGATTGGCGAGTATCCAGAGATTTCCAACGGACGTGGTATATACGTGTATATAGCTTAAGACATCCTTAACAAATAAAAATTATCACCATTTTAATACGATGAGGTAGACCCCGAACTTGATCATTTTTGCAAATTTGAAATTAATGGACGAACTTACACATTCACTGTATCGAGGATTGGCGAGTATCCAGAGATTTCCAACGGACGTGGTATATACGTGTATATAGCTTAAGACATCCTTAACTAATCAAAATTATCACCATTTTAATACGATGAGGTAGACCCCGAACTTGATCATTTTTGCAAATTTGAAATTAATGGACGAACTTACACATTCACTGTATCGAGGATTGGCGAGTATCCAGAGATTTCCAACGGACGTGGTATATACGTGTATATAGCTTAAGACATCCTTAACAAATAAGGATTATCACCATTTTAATACGATGAGGTAGACCCCGAACTTGATCATTTTTGCAAATTTGAAATTAATGGACGAACTTACACATTCACTGTATCGAGGATTGGCGAGTATCCAGAGATTTCCAACGGACGTGGTATATACGTGTATATAGCTTAAGATATCTTTAACAAATAAAAATTATCACCATTTTAATACGATGAGGTAGACCCCGAACTTGATCATTTTTGCAAATTTGAAATTAATGGACGAACTTACACATTCACTGTATCGAGGATTGGCGAGTATCCAGAGATTTCCAACAGACGTAGGATATACGTGTATATGGCTTAAGACATCCGTAATGAATAGAAATTATCACCATTTTAATACGATGAGGTAGACCCATTTGTTATTGACCCCAACTTGATCTATTTTTGCAAATTTGAAATTAATGAACGAACTTACACATTCACTGTATCGAGGATTGGCGAGTATCCAGAGATTTCCAACGGACGTGGTATATACGTGTATATAGCTTAAGACATCCTTAACAAATAAGGATTATCACCATTTTAATACGATGAGGTAGACCCCAAACTTGATCATTTTTGCAAATTTGAAATTAATGGACGAACTTACACATTCACTGTATCGAGGATTGGCGAGTATCCAGAGATTTCCAACGGACGTGATATATACGTGTATATAGCTTAAGACATCCTTAACAAATAAAAATTATCACCATTTTAATACGATGAGGTAGACCCCGAACTTGATCATTTTTGCAAATTTGAAATTAATGGACGAACTTACACATTCACTGTATCGAGGATTGGCGAGTATCCAGAGATTTCCAACAGACGTAGGATATACGTGTATATGGCTTAAGACATCCGTAATGAATAGAAATTATCACCATTTTAATACGATGAGGTAGACCCATTTGTTATTGACCCCAACTTGATCTATTTTTGCAAATTTGAAATTAATGAACGAACTTACACATTCACTGTATCGAGGATTGGCGAGTATCCAGAGATTTCCAACGGACGTGGTATATACGTGTATATAGCTTAAGACATCCTTAACAAATAAAAATTATCACCATTTTAATACGATGAGGTAGACCCCGAACTTGATCATTTTTGCAAATTTGAAATTAATGGACGAACTTACACATTCACTGTATCGAGGATTGGCGAGTATCCAGAGATTTCCAACGGACGTGGTATATACGTGTATATAGCTTAAGACATCCTTAACAAATAAGGATTATCACCATTTTAATACGATGAGGTAGACCCCAAACTTGATCATTTTTGCAAATTTGAAATTAATGGACGAACTTACACATTCACTGTATCGAGGATTGGCGAGTATCCAGAGATTTCCAACGGACGTGGTATATACGTGTATATAGCTTAAGACATCCTTAACTAATAAAAATTATCACCATTTTAATACGATGAGGTAGACCCCGAACTTGATCATTTTTGCAAATTTGAAATTAATGGACGAACTTACACATTCACTGTATCGAGGATTGGCGAGTATCCAGAGATTTCCAACGGACGTGGTATATACGTGTATATAGCTTAAGACATCCTTAACAAATAAGGATTATCACCATTTTAATACGATGAGGTAGACCCCAAACTTGATCATTTTTGCAAATTTGAAATTAATGGACGAACTTACACATTCACTGTATCGAGGATTGGCGAGTATCCAGAGATTTCCAACGGACGTGGTATATACGTGTATATAGCTTAAGATATCTTTAACAAATAAAAATTATCACCATTTTAATACGATGAGGTAGACCCCGAACTTGATCATTTTTGCAAATTTGAAATTAATGGACGAACTTACACATTCACTGTATCGAGGATTGGCGAGTATCCAGAGATTTCCAACGGACGTGGTATATACGTGTATATAGCTTAAGACATCCTTAACTAATCAAAATTATCACCATTTTAATACGATGAGGTAGACCCCGAACTTGATCATTTTTGCAAATTTGAAATTAATGGATGAACTTACACATTCACTGTATCGAGGATTGGCGAGTATCCAGAGATTTCCAACGGACGTGGTATATACGAGTACGTGTATATAGCTTAAAACATCCTTAACTAATAAAAATTATCACCATTTTAATACGATGAGGTAGACCTATTTGTTATTGACCCCCAACTTGATCAATTTTTGCAAATTTGAAATTAATGGACGAACTTACACATTCACTGTATCGAGGATTGGCGAGTATCCAGAGATTTCCAACAGACGTAGGATATACGTGTATATGGCTTAAGACATCCGTAATGAATAGAAATTATCACCATTTTAATACGATGAGGTAGACCCATTTGTTATTGACCCCAACTTGATCTATTTTTGCAAATTTGAAATTAATGAACGAACTTACACATTCACTGTATCGAGGATTGGCGAGTATCCAGAGATTTCCAACGGACGTGGTATATACGTGTATATAGCTTAAGACATCCTTAACTAATAAAAATTATCACCATTTTAATACGATGAGGTAGACCCCGAACTTGATCATTTTTGCAAATTTGAAATTAATGGACGAACTTACACATTCACTGTATCGAGGATTGGCGAGTATCCAGAGATTTCCAACGGACGTGGTATATACGTGTATATAGCTTAAGATATCTTTAACAAATAAAAATTATCACCATTTTAATACGATGAGGTAGACCCCGAACTTGATCATTTTTGCAAATTTGAAATTAATGGACGAACTTACACATTCACTGTATCGAGGATTGGCGAGTATCCAGAGATTTCCAACAGACGTAGGATATACGTGTATATGGCTTAAGACATCCGTAATGAATAGAAATTATCACCATTTTAATACGATGAGGTAGACCCATTTGTTATTGACCCCAACTTGATCTATTTTTGCAAATTTGAAATTAATGAACGAACTTACACATTCACTGTATCGAGGATTGGCGAGTATCCAGAGATTTCCAACGGACGTGGTATATACGTGTATATAGCTTAAGATATCTTTAACAAATAAAAATTATCACCATTTTAATACGATGAGGTAGACCCCGAACTTGATCATTTTTGCAAATTTGAAATTAATGGACGAACTTACACATTCACTGTATCGAGGATTGGCGAGTATCCAGAGATTTCCAACGGACGTGGTATATACGTGTATATAGCTTAAGATATCTTTAACAAATAAAAATTATCACCATTTTAATACGATGAGGTAGACCCCGAACTTGATCATTTTTGCAAATTTGAAATTAATGGACGAACTTACACATTCACTGTATCGAGGATTGGCGAGTATCCAGAGATTTCCAACAGACGTAGGATATACGTGTATATGGCTTAAGACATCCGTAATGAATAGAAATTATCACCATTTTAATACGATGAGGTAGACCCATTTGTTATTGACCCCAACTTGATCTATTTTTGCAAATTTGAAATTAATGAACGAACTTACACATTCACTGTATCGAGGATTGGCGAGTATCCAGAGATTTCCAACGGACGTGGTATATACGTGTATATAGCTTAAGACATCCTTAACAAATAAAAATTATCACCATTTTAATACGATGAGGTAGACCCCGAACTTGATCATTTTTGCAAATTTGAAATTAATGGACGAACTTACACATTCACTGTATCGAGGATTGGCGAGTATCCAGAGATTTCCAACGGACGTGGTATATACGTGTATATAGCTTAAGACATCCTTAACTAATAAAAATTATCACCATTTTAATACGATGAGGTAGACCCCGAACTTGATCATTTTTGCAAATTTGAAATTAATGGACGAACTTACACATTCACTGTATCGAGGATTGGCGAGTATCCAGAGATTTCCAACGGACGTGGTATATACGTGTATATAGCTTAAGACATCCTTAACAAATAAGGATTATCACCATTTTAATACGATGAGGTAGACCCCAAACTTGATCATTTTTGCAAATTTGAAATTAATGGACGAACTTACACATTCACTGTATCGAGGATTGGCGAGTATCCAGAGATTTCCAACGGACGTGGTATATACGTGTATATAGCTTAAGATATCTTTAACAAATAAAAATTATCACCATTTTAATACGATGAGGTAGACCCCGAACTTGATCATTTTTGCAAATTTGAAATTAATGGACGAACTTACACATTCACTGTATCGAGGATTGGCGAGTATCCAGAGATTTCCAACAGACGTAGGATATACGTGTATATGGCTTAAGACATCCGTAATGAATAGAAATTATCACCATTTTAATACGATGAGGTAGACCCATTTGTTATTGACCCCAACTTGATCTATTTTTGCAAATTTGAAATTAATGAACGAACTTACACATTCACTGTATCGAGGATTGGCGAGTATCCAGAGATTTCCAACGGACGTGGTATATACGTGTATATAGCTTAAGACATCCTTAACAAATAAAAATTATCACCATTTTAATACGATGAGGTAGACCCATTTGTTATTGACCCCCAACTTGATCAATTTTTGCAAATTTGAAATTAATGGACGAACTTACACATTCACTGTATCGAGGATTGGCGAGTATCCAGAGATTTCCAACGGACGTGGTATATACGTGTATATAGCTTAAGACATCCTTAACAAATAAGGATTATCACCATTTTAATACGATGAGGTAGACCCCAAACTTGATCATTTTTGCAAATTTGAAATTAATGGACGAACTTACACATTCACTGTATCGAGGATTGGCGAGTATCCAGAGATTTCCAACGGACGTGGTATATACGTGTATATAGCTTAAGACATCCTTAACAAATAAGGATTATCACCATTTTAATACGATGAGGTAGACCCCAAACTTGATCATTTTTGCAAATTTGAAATTAATGGACGAACTTACACATTCACTGTATCGAGGATTGGCGAGTATCCAGAGATTTCCAACGGACGTGGTATATACGTGTATATAGCTTAAGACATCCTTAACAAATAAGGATTATCACCATTTTAATACGATGAGGTAGACCCCAAACTTGATCATTTTTGCAAATTTGAAATTAATGGACGAACTTACACATTCACTGTATCGAGGATTGGCGAGTATCCAGAGATTTCCAACGGACGTGGTATATACGTGTATATAGCTTAAGATATCTTTAACAAATAAAAATTATCACCATTTTAATACGATGAGGTAGACCCCGAACTTGATCATTTTTGCAAATTTGAAATTAATGGACGAACTTACACATTCACTGTATCGAGGATTGGCGAGTATCCAGAGATTTCCAACGGACGTGGTATATACGTGTATATAGCTTAAGATATCTTTAACAAATAAAAATTATCACCATTTTAATACGATGAGGTAGACCCCGAACTTGATCATTTTTGCAAATTTGAAATTAATGGACGAACTTACACATTCACTGTATCGAGGATTGGCGAGTATCCAGAGATTTCCAACAGACGTAGGATATACGTGTATATGGCTTAAGACATCCGTAATGAATAGAAATTATCACCATTTTAATACGATGAGGTAGACCCATTTGTTATTGACCCCAACTTGATCTATTTTTGCAAATTTGAAATTAATGAACGAACTTACACATTCACTGTATCGAGGATTGGCGAGTATCCAGAGATTTCCAACGGACGTGGTATATACGTGTATATAGCTTAAGACATCCTTAACAAATAAGGATTATCACCATTTTAATACGATGAGGTAGACCCCAAACTTGATCATTTTTGCAAATTTGAAATTAATGGACGAACTTACACATTCACTGTATCGAGGATTGGCGAGTATCCAGAGATTTCCAACGGACGTGGTATATACGTGTATATAGCTTAAGACATCCTTAACAAATAAAAATTATCACCATTTTAATACGATGAGGTAGACCCCGAACTTGATCATTTTTGCAAATTTGAAATTAATGGACGAACTTACACATTCACTATATCGAGGATTGGCGAGTATCCAGAGATTTCCAACGGACGTAGGATATACGTGTATATGGCTTAAGACATCCGTAATGAATAGAAATTATCACCATTTTAATACGATGAGGTAGACCCATTTGTTATTGACCCCAACTTGATCTATTTTTGCAAATTTGAAATTAATGAACGAACTTACACATTCACTGTATCGAGGATTGGCGAGTATCCAGAGATTTCCAACGGACGTGGTATATACGTGTATATAGCTTAAGACATCCTTAACAAATAAAAATTATCACCATTTTAATACGATGAGGTAGACCCCGAACTTGATCATTTTTGCAAATTTGAAATTAATGGACGAACTTACACATTCACTGTATCGAGGATTGGTGAGTATCCAGAGATTTCCAACGGACGTGGTATATACGTGTATATAGCTTAAGACATCCTTAACTAATAAAAATTATCACCATTTTAATACGATGAGGTAGACCCCGAACTTGATCATTTTTGCAAATTTGAAATTAATGGACGAACTTACACATTCACTGTATCGAGGATTGGCGAGTATCCAGAGATTTCCAACGGACGTGGTATATACGTGTATATAGCTTAAGACATCCTTAACAAATAAGGATTATCACCATTTTAATACGATGAGGTAGACCCCAAACTTGATCATTTTTGCAAATTTGAAATTAATGGACGAACTTACACATTCACTGTATCGAGGATTGGCGAGTATCCAGAGATTTCCAACGGACGTGGTATATACGTGTATATAGCTTAAGATATCTTTAACAAATAAAAATTATCACCATTTTAATACGATGAGGTAGACCCCGAACTTGATCATTTTTGCAAATTTGAAATTAATGGACGAACTTACACATTCACTGTATCGAGGATTGGCGAGTATCCAGAGATTTCCAACAGACGTAGGATATACGTGTATATGGCTTAAGACATCCGTAATGAATAGAAATTATCACCATTTTAATACGATGAGGTAGACCCATTTGTTATTGACCCCAACTTGATCTATTTTTGCAAATTTGAAATTAATGAACGAACTTACACATTCACTGTATCGAGGATTGGCGAGTATCCAGAGATTTCCAACGGACGTGGTATATACGTGTATATAGCTTAAGACATCCGTAATGAATAGAAATTATCACCATTTTAATACGATGAGGTAGACCCATTTGTTATTGACCCCAACTTGATCTATTTTTGCAAATTTGAAATTAATGAACGAACTTACACATTCACTGTATCGAGGATTGGCGAGTATCCAGAGATTTCCAACGGACGTGGTATATACGTGTATATAGCTTAAGACATCCTTAACAAATAAAAATTATCACCATTTTAATACGATGAGGTAGACCCCGAACTTGATCATTTTTGCAAATTTGAAATTAATGGACGAACTTACACATTCACTGTATCGAGGATTGGCGAGTATCCAGAGATTTCCAACGGACGTGGTATATACGTGTATATAGCTTAAGACATCCTTAACTAATAAAAATTATCACCATTTTAATACGATGAGGTAGACCTATTTGTTATTGACCCCCAACTTGATCAATTTTTGCAAATTTGAAATTAATGGACGAACTTACACATTCACTGTATCGAGGATTGGCGAGTATCCAGAGATTTCCAACAGACGTAGGATATACGTGTATATGGCTTAAGACATCCGTAATGAATAGAAATTATCACCATTTTAATACGATGAGGTAGACCCATTTGTTATTGACCCCAACTTGATCTATTTTTGCAAATTTGAAATTAATGAACGAACTTACACATTCACTGTATCGAGGATTGGCGAGTATCCAGAGATTTCCAACGGACGTGGTATATACGTGTATATAGCTTAAGACATCCTTAACAAATAAAAATTATCACCATTTTAATACGATGAGGTAGACCCCGAACTTGATCATTTTTGCAAATTTGAAATTAATGGACGAACTTACACATTCACTGTATCGAGGATTGGCGAGTATCCAGAGATTTCCAACGGACGTGGTATATACGTGTATATAGCTTAAGACATCCTTAACTAATAAAAATTATCACCATTTTAATACGATGAGGTAGACCCCGAACTTGATCATTTTTGCAAATTTGAAATTAATGGACGAACTTACACATTCACTGTATCGAGGATTGGCGAGTATCCAGAGATTTCCAACGGACGTGGTATATACGTGTATATAGCTTAAGACATCCTTAACAAATAAGGATTATCACCATTTTAATACGATGAGGTAGACCCCAAACTTGATCATTTTTGCAAATTTGAAATTAATGGACGAACTTACACATTCACTGTATCGAGGATTGGCGAGTATCCAGAGATTTCCAACAGACGTAGGATATACGTGTATATGGCTTAAGACATCCGTAATGAATAGAAATTATCACCATTTTAATACGATGAGGTAGACCCATTTGTTATTGACCCCAACTTGATCTATTTTTGCAAATTTGAAATTAATGAACGAACTTACACATTCACTGTATCGAGGATTGGCGAGTATCCAGAGATTTCCAACGGACGTGGTATATACGTGTATATAGCTTAAGACATCCTTAACAAATAAAAATTATCACCATTTTAATACGATGAGGTAGACCCCGAACTTGATCATTTTTGCAAATTTGAAATTAATGGACGAACTTACACATTCACTGTATCGAGGATTGGCGAGTATCCAGAGATTTCCAACGGACGTGGTATATACGTGTATATAGCTTAAGACATCCTTAACTAATCAAAATTATCACCATTTTAATACGATGAGGTAGACCCCGAACTTGATCATTTTTGCAAATTTGAAATTAATGGACGAACTTACACATTCACTGTATCGAGGATTGGCGAGTATCCAGAGATTTCCAACGGACGTGGTATATACGTGTATATAGCTTAAGACATCCTTAACAAATAAGGATTATCACCATTTTAATACGATGAGGTAGACCCCGAACTTGATCATTTTTGCAAATTTGAAATTAATGGACGAACTTACACATTCACTGTATCGAGGATTGGCGAGTATCCAGAGATTTCCAACGGACGTGGTATATACGTGTATATAGCTTAAGATATCTTTAACAAATAAAAATTATCACCATTTTAATACGATGAGGTAGACCCCGAACTTGATAATTTTTGCAAATTTGAAATTAATGGACGAACTTACACATTCACTGTATCGAGGATTGGCGAGTATCCAGAGATTTCCAACGGACGTGATATATACGTGTATATAGCTTAAGACATCCTTAACAAATAAAAATTATCACCATTTTAATACGATGAGGTAGACCCCGAACTTGATCATTTTTGCAAATTTGAAATTAATGGACGAACTTACACATTCACTGTATCGAGGATTGGCGAGTATCCAGAGATTTCCAACGGACGTGGTATATACGAGTACGTGTATATAGCTTAAAACATCCTTAACTAATAAAAATTATCACCATTTTAATACGATGAGGTAGACCTATTTGTTATTGACCCCCAACTTGATCAATTTTTGCAAATTTGAAATTAATGGACGAACTTACACATTCACTGTATCGAGGATTGGCGAGTATCCAGAGATTTCCAACAGACGTAGGATATACGTGTATATGGCTTAAGACATCCGTAATGAATAGAAATTATCACCATTTTAATACGATGAGGTAGACCCATTTGTTATTGACCCCAACTTGATCTATTTTTGCAAATTTGAAATTAATGAACGAACTTACACATTCACTGTATCGAGGATTGGCGAGTATCCAGAGATTTCCAACGGACGTGGTATATACGTGTATATAGCTTAAGACATCCTTAACAAATAAAAATTATCACCATTTTAATACGATGAGGTAGACCCCGAACTTGATCATTTTTGCAAATTTGAAATTAATGGACGAACTTACACATTCACTGTATCGAGGATTGGCGAGTATCCAGAGATTTCCAACGGACGTGGTATATACGTGTATATAGCTTAAGACATCCTTAACTAATAAAAATTATCACCATTTTAATACGATGAGGTAGACCCCGAACTTGATCATTTTTGCAAATTTGAAATTAATGGACGAACTTACACATTCACTGTATCGAGGATTGGCGAGTATCCAGAGATTTCCAACGGACGTGGTATATACGTGTATATAGCTTAAGACATCCTTAACAAATAAGGATTATCACCATTTTAATACGATGAGGTAGACCCCAAACTTGATCATTTTTGCAAATTTGAAATTAATGGACGAACTTACACATTCACTGTATCGAGGATTGGCGAGTATCTAGAGATTTCCAACGGACGTGGTATATACGTGTATATAGCTTAAGATATCTTTAACAAATAAAAATTATCACCATTTTAATACGATGAGGTAGACCCCGAACTTGATCATTTTTGCAAATTTGAAATTAATGGACGAACTTACACATTCACTGTATCGAGGATTGGCGAGTATCCAGAGATTTCCAACAGACGTAGGATATACGTGTATATGGCTTAAGACATCCGTAATGAATAGAAATTATCACCATTTTAATACGATGAGGTAGACCCATTTGTTATTGACCCCAACTTGATCTATTTTTGCAAATTTGAAATTAATGAACGAACTTACACATTCACTGTATCGAGGATTGGCGAGTATCCAGAGATTTCCAACGGACGTGGTATATACGTGTATATAGCTTAAGACATCCTTAACAAATAAAAATTATCACCATTTTAATACGATGAGGTAGACCCCGAACTTGATCATTTTTGCAAATTTGAAATTAATGGACGAACTTACACATTCACTGTATCGAGGATTGGCGAGTATCCAGAGATTTCCAACGGACGTGGTATATACGTGTATATAGCTTAAGACATCCTTAACTAATCAAAATTATCACCATTTTAATACGATGAGGTAGACCCCGAACTTGATCATTTTTGCAAATTTGAAATTAATGGATGAACTTACACATTCACTGTATCGAGGATTGGCGAGTATCCAGAGATTTCCAACGGACGTGGTATATACGAGTACGTGTATATAGCTTAAAACATCCTTAACTAATAAAAATTATCACCATTTTAATACGATGAGGTAGACCTATTTGTTATTGACCCCCAACTTGATCAATTTTTGCAAATTTGAAATTAATGGACGAACTTACACATTCACTGTATCGAGGATTGGCGAGTATCCAGAGATTTCCAACAGACGTAGGATATACGTGTATATGGCTTAAGACATCCGTAATGAATAGAAATTATCACCATTTTAATACGATGAGGTAGACCCATTTGTTATTGACCCCAACTTGATCTATTTTTGCAAATTTGAAATTAATGAACGAACTTACACATTCACTGTATCGAGAATTGGCGAGTATCCAGAGATTTCCAACGGACGTGGTATATACGTGTATATAGCTTAAGACATCCTTAACAAATAAAAATTATCACCATTTTAATACGATGAGGTAGACCCCGAACTTGATCATTTTTGCAAATTTGAAATTAATGGACGAACTTACACATTCACTGTATCGAGGATTGGCGAGTATCCAGAGATTTCCAACGGACGTGGTATATACGTGTATATAGCTTAAGACATCCTTAACTAATAAAAATTATCACCATTTTAATACGATGAGGTAGACCCCGAACTTGATCATTTTTGCAAATTTGAAATTAATGGACGAACTTACACATTCACTGTATCGAGGATTGGCGAGTATCCAGAGATTTCCAACGGACGTGGTATATACGTGTATATAGCTTAAGACATCCTTAACAAATAAGGATTATCACCATTTTAATACGATGAGGTAGACCCCAAACTTGATCATTTTTGCAAATTTGAAATTAATGGACGAACTTACACATTCACTGTATCGAGGATTGGCGAGTATCCAGAGATTTCCAACGGACGTGGTATATACGTGTATATAGCTTAAGATATCTTTAACAAATAAAAATTATCACCATTTTAATACGATGAGGTAGACCCCGAACTTGATCATTTTTGCAAATTTGAAATTAATGGACGAACTTACACATTCACTGTATCGAGGATTGGCGAGTATCCAGAGATTTCCAACAGACGTAGGATATACGTGTATATGGCTTAAGACATCCGTAATGAATAGAAATTATCACCATTTTAATACGATGAGGTAGACCCATTTGTTATTGACCCCAACTTGATCTATTTTTGCAAATTTGAAATTAATGAACGAACTTACACATTCACTGTATCGAGGATTGGCGAGTATCCAGAGATTTCCAACGGACGTGGTATATACGTGTATATAGCTTAAGACATCCTTAACAAATAAAAATTATCACCATTTTAATACGATGAGGTAGACCCCGAACTTGATCATTTTTGCAAATTTGAAATTAATGGACGAACTTACACATTCACTGTATCGAGGATTGGCGAGTATCCAGAGATTTCCAACGGACGTGGTATATACGTGTATATAGCTTAAGACATCCTTAACTAATAAAAATTATCACCATTTTAATACGATGAGGTAGACCCCGAACTTGATCATTTTTGCAAATTTGAAATTAATGGACGAACTTACACATTCACTGTATCGAGGATTGGCGAGTATCCAGAGATTTCCAACGGACGTGGTATATACGTGTATATAGCTTAAGACATCCTTAACAAATAAGGATTATCACCATTTTAATACGATGAGGTAGACCCCAAACTTGATCATTTTTGCAAATTTGAAATTAATGGACGAACTTACACATTCACTGTATCGAGGATTGGCGAGTATCCAGAGATTTCCAACGGACGTGGTATATACGTGTATATAGCTTAAGATATCTTTAACAAATAAAAATTATCACCATTTTAATACGATGAGGTAGACCCCGAACTTGATCATTTTTGCAAATTTGAAATTAATGGACGAACTTACACATTCACTGTATCGAGGATTGGCGAGTATCCAGAGATTTCCAACAGACGTAGGATATACGTGTATATGGCTTAAGACATCCGTAATGAATAGAAATTATCACCATTTTAATACGATGAGGTAGACCCATTTGTTATTGACCCCAACTTGATCTATTTTTGCAAATTTGAAATTAATGAACGAACTTACACATTCACTGTATCGAGGATTGGCGAGTATCCAGAGATTTCCAACGGACGTGGTATATACGTGTATATAGCTTAAGACATCCTTAACAAATAAAAATTATCACCATTTTAATACGATGAGGTAGACCCATTTGTTATTGACCCCCAACTTGATCAATTTTTGCAAATTTGAAATTAATGGACGAACTTACACATTCACTGTATCGAGGATTGGCGAGTATCCAGAGATTTCCAACGGACGTGGTATATACGTGTATATAGCTTAAGACATCCTTAACAAATAAGGATTATCACCATTTTAATACGATGAGGTAGACCCCAAACTTGATCATTTTTGCAAATTTGAAATTAATGGACGAACTTACACATTCACTGTATCGAGGATTGGCGAGTATCCAGAGATTTCCAACGGACGTGGTATATACGTGTATATAGCTTAAGACATCCTTAACAAATAAAAATTATCACCATTTTAATACGATGAGGTAGACCCATTTGTTATTGACCCCAACTTGATCAATTTTTGCAAATTTGAAATTAATGGACGAACTTACACATTCACTGTATCGAGGATTGGCGAGTATCCAGAGATTTCCAACGGACGTGGTATATACGTGTATATAGCTTAAGACATCCTTAACAAATAAGGATTATCACCATTTTAATACGATGAGGTAGACCCCAAACTTGATCATTTTTGCAAATTTGAAATTAATGGACGAACTTGCACATTCACTGTATCGAGGATTGGCGAGTATCCAGAGATTTCCAACGGACGTGGTATATACGTGTATATAGCTTAAGACATCCTTAACAAATAAGGATTATCACCATTTTAATACGATGAGGTAGACCCCGAACTTGATCATTTTTGCAAATTTGAAATTAATGGACGAACTTACACATTCACTGTATCGAGGATTGGCGAGTATCCAGAGATTTCCAACGGACGTGGTATATACGAGTACGTGTATATAGCTTAAAACATCCTTAACTAATAAAAATTATCACCATTTTAATACGATGAGGTAGACCTATTTGTTATTGACCCCCAACTTGATCAATTTTTGCAAATTTGAAATTAATGGACGAACTTACACATTCACTGTATCGAGGATTGGCGAGTATCCAGAGATTTCCAACAGACGTAGGATATACGTGTATATGGCTTAAGACATCCGTAATGAATAGAAATTATCACCATTTTAATACGATGAGGTAGACCCATTTGTTATTGACCCCAACTTGATCTATTTTTGCAAATTTGAAATTAATGAACGAACTTACACATTCACTGTATCGAGGATTGGCGAGTATCCAGAGATTTCCAACGGACGTGGTATATACGTGTATATAGCTTAAGACATCCTTAACTAATAAAAATTATCACCATTTTAATACGATGAGGTAGACCCCGAACTTGATCATTTTTGCAAATTTGAAATTAATGGACGAACTTACACATTCACTGTATCGAGGATTGGCGAGTATCCAGAGATTTCCAACGGACGTGGTATATACGTGTATATAGCTTAAGACATCCTTAACAAATAAGGATTATCACCATTTTAATACGATGAGGTAGACCCCAAACTTGATCATTTTTGCAAATTTGAAATTAATGGACGAACTTACACATTCACTGTATCGAGGATTGGCGAGTATCCAGAGATTTCCAACGGACGTGGTATATACGTGTATATAGCTTAAGATATCTTTAACAAATAAAAATTATCACCATTTTAATACGATGAGGTAGACCCCGAACTTGATCATTTTTGCAAATTTGAAATTAATGGACGAACTTACACATTCACTGTATCGAGGATTGGCGAGTATCCAGAGATTTCCAACAGACGTAGGATATACGTGTATATGGCTTAAGACATCCGTAATGAATAGAAATTATCACCATTTTAATACGATGAGGTAGACCCATTTGTTATTGACCCCAACTTGATCTATTTTTGCAAATTTGAAATTAATGAACGAACTTACACATTCACTGTATCGAGGATTGGCGAGTATCCAGAGATTTCCAACGGACGTGGTATATACGTGTATATAGCTTAAGACATCCTTAACAAATAAAAATTATCACCATTTTAATACGATGAGGTAGACCCCGAACTTGATCATTTTTGCAAATTTGAAATTAATGGACGAACTTACACATTCACTGTATCGAGGATTGGCGAGTATCCAGAGATTTCCAACGGACGTGGTATATACGTGTATATAGCTTAAGACATCCTTAACAAATAAGGATTATCACCATTTTAATACGATGAGGTAGACCCCAAACTTGATCATTTTTGCAAATTTGAAATTAATGGACGAACTTACACATTCACTGTATCGAGGATTGGCGAGTATCCAGAGATTTCCAACGGACGTGGTATATACGTGTATATAGCTTAAGATATCTTTAACAAATAAAAATTATCACCATTTTAATACGATGAGGTAGACCCCGAACTTGATCATTTTTGCAAATTTGAAATTAATGGACGAACTTACACATTCACTGTATCGAGGATTGGCGAGTATCCAGAGATTTCCAACAGACGTAGGATATACGTGTATATGGCTTAAGACATCCGTAATGAATAGAAATTATCACCATTTTAATACGATGAGGTAGACCCATTTGTTATTGACCCCAACTTGATCTATTTTTGCAAATTTGAAATTAATGAACGAACTTACACATTCACTGTATCGAGGATTGGCGAGTATCCAGAGATTTCCAACGGACGTGGTATATACGTGTATATAGCTTAAGACATCCTTAACAAATAAAAATTATCACCATTTTAATACGATGAGGTAGACCCATTTGTTATTGACCCCCAACTTGATCAATTTTTGCAAATTTGAAATTAATGGACGAACTTACACATTCACTGTATCGAGGATTGGCGAGTATCCAGAGATTTCCAACGGACGTGGTATATACGTGTATATAGCTTAAGACATCCTTAACAAATAAGGATTATCACCATTTTAATACGATGAGGTAGACCCCAAACTTGATCATTTTTGCAAATTTGAAATTAATGGACGAACTTACACATTCACTGTATCGAGGATTGGCGAGTATCCAGAGATTTCCAACGGACGTGGTATATACGTGTATATAGCTTAAGACATCCTTAACAAATAAGGATTATCACCATTTTAATACGATGAGGTAGACCCCAAACTTGATCATTTTTGCAAATTTGAAATTAATGGACGAACTTACACATTCACTGTATCGAGGATTGGCGAGTATCCAGAGATTTCCAACGGACGTGATATATACGTGTATATAGCTTAAGACATCCTTAACAAATAAAAATTATCACCATTTTAATACGATGAGGTAGACCCCGAACTTGATCATTTTTGCAAATTTGAAATTAATGGACGAACTTACACATTCACTGTATCGAGGATTGGCGAGTATCCAGAGATTTCCAACGGACGTGGTATATACGAGTACGTGTATATAGCTTAAAACATCCTTAACTAATAAAAATTATCACCATTTTAATACGATGAGGTAGACCTATTTGTTATTGACCCCCAACTTGATCAATTTTTGCAAATTTGAAATTAATGGACGAACTTACACATTCACTGTATCGAGGATTGGCGAGTATCCAGAGATTTCCAACAGACGTAGGATATACGTGTATATGGCTTAAGACATCCGTAATGAATAGAAATTATCACCATTTTAATACGATGAGGTAGACCCATTTGTTATTGACCCCAACTTGATCTATTTTTGCAAATTTGAAATTAATGAACGAACTTACACATTCACTGTATCGAGGATTGGCGAGTATCCAGAGATTTCCAACGGACGTGGTATATACGTGTATATAGCTTAAGACATCCTTAACAAATAAAAATTATCACCATTTTAATACGGTGAGGTAGACCCCGAACTTGATCATTTTTGCAAATTTGAAATTAATGGACGAACTTACACATTCACTGTATCGAGGATTGGCGAGTATCCAGAGATTTCCAACGGACGTGGTATATACGTGTATATAGCTTAAGACATCCTTAACAAATAAAAATTATCACCATTTTATTACGATGAGGTAGACCCCGAACTTGATCATTTTTGCAAATTTGAAATTAATGGACGAACTTACACATTCACTGTATCGAGGATTGGCGAGTATCCAGAGATTTCCAACGGACGTGGTATATACGTGTATATAGCTTAAGACATCCTTAACTAATAAAAATTATCACCATTCTAATACGATGAGGTAGACCCCGAACTTGATCATTTTTGCAAATTTGAAATTAATGGACGAACTTACACATTCACTGTATCGAGGATTGGCGAGTATCCAGAGATTTCCAACGGACGTGGTATATACGTGTATATAGCTTAAGACATCCTTAACAAATAAGGATTATCACCATTTTATTACGATGAGGTAGACCCCAAACTTGATCATTTTTGCAAATTTGAAATTAATGGACGAACTTACACATTCACTGTATCGAGGATTGGCGAGTATCCAGAGATTTCCAACGGACGTGGTATATACGTGTATATAGCTTAAGATATCCTTAACAAATAAGGATTATCACCATTTTATTACGATGAGGTAGACCCCAAACTTGATCATTTTTGCAAATTTGAAATTAATGGACGAACTTACACATTCACTGTATCGAGGATTGGCGAGTATCCAGAGATTTCCAACGGACGTGGTATATACGTGTATATAGCTTAAGACATCCTTAACTAATAAAAATTATCACCATTCTAATACGATGAGGTAGACCCCGAACTTGATCATTTTTGCAAATTTGAAATTAATGGACGAACTTACACATTCACTGTATCGAGGATTGGCGAGTATCCAGAGATTTCCAACGGACGTGGTATATACGTGTATATAGCTTAAGACATCCTTAACAAATAAGGATTATCACCATTTTATTACGATGAGGTAGACCCCAAACTTGATCATTTTTGCAAATTTGAAATTAATGGACGAACTTACACATTCACTGTATCGAGGATTGGCGAGTATCCAGAGATTTCCAACGGACGTGGTATATACGTGTATATAGCTTAAGATATCTTTAACAAATAAAAATTATCACCATTTTAATACGATGAGGTAGACCCCGAACTTGATCATTTTTGCAAATTTGAAATTAATGGACGAACTTACACATTCACTGTATCGAGGATTGGCGAGTATCCAGAGATTTCCAACAGACTTAGGATATACGTGTATATGGCTTAAGACATCCGTAATGAATAGAAATTATCACCATTTTAATACGATGAGGTAGACCCATTTGTTATTGACCCCAACTTGATCTATTTTTGCAAATTTGAAATTAATGAACGAACTTACACATTCACTGTATCGAGGATTGGCGAGTATCCAGAGATTTCCAACGGACGTGGTATATACGTGTATATAGCTTAAGACATCCTTAACAAATAAAAATTATCACCATTTTAATACGATGAGGTAGACCCATTTGTTATTGACCCCCAACTTGATCAATTTTTGCAAATTTGAAATTAATGGACGAACTTACACATTCACTGTATCGAGGATTGGCGAGTATCCAGAGATTTCCAACGGACGTGGTATATACGTGTATATAGCTTAAGACATCCTTAACAAATAAGGATTATCACCATTTTAATACGATGAGGTAGACCCCAAACTTGATCATTTTTGCAAATTTGAAATTAATGGACGAACTTACACATTCACTGTATCGAGGATTGGCGAGTATCCAGAGATTTCCAACGGACGTGGTATATACGTGTATATAGCTTAAGACATCCTTAACAAATAAAAATTATCACCATTTTAATACGATGAGGTAGACCCCGAACTTGATCATTTTTGCAAATTTGAAATTAATGGACGAACTTACACATTCACTGTATCGAGGATTGGCGAGTATCCAGAGATTTCCAACGGACGTGGTATATACGTGTATATAGCTTAAGACATCCTTAACAAATAAAAATTATCACCATTTTAATACGATGAGGTAGACCCATTTGTTATTGACCCCCAACTTGATCCATTTGTGCAAATTTGAAATTAATGGACGAACTTACATATTCACTGTATCGAGGATTGGCGAGTATCCAGAGATTTCCAACGGACGTGGTATATACGTGTATATAGCTTAAGACATCCTTAACAAATAAGGATTATCACCATTTTAATACGATGAGGTAGACCCCAATCTTGATCATTTTTGCAAATTTGAAATTAATGGACGAACTTACACATTCACTGTATCGAGGATTGGCGAGTATCCAGAGATTTCCAACGGACGTGGTATATACGTGTATATAGCTTAAGACATCCTCAACAAATAAAAATTATCACCATTTTAATACGATGAGGTAGACCCATTTGTTATTGACCCCCAACTTGATCCATTTGTGCAAATTTGAAATTAATGGACGAACTTACACATTCACTCTATCGAGGATTGGCGAGTATCCAGAGATTTCCAACGGACGTGGTATATACGTGTATATGGCTTAAGACATCCGTAACGAATAGAAATTATCACCATTTTAATACGATGAGGTAGACCCATTTGTTATTGACCCCAACTTGATCTATTTTTGCAAATTTGAAATTAATGAACGAACTTACACATTCACTGTATCGAGGATTGGCGAGTATCCAGAGATTTCCAACGGACGTGGTATATACGTGTATATAGCTTAAGACATCCTTAACAAATAAGGATTATCACCATTTTAATACGATGAGGTAGACCCCAAACTTGATCATTTTTGCAAATTTGAAATTAATGGACGAACTTACACATTCACTGTATCGAGGATTGGCGAGTATCCAGAGATTTCCAACGGACGTGGTATATACGTGTATATAGCTTAAGACATCCTTAACAAATAAAAATTATCACCATTTTAATACGATGAGGTAGACCCCGAACTTGATCATTTTTGCAAATTTGAAATTAATGGACGAACTTACACATTCACTGTATCGAGGATTGGCGAGTATCCAGAGATTTCCAACGGACGTGGTATATACGAGTACGTGTATATAGCTTAAAACATCCTTAACTAATAAAAATTATCACCATTTTAATACGATGAGGTAGACCTATTTGTTATTGACCCCCAACTTGATCAATTTTTGCAAATTTGAAATTAATGGACGAACTTACACATTCACTGTATCGAGGATTGGCGAGTATCCAGAGATTTCCAACGGACGTGGTATATACGTGTATATAGCTTAAGATATCTTTAACAAATAAAAATTATCACCATTTTAATACGATGAGGTAGACCCCGAACTTGATCATTTTTGCAAATTTGAAATTAATGGACGAACTTACACATTCACTGTATCGAGGATTGGCGAGTATCCAGAGATTTCCAACAGACGTAGGATATACGTGTATATGGCTTAAAACATCCGTAACGAATAGAAATTATCACCATTTTAATACGATGAGGTAGACCCATTTGTTATTGACCCCAACTTGATCTATTTTTGCAAATTTGAAATTAATGAACGAACTTACACATTCACTGTATCGAGGATTGGCGAGTATCCAGAGATTTCCAACGGACGTGGTATATACGTGTATATAGCTTAAGACATCCTTAACAAATAAGGATTATCACCATTTTAATACGATGAGGTAGACCCCAAACTTGATCATTTTTGCAAATTTGAAATTAATGGACGAACTTACACATTCACTGTATCGAGGATTGGCGAGTATCCAGAGATTTCCAACGGACGTGGTATATACGTGTATATAGCTTAAGACATCCTTAACAAATAAAAATTATCACCATTTTAATACGATGAGGTAGACCCCGAACTTGATCATTTTTGCAAATTTGAAATTAATGGACGAACTTACACATTCACTGTATCGAGGATTGGCGAGTATCCAGAGATTTCCAACGGACGTGGTATATACGTGTATATAGCTTAAGACATCCTTAACTAATAAAAATTATCACCATTTTAATACGATGAGGTAGACCCATTTGTTATTGACCCCCAACTTGATCAATTTTTGCAAATTTGAAATTAATGGACGAACTTACACATTCTCTGTATCGAGGATTGGCGAGTATCCAGATATTTCCAACGGACGTGGTATATACGTGTATATAGCTTAAGACATCCTTAACAAATAAAAATTATCCCCATTTTAATACGATGATGTTTCGATATTTCTAAACGCCGCTCATTTTAGAGAAAAATATTTTAAGTAGGACTCAGTCTAACTAATCGGAAAATTATTCGAAATTTTTAAAATGTAAACCTACTGATCGGCAAAATTTTTTAAATAAAGTACGACGACGAATGGCGATGATATTGAAAATGGCATTCGAGAAATGTTGCTACATGCTTGAGCTATATATTTTTTTTTGAATGTCGCTTTCTCTTTTTTTCGATGTTATTTTTTACTGACATCTCGCGGCGAAGTAGAGAGGCGCCCACTTCTCGTACTGATGCTAGATATCTCTACTAGAGGAATTTTAAATCGGTTTTACCGGTAACATGTGAACGCCACATCACCCTCCCCCCCACCAGTGAATCGCAGATCGATTTAGGAATGACTATGGTCTCCACGCGTAATAGTGCGTCGGCCACGACAATGTTACACCCCGAAGTATGCCTGATGTCCGCCGTGAATTGGCCTATGAAGTCCAGGTAGGGAAACTGCCGGGGAGATGCTTTTGCTGTGTTCTGAGCGAGTGCGAAAATAAGCGGCTTATGGTCCGTGAACAAGGTAAAACTCCGCCCTTCGACAAAGTGGCGAAAACGTTTTACTGCCTTATGAGGTCAACAATTCGCTGTCGTATGCGATGTATCTCTGTTGCGCTGCTGTGAGCTTGGCTGAGAAAAACTGAAGTGGTTTCTAGACGGTGGCGTTATCGCTGCTGCTGATACTTCGTTGTTGGATAACGGCTCTTATGGCTGTGTCTGACGCGTTGACCATTATGGTGAGCTTGGCTGTTGACGATGGGTGGCTTAGCATTGTAGCTTCGCAGAGCTGTTTTTTTTTGATAGATTAAACGCTTCTTGCGTTTCGGGTGTCCACTAGATTAGGCGAGAATCGTTCGTCTTACTGCCCTTCAGGTACTCGTTCAGAATCGATTGCGTTCTGGCTGCGTAGGGTAAGAATGTCATATAAAAATTAAGCATTCCAAGGAATTGGCGAAGTTGTTTAACTGTTTTGGGTTGGCTGAAATTTGCGATGTGCTCGACGCGTTCTTGAAGTGGTTTAATACCGTCAGCGGAGACTTCGTGTCCCAAAAATCTAACTTTTGACTTGATGAATTGACACTTGTCGGTGTTGATAATCAAGCCGGCTTCGCTTAACCTGGCAAACAATATTTCGATGTGTTTCAGATGTTCGAACTTTGATTTAGGTGCTACCAGTATATCGTCTAGATATACGAAGCAGAAACCGAGGCCCTGGAGAGTCGAGTGCATAAACCGCTGGAATGTGTTGCCGGCGTTCCTCAACCCGAACGTCATTTTTGTGAACTCGTGTAGCTCGAATGGAGTTGATATTGCGGTTTTGGCGATGTCGGATTCCTCGATTGGGATCTGATGATACGCTCTAACCAGGCCAATGGTCGAGAAATATGATGTTCCATGAATCTGGTGAGTGAAATCATGGATGTATGGGATCGGGTACCTGTCCGGCAACGTTACGTTGTTGAGAGCGCGATAATCCCCACAAGGCCTCAAGCTGCCATTTTTCTTTGATGGCAAATGCAGTGGGCTCGCCCACGGACTGTCGGAACGTCTGCAGATCCCCTGTTCGACCATGAACTCGTATTCTTTCTGAGCGATAGCCAGTTTTTCAGTGCTCAGCCGACGTGGTTTAGCGAAGGTTGGTGGGCCACGAGTTATGATGTGGTGAGTCACATTATGTTTGACCGGTTTGGGTGATTGTGTGTCGCATATGACGTCCCAAAATTTTTCTAGCAGCGCCAGTAGTTGTGGGTTGGTGGTACTCGAGTTCATCACTTGTAGGTACAGTATTGAAGGACGTGGTCGCTAAGGCGAATAAAGATGGTAACGGGTCGATTAGGCGACTGTTTTGGATATGCACCAGCAAACCGGTTTGTTTCAGAAAATCCGATCCGATGATAGGGATGGTAAAATCCGCTATTGTGAACGTCCACGAAAACTTACTCTTGAGTCGAGCGACGCGAGTGCGTGGGTAAGGGCGACTTTGATTTCGCGGATTGTTCCGTGGACCCTCTCGGCCACGCGGGTTGCGTGAAACACTGTTTGACTAGAGCGTGAGGTCGACGTTGTCTAATCGTTGGATTATTTCGCTAATTTGGGTTGCAACGAAAGCCTCCATCGGTGAAGCTGACGAGCATGGTGTGTTCGTGCTTAGTGGTGCAGGAGCGATGGTATTGATGTGTGAATGTATCATTGTTTCCAACAGTTGATCGGCGAGTTCCGCCAATCCCGCAAGTTTCAGTGAGTCTGCCATTGATGTTAGGATTTCTTGGGCTCGAACAGGAAGCCGTTTGAGCCAAATATCTTTCAGGAATTTGTCTGTGATGTTCGTTCTACTATTGACTTCGATCGGTCGGAATACGGTGTTTCGGACTTAGGGCACGCGGTTACTACGTCGATCACGTCATTCGCAATGCGATCGGATAACGCGATTACTAGGTGGTGGGATTTGGTGATCTCCTTTGTAATTCCAGCGATTGCAAACTGTGACTCGGCTAACTGCACCCAGACTCGAGGGTTTTGTGTATTCAAAGGAGAAAGCTTCACGGCGATATGCGCAACTGAAGCGCCCGTGCTTGAACGGCGTTAGGTGGAGTTACTCCCGTTTGATTGGTAATGTACCGAGTAACGCTTTATTTATACTGTCTTGAATGATTTACGCAAGATCGCAAGTGGGCTTTTCGTTCGCTTTTGTCACGACGTTTTTCGTGGCATCCGCCGAATCAGTCGGATTCATTTTATCTTCTCCATTGACCATTTTACGTTGTTTTTTTATTTGATCCAGAAATTATCCTTTATACTGTCATAATCCCCAATTAGGGCTGTCGTTATAGGTCACCAATATGTGGTATGTTCATTAAGTTTGAGACGGTTGCTGCATAAACGAAGCGTGTGGTCGCCTTATAGAATGAATGCACACCCACATGAAATTAACTAATCACAACGTTAATTACGTATGTTTATTTTATTTAAGTTTATTTATTTTTATTCCACTTTACACAAATTAAATTACAGTTATTTCGACTTCATAAAAATTATATTGACTTTTTGGTTATGTAAAACACGATGTGTACATGACGAGAAAAGCAACAAGATGGATTGCTTTTTATTACAATTGTTCTTGCGTGTCGCCTTCTCTTTTTTTCGATGTTATTTTTTACTGACATCTCACGGCAAAATAGGGAGGCGCCCACTCCTCGTACTGATGCTAGATGTCACTACTAGTGGATTTATAAATCAGTTTTACCGGTAACATGTGAACGCCACAGACTCAAATTCGCAGTCGACACAAACTTTAAATGATAATTTATATTTATTTACAGATTTATGGACATAACCGTCAAATATCCAGGATGCACTCATGATACTGCAGCTTTAAGAAATTCCCGTAGAAAAATGTATTATGTTATTATATTATTGACTCGTCAATAAAAATTAAAAAAAAAAAAAAAAAAAAATATGCGAAATAAAGAAATTAATATATTATGTACCTCTAATCATTGTAATAAGTAGTATTTTTATGTTGCAAAATTTAAAAAATCAATTTTTGAATCCCATATACTTTCAATGGCAAGTTTCTGAAACTCTGAAACCGCCACAGCTCAGCCCAGGAAGAACTTATCGGTGTAATTCCAACGGGTATGAACTGTTCTCACCGAACCCCAAAAGCATGCCAAATATCAAATTTCTACCTACGACCCTTCTCGAGTTGAAAAAAGCTACAGACATTTGTGCATAATTAACGCTTTGCCAGTCTCATGTATCACATATGATACATAGGCGGTTAACCAATACGCCTTCTGTTATTCTGTATCACATTTGATACATAATCTATGCGCATATTTATGCATGAGACTGGCAAAGGTTTAATAAGATAAATAAAAGTTCTCTACAACACTAATCTGGTCATTTACATTTACTTAAAAGTAAAAAACTTTGAAGTAAATATTTTTTTTTATTCACTTCGCTTAATATTAAAAATCATATTTCTTTCGTTCCACTGTAACATTTCGCCTAATCACAAATACTTAGAATTTTCTTTATTATTCTGTACTTCCTTCGCTGTTCGTATGCGCATGTTTAATGTTTGGGTTAACGGTAACAAGAAACGAGAACAAGAAAGAGAAAAGAGCACAAAGAATACGATACGAGGCGTTAAACAACAATAAAATTTACATTATCGTCACAGTATATTATAAAAAAAATTAGTGGTTATGTATTTGTCGCGCAACGAACAGCTGTTACTCAAGAAACACACATAAAAAATATAATATTAGTCAAAATGGAGGTGGTCTCAATAAGAAAGGTAAATAAATTAGAATTAATGAAATAACATGTGTTTTAAAATATTACGTTTCGTTTTAGATTTTAGCTAGTCAAAACCTAAATAACCCGAATATAAAATGCCTGGAACAGTACAAAGCGGATGTATTAGAAAAAGCAGAACATTTAATTCATCATGGTATACCAGCAAAAATAACAAAATACAACAAACTCATTCGGTCGCCACTTTTCCATGGTCATGATATAATGCAATCAATACAGAAAATAAACATTCCAACACCTGGCCCGGCACCTGTTATACATGATAAGCCGGTCGCACGAAATACCACACAAATCGAGTGCAACGAAAAAATTGATGAAATTGTGCCGCACATCAAATCGGGTATCGAGGAATTAGTCGCCGATGTGAATATATTAAAAATGTGGCTATCGTTTCTCATACCAAAAATTGAGGACGGTAATAATTTCGGTGTATCGATTCAGGAGACTACACTGGGTGAAATACATACAGTGGAAATAAATGCGGTTCGTTGGTATGGCCAAATAGCATGCTATTACCATTCTAGGGCGCATGCAGCATCAAAAATCACGAAATATCCGCATATTGAAGACTACCGGTATAATTTACGGGAAATTGATTTTTCTGAATTTTGGCGGTTAAAGCTCGTGTTAAACGAGATACGAAATCATTATTGCACGCTGTACGATGTGATCCAGAAAAATTTGGAAAAAATTAAATCGCCGCGAACCCAGTCGAATATCCATCATTAATATTATTAGTGTAGCACTGTATACTTCTACATGTAAAAAAATAAATCGATAATTTTGTATATGAAATGAGAATTTAATATTTTTAGCTGTGTGTTTGTAATCAAATCTCATACGTGTGCCGAATGCCGATACATATTCGGTTGGTTGTATTTGATATTTTAGTTTTGTAAAAGTAGTCAGTGGTTGTTGTGTTGGAAATTCCGGTGTGTGAAAAAAACGTGTTTTAAAATGACAGATAACAGTGAAACAAATGAAAATGTAAATAAATTATTGGTTTTACGTGCGCATGTGCAATTGATTTATGAAAATTATGTCATTTCAGATGAATGGCCATGCCGAAAATCCAGACTTAAAAGAAGTAAGTTTGTTTTTTATAATTGTTATTATTGTGTTCCGACTAATCTTGTGTTATTTGTGTTTTAGGTTACGGACTATAAACAAAGTATTAACAAACAGTCGGAAATATTAATTCTAAGCGGTTTTTCGGAAAAGATACTAAAACTAAACAAAATTCTGGATGGTTGTGACTTTCAATCAGAAAACATAAAAGAATATGATACAGAATTAAGCACCGCCATACCAGAAGATATATACATTAAAGCCAAACGAGAATTTGTTACGCTAGGCCTGGTGGAAGCGAATGGTACTGTACTTAAATTAAACGATTATATTCGACCGGCATTAATGGAACTGGTCGAAGATGCCGTGCTACTAAAATTATGGATTCGTTTGCTCATTCCAAAAATAGAAGATGGTAATAATTTTGGGGTATCGATCCAACAAACAATTTTAAATGAAATCAGTAAAGTTGAAAGTGAAGCGGCCGGTTGGTTTGATCAATTGGCCACGTATCATGAGCAGCGGGCAAAAGATGTGACGCTGCTTTCGAAACGGCCGAATATTGAAGACCATCGAAAGACGATTTTAGAAAATGATGTGGCCGAGTTTTGGCGTTGTCGATTGGTACTGTCGGCGACGCGAGATCATTACCTAAATTTACACGATGTGATAGTGAAAAATTTGGAAAAACTGAATAAGCCACGAACGTCAAGGATCGAACAGTTTTATTGAGTGCGGGTTTTTAGTTAATAAAAATGATTAAAAATATTTGTTTTGTGTTTCACTTACCGAAGAGCTACAACAACAATTTACGAGCCATCTTTACTTTGTATTGAGATAGTCCTGGAAAAAAATAAACAAATTTTAAATTAATTAAACCCGTAAAAGCCATATAAATTGCAAATGTTGTTATTACATGCAACTACCTACTCGTATTTATTAAATTTCCCGATTTAGTTTCGATCAAATCGGAAAATAATGACATCCATAAAACTTAGTTAAGAATTTAAGTTTCACTTTTCTTTGAACCGTTCAAATAATAATTGACATTCTCTTATAGGACTATAATAGTGGGTTGGTCACGTTTTCCCAAAAACATTTTCCCAAAAATTATTTCTCCAAATACCGTTTCGTCAAATGTCGTTTGCGCAAAAAAATGTCTCCAAAAGTACTTTGCCCAAAAAAGTGTATTGGGAATGTCGCCAGTACGCTGAATACGAACATCTAGCTGAAATAATAAGGACAATATCATCAGCTGTCCAACATCATCCAGGATGTGTTTGTCTCATAAAGGAACCGTAAAGGCCAAGATAAACCAAGATCGACAATCTATAGTTAAGGAGCCAACACAGTGTGTGAGATCAATATTCCTGAACATATAAGAATAGTAGATGGCGAAATCTTTATTTTATGAGAAAACCAGTTTGGAAATGAGTAGGTATAACATAATTATGGGCAATATTAATTCCTTGCACATGCTTGAAAAACAGACTGATGGCACATTTGACGTTGAAAACCTTCGCCTATTTACCATTTTGACAAAGATTGAAGGCGTTACCGTACCGATTGTTTTGTGTTTGATGACGGGACATTCGCGGAATGTTACGACGAAATGATATATCAAATATTAAAAGTTGCTTGCGATCATTTCATCGATTTGACGCCAAATTTTATATTGGCTCATTTTGAGAAGGCTTCAACCTCTGCTCTCAGACTTGTGTTTCAGATTACGCGGTTCCATGTTTTTTGTACAAAAAGAAGGACTTGCAACTATGTATATGCGGTACAAATGAGGCTGTCGCTTTTAATATTCGAAAGGTCTGGTCCTTGGAGTTCCTCCATCCTGATGAAGTTCCAGAATTTTTTCAAAGAACTAAAGAAACACGCGATATGCGATCGCGGGAGCAAGTTTATGATCAAAATTGCGAAAATCTACCAAACCAATCACAAACAATGATAAATTTAGTAACTGTAATGGTTTGTGCGAAAAATCTGTGTTCCCAAGCTGCCTCAAAGTTCAGAAGCCGCTATAATGTTATTTTTGGCAACTGCGGAGTTCATCGATAGACCAAAAACCATTATGCCGCCTGTGTAGATACATTAAATTCGACATTAAACATTGCTGTTTCAACAAATTAGATTTGTAACTCTAGTCATCCCATAAAAAGTAAGAACACTTCCTTACACTTTTATTATCAAAACGTTAAAGGGCTTCGTATTAAAAACAAACCTTTTTTTCTTGGAGACGTTTTATCCGAGACGTGGCTTTCTTCGGAAATATTGAAACATAACATCCGATTTTGTACTTTATAGAAGAGATCACGAGTATTCTCATGGCGGTGGACTTCTGAGAGTGAAAAATTCCAATTTTTGTAGCAAAGTGATTAATTTACATGATTTCGGTAACTGTGAATCCGCTTGGGTTTAAATTAAATGTTTTTCACAAAATGTTTGTGAATGAAATGAGATGTGAATTGCCAGTTATTGAAAATCATGTTATTGACAAACGACATCTCTCGATCTAAACCTAGTCAGTAATTGTTTAATTCTCTTGGTCGTTTGTTAGATTTAATTTTTGTATCAGATAATTTTAACATCCTTAATCGCTTCTACTGTGAATCTTCCAACTGATCGCTTCTAACAGTTAGCTAAAACTCAATTTGTTAACGATAATAAAATCACATTTCTAGTTTTTGAAGTTTAAGCTCATTTTTCTTAATATTGATTGGGTGGCATGTTTTGATTTCTGTGATTTAGACGGTGTAATAAATAAATTTTACAAAAATTTCTTTAGTGGAATTGATAAGTTCGTCCCGGTTCGAGCTTACCCTAAATGTTCAAAAATTCGTTAGTTTGATAGAGTTGCTTCGTTCCAAAAATAAATTGGATCGTCTTCTTAAAAAGTATCAGTCTCGTTTGATTCTAGAACTTTCGGTGTATGCATTGTTAAATCAAGTCATCCACCATTTCAAAAAAACTGTTTAGAAGAATGCCCGATTTGAAATTGGTAGAAAGCCTATACCTACATTTATTGAATTTTGTCAACTCTAACAGAGGAACTCTCGGCTATCCTGGCACTATGCATTTAGGTCAAATGGAATCTTTTTCGTCCAATTAACTTCAAATAATGCGACTCTACTTGCTGTAAATCTTGTTGTTAGTAATCATCAAAACGGAAATTGGGGTTCATTTAATTTTGATGTGGAAGACATTTTGAATAACATTTCAATTTTAAAGCAAAACCGCAATCTGTATCTTCTCTGAATTAGGTCCTGCCATTATATAACGAGAATGCGCACAATCAATGCAGTTATCATTATTATTTACCAGTTCCTTGGAACTTGGAAGTAGGTTTTCTGCCTGACCTCTGGAAAGCGTGCAATTTACAACTTCGGCGGTAATATAGATTTGCAGTTGATCACTACAGACCAATATTAATTTTGTCAGCTCCACTGAAAGTGTTAGAATGTATGGTGCGTGATGCCTCATGGTTTTGGAATTTAAAATAATAGTTCCACAACAACATGGATTTATTTCAGGTCATTCAACTGCAACTAATCTAAGTTAATGTGGTGGTCACTGATTTCAAAAGAACATCTCATAAATCTCTCGTTAGACTTTTACCTAAATTGCTGAAAAACAGTGTACACTCAAAGTTGGTCTTGTGGGTTAAATTCTATCTTTGTGGTCGCGAACAAATGCGAACAATTGTGAAGCCACTTCTGGTGTTCCTCAAGGCAGTCACATAGGATCTTTTTTTATTTTTGCTGTTTATTAATGAGGTTAATGTTAGTCTGCTTAATTCGAAATGTTTGTTGTATGCAGGTGACATGAAAATTAACGTTAAAATAAATTGCTTTGCCACCATAAGTCAAAATGCATTAATTCCTTTGACAACAGTCCAACACAAGCACAGTAGTCTGGTTTCCACTTCATATGGTACATAACGCCAATGTTTTCAATTTAATGAGTTGAGATTTTCAACCGTTCACTTGATTACAAAAGTACTTCGAAATTTATCTTGGTTCCTTCTTTATTCAAAATTATTAGTTTGGTTAAGAGAACAGCACCACGAAGTTCGAGGCGAGGTAAAGTTGGTGGTTTAATTTGATGACGCTTCCTTCCTTTTTCGTGTTTGGGTAAACCGCGGGATGGAGATTTTGTTTATATTTTTTAGGTGGTTTCTTATCTAGTTCCTTTGATTCATTGGGGTTTCTATTAGAGAAGCGTACCAAATAAAGTTACTTGCCCAAAGAATTTAAAATTTTTTTTTAGCTGATATTGTACCTCTACAGAGTGGGATGACGAGACAGTGCAGTCATCCATTACTTCAGGCTGAGGATTCTTAATTTCTGCCGATAATGAGTTTAGTAAATGTTGCGAATTTAACTTCCATTTTCTTACTTGAAATCCATGTTGACTTAATAGACTGTTGCTCAGTTATCAATGCGCCAAATGTAACGAAATTTTCTGTTGAGGCAAAAACTGTCAATGCTCATTCATATCCAACGAAAGCGAAATAATCGAATATAACGAGTTTTAAACTGTTGAACCTACAACCAAACAGTCATTCCAAGATATGTCGGTTGAAGTCTAAGACCGTCAAATATAACCGTTAGTTTTGACGTTGAGCTGCCCTTTCGTAATGCCCCTTGTTATTCACATAGTTGTTCTCCAGGCGTTAGAATGTCTTGTGCTTGCCTGATTGATTCCACTGGCCAACATTTCATTAGAGTTTGTTCGTCATTGACGTGGATACTTAAGTGCGGAGCAGTTTACCAATCTTTCCAGCAATGACCTTAGCGAGAACCACAAGTTCACGAGTTAAATTGTGTTCACCAGGAACGTAAGGTTTCATAAAGATTGTTACTGAGTCCTTGGTCTTGCCAATTCCCGACTGGCTCCGCTGACATCCTTCGGTAATAAAACTGGCTTGAGACCCAGAATGGGCACGACATATTATAAATCAACTAGTAGGATTACAAATACTCCTATTTTTGTAAGAACCATTCAATGCATGAATTCCATGCATGAACTTGGGAACCAAGAGGTCCGATCTTATCTAATTTCAAAAAGACTCATGTCCACCATCCGAAACAAAAATTCTAACGAGCCATTTTATATAAAATATACTATTTATATTTAAACCTGGAACTTAAAGTGTCATGACCGATCTGATTTGATATCGATTAAAGATAATGTGTACTACCAACGAAAAAAAAAAAATCCAAGCCCATCTGTATGTTCGGATTGGCGGTATGGAGTCAAATGTGTAAATGGTCGAATCATTTTTAAGAACACAATTCGGATTACAAATAAAGGTTCCAGGTACCTAAATGTCGCAAGCGATCTCTTCTGGTATCGTTACAACATGATGATCTCTATCTATAAAAAAAATCCCAAGACAAACTGTATGTTGCGATTGGCGCACTCGCCATATCCCAGGGTGCTAAAGCGTCAATCTCAACATAAGGATGGTCATGTGAATTTTATTTTAGATTGCGGGCATAATACAGTTTTGAGATTAAAAGAGACCGGTCATGGTTGCCAACCATTATTGCGCAAATCTCAACATACGGTCTTTGGTCCCCCGGAACCATTAATTTAAATTAATAAATCATACACTAACAGAATAGGAGGCCATTGAGATTTGAGCAAATTGTGCCGATCTCAAATAACGGCTTGTCTTCTTATCATTTTATCAAAGATATTAGAAGAATAAATAATTTAGATCAACTATTTTCATATTTCGCGTCTTTTCTAAATTTTCTGAGCTGATTTAAAAGATCCATGGATGGGATTGCCTGATGAACATTTTTTATTTTTCTGGGATTAAATACTGAAATAACTTTCCATACATAGGTACTTTACGTACAAAAAATGATTCCGACCCAAAGATAGATGCTACATAGATATTGGAAGACGGTAATGAAATGGATAGAGTACCCAATGTTGCTGAAAATTTTAAGAGAATGTCATAAAAATATCATGAGAATTTTACTCCTGGAATAAGTGTGGGTCGTCTTTTAAACATATATATGAAGCCTGAAAGGTACTTGAAAATATTTCGGGTTGCTAAGTTTTATCAGAAATAAGAAAACTTGGCACGTTGATTCAGCAGTCGGATCATATAAGGTACCATTAAGTTACGGAGAATATCAAAGAATTTGAAAATGCATTATGCTGCTTAACGTGGTTTGGGAACACTAGAATACCAAATAATCACATTAGGCAATGACAGCCATCCCAGAAATGTCCAACAAGTTTAATCTTACTTATAATTAACAAACTTCCCTCTACGGAAATAAGAAAGTCCGTTAGAAATGATTCAGCGGAGCTATATTGTATTCAACGCAGCTATGGCTACACCAACATTCGAATGCTTCAATTTATCCAAGCTCCACCCAGAAAAAATGCTTAAATTCAAACTCGTAGAATAACTTCATAGCCCTGAATACTAACAAGCTAACCAACATTTGGAAAATTAAAACAATCGCCTATAGAATCTCCTAAAGAAATTACCTTGAAATACAAAAGCCAATGGAGGTGGATCAATCCGTTCAATCCCGATAAGTAAATTACCAAAACAGAACTCATATGAATAATTTATGAACAAACGAACTCACTAAATTTAAATTCAGCAACCCCATCACTAAAGAGAATCTTATTTGTTATCTAATTACCAGCGGAAAATTTTATTCATTATGTATCACTGTCTTCACTAAACAAAACATCTCAGCGGAATAAAATATTAAAAGTGATACTTAAAATGGCAAATTGATTGTCCGAAGTAAATGAACTCAGTATATAAAATCTTGAAATTTAACAATATTCCGTCTTTCCGCCATCCGCCATTTTTTAACGAATTACGATGAAATTTTGGTTATAGTAGGTATTGATCTATTTTAAAGTATTTTTGGACAAAATTCCAGGATCTGTTCGTGCTAGGCTAAACAAGCCACTTCATAACTTTCACCGAAAGTATTGGATACTAGCGGATATTTTTGAGATATCGGTCAAAAACTGAAAATAAGTTATATGGCCTCAACAAATCAAAAAATTATAGTGAAAATTCAAGTTCATAAATTTTCCCCAAATTTTCAACGAATGCCATACAAATTTTACAAAATTTAATTAAGAAGTTTAAGTTTATTTATATCGTGTAAAATGTATACAGATAACATGTTTCATAAGGACTGGTAAATGGCTAGTTTAGTCTAGCACGAACAGATCCTAGAATTTGGCCAAAAACTTACTTAAAAATCCCTTATCAATACTACTATCCAAATTTCATCGTGATTCGTTAAGAAATGGCGGATGGTGGAAAGATGGAATATTCATCATAAGGGAAAGCCATACATTTGCCATTTTAAGGATCACGTTTAATATTTTTCTCCACTGAGATGTTTTATTTAGTGAAAAAAGTTATACATTATGAATAAAAAAATTCCGCTGGTTAATACATAACAAAATAAATTCTCTTTAGTGATAGTGCTGCCACTTGCGGAAGGTAGCGTAATCTCTTATTTTCCGCCATCTTATACTGCATGTGAAAAATCCTATTTAAAACTAAACCCCGTTTTTAGCTAACTCAGTAGCAGCAAACACGCAAATTCATTTTCAGACAAGAAACGAAATTAAAATTCTTTTGTAATGGAACCCATTTCCTGGCGCCAAATTTTTGGAATGGCAGTCAATGTTGAGTGTTTAAGGTACGCGAAATTGAACTAAATAACTACTGAGCCTTGCCTTGATAAATAATTAGATTTAGAGATTAAATTGTGAGAGCCAGTTTTGTCAGTAGTGATTAAAATAACTTAATAATCAAATTGAAGTATAATTTCAAGTTAGTGGTTAATAAATTGTGATCTTATAAAGACGAAAAGAAAGACTATATATTTTTGTGAGGATTTCCAGATTTTTCTACATTGTTTTTGGTAAGTATGCATAGCGAAATAACTAACATTAAAAGGACAAATTTGCGAAGGGTCCGTCAGCTGTTCCATTAGGAACGGAAGCCGTGCAAGTACCTAGGCATCGGGTTGCCCCTCTGTTTGCAACGCTTCGCCAATAATCCATTCTTACTAACAATATTTTAGGGCCACAGGACCAAAAATTTTTTTTTGGTTTAATCTAATTAATTAAAATAATTATGTTACTTTAAACTCAGTTTCAATCTACGAATTCCATCTTCAACAAGGTCAGTAATTTTAAGCAAAGGTATTCTAAGTATCTTGAGTTTTCCGTGAAAAAATTGTACGTGATGATGAGGTAGGTTCATCCTCATTGATTGATTGGACTGTAAGACTAAGTACTTGACAAGTGTCCCGGATAACGCCGGGCCTATTCCGACAGCCTGTTTACACATAACAATAGGAAAGACAGGAAAGGTATTTTTTTTTGTGGGACGAAACGACGTAGGGTCGTTTCGTCCCAAAAAAAAATATTAAATTAAATTTCAGGAAGTCTACAGGTATTCGGACATCTGTAGATTTCCTGAAATTTAATTCTAAACTAATATTTTCCGACTTCCTAAATAATATAAAAATTTATTAATTTAATCCTCCTGCAATTCCACCAACTTACAATAGAATTTCCTGAAACCATAATTATTTAAATTATACTAAAAATTATTCTAAAATCCATTGGTATTTAACTCTTGAATTGGCAAAAAAAGAAGATTTATTTCCCGAATTTGTAATCTCATGCATGATATATTTTGTGATAACTGAACATTACAAAATGAGCGCACATCCTACTTGTGGTAGATAACTATCCCAAGAAGTTTGATTATCTTTTATGAAAGTTCTGATTGCTGCGATAATTGAGTGATTCACTCGCTCGGACGCATTACTTTGTGGTGAATATAATGCAGTTCGAACATGTATTATTCCATATTCTTTCATTAAGGCAGTAAACTCTTTACCAATAAATTGGACACCATTATCGGTATGAATGGTTTCTAGCATACTGAATAGCGCTAAAACCTCATCTCGAAATACATCTACTATTTTACTGGCAGCAGCTTTAGCTAAAGTTTTTAAATAAATACATTTCGTCAGGTTATCCAAAATAATTAAAATTACTGTTTTACCTGATTTTCACCAAGGGTAAGGGCCAAGAAGATCTACGTATATTTTTTGCCACTCTGTCTTCCACGACAGGACATCAGAAAGTGGTATGTGTTTTGTGGGTTCAATTCTGATAAACATTGTTCAATTGTGGATGCAAATATTTGGGAAAGAATTGGGATCAGCTGCTAAAAGGCGTCCTTTAAGTCTATACTGGTAATATTATTAGTAATGTTAAGTCGCCTCCCAAAACCTCTACCGGATAATGAAATTTTGGAACTGTTGATCGACAACATGAACCCAACTCTAAAGATTGCCACTGCTAACATGAAATTTAATACTATTGAAAGTTTACGAAAAGTTTGCGATAACTTAGTCAACTAATAGATACGCGCGTCAATCAAAACTCAGCGGTTCTAGATTTTGTGAAATCTCAAGGCACTAAGACGATATAAACGCAGTCCACACGTTAAAAAAGTTACAAAGTTTCATGTTACGTCGGGCTCTTCTGCAGGACACTCCCGAAGATCAGCATGTTATGAGGTTAAAGAGGCAAATACTGATGAATCGATTGAGAAGCCAGAAGAATAACTTAATGCGTGGTTTCGTGGTCTGTTTCAACTATAAGGATCTCGGACACACGTTTACCAGCTGCCTGATGGAGCGTACATCTAAATTTTGTAAGGGATGCGGACTTGTAGGGTCTTATATTGCCAATTGTCTTCGCTGCCAGAAAAGGGAAATAAACCTGTGAAATCTGACATGATCGTCATTATCCATGATCGGAGCCATTATCCATGATCGGATAAATTCAATAATTTGCGGACTAGGCCAAGAAATATTGAAATCAGTCAATAAGTGTTCGTGAAACAGCATCTTCTAAGCGTTTCCGCTAATAAATTTACCGCTAAATTCTCTTTTCCTTTCCGCAAGGCTTTTGTAAAAGCTAAGATAGGTAAGGTGTACTATTTGCTTGGTGATGAAAATGATAAGACGTTGGGAATTTATCATGCAATGGACATAAAACAATGATTTTGTTCTGCCTTTAATTTCATTCTATTTTATTTTAACAACCGGACATTTCCTAACTGATAACTTTCCATTTTATGAAGTTCTACAATTCGATTTGAGTGGGGATATAACAATGGATTGTAGATAAGCTCCGGAATTCAGCCGCGCTACGCAATTTCTTAACTAAAAATATTCGAATCTGGTATGTTGAACTGAATCGAGGTACCAACGTAAATCCTGGATGTTCCGGATTTTTCTACAAAATAAATCCGATAATAATCGGCTAAGGAATTATCGATTTCCTCTTGGAAACTTGGCCTTAACTCGCTAAGGGCGGATCCACTCAAACCCAGCTTCCCAAAACTAAAATTTGCTAGAAATCCAATCCAGCTAAATTCATACCCAAAAATTAATTAACGCATTTTCCGCAGTATACTCTCTAGCAACTGATTACTCAGACAATTCCACACATGCAATCAAAAAAGATCAAGATTTACGTGAGGTGATGGCATGAACGAAAGATTAAACCACACGAAAGGCTCCTTACATAATTGGTGCATGAGCATGCCGTTGAATAGGATATAGAACTTAAATCAATCGATATTCTTCGTTCCTGTTTCGAGAAATATTGTTGAGCGAGATAAATTCTTACATAGAAAATAACGCCAGCAGTAAGGAACCTAAAAAATAGTCAACATCAAAAGCCCGAGGGCACATCAAATATTTACTTATCGTTACAAACAAAAATAAAAATTAAAAACCATTTTCACTTTACGGCATGGTAACACATATCGCACATGATATGAAAAAGTGACACAACTCAAAAATTTAAATTTTGCACGCTCTATCATTTTCGGGGAAGCAAAAGCAGAAAAGGTTTTTATTGGGGGATATGAAATCTAACATTGTGCACCTTTCTAGCGTATTAACTCAAAAAGTTCATTTTTTTGAGTTGTGTCATCGCTCCATATCACGTGCGACATGAGGTATCACTCATTTAAACCAGTCTACAAAAAATATGTTTTATTTATGAGGAGTTTCATCGTACAAAAACATTTGATTCATAAAGATTTGATCTAGATCAAATCTATTGGTGAGTTCGTTCATTTTTCAAAATTGGTCAAATTTTGACAATTCTCAAAGCACGTGAAGAAATATATTGTGTTTTATTGCATTTAAGATTATTTATATCAAATAATACTAAATATGGTTATTAATTTGTTTAATATATTAATTTACACAAAACACATTTGAACACAGTAAAACAAAAGAAAAAGATATTTATCAAATTATAAAAATGGCGCACTTTCGTGTCTTGTTACTTGTCAAGAATTGACAACAATGTTTGGTGGCTGTAGTGTAGATTAAATCGAAAGAATACGAAATCTCTCAAAAAATATAGATATGATCTAGATCAAATCCATCTGTCATTTTTGTGTTGCATAGAACGTAAAATGTTGATCTAGATCAAAACTTTTTGATCTAGATCAAATCCTTTTGCACGGCAGAACTCCACGTGGTATTATTTGAAATTGGAAATTAAGTACAAATTTAAATGCATTTATAATAATTAGAGAGAAAATTAATTTAATTAACAAATTATAAACCAGTTAAATGGAGGAGATAGGTCTGTATACAATTCATAGATTTCCCACTAATTTTTCAGACTCAAACTGAATTACATAAATTTGGAAATCGAAACCGAATGGTACAAAATATATGAGTAGGGACAATTTCTATGGATCAGGTTAGCCTTCAGCGAAAGCTAAGGACGAATCCCTTTGAACCAACATATTTTCGATTTAATTAATAACAAAAATATAAAGAGTTCTCATCTCAATCCAAAACAAAACAAAACTAAACGAAACAGTTAGAAAATTCCCAGACTCTTCTCAGATACCGAATTACGGCTGTTAAGCATCCTCTTTCTGAAATTGGAGGAAAAACTCTAAATTATTCACACCATAAAAGCGCGTTTAGGATAAACAGAATAGTAAAAGTGGTATACAATTATTATTAAACTAAATAAAGCGATCATCTCTTTGGGTGTTTGACATACCGTTTATGCAATGATATACCAGATTTCCATCATATAATGACTTATGCGGTAATGGAACTAGATTGTAATTAACGATTCAAGTCGCAACTTAACCAAATCCAAACAACATCTATTATCTGTAATTTGCGAATTTAATTTTTGTCATAAAACACTGTGCGGTCTTTTATACTGTTTGCAATTTAGATACTTCCCACGATTTACAAAAAACAAAAACCAATAAACAAACTTCACAACTTATCCGAAGCTCAAATTTATTCAAATTTATATAAATCGCTTCAAAATTGCAATGATAATGATAACGATTTCAACTGTAATAATCATAATAATAACCATAATGATAATTTAAATTTGATTACATTTCAATTTTATTTTATAAACTTTCAACCATTTCCATCTTATCTATTATATTCCATCAAGGCATTTCCCCATATTAAGGTTAACACATTATCTAGCAATCTATCTAAAATATTCGAAATATTATAGAAAAGTGTATTTGTAATGGATATGATAGTCCGGTCCATTTTTCAACGTTATCACTCCGTCGTAAACTTAAGTAAATTAAAAAATAAGCGCCGCACACACGCACAAGAAGTTGAGCTTTTAAGTCTTTTTCTCGATTCGTCGCTTTTTCGAAAATTAATTTTACTGTTATTTAAGAAAATTTGAAAAATGCTGTTGGATAAAAATTAACCGAACAAAAAATTGTTTTTCCTTATAGTTGAAATTTCTGAGCGTTGAATGATATGTAAAAGTAAGAAAGCAAAGTGTTTTTTCTTATATGGTAGTATGTATGTAAATACGTGACATGGATTCATAAACGATTTTTTTTATCTCGATCCTGTATGTGTGCACTGGGGACAACAATTTAAATATAAAAAAAAATGGTTGTACGTTTTGAATGCAATTGAACGTACGCCAATATTGATTCGACACCATATGTGAATCTGTAATCAACCATAAAATTATCTATCTTTCGATCTATATACATATATGTATGAAGAGATAGATTTAAACTGTTTGTGAATGGATATTCATTGATTCACTTATATATCTATGTATACTCGGGGTACATATACACATATTGAGATTGGATACTAGATGTTTATATCCAATCGATTATTTGCTTGGAAATTTTTTGATCCATAAAAAACAGTTTGCTATTTGTACTGCTTATGTATACGATACGGAAAATCAGATTGATGAAGATGAATTTCCATTCTGTATATGGATATATTTTTATCTAAATAATTTATATTTAAATTTTGTTATCCTTTTTAAAAAGGATAAAAATATATATTATTTTTTGTTGTTCGGTTTCGAAAATTTATCGATTTTTCTTTTCATGGAAGATTTTATACTTTGCGTCTCCGTTCCAAGTTTATTATAATATATAAAAAAATAATATTTGAGATTTCGTTTATCACCATCTAAACCCAGTATACATAATTCCGGTGTATTATGTAGAAGAAAATTAAAGTTTAATTTAAAAAAAAAAAAAAAATGAAATCGAATAAAAATTTTCGCTCGCGATATCGCACAAAATTATTTTTTATGTCTCTCTAAGACAATTTAGTAGAATTTAATTTTTTTTTTTTGGATTATTTAATTTAATTTAATTTTCTGTTTCAGTCTTTTGTAAAGTGATTAAAAAGCAATAAATATAAAATATATCTTTCTATCGTATTATAAACCACAAACAAAATATATGAAAAGCTTTTTATGAAAAGCACAACCATAATTTTTAGTATACGAGTATAGTGTGTAGTAGAAAATACGAAGATAATTTTTTTAAATGATTTTGGCTTATTATTTAATTTTATTTTTTTTAATTAAAAATAATGTAATAATAACAATTTTTCTTCTGAGTTTTTGTCTCCCGCACCCTCCATATCGTCTGCTTATCTGATTGATGATGGTTGTGTGGTGGTACACGAAAATAATTTATTATAGACAGATTTGTGCGCCATGGCTTTGGTTTTCACTATATTGATATTCGTTTCGCCTTAAATTTATATTAATAGCTATGATTTGCTGGAATTAATTCTGGTGTAATGTAATACGATCGTAATTAATAATTATTTGAATTTTTGTTATTTTAAGATAAATATGTAGGCAACTTTGTGCGTTTATCGAGAAAACCAATTTGTTTGAAGCTTTGCAATCCGAGCTGAAGTTGGTGTCAGTTCATCAAAATTTATAATGTTTCGAAATTCTAACCATCGAAATGATTTCGAGTTTGATGTAAATCAATTGCAAATAATTGCAACCTTTAATATAGGGTCTTATGATTCATGTACATTTAGCTGATAAAATAAAAATGGGGGTTGAATATGTTGAGGCCAAAACCGATTTTCTTTTACCACGAATATAGACATAAATCTCGAATACACAAAACTTCATTTCAAATCAAAAATTAACCAAACTTTTGGAGGAAATCGATTGAGAAGAATGATCCAAACAGTATTACTAACAGACGCTAGGATCGCTAATCCAATATTCTTTTACTTTTGGAAGCCTAACGAAATCATTTCTGATCATGAAACTACGTTTCAATCTATTTCTGAAACCTTAATAATAAACTCGAATATGCCTACAGCCATCAGAATCAAATGGGCAAATTGAGAAAACCCATTCCACCATTATAAATCTATCACAAGAATAAATATAAAATTAGTATTTTATTCAAATCGTTTTGTAATGTTTTCCTTATCCCGCTCATACAAAAAGATGTGGCTTTTTGCCATCCACTTGCTACATTTTTGATCCCATTTAAAATATTGTAACTCGACCAAAACTCTTTTAATGTTGTCGATATTTTAAGCACCACAATTACTTGGATAAATGTAATTTTTAGGTAATTGGGCTTAGATGTGGCTATAGCTCTTTGATCCATGGGCTGTAAAATACTGGTGGTATTTGGAGGTAAGTACATAATTTTTATAAAAATAAAAATAACAGTTATTTAGCTCTTTTATTGTTTTTATTTATTAGTACTTAAGCTTTCGGAACCATTTCGGTTCCATTCTCAAAAGTATGTAAATCAATTTAACAAAAAAATATTTTCTATACAAAATAAAATCGAAATCAAGGCTAACTAAAACGTAGCTATTTTCCTGTAGATATCGCTCGCTACTAGAAAAATATATTCTTTATTTTAGCAAAGCAACAAAAATTGATATCTACAGGAAAACACTTTACAAAATAAAATTTGACTAAAAACATAAATTGAAAACAATTTTATCCATCTTAAGTAAAATATGAATTGTGTAAAAGCAAAAAATCAAATTATAAAAATAGATTATATGAATTGCCAATGTATGCAAAATCGTTAATTTTGTTTAGAGAATTTGAACTAGATTTTATATGTAACATTTCCAAAATAGATCGTTTCCTGTAATTTGATTGTTTTTCCAAAATTTCTACATCTTCAAAAATAATTTTATGGTTGGTATCTCTAATATGTTCCGAAAGTGCACTTATTTGATTTGAATTTGAATTTCCCGAAGCACCACGTAAATGTTGAAAGAACCGCTCCCGCAAAAACTGTTTAGTTTGTCCGGTATAAATTAGGTTACAATCGTTACATTTAATCCTATAGACCAGATTAGATTCTTTCTTTAATGGTATCGGATCTTTTAATTTTGAAAACAAAATATCATTTAAACTCATAGCTGAACGACCAATAATTTTGAAATTATAATTTTTAAATAAATGTTTTAATTTTTCGAAAAGATTCTTTATGTAAGGTAAAGATAAATAATTTGTACTTTCAATTTCAGGATTTAATGTACAATTTTGATAACTTCTTTGTTTCCAAATCACTTTATTAATTAATTTTTTAGGATACTGATTATTTACCAAAGTGTTTTCCAAAAGTTTGAAATTGTTGTAATGAAATTTAGTATCGGACAATTTTAGAATTTTTTGAGTTAAAATTTTTATTGTATTAATTTTGTAAGAAATAGGAAGCCAAGAAATAAAATTTAGATAACGACCAGACCAGGTATTTTTATGGTACCAGTCAAAAGAAATTTTACCATCCGGTTCATGAATTAAAAGTAGATCTAAAAATGAAATTTTGTGGTCAATTTCTTTTTCAACAGTAAATTTTATTCTATTATCCAAAGAGTTAAATACATCCAGAAAAATTTCAATTTTGTCTTCAGGGATTGCCGTTATAATATCATCTACATAACGAAAATAAAATATCGATTGAAAATCCAAAGAGTTTAATCCCATTTTTTCCAAAAATTCCATCATTAAATTTGCGATTATGGGACTAATAGGAGAACCCATTGGAGAACCAAAAGTTTGTTTGTAAATTTTATTGCCAAAAGAAAAATCAGAATTATTCAAAACTATTTGCAATGCCGCCATAAATTGAACTTTAGTCAATTTAGTTTTTGAATTTTGTTTAATACTCCTCCAGTTATCTTTAATAATGTTAGTCACACGTCTATTATCAACATTAGTGAACAAAGACGTAACATCCAAAGAAACTAAAAGGTAATTTTGAGGAAGAGTAACATTCTGAATTTTTTGTTTGAAATCTTCCGAATTTAGAATATTTGAATTTGTATTACCAATACTAAATTTTAAAATATTACCCAAAAAAGACGATAAACTATGTGTTGGACCATTAATTGAACTGATTATTGGTCTATATGGAAAACCAGGTTTGTGGATTTTTGGTAATCCATATAATTTTGGAATTACCGAATTATATTTGGTTAACATTTTTCTAGTTTTTTCATCCACATTACCGGCATTTTTCCAATCTTTAACCATTGTGTTAATTGACTTCTGTATCGGAACTGTATTATCTTTTGGTAATTCTACATATGTTGTGTTATCGTTGAGTAAATTTTCCATTTTTGTAACATATTCAATTCGTGATGTTATAACAGTTACGTTACCTTTGTCCGCACGAGTTACCACAATATTTGGATTAGCTTTCAAAAATGATTTTGATTGTTTAACATAACTTAAAATACGATTTTCAAAAGGAGTTAATATATTTGAATTAGATTTATATTTAAAATTTGTCAAAATATTTATAAAACGGTTCCGAATAGTATAACGATCATTATCGTTCAAATTAAAAATTGCACTTTCGACATCCGAAATAATTTTGAAATACGGAACTGAATGGCCAATTGAAGGAGGACAAAATTTGTTTCCCAAACTTAAAATAATTTTGACATGAAAAGGAAGATCTATATTGGAGATGTTCACTAACCATTTATCAACAGTGTTCACTAAATTTCCAGACAATTCATTTAAACTATCTACTAAAATTTTATCAAATTTGATTTTTTGCCTTACCTTGATTTCATTAAAATGGTAAACGAAATATTCATTCGCCTTAATATAAAACACGCCAAACTCGTACACAGGAAGAACATCTTCAATTTGTTGACGGAGTGAATTCAAATAATTTTTTGTTTCTTCTACCGTTTTAATGGTTTCTTTAATTTCCTGGTTCATAATACCAAAAATGAATTTATTTTGAAGACGAAGGAAAACTTCATGATTTATATTGGACACGTTTTTTAATGACTTGGTCTTCGAAAATACTTTTTCTTTTCGGCAATTCAGCAAAAAATGTTGTTTGTTTATACATTTGGCCAGTTTTTTATTTTCATTTAAAAATGTTTTTAATAATTTTACGACGTTATAGCCATATTGCGAAATTATATTTTGAAAATATCTTTCGTTGTTTGACTGCACTGTCTCCATATTTCAACCCGGAGATTAAATAAATTAAATTGTTTTATGAGCTTATAAGTTTACAAAATTAAAATAACAGTTATTTAGCTCTTTTATTGTTTTTATTTATTAGTACTTAAGCTTTCGGAACCAAATAATAATTAAACAATAATTAAATTATTTTAATTTTGTAAACTTATAAGCTCATAAAACAATTTAATTTATAATTTTTATATTTGGGTGAAAATCGAATAAGTGAGGTGGATGACCAGGTTCATTACCCAGAAGTAAATGAATTGCAAATGGATTTTCCTATCGATTGCTGTATACTTTTACTTCATAAACCAATCCTCTAAAAGTTATTATGTCATCCAAGTTAGTTTATTTAAGCGATAATGCACTGGTAAATAATTAATATTTACTCCTTTAAAAGCTTTCGGATTTTTCGATCGATGACAAACGGTTTCAATTTGAAAATAAAATATAAAATAAAATATTTGCACCATCTTTTTCCAAGAAGTCCAGTTTCATCTAAATTAAATATATGTTCCTTCAAATAATTCTCCTTTTTAATTAGAACTAGTCGTCGAATTTATCATGAAAATCTACTGCAGCTGTATAATCAGCACTACTTATTCTCACATTTGGTAAATTCGATAGTTTCTTAAAATTTCGAAACCATCCATGGCTTGCAGTAAAAGTCTCATCATAGTCGTAGATTTCCTTTAAATTTTACATTTCGAGGAGACTGTGTGCTTTTGTTTCGATGATTGCGAGGGGAGTGAATGAATGAGCATGAATTTGTTTTCTAATCAAATCTTCCATCCAAATCTATAATAATTCTTCTATTTCTTGTATAGGTCCTTGCTTTTGTTTGGTAATAATTGTTAATTACAAAGATGCCGATTCCATAACTGCTTCTAAAATTCGAACTTTATTTTTTTAAATGTTGAATATGGTCGAATGAGACAATTTTAGAGCGCACGAGGTATGTCTTTTACTTGGGTGTACTAAGAAACCCCGGTTTCTTTTCTTCTAGTTCTTAAGTCTTGATTTTGAAAATAATATTTTTTTATTAATTCGAGCCGGCCGGACTAATAATATTTTAACATAAAAATAAGATATATTGCCCAAAAATTTTCTAGAAAAAACTAAGGCTGCGAAGTCAGAGGCGGCAAACATGTCGTACTGCGTGCCGCACATAGGAGAGGATTTTATTATATATAAATAATATTTTATATTTTCGCGTGGCTCGATTCAGCAAAATCGATGTCACGTTGGTGTACAATTTTCGTAGGAATTTTTGTAATGAGATCGCAAAAATTACCTTTGAAACTCGAAAGAGGTACGTTTTCGTCTCTGGTGAAGTCAGTCGGTGAAGAGATAGACCCACGGGTGGTCAGTTGTTTTTTTTTTTTAATTTTACAAGTTAATATTTACTTTTTTTAGTGTTTGTAAATTGTCTGGAAATTTTATGGAAAAATAAGTTCGTTTTAATTCAATTGTTTTTTTTTTGTGTGTTCTCAGTGGATTCAAAACAGAATTGTTATTGATTAAATTAAATTAAAGTACAGAACACAAAAAATAGTATTACACAATTAGGTCATTATGATAAAGAAAAACTTAACGTATGTCGAGATAAATTAAAAGTTTGAAATACTTGGACAAGAATATAAAAAAATATATAAAAACGAAGGTGTAAGAACTTCATATCTAAGAAATTTTCTTTAAAAGTGAAATTTTTGTCTAATAAATGAATTAAATCTAAATAGAAAGTGCAATAAATGAGTTTGGAATTCTGATTATAGTACGGTGTAAAATTTTGAAAAGCGTTTAACTAGGACCATTGGTGAGTATGGTGTAGTGTGACTAATTTTTTTATTATTGTGGCGAGGTCCCTTAGTTGCTTCTAGCAAAGCTGAGTCTTGCTAGAAGCGACAGCATCAAAAGTAACCCTGCCCATAGGCGGGACACTCTCTCTGTCTGCTAAGGACCTCCTCCACTTCTTTCTCCTACTAAAATTTTTTTTTTTTTGTGTTTTATTGTAATTTTTGCTTGTTCTTGCTTCTTAAGGTAACTATGTTGCCCTAAGAAGCAGGAAATAACAACCATGGGTGAAAACCCATTCCCGTGAAATGTGTAGGAACCGCCAGTTTTGGGTCCGATGACCCCCCCTTTTTCATTTTGATTTAAATTTTAGGTGGTCAATTGTAGGCCATCTTCCTGGCCATCATCTGTCTTTATATTATCGTGCGGTAATCTAGATCCCTTATTTCATCTAACCCCAAAAACCCACGACCACATCCCCTACAAGGCTTGTTTTATTTTTCGGGAATATTTTTAGTGTATAATACTCGTACTTTATTTTGGGGACTGATATTGTAATATTTTCGTTTTTCTTTATATGTTGTATTATGTTAATGTCGTAAAATATTGTAGTTTAGTTATGTTGTGTTGTAAATTTTAAATGTATTATAAAATGAATTATGCGCTAATATTATTATAAATGATATGGATTTTGAATAAATTTGTTTAGTTCAACTTTGATAATTGAGATTGTTGCATTCTATAATAGAATGCTTTAAATGAAATTTAATGTGGTATGGTATGATGCAATTGGGTATAATATAATAAAATGAAATAAGATTTAATTTATAATGTTAAATTCTTACCTGGTTATACTTGAATTTGAGATGGTGATGATTGTTCTGCGTTAGTAAAGATAAATACGCTATGTTTCACTATTTAAGTCAAAACGCAATTGATTTATTGGATTAACTGTTATTGTAATTTATAATTTTGATAGAATAACTCAGATATAATAAAATTTTGCTTAAGTTTAGTAATTTTATAAATTTATCGATTTATATTCTTAACTTGCACTAATTAAATTTTGATTTTGGTATATAAAATTTTAGATTATACACAATATATATTACTTGCACATATTATTAGAGAACACTTTTAGGTTTTAACTTAAACTAATTTAATATGAATTTGGTATACGAGAACTTTATTTGTAAAATTTTAGATTGCACACAATATATATTACTTGCACATATATATTTTACATTAATTAGAGAACACCTTTAGGTTTTAACTTAAGCTAATTTAATATGAATTTGGTATATGAAACTTTATTTGTAAAATTTTAGATTACACACAATATATATTACTTGCATATATATATTTTACATTAATTAGAGAACACTTTTAGGTTTTAACTTAAACTAATTTAATATGAATTTGGTATATGAAAACTTTATTTGTAAAATTTTAGATTATACACAGAATAAACATTATTTGAACTTTTGCTTGAAATAATTTAATTTTAATTTTGTTTATTGATAAAAGCACAATTTTTGATTGACCGTTTTTGATTGACCGTTTTCGAATGATTGTTTACGATTGATTCTTTTCGATTTACTGTTTTTGATTGACTCGAATTTTGTGTTTTTTGGCTTTTATATTGTTGCCTATTTTCTTTTTTTTTTTTGCTTTGAAAAATGGTGTCGAGTGGAAATTTTCCATTCGTAAAATTATATGAAATTGCTTATTAGTAGTAAATTTTGGGTCAAATTATTAAATTGATTTTTAGGTCGTAAAATTATTTATTTTAATTTCCGTGAAATTGCATTTTGTTTTTGTGGTTTAGTTTTAATTAAATTTTGTAATTTTGTTATTTTTATGTGCACGTGTTTTTTAGTTGCGTGTGAAAATGTTTTTAGATGATTGTGTGGGAAGGTTTTTTATGTTTGTTTTTTATGATTCTACAACACCTTCCCTGTTTGAATGAGCTAAAATTTTGAGGTTGTTGAGAAAATTTTAGTTAACGTGATATATGTGTATATGGTTTACTGTTCGTCGTTTTGGTCTGTTGATTTGGAGTTTGTCTGTTCCGTTTTCGGGGGTTTCATTGTTCTATCCAATTGTTCTATCCAATTTTGGTGTTGTATGTTGACTTTTACTTCTTGTTAGGTTATTTTACGTTTCTGTTGTTGTTAAGGTTTTGATTTTATTTGTAGTTCCATACGTTTTCGTCGTGTGTTGTAGGTTATTGCTCTCGTTTCTGTTATGTGTGGAAGTCTTATGTGATTGTGTCGTATTTCTTGTGGATTTTTGTTCCGGTTTGCCCTTGTGTCGCGTGCTGTTTTATATGTTTTTGTTGTATAACCTGACCTACGGTGTTACTATTTATTTACATATATCATATTACGTTTTCTTTTTAGCCTTGAACGAATTTTATTTTGAATGAGTGCAATTTTGTATTGTATTATCTTTTTCTTTTTCTTTTGTTTTGCAATTTCACGTTTTGTTTATAAAAAAGTATTTTTTTTTTTTTTTTTTTTTTTTTTTGTGTGTGGTGTCATGTTATTGTTGTTAAAAAAAATTTTTTGTATGTAAATTGTGTGAACATTTTTTATTTATATAAAATTTTAATTGTATGTGTGTAATTATGGTGAGGCCATTTTTGTTTTTTCTTATATACTATCTCTATTTATGTGTGTGTTTCTCTTTTGTATGATATGTTAATTTTACTATGAAAAATTTTTGAATTAATTTTTGTTTTGTGTGTAAATGAAATATGCGATTTTCATGTATGATGGTATATACTTTAGTATTTTAATTCATGTCTTTTCTTTGATATTTATATGGTTAAAAGAGAGGTTTTTTTTTTTTTTTTTTGTTATTTTCTAGTGTGTTTTATATTTATAGAAATCCTTATTGGTTTAATATTCTAATATAGTAAAAATTGTTTATATTCTTATGTTTTAGTCTCTAATTTTTTTATTTGTTATTAATTTTAGGTTTTTGCCTTTTTTGAAGACTATGCTTATGCTAGGTTTATAATTAGTGTAAAGTTTTCTTTTAAAATTATGGTTAATTGCTTATCTAATGATTTTGTGTTCATAGTTTGTTCTTCCTTGAGTGTTAGTTTTGACATAGGTTCATAGAAGAAAAAACTATTTGTTTTTGAGATGAGTTTAGAATTCGTCCATCTCTAATCTTTTCATTTTATTTTCGTCCCATGTTGGCTTACTTGTCTGTGTACTAGTCTCGCATATCCATGGCCATTTTGTTGTGTTATGCGTCTGCACGGTAATGATAATTGTATCTATTATGTTTAGTAATTTCTTAGTCCTGGTCCTGTAAAATTTATTTAAGAATTTAAGTTAATTTTAGTTTTGTTTAAGTAATCTGTTGTTATGGACTTTTATGAACTTTCTGTTGATTTCTATGGTAGTATTTACAGGTGAATTTATTTCTATAACTTTGTATGGGCCTAACCATAAGGCATCTTGTTTTGTTCGTCTGTTCTCGTTTTTTAGCCAGACTAAGTCGTTCGGTTCGAGAGTCAATGGTTTTGTTGATTTGTCATATTGTGTCTTGACTTGTATTTTTTTGCTAATGATTTTTTCTCGGGCTATTGCGTGTGCGACCCTTAGTCTTGCTTTCAGTTCGTTAACATAGTCATCGTAATTGTATGTCGGTTCTGGGTCTTTCTGTACTGCGCTGGGGATTAATGCTGGTCGTCCGTAAACTAATTCGTAGGGGGTAAAGTTTGTTGAACAGTGTGGTGTAGTGTTATACACAAATATTGCGTAGTGGCACATTTCGTCCCAGTTGTTTCGGTCGAGGTTGGTGAAGGATCTTAAATATTCTTTCAATGTGTTGTGCGACTTTTCAAGTGCACCGTTTGTTTCGGGGTGATATGCAGTGGTTGTTAAATGTTTTAATTTTAGAAGTTTGCAGAGTTCTTTAAATGTGTTACTCATGAAATTACTGCCTTGATCTGTTAATATTTTTTCGGGGATTCCGTATTTTGTGATATATTGCTCACATAGTGCTCTTGCTACTGTGTTAGCATTCTGGTTTGGTATAGGAATGGCGCCTGAGAATTTGGATAAGTCGTCTTGAAAAGTGAGTAGATAATTATTTGAATTTTCCGTGGTTGGAAGAGGGCCAACAATATCGAAAGCTACGCGTTGGAAGGGGTGTTCTGATGTGTCAGTCAATTGTAGTGGTACTTTTGTCTTTCTGTGGGTTTTATTTCGTTTGCATGTGTGGCAGTTTCTAATGAATTTGTTGATGTCTAGTAACATTTTCGGCCAATAGTATAGCATTCTGATGCGTTTGTATGTGCGCCATGTGCCTGCATGACCGCCTAGAGGTAGATTGTGATATTCGTCTAAAATTTGTTGTCTTTTTCTTATGTCTGTCACGATTTCTATTTTGTTATTTCTTAAGTTATTTGAATCCAGATTTTGAGTGAATTCTGTTCGTGCTAGTGTGGTTGTATTGTTCGTTAAATTTTGTTTTCGGTTCTGTGGTTTTGCGCAATTTGGAGGTGTGTTTGTGTTATTAGAGTTTGTAGAATCTGTCTGGGGATGGTGGACTGGATTTGGATTTGTATCGGGTGTTGTGTCTAGTTGGGTTTTGGCTTGTGCTCTTGTGACTGCTGAAATTTGGTTTTGTTGTTTGATTCTGCTGAGTGCGTCTGCGTTTGTGTTGGCTTTACCAGATTTGTGTATAATTTCGAAATTATACTCGGATAATTTTAGATTCCATTTTAGAATTCTGTTCGGTATTTTTGTTAGATTTCCCGTAAGTGGTTTATGGTCAGTTATTATTGTAAATTTTTTACCGTAAAGATATGGTCTGAAATTATTTACTGCCCAATAGATAGCTAACATTTCTTTTTCAATTGTGCTGTAATTTCTTTCTGATTTGCCTAATGCTCTGCTGGCATAGGCTACTGGAAACTCTGTTTGGTTTTGGATTTGTGAAAGGATGGCTCCTAAACTGTAGTCACTTGCGTCCGTCGTGAGAGTGAAGGGTTTATTCATGTCAGGGTACTTAAGAATGGGGGGTTTTATCAATAGATTTTTTAGTGTGGATAGGGCTGTTTTACAATCTTCTGAAAAAATGAATTGAGTACCTTTTCTGGTTAGTTTTGTGAGTGGTTCGGCGATTTCGGAGAATTTCGGTATAAAGCGACGGTAGTAATTTGCGAGACCTAGAAAAGATTGTGTCTCTCTTATATTTTTAGGTTCTGGAAAATTTTGGACTGCTTCTACAGTCGATGGATTGGGTTTAATTCCTTCTGGGGTTATGAGATGGCCCAAGAATGTTATTTCTTTCCTTAGGAATTGACATTTTGTGCATTGTAGTTTTAAGTTGTTTTCTCTGCAAATTTGGAAAATTTCTAGAAGTTTGTTATTGTGATCTTTTAAATTTTTGCCGTAGATAATTACATCATCTAGGTATATGAAACCTTTTAAACCTTGAAATCCTCTTAGGACGTGGTTTATTGTTCTTTGGAAAGTGGCTTGTGAATTTTTGAGACCGAAGGGCATTCTATTGAATTCAAAATGACCGTAATCTGTGCTGAAGGCTGTTTTATGTGCATCGTTGGGGTTCATTTCTATTTGATGATAACCGCTAGCCATATCTAGCGTTGAAAAATATTGCGCATGACCGAGTTGGTCTAAGATGTCATTAATGTTGGGTAAAGGGAAGGAATCGCCAATTGTGATCTCGTTTAGTTTACGGAAGTCAACGACTACGCGCCATTTGGGCTTGCCGTCGTTTCCTGGTTTTTTGGGGACAGCTAGGAGTGGACTATTGAAGGGACTGGTACTGGGTTGTATTTTTCCGTCGTCTAACATTTCTTGCACTTGTCTGTTGATTTCATCGCGATGCATTTGTGGAAGTCTGTAGCGTTGGACATGGATGGGTTTGGAATCTGTGTACAGGTTTATGTTGTGTTGGACACCTTTTATAGTGGTTAATTTGTCTCCTTCTAGGAAGAAAATGTCTTGATATTGTAGGCATAATTCTAATATTGTCATATTTTCTTCTGTATTATTATTTGTATCTAGATTGTTTGTTATCGTTTTAATAATCTGGTCTTGTCGTGAAGGATAGTCTATTGTTTGTCCCGTGTGGTAATACTGTATGTCTTTCGGTAGCGTTTCTAAGATTGGTTTAAAGTCGGATATTTCGCTATCTTGTGGTAGCGTGTTTGCTATCATGATTTTTGCTTTGTAATTGATTGGTTGTATTAATGTGTGTGGAATAAATATCCCTGGTTTTATTTCAGTTGCTGTGCAAATTGTCGGTTCGTTTGTGGATGTTTGTATTTCGATAATTGTTTCACTTCTAGCTGGTAGAATTATATTATAATTAGTTCTGTTTGAAAATTTGATTAAATGTTCGTTGATTTTAATATTATTCGTACTGTAGAGTATGTCTACTTTAAATTTGTCAAAGAAGTCTCTTCCTACTATTCCGTCTTCGAGAATTTGGAAATCGTTCGGTACTGTGTGGAATTTGTGTTGTATTTTTAGTTCATCGTTTAATTGTAGTGTTAGTGTTAGTGATCCGTTTGTTCTTACTGTGCCTGTTCCAATGCCTGATAGTGTTAGTGTGTCTAGTTTGTTAACTTCGTCCGTATTGATGTGTTTCTGTTTGATGATTGATACGTCTGCGCCTGAATCTATTAATAAATTCGGTCTTGTTTTTTGGTTTATAAGAGGGGATATAGTGTCTCTGTTCGTCTTGTATTTGGATAATAAATTTATTAACGTGGATTTCTCTGGGTAGAGTAGGTTTTTTAAGCTGTTGTGGTCAGTTTCGTCTAGTTCTTGTTCTAGGAAGTTTGTTTTAATTTGATTTGGTTGTTTTCGTTTCGTGGTAGGGGATTTGTGACTTTGTTCAATTATAAAAGTTTGTTTGATGTGGTTTGATTTACGTGTGGACGTGTGTTTGATATTTTTGTTGTTCGAAAGTTTGTAGAGTATGTTTTTATTATGTGATAAATTTCGTTTTATGTTTGATAGTATGTTCTGTTTGATAGTCGTTATTTGTTGCTTGATCTTAGATAATTGTGTTTTCGCTACGTTATGGTATTTTGAGAATTTAGTAGAAAGGTATAGGATTATGATGTGTATTACTAAAAATATGTTGTCAATCTGTAAGTTTGCTGTTTCTTGGATGATGTCGTCGTCGTCTGTTTGTATTTCGTGTAATTCTAATGTTGGAGCGTCTTGACTTGAATGATTGTTTTCTGTTTGTTTGTTTGTGTCATGAGCGTCTGGGCTCTTTTTCTTATTTACTAAAATTTCTGTGGGAGCGTCTGGGTTCGATTTCTTATATACTACTTGTTTAATGGGAGCGTCTGGGCTCGATTTCTTATATACTACTTGTTTGATGGGAGCGTCTGGGCTCGTCCGTTTGTTTGTTAATGATTTAAGAGGAGCGTCTGGGCTCTTTTGTTTATTTATTAGAATAGAGTGAGCGTCTTGGCTCGTATGATTGAAATGATTTAGGTACATTTCTGGAATGATACCCATTTGGAGAGAGTAGTTTTGGTTTTCGTTTTGTTCGTTGTATGTTTGGTTTGTTTGATTTTGATCCGGTGGCAGTGGCTCTCCTACAGCTGGTCGGATCGGCTGGAGTTTCCCTGCTGAGGTTGTTGTGGTGTGTTATAATTGGTTTGTGCTTGTTGCGGGTATAATGTGTTTATTTTCATTTTGTTGAATGTGTCAGTCAACATGTTGGTGTCGGGTGGTGTGTGCTGGTTGTTTTGATTCATCTGTTGGTTTGGCTGTCTGTTGAAGAATTTATTACGGCATTCTTCGAAGGTGTGTCCCGTCGTGACTTTACAGTGTGAACAATATTTCGGTATAAAATTGCTCCTGCGTTGATTTGGTTGATATTGTTGCTGACTGTTTGCTGTTGTGAATTGATTCTGAGTTTGTTGTTGTTGATTGTGATTGAATTTGGGGATGAATTGTGGTATGTTTTGTGTTAACGGTACTTGCTGGTTTGATGTTTTATCTTGATATTGTTGGTATGCCTGTTGTGGTTGTGTTATTCTGTTAAATTGTTCTTGCGTAGGTACATTATAGTGTGTGTTCGGTGGTTGTCTAGCTGTGTTGTAGTTTCTCTGGTAGTTCATGTTGTGTGTGTAGTATGGTTGTGACCTGTTTGTTTTTTCGTGGTTCAATCTCGTGCGGCATACATCCCAGGTGTGGTTCATTTTTTGGCAATAGTTACAGATGATCGGTGGTCTTCCGTATGTGTTCTGTTGTTGATTTGTTGGCGTAAATGGTATAAGTGCTTGTTTCGTTGTATCTGGCGTTGTCTCTGTTGTGCATGCTAGCATTTTCTCAATGATTTCTGCTTCATCTATTATCTGATTGACGTTTGTGGCTTTTATCGTGGCAATTTTTTCTTTTAGTATTAAGTTGTTTAGACCTCGTTTAAATAGCTGCACTGATGTTGTGTCTAGATGTTGAGAGTAAGTGTTATCGATGTTGTTGGTGTTATATTTAGTTTTGTACCCGTTTTTATACTGTTCTAGCGCCTCTAGAAGTCTGTAGCCGTAGTTTCTTATGCTTTCGCCGTACGTTTGTTTTATGTTACTGAATCTTCTTTCCAGTTCGTCCAACGAATGTAGTTCTGTGTACATGTTGCTTAATACTTCTTTTATTTCTGTATAGGTTTGTATGTTTCGGTGAGTGATTCTCATGTAGGCGTCTCCTGTCAGTCTTAGTTTGATCAATCGATCGAATATTTTTTGTTCTTGTTCTGTAGTGAGGGTTTCGTAGATACTGTCGGCGGTATCTAGGAATCTCGTTAGGTTATGTGCTTGGTGTTTTGTGTTGTCTCCGTTGAATTCTGGTACGAAACTTGCGATGCTCTGTTGAATTTTTTGCTGGTCCATCTTTGTGTTTGTTGTGTGTTTGTTTGTGTCTTCGAAATTTGTGATTTGGGGCTTCTGTGTTGCCTGGGTGTCTTTTTTGGATTGTTTTTCTGTTGGGATTTTAGCTTGTTCGTTTGTGGTTTGTGGTGTTTGAATTTTTTCTTTGTTGACTGGGATACTTGGGTGATTTTTGATGCTCGAGTGTAGCTCGTTAGGCTCTGATTTTATTCTGAGCCTCTCACTTGCTCGAATCGGTGATCTTGAAGTTTTGCCTGATTTCTTTTCGAATGGCGAGGGTTTGTTATTGCTCATAAAGTGATTTGTTTGTATTTACACTTCACTTTATTAAGAAAAAAAAAATTTGTTTTGTTGGATATAAATTGGTTTGTGATTTGGTAGAGAACGGCCCTTTTGGGTATTAAAATACGTTGGACTTCCGACCTTGGGATTTCTTTATTAAAAATTTGTGGACTGGGGAATCACGACTAGGGTGTGTACGATTTGTACATGTTATAGTGGGGCAGCGACGCAATTAGGAAAGTGTTTTTTAGTTTTCGGCGTTCGAAAACTGGGATTTTTCAACCCTTTAGTTGCTGTAAATGTATATCGTCGTGTGTTTTTCTTTTCCTTAACTATCGCTTAAGGTTCGAATAACTACAGCGCCAATGTTTTATTTTTCGGGTGTATTTTTAGTGTATAATACTCGTACTTTATTTTGGGGACTGATATTGTAATATTTTCGTTTTTCTTTATATGTTGTATTATGTTAATGTCGTAAAATATTGTAGTTTAGTTATGTTGTGTTGTAAATTTTAAATGTATTATAAAATGAATTATGCGCTAATATTATTATAAATGATATGGATTTTGAATAAATTTGTTTAGTTCAACTTTGATAATTGAGATTGTTGCATTCTATAATAGAATGCTTTAAATGAAATTTAATGTGGTATGGTATGATGCAATTGGGTATAATATAATAAAATGAAATAAGATTTAATTTATAATGTTAAATTCTTACCTGGTTATACTTGAATTTGAGATGGTGATGATTGTTCTGCGTTAGTAAAGATAAATACGCTATGTTTCACTATTTAAGTCAAAACGCAATTGATTTATTGGATTAACTGTTATTGTAATTTATAATTTTGATAGAATAACTCAGATATAATAAAATTTTGCTTAAGTTTAGTAATTTTATAAATTTATCGATTTATATTCTTAACTTGCACTAATTAAATTTTGATTTTGGTATATAAAATTTTAGATTATACACAATATATATTACTTGCACATATTATTAGAGAACACTTTTAGGTTTTAACTTAAACTAATTTAATATGAATTTGGTATACGAGAACTTTATTTGTAAAATTTTAGATTGCACACAATATATATTACTTGCACATATATATTTTACATTAATTAGAGAACACCTTTAGGTTTTAACTTAAGCTAATTTAATATGAATTTGGTATATGAAACTTTATTTGTAAAATTTTAGATTACACACAATATATATTACTTGCATATATATATTTTACATTAATTAGAGAACACTTTTAGGTTTTAACTTAAACTAATTTAATATGAATTTGGTATATGAAAACTTTATTTGTAAAATTTTAGATTATACACAGAATAAACATTATTTGAACTTTTGCTTGAAATAATTTAATTTTAATTTTGTTTATTGATAAAAGCACAATTTTTGATTGACCGTTTTTGATTGACCGTTTTCGAATGATTGTTTACGATTGATTCTTTTCGATTTACTGTTTTTGATTGACTCGAATTTTGTGTTTTTTGGCTTTTATATTGTTGCCTATTTTCTTTTTTTTTTTTGCTTTGAAAAATGGTGTCGAGTGGAAATTTTCCATTCGTAAAATTATATGAAATTGCTTATTAGTAGTAAATTTTGGGTCAAATTATTAAATTGATTTTTAGGTCGTAAAATTATTTATTTTAATTTCCGTGAAATTGCATTTTGTTTTTGTGGTTTAGTTTTAATTAAATTTTGTAATTTTGTTATTTTTATGTGCACGTGTTTTTTTAGTTGCGTGTGAAAATGTTTTTAGATGATTGTGTGGGAAGGTTTTTTATGTTTGTTTTTTATGATTCTACAACAGGCTGAGCTGCAGGAAACCAAGCCGCACATGGGGCTAGGGCATGAAATGGGGACAATTTCTTTAACGATAGGGTATACTGTCGTAAGACGGTAAACTTTTATCGTTACAATTGCACCATTTTGTTTTGCAAGATGTTGTACTTGCAATAATTTCAACCCCAACTCCATCGCACGTGACGAATTTCAACAACGATTAAGAAAAGGCCTAGTTCCATCTCAATTGACTGCTTTATGGAAAATCATTTAAGAATCCCATTTCCATCGCATTTATTGAATTTCAATAAAATTATTAGGAAATGGCCAAATTCCATCCGTATTAGCCATTTTCTAGAAATTTATCGCAAACACATTTTTGAAGTTTGTCAAAAAAGAGTAACATGTGGGAATGTCAAATTTTAAAAATTCAAACCGGGATTTCCTAAAAATGTTTAAAATTTTTTTTTTTATCAAAACCGGGATTAGAAAATCGGGATTTTGAAAATCAGTATTTTATGTTTATGTTTCATTTCGTTGTATTTTTTGTTCTTTCACTGTTACCGGACATTTAGAGTTTTTAAAATTATTCAGTTTAAAAATGAAACCCGACTCAACAAAATAGGAAACTAGAACCGTATACCAATACATATTATACTGAACTGAAATGATTTGTATTTTAGGCTTATGTATAACATATTCCCCAAAATCTGCCAACAAGTTTTGTCGGTCCACGTGTCAAACACTCTGTATATAAAAAACCGGGAGGAATACCTCTATTTTTTATAGTAATTGTAATACACAAAATTTAGAAATTAGAAATTTGCATGAAGATTCTCTTGTACTTGTAAAATACAATAATTGTAAAATCCAAACTAGGTTAGAAATTACAATAGGTTCTATTAACAAAATTGTAAACAGTAAAGTAGGGGACAAGTTGGAACTATACACAATAATGCAAACGATACTTTTTTCAAATTCAAACCGCCGAAGCACACTCGCCTTAGACGTTGGGACAATCTGGGCACAACCTGGAAATGGTTAGCAGATAGTCTGGATGCTCAGACCCGCAAACAATCAATACAACTATGAATGAGTTGATAAACGAAAATAATAATCAATTTCGGATAAATAATAAAGCTCCATTCAGTACTTCAATCGCCAACCGAATGGCATTGTCCGAATTAGAATCGTTCTTAATAATAATTTATATTGATACAATTAACTCAGTATTAGAGGACACTCAAGATGCAATCACCTTAATCAACAAACCTTTCAGAAGAAATATTATTTGTCCAAGCTAGGCGTCCGACTAGGTAAAGAAAACGTTCAATATGCGTACTAGTTGAGGATCCATCAAACATAATATGCCATTTCTGTATTTCAATGTTAAGCCCTGACATTCGATCTTTCGATCACGGATGTGCTAAAATGTTAGCAACAAGAATTTCATTGTTTAATGCAACTCCTTTCTATTTCAAATCGTCATAATTTCGTAGCTCGGCTCTTCCGCCAACGAAAATATTTTATACCTAGGTTTACAAACCTAGGTTTATTTACAATATTTATTTATTTATTTAATGTTTATATATTATACATATATATATACTTGTATATAATAACGATATATTTTCACCATTCATTTTAATTAGAGAAAATATTTTTATTTATGTAAGGCGTGGATTCCACAGCTGATTCCTTTGTTTATTGGTTTCATTTTGGTCTATATGTATTATGTATCAAAAGTATTTAAATTTAAACTTGCGTAATCAAAAAGGTGTATAGTTTTATTGAGAAACAAAGTCGATACTTTCGTCACCGTAGACCACAACACAACCTTTGCTGCTGCCGCACATGCAAAATTAGTTCTTTTTATCTAAATACCACATATATCAAGCCCGTTACATACTTGAGCGATGTTTCTTTAGCGAAGTGAGGTATGTTTTGAGATCACAGGTTGTCGGATTGCTTTGCAAGGCCGAAATAAATGATTAGATCAAGCCACTCGTGTGCCCTGATTTATTTTAAACTACGATACGACGAGAAGCTTTTATTTTTTTCCCAATCTTGCCAGGTGAATTATATGCAATTATCAATTCGCTTAAAAATAATTCATCGCCTGGATTAGATGATGATTCGAATATATTAGTGAAGAAGATGCCTTGTTATCTTGTAGATGTCTTAAGTTTCATCATGAATTTAAGTGTCAATACTGGAAGTTATCCGTTAGCCCTAAAGCGAGCTGTATTGTTATCTCAATTTGAAAAAAAAAAATGATAAATCGAGTGTAGACAACTACCGACTAATATCGCTTCTTTCCATTTTTTCCAAAATCTTTGAAAAGGCCATGAAAAGTAAGATGGTACATTTTCTGAATAAAAATAATTTGCTGTCTCCGCTGCAATTCGGGTTTAAGAAAAATAAGAACACGTAACAAGCTATCTTAATATTTCTGGATCAAATGAGTGCGAGCATGTAGGGCTTAAGTCATCTGGCCTGTTTGTCCATATGACAAACGCTTTTGATAGAGTAGACCATGCGATTCTCTTAAATACACTGTATAGTTTTGGCTTCCGTGGAATGACCTATAGCTGGCTTTGTAGCTACCTATCTGTACGTGTTAATCACCAACTAAGCGGAGAACTGCCATTTAAGTCAGGAGTTCCTCAAGGATCGGTGTTGGGGCCCCTGTTCTTCCTTGTTTAGGTGCGAATGGAATTTTCCGACGCCCTTTTGCAGGCTCCCACACCGCTTTCGCTGACGACTTTTCGTTTGTGTACTCTGGTTCAAGAAAACAGGTTAACATATCAGGGTTTAGATTTACCGGCGGAATGGCTTAAAGCTTACAACTTACTTTTGAGTGAGAAAACTAAATATAGTATATTTTAGGGATAGCCAGAAACTACCTGATGCTCTTTCTTACCACGGTTTTGGCTGTAACAAAGCTCAGACATGCAATTCGACTGGCCATTTTAAAATTAGTGTAGTAAAAGAAATCAGATATTTAGGTATTTTGATTGGTACAAATCTAAACTGGAAGGCCCACATTGAAGACTTGAAACATAAACTATTATTAGTATCCAAGAAGATGTACGTCTTACGCCTCTTTTGTCCGTTATACTTACGAAGGTTAGTTTATTATGCCTTAGTTGATTGTATTCTTCTCTACGGGGTGACATGCTGGGGTAGTGGCTGTAAAACATTAATGAATTCTCTTGTGGTTCTACGCAGAAACATATTATTCGGTTAATGACTTATCATGATGCGCTATTTCCTTCTTGGCCAATGTTTCGGGCTCTTGACATCCTGCAACTGAGGCACATGTTTATCTTCAAGGTCTTAAAGGTTTTCAATACTATAAGTGGAAATAACTTTGTCACTTGTTGTGGCTATACGGTCTTCGATTGAACTCGCAAACTGGAGGTTAGATTTTCGTAGACATTTCTTCAATGTGGTTTCATCCATCATCTTCAATAATTTACCGATTGAAATTAGAATGTCTGGGAGCTTCTCTGTCTTCTCTAAAGCTCACAAATAATATTTAACTGCAACGCAAGACGTAGAAAAATTATTCTCAATCCAAGTATAAAAACATTTTATTTAGTTGTAAGTAGTAAAAGTCAATTAGTAAAACGTTGTGACAATTCTAATAAATGATCAAATATTGTACACAAAAGTTTTAATTTCAAGAGGTTGAGAGAGTTACATTTTTTGTAAAAAATATAATTTTTACGTTAAAAGAAAAACGTTACCCATTTGTCTAGTATAATACTACGTATTGTTGCGTTAGTGTAGAACTTTCTTGAAATCGAAAACTAACTAAACTTAAATTTTAACTTCAAAATTTATTGAAAAAAAAAACACTTGGGACCAACAAAAAATATACTGAGTGTCCGAGAAGTGGAAGATCCAATGAAGCAGGAAGATAGGTGACCTCATTTCCAAAAAAACAGCCAAGTAAACATATTTTCAAATAGCAATTTTTGTGTTTTTTAGTGAAATTGCATGCGCACCCACCAAAAAATTATTAAAAAAAACCAAGAGTTCTTTTGTTTAACTTTCTTTTTAATCGATCTAGAAGAGTGTGCCTTTCCAATAAAATCATTTATTTAGGCTGCATTATCTTCTGTCAAATAAAAACTATGGTTTTGTAAAGTGTTTTTCTTTCTCAAAATTTTTGTTAATGTTTAAGTGAGGCCAGCGGAAAACAATGTACTACAGAAAGTTGATCCACTATCAGAATCAGAAAAATATGCGACACAAATGCACATTTTGAAATGGTGTCACACGCCGAGGCCGAGCTATTCACAACAGAATGTTTTTTATCATTTTTTTAACAAAGTAAGTCGTGTTTATTAAAAAATGTTCTTAACAAAATTTAGAGTCCTAAAATAGATGCTTTGTCAGAAATAAAGCAAATTGAACTAAAGGATTTTTGTTTTATTAATTTAAATATTATTATAAGTGTTCGAAATGTCTATACCATTCGTCAAAATACATAATTTACCGACCAAACGGCACAGTGGTTAAAGCTTTGGCGTTTGGATCGGGAGATACCGGGTTCGAATGCCGATAGGGACAGGATGCAGAAGGGATTTTTTTAATCATTTGATTACGTTCGATGATGGAAATGAACCCAACTATATGACCCCTTGTCGGAGTGCACAACTCATGGGCCGACCCATCTTCCATGTCAGTGTTGTAGGCTGGCATGGAGCTTTGCAATATGCAGATGGTTCTACGTAAATCGGACTTATATCAGTAGTATCAGTTCTCGATTTGGCAGTCGGACGCAGATTAAAAACATAAAAAAAATAAAAATACATAATCGGAAACGCCGTATAAAATTTTGCTTAATCCGTTGAAACGCACGTTCGTTATTTTTAATGCAAATTTACGCCTCGATTATATGAAATCTCCTGCTTGGTTCGGTTTACTCTTTCATAAACAAGCTCTTTATAATAAGCACACAGAAAACAGGCTGAAAGATTTAGGTCAGAAGACAATGGTGGCCATTTAATGGACCCTACCTTCTTTCTAATCTAGCGATTTGGCTAATTTTGTGTGGACTATTCCCGCCCACATGTTCACTCCAAATTGGAGTTGAAACTGCCTACGCACTATTTTTAGATTTACGCGAGCCCAATAGTGCAAACTATGGTTATTGAATATCCCCTCCTTTTAAAACATGTTTCGTCACTCTATAAAATGATGTTAATAAATTACGAATTTTCTTGTCATCGACACAGGGTTTCTTGACGAAGTTGTACCCTTTTTTCATGGTCAGCAGGTAAAAGGCCGTGTACACGTTGTACATGGTAAGGGTGCAACTGGTTTCTTTTTAAAATACGATGCAACGTGGAACGTGGCTCTACCGCACGTCTTGATAAATAACGAACACTTATAGATGGGTCATCTGTCAATATTCTAATTACTGTATCTTCGTCTATATCAAGTTGACCGGCTGTTTCATCTCTTCTCCGGTGACCAGGGACTTCGCCTTCATTGTACATTTGATGTACGTTTTGAAATACTCTGTAATCGAAAAAGCGTTCCCGATTTGGATATCGGCCTTGCCAATACATAAACCATAAATGAAATGCATTTCTGCATATTCGCGGTGCTATCAATTGTTATTAACATTTTAAATATAAACGTTCGAGTATGTATGGAGTTACTAATATGAATTACACCATGTATTTCTTTTTATACCACCAATTTTGTTTAATTTGGGCGACCAGATTTACTTAAAAAAAATTAACATACTTAATACTAATGTTTACCGATGTATTCATTGTTTAATTTCCGACAAAGCATTTATTTTGGAACTGGAACATTTGTTAAGTGCATTTTTTAAATAAACACGACTTACGTAAACATCAACAACAAATTTTCAGAAACAAAAAGACTTTACAAAACTATTGTTTTTATAGCAGCTTACAATAATGGTTTTATTTGAAAGTCACACTCTTCTAGATCGGATTAAAAAAGAAAATTAAACAAAAGAACTCTGGGTTTTTTTAAATTAATTTTTTAGTGGATGCGCATGCGATTTCACTAAAAAGCAGGAAAAGTGTAAAAACATTTGCACCATCAACAATTCGAAAAAACTTTCCTTGGCTGTTTTTGTTGGAAATGAACTCCCCATCACTCTGTTTCGTTCGATCATCCACTTCTGGGACTCCCTGTATATTCTACATTGTCTACGAATTGTCAGCGTATTATGCCATTTTTCATATTTTCAGCGTATTATGCCAATTCTCTACACTATTTTCGACACTGTGGACAATTCCGAAATATGCGTAAATGGATAGCACCGGCGTGAATTGGACTTGATTTGAAGAAATCTAAGGTCTTTAATGGGATAACCTAATGGAAGTAACCATGCGTTTCTTTTGATATTCAATTTATAATGCTTCCAAATGTGATTTTCCTCAGCCAAAATTACTATGTCGATAGACAAAATATAATTAAATACGATAGTATTAGTAATAGTTGAAGATAACATTTTTTTCATAAAAATGGCCGCTTGATTTTTTAATTATTTGGCGTGACATAATGATCTCCTATTTCAACGACAAGTGTAGCAATAAAATATATTAAGTATAAGTGACCTATTTTGTTATGAGAAGTCAGGAATTGTTGAAACTCTTGCTTCGTTAAGACTACGTTAATGCATTTACAATCCAGATATTTCATCATCTAATCCTGATTTAAGTTTTTTCAAACGAATAATCAAAAATAATTGACGTGATTATGTCAGAACGATCTCATTTTGGACAACCTAATTATAAAACAGTAATCTGGTTTGGACTTATAATTTTATGATAGTTATGAGTACCCACACCATATGTTTCTCTTGAGTAAAATTAAAACTGCTGAACTTAAATTAATATCAGTATATATTATTCTAAAATCTCCAGTTTTTTGTATATGCATGTCTGTGCAATGTATGTATTAGATAAATTAAAAACTTAATTGGCATCTGTGTTGAACATCCGTCTTTCAAACTTATTATTTTAAAAACCAATCCACAATCATCTGTATTCAAAACAAACAGATATCGACATCCGGTTTTTTATTTCCCATCAGTCTTTCTGGAGAAATCAACCAGACAATAAATTTTTTATACAGCTTCTGTATATCAGAAAATTCAATAAGTCATTGAGATTCTGCTTAATCTTTTACATCTTTAGTTTTACAATATTTTTATTTTGTAACTTTTTAAAACTTTGCACAACTTTCGTATAACAAACAAAATAGATATCAAGATAACTATATAACAACCGACCTAACCAAACGATTTATTATTTTTAAAGAATGCACAATGTTTAGTGAAGTAAAACATTAAGAAAAGCACAAGACAAGAAAAAGAAATTTCGTTCTACTGTGTAAAAGCACACAAATGTACTTTAGAAAATCGTTTGTACATCTTATACTCGTATATACAAAATCAACAGCAACAACAGCGCACAATGTAAATTTATGAGCTTTTATTAAAAATTGGAAGTGAAAAAGTTTATTTTGCCATCGTGATTGGAAAATTTATTATTCGATTACATTTTTTCTTTACGTTACGAGTATGTCTTGTACAAAGCACATATACGTCCATACATATATTAAATAATGTGTGAGCGACGACGAGGTCTAGTGGGTAATCAAGAGATGCGGTATGAAGAAAAGGTGAGATACGGGTTAACTCTATATATTTGGACGTATACAACATAAATTATGCATGTGTATGTTCATATTATATACGGACAGGATAAAATTGGTATCAAAAGGTTTTTCAATTAGCTATATTGAGAAATTCAATTACCTTTTTAGATCACTACATATTCAATCAAGTTTTTCGTTAGCACACCCCGTTTCAAATAAAATCAAAATCTTTAAGAAGGGGTACGACTTTATTGTTGTAGTCGTTTCAATGTGTGTATTTTAGTCTGATGTCGCATAAAAATCGAATTGGTTGGAAATTGTTTCGATTAATTGATTGGAAAATTGTTTGTATTATAGTAATAGTATTGTGTATATATATATATATGGGAAACGCGCACACACGATACAAGAACAATATACAACTAAACATTTAATGGAGAGGATAAAGTTATTTATTTTAGTTTGAAATCGTATTAAATTTTATTTATTTTGAAATACGTATTTATATAAATCCTTCTACGCGCATCAACCTTTTAATAAAGCCCCACAAGCTATTAATACGTTACGTCTGTAGGAGTAGATAATAATTTATTCATAAATTTTTGATAAGCATAAAAAACATCGAAACTATCATAAAATTCACACACATAAAAACCATATAGCTATACTGTTTATGTATATATTAAACCATCAGTGTCATTCTATTTACCGGGTAGTCGATTTAAGTGACACCACTAAAAATTGTGTTCGAAATGAAAAATTATATTTTTATTTGCGGTACAACTATAATTAATCCCCCTATTTAGAAGATGCGTATCCTATATTTTTTACAAGATTCATGATTTAATTCACAAACTGTATACGTAACCGTAAAATTTCTGATGTGTACTGAATTGCTCGACGCACCAATTTTGTTGACGTATAGTTACATATCGCGAATAGCTCGTCAAAAGCGTAATTTTCTAAAAACGGTTTCCACATACATATTTACAAAACTTTAAGTTCGTGCCGTTTGTAATTTTCGAGGTTTTTAATAAAAATTATTTGTTTAACACTTTTAGCTTCTTTTATATTCGCCTAAATGTTGATAACGAAGTTAAATAACGTACAGTTGAAATCAAAAGTTTGCTTACGATATACACAGAAAAAATTGGTTTTCGAGGTTTACAAATGAATATCGCCAACTGTCCTGATTGTGTTGTTTGACAATTGTATACGAAAAAATTCTTATTTTTAATTTACTTTTAATAGATTTACATAGAATTCAAAATTTATATGTGTGTAACATTGCAAATTTTATTTATATTAAGAATTTATTTGAATCAGAAGTACCGTCGTCAAACTTGTTATTGTAATAAAATAAAATAACTACTACCTATGGTTACAGCGAATAGAAGGTTGTAGTTTCTGAATAGTAAAATATAAATTCACTGAACGAACACTGTATATTTTCCATTTTAAGCAATTTCTGTAAATTTACTTGTAATTTTATTTGTAAATTATTTGCCACCTGTTTGAGGATAGCACAATTCTCTATTCCCGAAAATAGTGTGGATTTCTGCAGCAGAGAAACTTTCTAATTTCAAAATGAAACTTTGCATACCGATTAGGCACAATTTGTGTAAATTAGTTCTCAAGGGAAAAATAGTGCTAGTCCAGGAGCCAATAAAACGGGAAAGAAAATTTCAAATTTCTCCTGAAAAGACGAAACAAATAAAACCCAATTTCTAGAAAAAAAACAGAAATAATTTCATGCTAATTTTAAAACTTTCCAAAGGCAGCTACACTGCTGCTACATCATAAATATGATTTTCATAAATTTTCATTCATTTTCATTTAGCCCCTAAAAGATACTATATTAAACAACAAAATACAGAGTTATACTGTTCAATAATATTTTTGTTGAACAACAAATTAAAAAATAGAAATAATATATTACAAAATCCTAGAATAAGCGATTCAGATAGCATATTCCCGTCAAACATGTTCATTGCGATCCGAAAAATAAAGTGGCTGAATTTGTGCTAATCCAAAATTGGCCCAATTCTATTGAAAATCGACGACCGTTAAATGAACAATTTTCTGATAAAATTTTTTCTAGAAACCAATGAATTTGGCACTTCTGATTACATATACCTATGAAATGTATTTGTTTCTATCTGAAAAATATAGTGGCTGAAATTGTGCTTATCCAGAGTTTGCCCAACTCCGTTGAACAATAAAGACCGTTAAATGGACGATTTTCCAAGGAAAAGTGTTCGACAAACCAATGAAATTGGTAGTTCTGATGTTCATTGCCAGCCGAAAAATATACTGGCTGAATTTGTGCTAATCAAGAATTGGCCTAGTTCCATTGAAAGAAACTGTTCATTCAACGGTCTTTGTTGTTCATCAGCCACTATATTTTTCGGATGGCAATAAACATACCTGATCGGAATATGCAATCAGAAGTGCTAACTTCATTGGTTTCAAGAACACTCTAGAACACTTTTTTGTCACAAAATTGTTCATTTAACGGTCGTTGTTTTTCAATAGAATTGGGCCAATTTTGGATTAGCACAAATTCAGCCACTTTATTTTTCGGATGGCAATGAACATGTCTGTCGGGAATATGCTATCTGAATTGCTTGAATTGCTTATTCTTGAGTTTTATAATATTTTATTCCTTATTTTTAGTTGTTCAACAAAAATATTATTGAACAGTATAACTCTGTATTTTGTTGTTTAATATATAGTAGTATCTTTTAGGGGCTTGTTAGTTTTTCTTAAATTTATGAATGAAAATTTATGAAAATCATATTTCTATGATAAGCACAAATAACGTCAGTGTAGCTGCCTTTGGAAAGTTTTAAAATTAGGATGAAATTATTTTTGTTTTTTTTGTAGAAATTGGGTTTTATTTGTTTGTTTTTCAAGCGAAATTTGAAATTTTCATTTCCCGTTTTCTCACCTCCTGGACTAGCACTAATTTTTCCCGTAAGCACTAATTAGCACAAGTTGGGCTTAATCGGTATGCAAAGTTTCATTTTGAAATTCGAAAGTTTCCCTGCTGCAATTACCCACACCCGAAATTAGAACAATAAGCAACATGTTCGATTGCCGAGGATGGGAATTTGTGCTATTTTATTTGAGATGTAGTCCTTCAAACTCATGACCTATTAGTTGGCTGCACTATTGGCATATGCCTAGTGATAGAAGACGATTTAAAACAACTTCTGTGATTTTTCTATGGGGTGGAGAGTACCTGGGTTTGCGGAACTCGAGAAACTCTAAATCAACGATAGAAAATATTTTTGAACTTTCATCTATCACTAGATAGATGAATAATTCCTGATAAGCAGATAGAAGAAAATTCCATTTTGAGAGACTATTTTCTTTCAGGGAGAAAATTTTGTTACAATCACAAAACTTACATTAAATTGTCCTCTATCACTAAGCATACGCCGCATGTCGGGCCAAAGAATCGTTTCTTAGTTTTAGAGACTACATAACATCAACTGAATTTTATAGAAAAATTCACTGAGCTTATTTTATACCTTCCTCAACTCCACCCTATTAAAAATTCAGAAAAAATCACAGAAAATAACTTTAAATATTTTTCTCTTACTAGAGATAAGCCAATACTCTGGCCAACGAATAGTTTCTGAATGTGAAAAACTATATCGGTACTCCACCCCATAGACAAATTCTGAAAAAATCACACAAATTACATTAAATCTGCCTCTATCACCAGACATACACCGATAGTCCGGCCAACGAATAATTCCTAACTTTGCGGGACTATATCTCAACCAGTGTTGTGCAATTGTATGTAAAAAACTGTTTTATACATTTTTTTACGTAAAAAATGGTAATATACTTAAATTACTGTATAAAACGTATAATATTGTATAAAATCAAATGTGTATTTAAAAACCTTAGTAAAGTCGCAAACCTTAATATACGAAACATAAATTTGTATCATATTAATACATTTAATTTTATTCGATATAAACTATATTAATAAAAGATGCTAAGTTAAATTAATATAAAATACGACATAAGCATAACTACAGAAGTCGTTATACAAATATATACTTCGCAAATGCAATTACTGCGAGGAACACTGCGTAAAATATTCGTAACTAATTCAAAAACATTAATTCTTACGTATTTGAAAAAAAAATTGGATATATGATGTAAAATGAGAAATGTATTTGAAATTTTTGAATTTATTTATATTACTAATTTATTAATTATAATTAAAAGTAAAATATTTGTAGAAAAATATAAAATAATAATTCTTTTTCAAAGAAAATATGGTTTGTTTCTCAGCTACTAGCTTATTTTTTAGAATAGAAAAACAAAATCCACAACACTATGGGATTGAAGTGTAAAACGATTAATCATCGAACTCATTCAATATTAATGCTATAACATTTTAATGTTATCGGTTACAAAAATTGTTTAGATGATTACGAGAAATCATTACCATCTTTCAACAAGATTATTGAACTTGACACAGACAGAGACATCTGTAGTGCAATTTGTTCTCTATCGATTATTGCTTAAAATAAGAATTACATTGCTTAAAATAAACAACTTCATACTGCTCTAATATTGTAGCAAAACGAAATAAAAAAATTGTTGCGATATGTGACATGAAGAGAAAAACTCCAAAAATGTAGGTGTCATTTGTTATTGTCAACACAAAAATAAAAATCGAAATAGTAATATCGATTAATATTACGGAGTTTTCAGATAGGTTTGCACGAATTTCTTTATAAAACTTTTTTTTATTTCTAAACATAAGCCGATAGCTCGGCACACGAATAGTTTTCGACCTACACCCCATAGAAAATTCTGAAAAACTTACACAAATTTATTTTTTATTTTCAATAGAGTTAGATTTAAATTACTTTAAATCTTCCATTTCATCCTTCTGGACAACAAATAGTTCTTCTTTAGCTTGAGGGACTGAATCTCAACACCATCCCGAAGCAAAATTCCGAAAAATCACACAAATTACTTTAAAACTTTTCTACCATTAGACATATTAAGCCAATAGTATAGACCAACGAATAGTTTTTGGAGTGTAAAGTTTATGTCGCTACTTCACCCCAAACATTTTTTTTGAAAAAATCTATCACTTCTCTATCACTATACGAGATATAAAATATATATCTCAAACCTGATAGAAAAATTCTGAAAAATCACAAAAATTACTTTAAATTTTCCACTATCACCATACGCCCGATAATCGGATCGAATAAGAAATTCTGAGTCCCTCCCTATATCTCAACTATATTACTTTATAGATAAATTCTGAAAAACCACAACATTTCCTTTAAATTCCCATCTATCACACCTCGGACACAAGAAAAGTCCAGCGTAAGAGTAGACCTTGAGTTTGAGAGATCATAATTTATCCCATAGAAATAATCACAGATATTACTTTTACCGGCTAATGAATAGTTCCTGAGTTTTAGCGAGTATATTTATACTCTACCCCATAAAAAATTATGAAAACACTATACAAATTACGGTAAATATTTCACTGTCACCAAACATACGCCAATAGTCGGGCCAACGAGTAGTTTCTAAGTTTGAGGGAATATATCTAAACTCCATCCCAAAGAAAAATACCGAAAAATCACACAAAGTACTTTAAAACTTTTTCTATCACTAGAAATAAGCCAATCGCATCGGCCAACGAATAATTTCTGAATTTTGATGTCTCTATCTCTACTCGACCGCATCGAAAATGTCTGAACAATTTTGAAAATATATCACTCCACTACAAGTAGATGTAAGCAGATAGTTCTACCAACCAATAGTTCTTTGAGAGACTGACTTTTTTGAGAGAAAACACACAAATTACTTTAAATCTTCTTCTATCACCAGACATAAGATAATAGTGCAGTCAACGAATAATTCAATAGTTTGAGAGACTATATCTAAAATCTGTTCCATACACAAATTAAAAAAACATCCTAGAAAATAATTTTAAAACTTTTTCTATCACTAGAACATAAGCCGATAGCCTGACCATCTAATAGTTTCTGAATTTAAAATACTATGTCTCTATTTCACCCGATATAAAAATTCTGAAAATAATTACAAATTAGTATAAATCTTTTTCTATCAAGAGTATTAGCGGATTTCTTCTGATAGAGGAAGATTTGAAGCAATTTGTCTCTCAAACTCAGAAATTTTTCGTTGGTCGGATTATCGACCTGAGTTTGTGACACAGTGATAGAGGAAGATTTCTGGGAATTGTAATAATTTTTATATGAGGTGAAATTGCTGTGGTCTTTCAACCTCAGGAACTATTCGTTGGCTAGACTATCGGGTTATATTTAGCGAATAATATGGGATGAATTAAGTAATGCAATTTGTGTCATAAATCTCAAATTTTTTCTTTTAGTACAGTTATGATCTAGACTGTTAAACTCAGAAACTACTCGTTGGCCGAATTCAAGGTTATTTTTGTGATTTTTCAATTTTTTTATAAGAGGTCGAGTTGAGAAATAGTTCTTGAAACTCGCGAACTATTCGGGCTTATGCCTAATGATAGAGGAGTATTTAAAGTAATTAGTGTAATTTTTTAAATATTTTGCTAATGGGTCCTCTAAGAAGTCTCCTTGAATTTATGAAACTTGAAAATTTTTAAATAAACTAGAGCAAATATTTTAAATCTTCCGCTATCAAATTGAGAAAAAATCACACAAATTACTTTTAATTGTTCACTATTACTGGCCAACGAACAGTTTTGCTCAAAATCATGTTAATAAAATAATAGTTATAACTATTAATCAAAAATGATTTGATTAATATGGTAAAATAGTAGTCCACGGAATTTTCTGGAGATGCTTGTGAATTTTGATGGAAATCTGTGTACCGAAAGTGGCAGATTCAATGGAAGGTTTTTCAATTTTTATAATGAAGTTAAAAAGTTCATCATTTACAAAAAACGATCAAGAAATAAAAGGTTTAAATAAATTTAAAGATTAAATTTTTAATCAACAAGGATTGACTTCATTGCTCGTCTGAAATTTAAGCAGGAGTAATGACTTTTATTATCTTTATAAAACGGCGTTACTAAAAATTCCGGTAACTTTAAATTGTCGCTTTAGAAATCAAGAGTGATGTATTCGAGATCTGTATTTACATTCGTGGTAAAAAAAAATCAGGTGTTGGTCACAACATATTCACCCCTCCATTTTTTTACAAAATAAATTTATTTTGTAACGGAACCAGATTTATGGAACCAGGGAAACTGTTGCTCTACTTCCGGATTATATTTAAATTATAAGCAGCAGCATATAAGCCTAGATATGTATATCTATTTCATATGAAATCCGGTTCGTTGAACGCATAACAAACTAATCTAGGTTTATTATGACAATTCTTGTCATATTTCTCTTGTTCCCGTGTTTAGGTATGGTTCATATTGTACCTCATTACTATGTGGATCCAATTTCATAGTTATCTTGAAGAATTTAAAGACCTTTGAAATTTTCTATGATACTATTGATTGATACCGAATATATTTCAACCTCTGCGGGTCGTATAGTTATTCTATCGTTAGGTACCACTAAATATAATTTATCGAGAAATAGAAGACCAGAAGACTGTTCTCATTTTTGTGTATTTCCAGTATATCAACAACTTTGTTAACTACAAGAGGATAGCGCCTCCTACCATACTAGATTCTTTACCATTTTCGCTAAATCCGATCTACTTGGCCTTGATTTAAGTAACCATCTCGGAATTTATAACATAGATGGTGCCATATCAAAGTTCTAGTTATCTTTCACAGTGAAAGGTTTTTCATCGCCCAAAACAAGATTCTGTAGAATAAATATTTTTACCCAATTATCGTTGGGTTCAGCTAAGTTACTAATTTTCGGTAAACCAACTGGTTTATAGCAGTTGGTAACTTCCCAAAAGCATCGAAGATAACGTTTAGTTCTAGAGTTCGTTCGTCAACTACAGAATAATCATATATTTCCATGAACCAGTAGAGACCAATATAATTTTAAATATTTTAGATGTGTTAAAAGAGGCTTCAAGGGCCTTGAAAAGAATTTGATTGCTTTTGCGATCAAGGTCGTTTAGAGAGACGTGACACAAGGAACACAAAGAAAAATTGTGCAATAATGGATCAAAATGGAAATACCTTAGATCCGGTATCAGTTCTGGGAGTTAGTTTAATTTTAGTGGTCTGACTCATTAATGACCAAGGCCAAATTAATCATGAAAACCTCAATGAGGCCTCAAAAACCTCAAATAGTCATTTATGTTAAACTCTTCATTGCATACGCTCGATTTTAGTATCAATGCCACAATATAAAAAAAAATTAAAAAAAAAATTCAGCTAACGTAATTGGCACTAAGATTCCTAAGTAATGAAAGAGAATTAGTTTCGTGAAAAATTCAACATTCCTGGATAAGTTAATACCATCTGTTACGAATCTAAAACAATATTATGAATAAATTTATTTAAGATTTTTTTCAGATCTTTAGACAAAATATTATTTCTAGTGACATTCACAATATTTACGACTTTCTTTAAGTCATTGAAAACAAAGAGGCCATTTACTCACAATATATCTACCGCAAGAAATATTAAAAATCAACCAGCCCTCCCCCCCCCCCCCCCCCCCAATATTACTTGTACTTGTGTAAAGATATTCAACCCTTACAAAAATGAGAAGTTTCTTGTCAATTTTGTTTCGTACTGACAAAAAGTTGTTCCACTCATCAACGACCAAACTGCAAAAATTCAACTCTTGTCTTGTACCTATGATACAACACAATAACTTGTCGATTTGGCGAATTATATCGCCAAATCAAAAACCTTTGGAAATTCTCACTATGTATACGTTCTAAGCCCAGACTAATATAATTAAGAAGTTTTAAATTCGTCTGTATTAATTAATTTATTCACGATTTTTTCGGCTTTTTAGGCAAAATATTATTTCTAATGACATTCAAAGTGTTTACAATTTTTTTACAATTAAAATGTTTGTTTTTAATGTCTTAAAAAAGTCGTAAACATTGTGAATGTCATTAGAAATAATATTTTGTCTAAAAAGCCGGAAGAATCTTCAATAAACTAACTAATACAGACGAATTTAAAACTTCTTAATTTTGAATAAAGCTCACTTATTTGAACTCGCCATCTGTCGTGATTAAAAACAACTTCCCGAATATGTAATAAAAATTTGATTTTAAAGTTACACCTATGTTGAAATAATGACTGGAAAGCCTGTTTTTTGAGTGATGAATTTTGATACTTTCTCTCTCTCTCTCTCTCTCTCTCTGGCGCTATATCCCATCAAGGGAATTGGCCGCCTCAAATGAGGTTTCATAATCATATTTTCATTTCAAATGATGAGTGATTAATTCATTGATCCTAAACCAGCCGTAAAATGTTTTCCTTATCACCACCGGGAATCGAACCCGGGAGCTCCAGTAGCTGGAGCAAGCATGGTGACCACTTTGCCACCGGGGCGGCATCGAAATTTATATACGGCACATTAAATATATTTACGTTTATTTTGGCACATTTTTTCAGATGATTATATTTTTCGAAATAATTTGGAGTGCTAATTTGAATCGACCACCCGGTATAAAATTTTAACAGCTCAAAAACAGATGTAGCATATACATTTAAATTTCTTTTATTTTGGCATTTTAATAAAAAATAAAATTTAACACGCAATTAAGTTTAATCTAAAAATTGTTGTAATTTATAAAAATTAATTAAAAATAAAATTGTATGTTCACTTTAGACATTTACATGAACACAATATTCGACAGATGATAACAACACATAATAATAATATGTGCTATGTACATGCAAAATACATTATGTGTAAGAGACATTCGACTAATGATCGCATTCAATACTGTTGCCTATACATAGAAATTGTATAAATTTTAAACAAAATAGTGCAAAACAAAAAATAATAATAATGTTTTATGGTAATTGAATATTTAAAATAAGCTACATAGCAGAGCGCACAAACAATACAAATATTGTGAGCTTTTGAAAGCATAATTAATACCATAAATATGGTGTACAACATAGTCCGCATATACCTACGTAACAATGGCGTTTAATAAGCATTACGGATTCTATTGTGTTTTACGGTCTGATAGTCTGACTATACATGGATATACTATATATGAGCACAATGTTCTGCTGAATTATTGTGTAATCAACTTTATGTAGAACATTTTACATGACATTAATTATGTTTTGTTTATGATCTGTTTGTTCCTATGTCTTATTAGGAATATTAGCCATTGTTTCTTGAAATTTGTTTTTATTTAGTTTGATGTAGTACAAAATAGGGGGAGTGGTTGAATATGTTGTGGGCAACACCCGATTTTCTTTAACCACGAATGTATCAATTGATCCAGAATACACTAAACTTGATTTCTAAAGCGAAAAATCTTACTTTCCGAAGTTTCAGTAAAACCGTTTGCAAAAATATTTGCAAAAAAAAAACTTCAAACGGAAGCTATCACTTCCGGTGAATCGATGTCGGCCAATTTAAGCAGAAACCTTAAGTATGATGTTTTATTCCGTTCAATCAATTCGTATGGGCTGTAACCGAGCCCGAATTGTTGATGAAAAAAAGTATTTGTCAATAACTGTCACACCTAGTGATTGCAAACCCGGTTTTGATTGACCGGCTAACCGATTAATCGTTCCGTTTTCAATCACCAAAAAACCCGGTTTTATTTGGAAAAAAAAAAAAAAAACGAACAAGTGGTGTAGTTTTGAAATATTTCCCTACATTTATAAGAGATGACTCTGTATGCGCGGCCTATTTTTTCGATCTTCGCCCAGTTTTTATTTCGATATTCGTGATACTTTTTTGTTGGTTTGTTTGACATTCCTGTTCATTCATTCCATATGATTTTTGAATCAAAATAATTTAATCGTAATATAAATAGTTTAAAAATACTGAATATAAAACATGCAAAATAAAATTTTTGGAGAATATAGAAAACACAAGAATTATGAGTACACGACATGGGCTCATCTTGCGGGATCTACTGGTGCGCTTCATTCTCGTTTACAAGCGATCCACAATATAAATGTAGCAAAACGGAAGGATAAGTGCCCCATCTACATCAAATTTTTCTGATTCAAGTTCATCCAGCACAATTACAGAATTCTTTGGTGAAAATAAACAAGATTTTTTTTTGTCTGCCATTTTATCTCGGCTAATTGCACGAAATGATATACCAGTTTCTATGTTTTGCACCTCAAATGATCTCAACATATTGCTTATTGCGAAAGGATTCATGTGCAATCAAATACCAAAATCACTCAAAACCATAAAAAAATTATAATGGATTATAAAAAAAATTGCAAAAATTCAACAAGAAGCAAGATCCGAATTGTTTGACAAGAAAATTAATAAAATTAGATTTATAAAATTTTGGATTATTCTGGGTGATAGCCAGAACCACGATGTACAATTAGATTCACTTTAACTTTTGATGAGTGGACTTCTTAAGAAACCGTCGATTCTTAAATGTAAATGTACATTGCAATGATAGAATATGGAATTTAAGCTTGGTCCGTATTCACGGTAGTGCTTCCACCGTAAAGTGTATTGAGCTAATTAAAAATAAATTAAACGATTATTATATAACGAAGTAAATTATCCAGAAACTGTAGATTCCGAAAATGAATGCGAGGATGATGTAAAGAAACGGTGCAGACAACCTTGAAATTTCATATAACCATAATTTAGATTCAGAATTATCCAACAAATTTGAACATATTTCTATTATACATCCCCTAATAAGAAAAATTCATAAAGTATTAAACATTTTTAGAGCTTCTCCTAGAGAGATACCGCGTGACACACTGTATCTGATTGCGATTTTATACCATTCGAACCATTGTTACGCCTGCAATGTTGGCATGCATTTTTATAGCATAATTTTAGGCGATTTGATATCGATTAAAATGACTTGCATTATCGGTGCATGTATCGTCTGTAAATCGTACGATGGTTTTTTTATTACGTTAGCGGATTTTGCTGTACTACGTATAAATACCAAATTTGTTTTCGACTTTTTTCTTGTAGAGAACACAATTTTTTTTGTTTGTTAGTCAGTCAATCAATAATAGTCGTTCGAGGCATGAAGGGAATAACATGCAAACAGAGCAAGTGCGGTGCCTAATTAAAAATTATCAAAATAAACTATTTTTATTGAGTGGGACTTGAAGAAGTTGATTTTTGTGCAATCAGAAACTAATTTAATTTTGGTGCAGTATAAAATTATCTAAAAAGGGAAGTCAGTCGCCGATGAGGGATGTGATTTCGCCTTTCGATCATCCTCGATACAGTGAATGTGTAAATTCGTCCATTTATTTCAAATTTGCAAAAATTGATCATGTTCGGGGTCAATAACAAATTCGTCTACCTCATCGTATTAAAATGGGGATAACTTTTGATTGTTTGAGATGTCTTAAGCTAACTACACATATATACCATGTCCGTTGGAAATCTCTGGGAACTGTTCAATCCTCGATACAGTGAATGTGTAAATTCGTCCATTTATTTCAAATTTGCAAAAATTGATCAAGTTCGGGGTCAATAACAAATTCGTCTTCCTCGTCGTATTAAAATGGGGATAACTTTTGTTTGTTTGGGATATCTTAAGCTAACTACACATATATACCATGTCCGTTGGAAATCTCTGGGAACTGGTCAATCCTCGATACAGTGAATGTGTAAATTCGTCCATTTATTTCAAATTTGCAAAAATTGATCAAGTTCGGGGTCAATAACAAATTCGTCTACCTCATCGTATTAAAATGGGGATAACTTTTGTTTGTTTGGGATGTCTTAAACTAACTACACATATATATCATGTCCGTTGGAAATCTCTGAAAACTGTTCAATCCTCGATACAGTGGATGTGTAAATTCGTCCATTTATTTCAAATTTGCAAAAATTGATCAAGTTCGGGGTCAATAACAAAGTCGTCTACCTCATCGTATTAAAATGGGGATAACTTTCGTTTGTTTGGGATGTCTTAAGCTAACTACACATATATACCATGTCCGTTGGAAATCTCTGGGAACTGGTCAATCCTCGATACAGTGAATGTGTAAATTCGTCCAATTATTTCAAATTTGCAAAAATTGATCAAGTTCGGGGTCAATAACAAATTCGTCTACCTCATCGTATTAAAATGGGGATAACTTTCGTTTGTTTGGGATGTCTTAAACTAACTACACATATATACCATGTCCGTTTTAAATCTCTGGGAACTGTTCAATCCTCGATACAGTGGATGTGTAAATTCGTCCATTTATTTCAAATTTGCAAAAATTGATCAAGTTCGGGGTCAATAACAAAGTCGTCTACCTCATCGTATTAAAATGGGGATAACTTTCGTTTGTTTGGGATGTCTTAAGCTAACTACACATATATACCATGTCCGTTGGAAATCTCTGGGAACTGGTCAATCCTCGATACAGTGAATGTGTAAATTCGTCCATTTATTTCAAATTTGCAAAAATTGATCAAGTTCGGGGTCAATAACAAAGTCGTCTACCTCATCGTATTAAAATGGGGATAACTTTCGTTTGTTTGGGATATCTTAAGCTAACTACACATATATACCATGTCCGTTGGAAATCTCTGGATACTGTCCAATCCTCGATACAGTGAATGTGTAAATTCGTCCATTTATTTCAAATTTGCAAAAATTGATCAAGTTCGGGGTCAATAACAAATTCGTCTACCTCATCGTATTAAAATGGGGATAACTTTTATTTGTTTGGGATGTCTTAAGCTAACTACACATATATACCATGTCCGTTGGACATCTCTGGATACTGTCCAATCATCGATCCAGTGAATGTGTAAATTCGTCCATTTATTTCAAATTTGCAAAAATTGATCAAGTTCGGGGTCCATAACAAATTCGTCTACCTCATCGTATTAAAATGGGGATAACTTTCGTTTGTTTGGGATGTCTTAAACTAACTACACATATATACCATGTCCGTTGGAAATCTCTGGATACTGTCCAATCCTCGATACAGTGAATGTGTGAATTTGTCCGTTTATTTCAAATTTGCAAAAATTGATCAAGTTCGGGGTCAATAACAAATTCGTCTACCTCATCGTATTAAAATGGGGATAACTTTCGTTTGTTTGGGATGTCTTAAGCTAACTACACATATATACCATGTCCGTTGGAAATATCTGGGTACTGTCCAATCCTCGATACAGTGAATGTGTAAATTCGTCCATTTATTTCAAATTTGCAAAAATTGATCAAGTTCGGGGTCAATAACAAATTCGTCTACCTCATCGTATTAAAATGGGGATAACTTTCGTTTGTTTGGGATGTGTTAAGCTACACATATATACCATGTCCATTGGAAATCTCTGGAAACTGTTCAATCCTCGATACAGTGAATGTGTAAATTCGTCCATTTATTTCAAATTTGCAAAAATTGATCAAGTTCGGGGTCAATAACAAATTCGTCTACCTCATCGTATTAAAATGGGGATAACTTTTATTTGTTTGGGATGTCTTAAGCTAACTACACATATATACCATGTCCGTTGGACATCTCTGGATACTGTCCAATCATCGATCCAGTGAATGTGTAAATTCGTCCATTTATTTCAAATTTGCAAAAATTGATCAAGTTCGGGGTCCATAACAAATTCGTCTACCTCATCGTATTAAAATGGGGATAACTTTTGTTTGTTTGGGATGTCTTAAACTAACTACACATATATACCATGTCCGTTGGAAATCTCTGGATACTGTCCAATCCTCGATACAGTGAATGTGTGAATTTGTCCGTTTATTTCAAATTTGCAAAAATTGATCAAGTTCGGGGTCAATAACAAATTCGTCTACCTCATCGTATTAAAATGGGGATAACTTTCGTTTGTTTGGGATGTCTTAAGCTAACTACACATATATACCATGTCCGTTGGAAATATCTGGGTACTGTCCAATCCTCGATACAGTGAATGTGTAAATTCGTCCATTTATTTCAAATTTGCAAAAATTGATCAAGTTCGGGGTCAATAACAAATTCGTCTACCTCATCGTATTAAAATGGGGATAACTTTCGTTTGTTTGGGATGTGTTAAGCTACACATATATACCATGTCCATTGGAAATCTCTGGAAACTGTTCAATCCTCGATACAGTGAATGTGTAAATTCGTCCATTTATTTCAAATTTGCAAAAATTGATCAAGTTCGGGGTCAATAACAAATTCGTCTACCTCATCGTATTAAAATGGGGATAACTTTTATTTGTTTGGGATGTCTTAAGCTAACTACACATATATACCATGTCCGTTGGACATCTCTGGATACTGTCCAATCATCGATCCAGTGAATGTGTAAATTCGTCCATTTATTTCAAATTTGCAAAAATTGATCAAGTTCGGGGTCCATAACAAATTCGTCTACCTCATCGTATTAAAATGGGGATAACTTTCGTTTGTTTGGGATATCTTAAGCTAACTACACATATATACCATGTCCGTTGGAAATCTCTGGATACTGTCCAATCCTCGATACAGTGAATGTGTAAATTCGTCCATTTATTTCAAATTTGCAAAAATTGATCAAGTTCGGGGTCAATAACAAATTCGTCTACCTCATCGTATTAAAATGGGGATAACTTTTATTTGTTTGGGATGTCTTAAGCTAACTACACATATATACCATGTCCGTTGGACATCTCTGGATACTGTCCAATCATCGATCCAGTGAATGTGTAAATTCGTCCATTTATTTCAAATTTGCAAAAATTGATCAAGTTCGGGGTCCATAACAAATTCGTCTACCTCATCGTATTAAAATGGGGATAACTTTCGTTTGTTTGGGATGTCTTAAACTAACTACACATATATACCATGTCCGTTGGAAATCTCTGGATACTGTCCAATCCTCGATACAGTGAATGTGTGAATTTGTCCGTTTATTTCAAATTTGCAAAAATTGATCAAGTTCGGGGTCCATAACAAATTCGTCTACCTCATCGTATTAAAATGGGGATAACTTTCGTTTGTTTGGGATATCTTAAGCTAACTACACATATATACCATGTCCGTTGGAAATCTCTGGATACTGTCCAATCCTCGATACAGTGAATGTGTAAATTCGTCCATTTATTTCAAATTTGCAAAAATTGATCAAGTTCGGGGTCAATAACAAATTCGTCTACCTCATCGTATTAAAATGGGGATAACTTTTATTTGTTTGGGATGTCTTAAGCTAACTACACATATATACCATGTCCGTTGGACATCTCTGGATACTGTTCAATCCTCGATACAGTGAATGTGTAAATACGTCCATTTATTTCAAATTTGCAAAAATTGATCAAGTTCGGGGTCCATAACAAATTCGTCTACCTCATCGTATTAAAATGGGGATAACTTTCGTTTGTTTAAGATGTCTTAAACTAACTACTCATATATACCATGTCCGTTGGAAATCTCTGGATACTGTCCAATCCTCGATACAGTGAATGTGTGAATTCGTCCATTTATTTCAAATTTGCAAAAATTGATCAAGTTCGGGGTCAATAACAAATTCGTCTACCTCATCGTATTAAAATGGGGATAACTTTCGTTTGTTTGGGATGTCTGAAGCTAACTACACATATATACCATGTCCGTTGGAAATCTCTGGATACTGTCCAATCCTCGATACAGTGAATGTGTAAATTCGTCCATTTATTTCAAATTTGCAAAAATTGATCAAGTTCGGGGTTAATAACAAATTCGTCTACCTCATCGTATTAAAATGGCGATAACTTTCGTTTGTTTGGGATGTCTTAAGCTAACTACACATATATACCATGTCCGTTGGAAATCTCTGGGTACTGTCCAATCCTCAAGTTGTGATCAAGACGGTCAACCACTAAAGGACTAGGGCGGTTAAGAAAGATCATTGTATCCGAAAACCGCTAGAAGCTATTAATATCCATTCTTTTTGTGCGGACTTAAGTACGAGGTGAGAATTACGAGTAGCCACATCTAACGCAATGAGTGTGTATAACTAAATTTTTCGGCGGCAATTTCGAGCCGTTATCCGGAATTTATGAGGCAACATGTTCCAGTTGATCAGGAATAGTCTATCTGTTACATTCAAAAATTTCAAAATTTAACATGACGCATGACAATTTATTGCAGTTTGCGTTCCCAAATTTTCTATCTAACGCACTGTATTCAAGATTTGGAATTTTTTTCGATCAATGCATTTTTCTATCGATGTACACTTCAGGCTTATTTGTTTATACAATTATTCGTATGTATTGTAATTGTTGTTGAGTAACTTGATTCCGGTAAATTTTTGTTTTGTTATCACGATGATAAACCATTTTTCCATCTTAAGTTTATCATTTGTGTAATTACCGCCGTGGAACCAAAACAGTCAGGTGAAACAAAAAAAAAAAAAACAAAAAAATCAATTTCTATCGAAAAAAGTAATGCTACAAAATCCCACCGCTGTGATAACGTTTCGAAGCCTACTATAATGGAAATCGGAAATCGCGACGCAAGCCAAGGTGTAATAGTCGAGTTCCATATGTACTCATTGTTGAGCAAACATCATAGTGCTACGTAAAGTTTTTGGTAAGGCAGACACATTTGCACCAGTATCGATTAAGAAATTTAATTTTGTTGTAAAACGTCTTACAGTAAGGCAATTACGTAATGTCCCATTGCTCGTCGCATATCCTAAGGGACGAATTAGTTTTTCATTGGCGATTGTGTCTGCGTAGTATGGTTTTGTTTAAATGAACATCCTTCACATTGCTTTGCTTGGCCTTTAAATCTTTTATCCTATCAGCATTACCAATATTCTATGCATTGTTGCGTTTTTTGCTGCGATCTCTGGAAAGATTGCTTTCTCTGCTACTTAGCCGTTGTCTAAATCTTTAACGATTTGAAAATTCTCGATTCAATCTAGCAGTAATTTGCTCAAAGGCTTTTTGGAGAGCACCAATGTAAAGTGTGATTTACTGGAGTCGCATTTAGGGATGTTTTTGAGTCTACAGTTACCTTAAACACTGAATCTGGCAGTCGGCCCAACCAAACTGTTTTGAAAATCTGTACTTTTACAGCAAGCGGTGATTCTGCCTGCCCTTCGAGATGTACCGAGATAAACCGAAGAAGTAAAATCGCCCACACGGTCGATTTTAAGAGGTTTCCGATTTTACCTTGCTCTGATATGGACTCTCTAATAACTACCTCATATCGAAGGGCCTCGCGGGTGCAGCTACCACATCCACCGATAAGTGAGCTATCGTGAACATAAATGCATCGGTTTTCACCATGTTTTATTCGTTTAATTTTAAATAATGCCTCGAGTTGTTGGAACCAAAGTTCATGTAAGTCTTTCCAGAATTGCGGATAGACACTTCTGGTGTATTTACTTTAACGTTGGTATCTGTAGGTTCTTGTTTGGTTTCTTCTTGCTCGGACATTACAAGAAGAGTTTTGTATCTTGAGCGGGAGGATTTTTTTTTATTCACTTGACGTATACCGCCGAATTCGTTGAAGTCTGGGGTATATCTTGAATAATTTTCTCTGGAATTACCTGGATATAGTCCGTTGAATATCGACTTACAGGCGATTCATAAGCACTTGACGTATACTTCAGAATTAATTGAATCTTTGAAAATCGCAGTGAACAAAAAGGGTAGCTACACAAATAAAAGAGTAAAGAGAAAAACTTTTAAAACAAATCATCAAAAATGTAAATTTGGGGTTATTAAAAAAATAATTCTTTAAATGCTTGATAATATACATATACGCGACTATGGCCGATTAATAATCTCAAAGATGTTACCAAATGTGTGACATATGTCGCCTAATAGTGGATGAACTGAGCTGTTCAAAACAGTTAACCGTATTAAAATAAAAAGGATTCGGGTGACTTCACAATAATTTTAAAGAGCAAAATTTTAATTGTCATCGAGATGCATGCAACACTTTGGCCGATTCTAGAAATGTGCAAATTACAGCACATCTTGCGTTCATCTACTGATGAGGATTTTACAAAATAATGTGAATAATACTAGAATGGAATTTATATAGCTGTGTGTAAGACATATCTCCACGCCACACGACCCAGAGATAAAAGGTTCGAGCTTATAAGCTCAATATTTGGCGTGCAGATCATTTCAAAATTATATTGTAAAAAAATCAATAAATAAGAGTGGACATATGTCAATAGACGACCTATATGCCCACACTTGGTAACATCTCTGAGATTTCTGGAATCGGCCATAGTGTAGCAAGTACAGTCACTCACAATATTGTTCACAAGTTTAACAATTTTAAAAAATCTTTAAAAAAATATTGCTATTTTAATAAGTAGGATTTTACTGTTAGGCATAATTGTTGTTGTACTATCGGAAAACATTTTCCTTTCTCTTCTATCCCTTTTGTGTTTTACTAACACAATTGTGTGGGTATGGCAAAACCACCATATCAAAAATTAATTTTTGTATGTGTTTTGACCCAACTTACACGTTTGTGTATTCCTTTTAAACTTATTTTCGTCCCTAAAAAAACACTGTAACTATAGACACAAGTGTGTTGGTTGTACTTCAAATGAAGCGAAATTTTTTTATCAAAAACGCCATTAACTATGATTTTTTACTCACATATTTGTGTGGTTTGGACTTAAGTTGAACCAATTTTTCTTTTTCTTGGTTGAAAAAGGGCTATGCGATCTCCATACGCATGCGCATTATAAATATTCCATTTTATGAGTAGCAGCATGTGAACGATTTTGTGTCTTGTAATTTATTATGCCACAGTAAGTGAACAATAATTTGTATTTTATAAATTTCCACAAATTTTAAATTTTTTTAATAAGATTTACTAGTAAAATTATTAATAAGTGAAACTAATAATAAATAACATATAAATTAAAAATATTGGTGTTAGTATGGTGGCAACTAAAAAATCACTAACCCAGTTTAAAATACGAGAAGTTGAGAATTTCATAAGAAATGGCAATAGTTATTGTGAAATTTCTGAAACGTTAATGCTATCAATTGCTGTGCTTTCCAAAATTCGAAAAAATATGATTGTAAATATTACAAAAAATAAACCCGGAAGAAAAAAAATTGCTAAGTGACACAATAAAACGGATTATTATTCGAGATATACGGAGTGGAAAAGTTGACACTAGTTTCTTCTAAAACTATCCGTCGATCTCTACGTGAAACTGCTTGAAAGGTAGAGGAAAAATTAAAAAAACCTTTGTTAACTCAACGGCATCGTTTACTCTACTAAATTTCGCCAAAAAATACAGACATTGGTCTGTTGCTCATTTGCGTAAAGTAATTAATTTGGTCGAATGAGACCAACATCAACCGTTTTGACTCAGATGGAAAAAGTGGGTAGACAGACGCCCAGAAGAGCCAATTAATGAGCGTCACGTTCAACCACCTCTTAAATTTGGCGGTGGATAATGATATGGGGTGCATGATGGACCACGGTGTTGGTGCGGTCCACAAAATAGAGGATAAGATGATTGGCATTGATCGCTTTATCATATATAAAGATTTTAGAAAAAAATCTTAATGCCAGTTTAATAAAATGGCGGTATCGTAAGCGGGACATTATCTTTCAACAAGATAATGATCTTAAACATACCGCTAGTGCTACTAAAACTTGGCTACATAAAAAGAAAAAACGGATATTGGACTAGCTGCCCCAATCACCGGACTTTAATCCAATCGAGCAGCTTTGGGGGTCCTAAAACGTGATTTGGCAGATTTTTCAACATCGACGGGAAATTTGAATGAATTATGGCAAAGAACAGAATTAAAATGGAATTCGATTAATCCAGAAAAGAGCCAAAATTTAGTTGCCAGCATGCCCAAACAAATTGAGGCGGTTATTAAAACAAAAGGAGGCTATACAAAATATTAAAAAATTATCTGTTGCTTGACGCACAGAATTGTTCATCTGTTTCCGAAGTGATTTAAATTTTTAAGCATTTTTGTTAAAAAAATGCTATATGGTTTCGGTTTGCCGTCTGTCCGTCTGTGTCCACGATAACTTGAGAACGGATGGAGATATCAACTGAATTTCTTCACGAAAAGTTCAAGCAATTCATGGGAAGAGCCGTATTGATTTGGACAATTCTGTGATTATGGTGTTCGGAGATATGTAGGGTTTTGTTGACCCCCCCCCCCCTCCTTAAAATTTTTAGATTTTTTTTTATTTTCTACTCTATTTTGGTGTCATAGAGCATGTGAATATGGAATAAAATTATATCTTGTGTGGACGTGGGTTTGTGTGGTTGGTGTGGTTATGGGGGTGGTAGAAGTAATGGTATGGGAGGTGGAGGGCTGGAATGAGGTGTTTTGGATTTGGTCTGGGAATTTGAAATTTGGGAGTTGAGGGTTTGTGTGGGTAGTGTGTGTTGGGAGTGAGTATGGAGGTGTTAAAGGGTGATTGGGTGGGGCGGGTGGTGAGATGGGTTTTGGGGGTTTGAATTGGATAGTGGGTGGGGATGAAAATAATGTTTATGTGTGGTGGTTTGCTGTTGATTGGGGATGGTTGGACTGGGTGTAAATGGGGTTAGGTGGGTGTTGGTGGGGGTGGATGTGAGTAGGTGGATATGAGTGGGGGGATGTGGGTAGGTGTTATATTTGAAATATGCAAATTTCACTGCATAGAACCCTTTACAGGCAACAAAAGTGCTTGTAGAGTTCGGCTCCGAACCTTTCCCGTCTTTTTTTTAGTAATATATGACAAATAATTAAAATTTTATTTACTGTTTTAAAAACGTGAATTATATAGTCAGTTGTATGACACTATTTTCAACAAAATTGTTTTTCATTCGAAGCAAAGGATCAATAATTAGAGACTGTATTTTGACGAAAATTTCAGTATTTCAATAATTTTGCGATTTGTGTGGATCTTTCTCATTCATCTCCAAAATCGTTTTATTAATAAAAGAATTAATTTTTTTAACAACCTCAACCTTTAAACTAGAGTTATTATGATAAAGTTTGATCCCGATATCTGCATCAAATATATGTACATTATTTATGACTTTTTTTAGTAAAGGTTTGCTATTTACACTTTTTATTACAATCCTTTTTAGAAGTTACATTTTTCGTTAATTTGTGTAGCTACACTTCTCGTTGAAAAGTTCACTTCAGTGCTTTGAAATCGACATCTTCCAAGCAATAGGAGGATATCTTAAAAATATATAAAAATTATTTTAAAATTTCGGGCTGAATATTATAAATGTCATGACATTTATAGTCGCGATCGTGATCTTTTCGGATTGGGATAGTAAAATGTCACGATAGTGATAGTTTTTTCGGGCTTTACGGTACTAGATGCATATTCATATTAGTTTAGAGACTACTTTTAAATTTTATCGAAAAAGGCGAGTTATGTATGCTTTCATTCCAGGCTATTCCGACCATCCAGACTATTCGGAATGGAAAGAATCAAAAGTTTCAAATAATTTAAAAATAATAATTTAAAACTATAATTTTCAACAATGGTTGACCTTGAAGGTTTTCTGAATTTTTTTCGAGAATCATTCGTGGTAAAACAAATTCGGGCGTTGGCTACAAGATAATCACCCCACCATTTTTTTAATTTGGTGTAACCATTGGAGATGGTTTGATCCTAAATTTAGGAAGCGATTTTAATTATGTTTAAAAAGTTTATTTTATGAATCTTACCGCTTATAACTAATTTTGAAATATTTAGTTCCTCATTAAATTGCCATCACAAATTTCAAAGTTTTTTATTGAGTTACTGTAAATATTGTGGGTGAAATTTTTTCACTCAAAGCCTCTCGAATAAAAATAAACACAAAACCTCAATTGTAGGTATAATATATTCAACGACAATTTTTTATTTAATATCAAAGTTCAACCTTTGTAAACGACCATTTTCCTATACATATACACATAATCGTTTTCCTGGTAAAAAAAAATAATCTCAATATCCCGGAAAAATAAAAATTCCATTTCAACACAACCAATTTTTTTTCTCCATTAAGTTTAAATTTAAAGCTGACGAAGGAAATACAATTTCGGAGCAAAAGTGTTTTTTCCACAGTATTAAAAAGCTTATTTAATTTAAAGTTTTACTTTTATTAACTTAATTTATTAAGAAACAAACGAAGAAAAAAAAATGTTTTATTCTTCCTTTTAATTTTCTTATCATTTCGTTTGGTTTATTTGAAAATGAACAAAAATAAATGTGAAGAAATTCTGTACATAAGAATTAAAAAATAAACTTTAAATAACTAATTTGTTATTGCTTCGATGAATTTTCCACTCTATTTATTAAAATAAGATATAAAATTGTTTAATTTATAAACAAATAATAAAATTAAAAATTTTTATAACTAAATAGGAGATACAAGTTTAAGGCAAAATATATACAAGATAAAGAAACATAATTATGATTTATCGATATAATTAGTGTTGTGCTCGTTCACATTAAATAACGATGATTATGGCTGTGCATTCGGTCGCGAGCTTTTTATTTAATAACACTAATTTAATTCACATTTCAACAGTCTAAATTTATGTATTTATATAGTTATAAGTATGGAGCAATAATAGTAACATTGTTATTTCCAGCAAAATAAGCATGAACAAATTCGGTACAAAAAACTTTTTCGGTCAATAAAAAGCTTTCAAAAGTTTTATTTGAAGGAAAAAAAACGTTACATTTTCCATTTTCATAACTTATTTTGGTTGTTATTATTATTACTGTTGTTATTGTGCAATTGTTGTTCTATTCTGGAGATCCTCTTATTCGTCTCCTCGTCTTATTATTCAAATGAAGATTTAATAAGAACTCTGTACTAGAATATTTGTATGTATATGTGTAGATGTAACGTATGTTTGTTGGTAAGTAGTTTTTATGTAGATAGCCCCCCTCTTTCAAATCCAAAGGACCATATGCCCTGAGATTTTTATTTTTCCATCTAACGAATATAAAATCTAATTACCCCACTTGAATTTGATCTGAAGTGGGTTGTTTTGTTGGATTTTCATTTTAATTTTTTTTTGTTAGATGAAATTTCAATTGAATATTTCTTATGGTTTCTAGGATCATTGATGCTATTAAGGTCAAATTTTATTTATGATTATTAAATTGTATGTATATTAAATTTTGTATGTATAATTCAAAAATGGTTTTCGTATAATGGAATTAATTTCTATTGTTAGCAACTAGCAAACCAATATATGTATACTTCGTTAGTTCAAGTAAATTATTATTTCAAGTTTTTGATGCTTAATTATAGTGGTCAGGAATAAAATTATGGTTTAATGTGTAAACTACTACTAATAAGCGTGTTTAAAGTATAATACATACAACAGGATTAAGGAATGGGTAGGGTTATTGATAACGACTGATCTCAAATAATGGAGGACTTTTGAGAATTAATTTCCGAACCTATGAATTCATACTTAAGGTTTGTATAAACCATTCGATTCAAATATTAATCGGTAATTCGATTGATCAAATAATGGAGAATATTTTGCTCCCAACCCTTTCCACGTTACTTTTAGTCGCCGAAATGAATAAGCCGAAGGAAAAAAGGAAATGCTGATTTAGCAGTACCATAGCCACCTAACAATTTCAATTACGAACTTTCACATCTTTATTATAACATTTGAAGCATGTGTTCAGCTAAACAATCAGGGTCAACTGTGTAATTATAAAGTTGATTGAGTTTTAATGCCAATATCATACGAAAAAAAACGTCAAGTTCATGTTGATGTTCATGACTGAAGAGTAAATTTCCTACGTCGCTAAAGCTAGCAGAACCCATAACTATAGGCTAATAATAGACTAATAGAACATTCACTATTAAACAATTTTGGACACTTCATGATGACATGATTTAAAAACAATTGATAAATTAAAGATTTTAGGCCGATTAAACGACCTATCGTTCGACAAAAAAAAACATTTGGTTTTATTTCTTCAAAGCTAGCAGAACTCAATTAAAAGTCGAACGAAAACCGAAATTAAAACGCAAACCAATATCTATTAACATACCAATACTTTTAAGCGTATTATGGCTTATTTAAATTCTCCGGTAAACAATTTTGGGCTCCACTCGTTCTTGACTAAGCTTAAGGTTATTTATTTTAAAGCTGGAAAACTCAAATTGAAAATTGGACCAGCACCGAAATTAGAACGCATAACAAGATCAATCGACATACAAATAATTTTAGGCTCATGATGGCCTAATTGATCGCACGAGTGGGGTCGCAATTTTTTACCGGGGAATTTGAATACGCCAAAATTAACCTATAATTTTCCAATTGTTTTTAAATCATTGTTTAGAAGTCCAGAAGCTGGATTCAGAAACCTGCTCCCATCAAACATATTTATTACACAAAGCCAACTAATGATAGTACGATACCAATACATAGGAGAAATATGACATACATTCATTCATTATTAATCGTAGTCAACAATCCAGGAAAAATTTTCGTCGATTCTTATACCTAGGTTTAACCTTAAACTAAGAATTATTTAAAAATTTATATCGGTTTTCATAGAAAAAAGCAATGCCCACCGATATAGTGCTAGAACTTTTAGTAGTTACAATTCCAAAGTCGTATCGTTTCAATCCCTAGCCGCGAGGAGGCAAGTACCGCCCGGGTACCCGGTCCATATTGACCAGTTCAGCACAATATGGCCAAAGCAGTGGTAGTAGTGCTGGCAGTGGTAACTTGTATAGGTTTATGTTACGCAGAATTGCGACTCTTCAACATAGAAACGATTGGAATAAAATCGACATTTAAACGCCTTTATTAGATGAATTTTAAGATTTTAGCTTTATGTGAACTGTTTTCGTACTTAGAGATTTTATTTCGTTTTCTACATTATGACATACATATGAATAAAAAAAAAACTGTTTTCAGGTTTGAATTATGATCTGTTTGTCTTTATTATGCATAATTTTGTTCTATTACGTTTCTGTTTCTCTTTTTAATTTTCAAGTCTTACATACATATAATTATATAAGGAACAACGGAAATAAATAGTATATAGGCGAACTATATTATATACAAAATTCACTAAATTCACCAAAAACCGTCTAACAAAAATTCAATAACATAATTTTGACGAAATTTCGATTTATGAAATATAATTTACGTAAATCGAAATATCATTTTGCGAAATTTCGTTTTACGAAATTTCGATATACAAACAACTTTTTGTGAACGAAATAGTTTCGTTAAGCGAGGGATAGGTGTACAGTGTTTTGATATTTTTAGCTTCCCGGTATAATCTGGACTGGAATGCAGATAATTTATGCATTATGTAGATGCGCTGTACAGGGTGATTTATTGGTAAAGGGACATCCAAATCTGCTGTTGATAGTGATTTGTGTTTACGAGTTTGTGTCAAAATGTTGTTTTTGAGTTAAACAGAATTTAGTTTAACAATAAAGAAATCTTTTTGCAAAAGCTTAGATTTGTTTTGATTTGCTGAAGCCGACATAATTTTTTTATGGATTGCCTCAACAGATACTATGTCATCACCACTCACATTAACCCCGAATTTTTTAATAGCACAAATGATTAGACCACGAATGTCTTCATGGTTAGATGGTAGGCCACTAATCACGATGCTGGAAATATTTTATTTTATTGGTGACTTCCTTCAACTTGACAAAGGATAGAACCTTGTCATCTGATTTATCTTCGATGGGTGCATGTACCTGACCGGGTGGTACCTATGGGTGAAATCTGAACGTATACATATCAGCATATTGATAGGGTGGAAGTCGATGATATATTGCTTCACGCGCCGGTGGTTGAGAAAGCCTACTCCAAATTATTCTCCATTCTGATGATTGCCGTTTAAGGAAGAGTGTATGAACACCATTGGTGGTGTTACGAATGACACTTTCAGAATATTTAGGCTCTTATAGTGCAAGCCTGTTTAATGTGTAACCCTTTGCCTGGTTCAAAGGGTTTTGGATATATATTGGTCTTACAAGGCTAAACACGGTCCATGTTTCCATTTCTGAGACGTTGTCCGTGTATATCTATCAAGATCGCATTTGTGTTGAATCCGATGTGGTAATCCGATGCTTTTTTGAATGGTTCATTACTAAGTTGTTTTTCTAAGACAAGGTTGTAACCCTGCTACTCAACCCGCTTGTTACGTTTTCACGAACTAGTGAATAATTTTAAGGCATCCAGTCCCATATTGAACACATTTATATAGCGAGCCGCTTTATTCAAGACATACGTTCGCTTCAGCTGTCCCTAACCTATACTAATGGTTATGCCTACACGTCTCTGAGATTTTTGTTGATTGCGGTACGATGTGTGAACCATTATGAATTTATACGATTTCTAGATTTCAAATATTTGAACGCACACTTTCATAAATTTAAAATTTGTTTCAAGAATTAACAAATGTATTACGAACTTTACACCGGTCCAAAAAAGTAACCTTGTGTCTGAGTTTTCTACAGTTTTAGCAAACTTTTAGTTTTGGGACTACAAATAGAGCTTATCACTTCAAAAATTGTTACACTTTTTGCAATACTTTAGTTCATTTGTATTTTATTTATTTTCTACTGGCCGTTCACAGTATTTCTTTCCGGTCTCCAGCATATTTAAAAAACGCATTGTTTTGTGATTCTCGAACAAAAATTTGTGCTACGAGGAATTAAGTACTGAAATTTAAATAAACCCATTCTTTAGAATTTGGAAGCTTTTTTAATTTTAATATTTTAACCAAATTATCATATTCTCGGTTACTGAATCCTAAACGTTCTCATACACCAAACCAAATCGTTATTTTATTCCATAATTTAACTTAAAAATTAAATAAAAAGCTTAGTACATCTCGTTCTATTACCACAAAAATAATTTCACACACCTAATTTTATTCATTGAATATTTAAATATTTTCTAAGCTTTTCATGTAAAATTAAAACAAGAAATGAATTTCTCGTATCAAGCTTAATTATAATTTTAGAATTTAAAACGAATATTTACACAAGACAAGCTTTTGATTTTTTTTATTAAATTTCAACATGGTATTGTATATAATGTATTTTGCATAAAATATTTATGACTTAAAGGGTTTCGGAACGTTTTCCATATTCAGAATGTAAACTGTTATAGTGTGCATCATAAAAATGTTATTTAACTGAAAATATGAATACCTACTGTTTGATTTTCAAGGTTCATTTTCACATCCATATAAATTTTCTCGCTATTGTTCAAATATAACAATATAGATGACAATAAATGATAATAAATAATGATAACAATAAAGCACTACACCAACAACAACAACCAGCTACGATATTATCATCATCAATATTTCTTGATTACAGCGCGCCAGCAGTATACGAATGAAGACTGTATAGAGCGTACAGTCGAAGAGAAAAGCTTTAAATATGTTTGTTGTTGTTTGTTTGTCTTGATAACAGAGCTTATATATATTACACAAAAACAAAAGTGAAAATAAAGTGACAAATAACCGTTTCGTATACATAAATAAATATAAAAAAAAATTGTTATCAAACAAGAAAATCCCGAAACAAATACAAAAACATATTTTACTACTTTATATAGGAGCTTTTTCATTGTTGTTCTACGAAAAAATACAGCTTTCGTGGTGTATCTATTTTTTAAATTAAAACACATGTTCTATGTAATCAACATTTACCTATCGCTATATAAAGATAAATTTATATGAGTTTTCACACTCAACCACGCATAAACCCCGAATGGGAGCAATGAGGATATAAATTTGCGCGTTTTGAGGCACCGCGTCGATATTTTTTGTTAAATAGCGGAAAATGCAAATATAAAAAAAAGATTATCTGTACCAACACCTTCCTCAACAAATAGATATATAAAACGAACGAAAAGCTTTTGTTGAAAGCTAAACAAATTGAATAATTCAATTTAATTTGTTTTCCTTTTTCAAATTTTTATTTTTAAAGCAAACTTTTACATGTTTCCTCTCACTTGGCTCGGTCGATTTTAATGTCAGCCATTAATTTTCGGAATACAAAAAACTTTTTCTTCCAAGCTTTTCTCCATATATACAAACATTTTTCGAATGACATAAATATATTTGTGTTTTCTACTGAAAGGTTATTGGTTATTATGTTAATTGATTTTTAATTGGGTCAATACTGAACTTTATGTAAATAATTAATTTAAATAGAATTTTTCTGTATTATTCGGGATAATATGATGGTCGAACCACAATGTATGAGAGCGGGTAGGTATATTTTCTTAATTATTTTAATCGTTTTTTGTGGATTAATTGGTTTTTGGCCAAATCGTTTGCAAAAGGATAAAAATGTAATTTGGTAAAACTCTTGCGGCTCATTAGTACTCGTATATATATAGTCGGAGATAAATTTGAAAATCTATTAGCTTTCCAATCAATCCAGACATTGTCTATATACATGCGCAACCATGTAATTGTGCTTGTTGGTTCAACGCCCGCAAGGGATCGACATGAGCCATGATATCGTGGGGTTAAAGGGATCAACGATTTCTGGTGAAAATTCAAGTGCCTTATGCTGGAAACAGGCGTGCGAAATTTCACTTTTACACAAATCATTTGAATTGAAGTTAAAACAAAAGCCAGACAAATTTTAAAACTGAAATGCAGAAAGATATTAACATTAAATATACACTCGGCCAGTACCACTAACCGATTCTGTCTCCTTGGAAAAATCACGCGACCATACCAAAATTAAATTCTCATCCATCGAGTCTATTCTAAATATTTCTTCTATCGGGTGCAAACCGAAAAATATTTGTTTAGCACCAATTTTGAATTATAATTTATCTCATCTGGAGTTAAGTCATTCGGATTACATCGCGGCCATATACATTCATAAAAAACTTACCCGACATAAATATCACCACCACTTCAAATTACCTAAAAGAAATAAAAGATAAATTTTATTGAATTAAAAATATTATTACAGAACTTAATTTTAAGAATAAAATTAAAATATAAGAAAAGACAAATACGAATAGGATAGATACACAAACTATAACCAAGCCAATAAATAAACAAAACTTCCGCTTATTTTATATAATTTGCAGTAACTAAGACATGTGCGCACACAGAGTGAGCTTCTTTAAAGTTTGCGATGGGCTATCTATCCAACCTTTGGATAAATTGAGAATTTAAACAACGACCTCGGACAAGAATTAAGGAGCACATTTTTAAACTCGGAAAATGAAATATGCTCAGCTTGAATCGCAAGGTAAACTTCCATCAGCTCTTCGAACAGGCACCGCAATACAAGGTCGTTCTCTTAGCTTTATATGAAAGACGATTAATCAGCAGTATTTTCACTTTCTATAATTTGTTTCGTCCATATCGGACATGTTTTTTTTATCTCTGACTGATAACCTGATGTCTAACTAATAAATTTTAATTTATTTTTGTCAATTTTACATACGAATTATTAAAAAAATTATTATTTAATTAATTATTTAAAAAATATACGACTAGTGACAAGAATTTTAAACAAAGTGCTATAGCGAAAATTTTTATAGGCTTGTATAGGCATCACAAAAATATTTGCGTTGGTACTGTGATATTTGCTCTGAATTGAATCGGTAGTGGTGGCCAGCAGACTTGACGGCATTACCTCGCAAATGACAAAGTCTCAAAATCGAAGCGAAAATCAAAGGGTTAATGCACGTCAAAATGAATCGCAACGTGGCCGCCCGCCATAAAACATTTATGGGAAAGATGGCTTCAAGTGGACCAGCCACGTCTCGTAGATCAGGTAGGAATACCAACGTAAATCAGGAATTTTTTTCAATACAAATTCAATTAAGCCGCTATGTTTTTAATAATTTTTTATTGATTAATTATCGATAACTAAGTATTTTATATTTATTCGTTCTAATGTCTGTAATTGGTTTTGCAGACAGACATTTGTAACCGTTAGAGCCCGGTCCAGCTATGGTAACGCTGTAAATACCAAAACGATAGAAGCTATTTGGGAGTGCTTATTTACTGATGAGATGATAAATTTAATCGTACATAATATGAACTTGAATGTTTATCATTGGTTGTTGAAGAAAAACAGCAAAGTTACCATCATCCTACTGATGCTATTGAGATCAGAGCTTATATCGGAATCTTGTATTACAGTGGATTATGAAAATCTGCAAACGTCGATGTTAATCGATTATGGTCAACAGCTAATGGCCTCACAGGTTACAAATGCATATTTCCAAAGCACAGCTTTACTTTTTTATCAACTTGTCTTCGTTTCGATAATAAAGACAAAAGAGAAGAGGATGAGACAGATTTGCTCCGATCAGGAATTTATGGAACATGTTTATAGAAAATTGTAAAAGTAACTACAGCCCGAGTCACGAATGTGCTGTTGACGAACAGCTGCTGAGTTTCAGAGGACGCTGTAAGTTCCGAATTTATATGAAAGATAAGCCGGATAAATATGGGCTCAAGGTCGTTAGGTTAAACGATACAAAGGCTTTGTACATGGTAAATATATAAGTGTTTCTTTACCATTGATTTTTCTAAAAATTTAAAAGACAATTATCCAAAAACTTCTATTACAGATTAACGCGGTTCCATATTTAGGAAAGAATACTGAAATCGTAGAAGGTTATGACAAAATTCCTGAGTAGTATTTAAGATTAGTAATTGAATCTATTTACAACACAGACCGATCAGTAACGTGTGACAATTGGTATACGTCAATTAGTTTGCTTCAACGAATGTACAATGAACCATATAATTTGAGAATTACCGGTACCATTCGCAAGAACAAAAGGGAAACTCTAGTGGATTTTATTGCGAAGTTCTAAGAAAAGATCAGTCACTCACGAAGTTCTGCCATACCGACAATTTAACCCTTCTCAGCTATGCTCCGAAGAAAAAAAAATCGGACAAAATTGTGCTGCTGGACTCCTCGCTTCTTCACACGGAAAAAATAACAGAACAGAAACCCAATATTATTCTGAATTATAATAAAAACAAAGGAGGCACGGACACCTTTGATAAGCTGTGCCAGTCTTTCAGTGTGCGTAAAATAACGCGAACAGGTGGCCGCAGCGTTTTTTTTTTCAAAGCATCTTGGACATGGCGATCGTGAATGCACGAATTTAGGGAGCCTGCAGGGCCGTCCAAAACCAAGAAGAACTAGCAGTAACTGCCCAAGTAACATTTGTTACAGCTATAAGCAGCGTTGAGCTCTATTTCAGTTCTAAAACAGATAATATGAGCCTAGCAGTTCCACAAGGTAAATATTTATAGCTTTCAGCTTTACACAATATTTCTGGTGCTTTAACTCATTGTTTCTTTATGATGTTAGCTCTAATTGCTTATGGAGCTTATAGCTTTGTTAGTAAGCTGTATAACCACAATTAGAGCTTATTTAGGTTGCTTTATAGAGCTCGTTGGATTTTGGAATAAAATGTTTCTATTAGCCACATTTTATCTCATATTAAAGCTATATTACAACTGATTTAGAATTTATAGCTTCTTTAGATATATGATCAAATATAACATAATTTTAAAATACTATAGTGCTCATAGGTAACAAATAAAGTTACAATATCCTTATATAGAGCTTACTTAAATATTTTAAACTCTTTTAGAGCATAGGAATTATTTTAGAGCGTTATAAAGCACTCTTCATTTGTTTAGTTTGACGTTTCGCATTTTTTTATAAGTGCACCGAGTTGTAAAGTGGAAGAAGTCGAATTTGTAAACAATTTAATATTTTCACTAATCAACACTATAGCACTATTCAAAAACTGCGCTGCACCAATTTTATTGTGATATAGAGCTATTAATTTTATTTATTAATCGATTTTCTATGTAATTCAGCTAATAGCTCTAATACAGAAAATACACCGTTACGTGCTCTATATAAACTGCAAACGAAAACAAATTATCCACTTTCAGAGCACAAAGTTGAACAATAGAATAGAGAGATGCAGAATGCTCTAAAATAGGATTTAATAACAATAACAAATATTCTCCATTAATATAAAATAAAAATTGGCGTCCATGTTTAAATATTATGGTTTATAATAATAAAATAAGGTTAATTTTTTATGACTCCACGGGCAAAATAAAGGAATTTCTATAAAATTATGTTGAAACGACATAAGAAATTTTTTGAAGATGTAAAATTCAATTTTTCAAGAAAATTTGAAAATTTGCATTTTCAATAAATGTTTATTTTATTATTAAATGTTTATGATTTGAGTGGCCCATTCAAAATTTATGAGGTATCGTACTAGATTTAACCATACAAATATAATTGCATAATTATTTCACTATATTTACAAGCCAAAAGTACTAAATATATTGTTATATTTATTATCGCAATTTATTAAATCAGAATGCCATTAGAAAAATATTATAGTTAAAAAAATGATGAATGTCTAAGTTCGGCATAATTCGATTGCTCCGAAATTGCTTATTTTATTTTTTCTATCTTAGGAATTTGTTGGTTAACTTTTAAAATTGCAGATTAACTTATTTAAGTACTATATAGAGCAAGGTGCTTCATAAAAGCTGCAAAATGGATGGTTATGGGGCTTATAAAATAAACATTTTTGCTCTAAGACTGCTACTTTTCGCTCTATAAAAACTTTATAACAGTTCTAAGAGCGCTTCTCGAGTTAAAATTAGCGCATGCCGCTCTATAAAGTAGCTCTAAGAGCGCTCTTAAAACTAAATTAGAGCAAAATTGTTACTTGAGTGCGGATTATTGTTTGGAAAAAATATATTTATACTTGATAAAGCCGCATTTGGAACATCGTCTCATTCATTTCAGTCTCCGCAGAGATTCAAAAGTAGGGTTTAATACAATTTTGAATCGATCGGTTTTATCAGAGCGCCATTTACAGAATTTAAATCTTGTGCACGAAAAAAAAACCGGTTGTACCGGTTATTAATTGAAATTTTGTTTTTATACGCTTCAACGATTTTTTCAGCAACTCTACTTCTTGAAAAATATTATTTTGTAATAAATTTGTTGAAAAAATAAAAAAAACAACGACTCTTTCACTATTTTTCGAAATTTTTTTTTCGTTAAATCCATACTTTCATTTCTCAAAATAAATACCTTTTTTGGAAGACCCATGAAAACTAATATTTTTCCTTTATAGTGATGTAATAGAAGAAGACACAGCTAAAATTTTAGCACTTTTTATGAAAAAACAAAAAAGTTATGAATTATTTGTAAAAAACGCACTTTTTCAAATTTTTCAAGTTTCCGAATTTTTTCTGAACGCTGATCTTGATTTTTCTGAACTCTGACTATTCCACCTTTTAAAGGGGTATCTAAAGATGCTCTCTGATTTTTTCTAAAAAAAAATATTTCAAGTTCTACAAGGATATTCCTCACTGAGGTTTGTACGAACCCCACAATGGCAGGTATGTTACTCAGGGGAGGTGTGCCAGTTCAAGGTTAAATAGACAAGGGTGAATATGCGCTTACACCACCAACGCGAATTAAGAAATTTTATTTTATTGTTGATGGTGACACTGCACATAGAAAATCACGATTGCAAGTGAAGTCTGCTGTCCTTTTATTTTTTGGTTGTCGCGATTTTATTACATTTTTGTTTACACATTTCGTTATGACAACAGCTTAATCTTTATTCTAGTACAATTTTAATTTATGAATTTATTCACAGAAATTAAATGTCAAATTTTGCTGTTAACACAGTAGCTTGAATTACTATATATAATTTAATTAATTTTGAATTTAATTGACAACTTTAATTTATAGTTTTCTTATAGGACTAAAAGTAACATCAAAATTAAAAGATAAGTATAATCAACTTTATTTTACATTAATAAATTTGACTGAAATTTAGTTTTTTTGTTTCAGATAAATAAATGAACTTGTTGGACTTCAAGTTTCGATCGTATACTCCAGAAAGCCCCAATATTCGATGTGTCGTGTAAAACCAGTAATTATTGAATTTGCTATGTGAAATAAATTGTTTTTTATTTGAAAAACGATTCGTAAATTTGAGTTGTATTTTGTATTTGATTGTTAACTGTGTAGTCTGGTCGCTACCAGACATATTCCCCTCAAAATAAAATTGAAAATTTTATTTATAATTAATCGTGTGTTGGCAGTCGATGATTTCGTTTGAACTGTGTCAATTCTTACTAACCCATCTGTTCCAGGGTGAAGTTCCTTAATACGACCCAATAACTAAGTACATGGTAGTACATTTTTGTAATGAAGGACGACAACCTCGTTGATTTGACAATTTTGAGTTTTTGTTGAAATTTGACCTTGTTAACGTTAGCCGAAAGTATGATAATACAGATAGTGTCTTGACTAGTTCAGCCGAAAGTTAAACAAATTATACAATTAATAGAACTATCCCAGCCGAAAGTGACTAACCTACAAAATCAGATGAAAACATATATTATAACAAACAACAATAAAATAATATCGGTTAAATTAAAGGTTTTAATTACCTTCAATTTAACCGATATTATTTTATTGTTTCATATCAATTGTGAAAGATTGTTTCTTCTCTTCTTCTGGCAATAAAATCGTTTATCATTCGAGATTTCACCAGATGGACACCAATCTGACTATGCCGGTTCAAAAGCCCATTACTATAAATAGATTGTGAGTATAGGTTAGGGGTCATCAGACGATGGGGTAATAGGGGTGAAATTTTGATTTTCCCCATTTTGTCTCGATAAAATCGTTCGTACCAATCTGACTATGCCGATTCAAAATCCATCACCATAAGCATAATTTAATTATCGACTAGGGGTGAGTCTGATGGGGTTATGGGGATGAAATGGCATATCTGCTCCATACAGCCGAAAGTAGTCGATAAAGAAGTTTGAAAATTATTAAGCATCGTCAAGGATCGTTCGTCATTCGAAATTTTAGCATATAGACACCAATTTGACTATGCCAATTCGATAGCCCATGGCCCATGATGGTATATTCTGAGTATAGGGTTGGAGTGGCTCTGATGGGGTTATAGGGGTGAAATTTTGATGTTCCCCATTTTTCAACTATAAAATCGTCCGTCATTCCAGATTTTGGCATATAGAAACCAATCTGACTATGCCGATTCGATAGTCCATGACCATAGGTAGATTCTGAGCATATGGTCGGGGTGGTTTTGATGGGGTTATAGGGGTGAAATTTTGATTTTCCCCTTTTTTCGTCGATAAAATCGTTGGTCATTAGTTATGTTGGCATAGAGACACTAATCTGACCATGCTGATTAGATAGCCCATGACTATAGGTAGATTCTGAATATAGGGTTGGGGTGGTTTTGATGGGGTTATAGGGGTAAAATTTTTATTTTCTCCTTTTTTCGTCGATAAAATCGTTTGTCATTCGAGATTTTGACATTTAGATACCAATCTGACTATGCCTATTCGTAAGTTCATGACCATAGGTAGATTCTAAGTATATTGTTGGGGTGGGTCTGATAGGGGTGAAATGTTGATTTTCCCATTTTTCAACGATAAAATCGTTTGCTATGCGTGATTTTGGCATATAGACACCAATCTGGCTATGCCGATTCGATAGCCCATTATGATAGGTAGATTATGAGTGTATGTTAGGGGTAGTCTGATGAGGTTATAGTTAGATTGATGTTTAATTGCCATTTTTTCGAAAGACGAACGATTTTATCGACGAAAAATGGGGAAAATAAAAGGTTCATCCCTATAACCCCATCAGACCCACCCTAACCCTATACTCAGAATCTACCTCCTATGGTCATGGGCTATCGAATCGGCATAGTCAGATTGGTGTCTATATTCCAAAATCTCGAATGACGAACGATTTTATCGACGAGAAAATGTGAAAATCAAAATTTCACCTCTTTAACCTCATCAGAGCCACCCCATTCCTATACTCAGTATCTACCTATGGTCATGGGCTACCGAATTGGCATATTCAGATTGGTGTTTATATGCCAAAATCACGAATGACGAACGAACGAAAAAAGGGGAAAATCAAAATTTCACCCCTATAACCCCATCAGACCCACTCCAACCCTATACTCAGAATTAACCTATGGTTATGGGCTATCGAATTGGCATAGTCAGATTGGTGTCTATATGCTTAAAATTCGAATGACGAACGATCCTTGAAGATGGTTAATAATTTTCAAACTTCTTTATCGACTACTTTCGGCTGTATGAAGCAGATATGCCATTTCATCCCCATAACCCCATCAGACTCACTCACCCCTAACCTATATTTAAATTATGCTTATGGTGATGGGTTTTTATTGGCATAGTCAGATTGGTGTTTGTCCGAAACAACGGAAAATGGACCATTTCACCAATATAACGGAATAAAACCTACTACAAACACATATTGAAATTTTACTGAGGGTCATGGTTCATCCAATTGGTACAGTCAAATAGTTCATCTGTCAAAATCTTCATATACAAACCATTCATCAGCTAAACGTGACTGCGTCTCATGGCAGATTCTATAGATGCCTGTTATTGACATTTCCTTTAAGAAAATTGATGATTCATTTGTAACTTTTAAACATGTATTTTTGGCATTTTTCGGTTTGAAGTTTCAAATTAATCTTCTTTATCGATACAATCTACATTATCGACATTTTAAAATATTTTCGGTTGGAATAACAAATACATTATCTGCATTACCATCTTTCGGCTGGAATCTTTCGGCCAACTTTACCAGTATGCCATTTCGCTGGTTGTTGCAATGTGTTCAGATAAGTTAGGAAATAACGTTACCAAAATAATTGAACTAATTTTTTATGTCTGTTTCCATCTATTCAATCTGGTCATTTTAATCTCATCGCAATTTACATTAGGAAGTGCTTTGATTGGTCCTAATGTTAACAAGTGTCACGGTGTTAGCGCATCAATATTGCTTGTATCCTTGCTCGTAATCATTCATAATTGCACAGAGAGGCTTTGAGTTAAGAATGCCTTCAATTAGCATTTCCAATTACTTTAACCAAGTGACTTTTAACCGATTTTCACGCGATTTCCAAAATGCCTCCAAAATGAGGCGAAAAAGGAGGAATTAAATGCCATTTGATTTGATTGTGGCTTGCGAATTGATTTATTTTACTCTCAGTCTCGCTCGATGTTAGAACAGAATAGTATTTATATAAAGTTCGCTTCGCTCCTAAGAAATTTGAATCGTTGTCAAAATAGTTGGGAACTCCTCTCCGTCCAACAAATCGCACCAATGAATTGATGAATGTTTGTGTGGATAGTGAAGCTGCAACCTCGATGTGTAGCGCCTTGGTGGCAAAATATACAAATATAACAATGAACGCCTTCATCAATTGTCGTTTTAGATAAAAATTTTATGGGTCCTGCATATTCAATTCCGGTTACAGAAAATAGTCGACTAGGCGTTACTCGCGCAGCTGCCATAGAACCCATTTGTTGAGTAGATTTTATTGTAGAATAACGACAGCAAATAACATATTTATGAGTTATTCTTCGACATATTTCTCGAACTCCAAAAATTCAGTACTTCTGACGTGATATTGCAGTTAAGAGCGGTGGTCTAGGATGTAAATGTTTTTTGTGTAAATGCTTGAGGATTAAACTTGTAATTTCATGGTGTTTTGGTAAAATCAGGGGATGTTTTATTCATACTTTACTCGCAATACGTCATCAGAGTCTATAAATGGTGCTATCTGTTTCAGTTTCGATGCTAATGGTACTCGTTGCGACGTTAATTCGCTGAACGTGTTTTATTATTCTAAGTTCCGCAGCGTTCAAATCAAAATCTTTCGATTGAATTCGCATTTTATTCTGGTGTTTCATAAGATAAAAGAACTTTAAAACATAACACATTATTTGTAACATTTTTTGCAAATTTGAAATTCGTTTAAGTAAATGATCTACAGGACCCGAGCTATTCGGAGTATCGGTGCTTGGCATATCTTTGGTTCATTACTTCAAAATTCCTGTTCTGTGTCAATAATTACTGGCTTGATTGGCCAGCTTGTTTCGGATTGTGATAGTCATTTTAAACCCGTAAACCATATAGTATACTTTTTTTAACCCTTTCACTGTCACACCCCTAGTTGCTAAATCGTCAGGGTTGTCACTTCTTTTACATGTCGCCAAGTTGCTCTAGGCAATAAGGTATGAATCGCGCCTACTCGATTGGTAATATAGTTTTTCCATTTTCGCGGATGACTATTCAAACATGCCAAGACCACCAATGAATCGGTCCACAACCAAACATCTACATTCTGCTTATCGTAAGCGTATAGTACAGCTTTTGTAAGTTTGGCTAACAGATGGTTTCGCTGAAGCCCTGTATTTGTATGTGATTAGAAAAATCGCCAATAAGTCGCGGTATTTTAAAAAGATTTATGATTGTAAACTGATTGTACAATTTTCCCACTCTTTTCGTAGAGCTTCTGTAAGTGGTTCATCCCATGATACCCTTCGCAGCCATAAAGTTTGCATGATAATTTTAATGTTAAATATGAATAGGTTTAACCAACCCAATGGATCGAAGTTCTTCGACGCTATCAATACAATATTCCGTTTCGTACACTTGACTTCTGGCATATTATTAATTTTGAACGAGAATTGATCTTCTTGAGAATCCCAACGTAAACCTAGTATTTGTTCCATTCGTGCCTCATCTTTTATTTCTGTCTTATCAATTGAATCTTTTAACGATGCAATGTTCGAACGCCATTTTCTCAATGAAAACCCATTTGCAGCTAATAAGTTGACTAACTCGTTTTTCAGTTTCGCTGCTTCATCTTCACTAGCAGCGCCAGCTAGTAAATCATCAACATTAAAGTTCGTTTTTATGACTTTAGATACTTCCGGATGCGTTCGCTTGCAATCCTCTGCTATTTGCTGTAATACACGAATTGCAAGAAACGGAATTGAAGTGGTTTCGAATGTTACCGTTAATAATTCGAAATGGGTTATTGCATCGGTTGAACATTTCCGCCATAGAATCCTTTGTTTGAATCTTAGTTTTGCTGTTAATTCGCGTTGTTCACTTGGACTCATGTTCTTAAACTTCTCACAATGGCACAGGCGATGTGATTCCTTACAATAAATACATTCAACGTTACCGAAATTTATGGATTTCAACTGATGCGACTGCTTGTTTTTACTGCCATTTGTCTCGCAGGTGTTCATGACTCCAATGCCGCACATCGATTACACAAAATTTTTAAAAACTCATCAAACGACGAATAGTCCTGGTTTGCCGTCTTATGTGCTCACGCTTCGCGAGTGTCTGCGTCAGTCTTGCTTAACAAAATGTAAATTAGCCATGGATCTAGTTTTGATGCTTCCCCACCTAATGCTAGTATGCCTCGATTTACTTCGTCGGATGAATTGTACAGTTGCCTAAGTTTCTTCACGGGTAGTTGTTTCACAAATGATTTAATTAATGAATTTAATATGAGATTTTGCTTGTCGTACCATTGACATATTTTCTCCTCTCTACTGGTCCCTTCAGATACTGAAGTTCTTGCACGTCTTACAAAAATATTCTTAAAACTCGGAAAGTCTTCATAATTTCCAGAGAATTTTGGTAGCCGCAAAGTTGGCAGTCGTTCTGACATATGAGGATCATTGCTGCTATTTTGTATAGTCTGGTTCAAGGACCTAGTAAACGGTGATGACAGCGTCGTTAAAAATTTGTTTTGTTCACGTAACAGCCTTGACATCATTCCTTCCTCTTATCCTTGTTCCTGATCCTGTTGCTCAGACCTAACTATTTCCATACATTTGATTTTTACATTCAGATATTTGGTCTTGTATTCCGCCAGTTCAGATGAGACATCGTGTTTTGATAGTTTTGTTTCGCAATCGAGAAAATCGGCAAATGCTCGCTCGAGATATTCCATTCGCGAAATGATTTCAATTCTCGGTGTTCCGTCATTGATTCGATCGGCAAACGTGACTATTCGAGTTATGCAGCCTTTAGCCATACCACGCCTAGCTGTCAATTCTTTAATCGCCTTTTCGGTCATTCTTCTACACGGGACTTAAGCTAATAAGCCAACCTTTCACTATAGCATTAACGAAATTTGTTTCAATAGAACTTGCAACAACCTTCCCGACCCGTTGGTACACTGTCACATGTAGTATGACAGTATGACAGTGTACCAACACAGTTGGTACACTGTCATACTCTGCAAGCTCATTATCAGCAAGGGGTATTTGTTTACGACACTGAAAACACGAAATATCTTCTAAATATATCTTTGCTAGGGCTACGACAGAAAAATTATGGTCGAGTTTGATTTAAGTAATTAGTTTCAATACACCTAAAAAGATCATTTTCTGCTCCAATGCCAAAGAAGTAATGCTCGACCAAAACTTTTGAAATTATTTATTCGCTATCTTTATATACCAATGGAAAAACAGAAACCGGACATTACATCAGTCTAACGAGCACCTGAATGCGGAAGGTCTATATAGAATCTAAATTCACACCGTATTGAAAGGATCTGGTTCTCAGTTCTACACAACATGGCATCAATGACATAAAGCTTAAAGTAAATAATTTTTCATCATCTCAAATTTTTCACTACTAATAGTGCTCTACGAGCATTCATATAATTTAACTCAACAGTTTAAGTAGAAATTTTAATAATCCATAAATGGGTGGCAAAAATCTAAATCTTTGATTTAATTTAATTTGCCGTACAAAGCTTTATAGGGATGGCCAAAATTATTTATTGGGTGGGCAAAAGCCACCATCATGTGGACAATTTTAAAACATTAATCATTTAGTTAAATTGACTACTATAATGATTAACGACAATTCATACATTTTAACTCAAAAGTTCACGTGGGATTTTAATATTCCGTACAAAACTGACTTAAGAACAAAATTCATCGTCATATCTACTAATGGAATAATTTCGAATCGATTTACCCAGTCGGAATTTTTCTTTTAGTAGTGGAAAAATTATGCTTCTTAATTTAAAAAAAGAAAAGAAATTTCAAAAAATGGTTAAAGTAGCCGAAGAAAAATTCGAATAATATTGAAAGTTTTAAAGCAAATAGTATTCTGATTGAAGAAATTTAAAATTTACGGCCCCAGGGGTCGTGTTCTTAAAATCAGTGGAAATTTCTCCAATCGGAACTGCTTTGAAATTCTCTATATTATTCGAATTTTCCGCCGGCTACTTTAATCGTTTTTTTAAATTTCTTATCTTTTTTAAATTAAGAAACGTAATTTTTTCCCCTCATTAAAGAAAAAATTCCGACTGGGTAAATCGATTCGAAATTATTCACTTAGTAGGGAGACAAACACTAGTAAACTTGAAAACAAATTTGACAAAATGATTAAAGTAGCCCGCGAAAAATTCGAACAATACTGCTGTGGGCAAAAAATAATAAGACTTTGTTCATAATTTTAAAATTCTTTATTTATTTCCTTAAATCTATTTTGTCCCCATCAAAGTAATCCCCCCCTCCCCGGCCTCAATACACTTGTGCCAACGTTTTTTCCAATCCTTGAAACAGTTGTTAAAGTAAATTTCCGGAATAGCCTCCAATGCGCGTAGCGATTCACGTTTAATGTCTTCAATTAACTCAAAACGGTTTCCCCGGAGCGGTCGTTTGAGTTTGCTGAACAGCCAGAAGTCACACGGAGCTCAATCAGGCGAATACGGTGGTTGCGGTTTGATATGGTTGGAATTTTTGGCGAAATCATCACGTAAAACCAATGCAGTATGAGAAGGTGCATTATCGTGGTGCAAAAACCAAGGGTTTTCACTGATCCTTCCGATAATTTAACGATGCCAGTAAGGTCTCTGCCTGTTAATCGTCGATTCTCGAGCACCAATTCCTTGATTTTATTAACGTGTTAATCATCAGTTGATGTTGATGGCTGTCCTAGACGTGGTTCGTCGTCAACACGTTCTCGACCCTCTTTGAACAATTTGTACCAATCAAAAACACTTGCTCGCGATATAAAATTATCACCGAAGGCCTTTTGCAACATTCTGAACGTTTCGGCACCACAAAATTGATTCCGCATACAAAATTTAATGGAACTTCTTTGTTGAATAATTTCACTCATTACGTAAAAAATCGCCAAATGCACTTTTTGTACTTCAGAAAGACAAACGTATATTAAACACTAATGCATATTTTGATGTGAAATTTGACACAAATGTCACTGACAGTCATGCCAACATAGAAAAAATAATAATTTTGACGAAAAAGTTTTACTATTTTTTGCCCACAGTAGGAGAATTTCAAAGCAATTCCATTTGGCGTAATTTCCACCGATTTCAAGAATACGGTTTCTGGTGGGATTCTAACCCAGTTTCCAATTTTCCAAATAAAATACAAAATCATATCGAAATATATTCAAATTCAATTGACTACTCATGCGGCTAAATGCTTAACGTTCATATATAATTCATATCAACCATACACCACATTATTATAAACCGCAAATAAAGCTTTAAAATTTTTATAGTAATTATTTAATTTATAAAAATTTGTAAATCATAAAAACACTGTTGAAATATAAATCTCCAACATATATATATACGTACAAAGTATGCTAATTAAATTATTAACAGAGTCATAAACTCAACGAATAAAAATCAATTAAAACTAAAACACTTAACAAAAAAGCATTTTTTCTAACCAAAAAAAAGCTTTTATTGAATAGACATAAATATTTAGAATTTTTTTTAGTGCAAATCGATTGAGTCAACAATTTTTTTTTATTTATGCACAGATACATTCTGCACATAAAATTTATTAGGCAAACAAACTATTATATGAAATATGCTTTGTTTAATGAATAACATAAATATAAATAGTTTATTAATTAAAGTCAAATTAACAAAAAAAGTAAAATTCAATTATTAATTAATTTTATTAGGTTAACAATAGCATATATGTATGTTGTATATGGGATGAAGTTAAGAACTCTCGACATCTTCAAGTCCATAAAATTATATTATACATAAAGCATCAAAAATTCAAATTATTTTTTTTATAATAAAATCTCAATTATCATTGCATAAATACATAATAAAGGTATTCATATGAAATATGTATATGTGTACGATAACAATAGGCTTGTTATCGTACATACATAAACTAAAATATCAATGGCTTTTGGGTATATAACAAGCATACTGTACGTACACCTATATACCAAAAAAGTACTTAAATGCAAAAACAAAAAAATTAAGGAAAAAATTTGTATATCAGAACCAGCAACAAAAAAATTTTAAATCATGATAAAGTAGTTTTTCATATCCTTATGTAGTGTACGGAGTCTCATTGCTCATATAATATACAGTACGAGTGTATATAGCTGTACGAGTATGCACCTAAAACTATAAAATTTAAATTAAATTTTTAGATTTTTATATGCTCTATTGTTTTTATTATGTTTTGCACATGTACATAGTTCATAGAGATTTTCACTCGAAACAACTTTTAAATTAAGAAGAAAATATGATTTACACGAAAAATGTTTGGTGTGGTAATAAATTTTTAAAAATTTGAGATAATTTGTAAATTTATGGAATATTCTGGACGAGTTAAGTGATTCTGAAACAATTAGATGATATCTCCTTTTAATTTATGTACTTTGATAAGCTGCAGATTCGTTTCTGGCTAGAAATTGCACTGATAAATTCGTATAGTTGAGCTAATAGTTTTCTACATAAATAATCGATTTTTAATTTTTAACCAATTTATTAATTTTGACAGCCACTCAGCTGAGTTCATTGATGCTGATAATGCAGGACTGCTTGACACAGAGAATAATCTTTAGGCAGTTACCAAATTTTCTAATAGGTGTGACATGGTATTACATGATTAGGGGGATTGGCTACATTTTAAGTATTTTCCCGGCACTAACCAATTATTTTGGTGGTGTTGCTGGATTAGTTAGAACAAAGAGACTAGCATTATGATACGGGGCTTGGGTAATCTTCAATGATATTGTCAAATCTCTATAAGACTCTTAAGAGTCCTCTTAGGTAGTTACATGATTTTTTTAAGGTTCTGCCAGGCCAGGCCGTTCAATGAGAATAGAAAACTTGATTTTTAAATATACTATACATTGCAAACTCATTCTAAATTTCTAATTATTTTTCAATCACTTCCAAAAGAATGTACAGTAGGCTGGCAGAATCCATGCTTAAAATTACTATTTGTTATAACGTATGTATGTTAAAATAATAAACTAATAGTAACTCACGTATCGTTGTTCTTTAAAAGTGCAAACGTTATAACTTTCTATAAAATAATTCCATCAAGTTAGCCCTTTCAAAGTACAGAGAGATTCGGAAAACTTAATCTCTTGTAGCATGTTTAATTTTCTATTCCATTGGTTTTCTGTGGCAATTACAGATATCGGAATGAAGTGTCTTATCCTATGTGAAAAAAGAAAAATACGAGGATGTGAGTGATATTAGCACCCCCATTTTAACCAGTTTTGCCAACCTAATAAAAAGTTGGGCTCGCACCAACCAAAAGCACCAAAAAAGTTGTGAAATTTGCCCAATCAACCGAAACAGTGAAGCTAGGAAAATTAAGGTACACCATAGTTTTGCTCATATTTTTTCACAAATTAGAAAGTTTACCTCTCCTCTCCATAAAAGCGCCTGCATAAATTAGTGAAACTTGAGTTGGTATTCCTAAGAGAATTTGGTGAAGTGAGTTATGATGTTCTTTAAATGGATGTTACGTAAATCGCTTGTGGCTTTTCCAGCCCAATTATAATTTTTGGCCACCCCATAAAACTATGCACGGAATATTAAAATTTTCACTTGAACTTTTGAGTTAAAACGTATGAATAGTCATAAGCACTACATATTAATAGTTCATTTAAATAAAAGGTTGATGTTTTAAAATTTTTTACCTGATTGTAGTTTTTGGCCACTCAATAAATAATTTTGGCCACCCCTATAAAGCATTGTAATTGCATTGAATATTAAAATTTCTACTTAAACTTTTGAGTTGAATTATATAAATGATTTCTTCACCAAATTTGGTGAAGTGAATGATTTCACCAAATAATTTCTTTTACCTATATTCAATCAACTTTGTACGGAATATTAAAATTCCAACTTGAACTTTTGATATAAAATGTATGCACGATTAAGCACTATTAGAAGTCAATTTAAATAAATGTTTGATGGTTAAAAATTGTCCACATGATTTAATTTGCCCACTCAATAAATAATTCTGGTTACCCTCAAGCAAATTGTATCCCGATTGGGGAAATTTCGACTGATTTCAAGAATACGGTCCCACGGCGCATATTGTTGGAATTCAATCGAATAAAATTGTCTACGATTTTTTTCGATTAAAAAACTCTATCAAAAATTCGATGACTACATTTTGCCGTATTTTTGAAACAAATCAAATTTTTTATACGCCACTCTCACCGTGGTCTTCTTCTCGCCGTGTGGTGATTATAGTTATGTCAAACAATTTGATATTTTTGGTGTTAGTTGTGTTGTCATATGTTATGTTATTAAAGTCAGATTTGTCTTTATAAAGTCTATTAGGACTTCTTTTATGCCCTAATTTTTGTTTTGTTGACAGATAAACGTATGCGAAAATGAACTCACCGGTTTGATCAGTAGACAATTTTCGTCTTTTTTTTTATAGAAAATTTTATATTTGACATTCTGGTATCCATGCTACTCGTAAGGTGATTACGACTCGCTACTTCTGGTTCAGTATAAACAAGGATATCGGCGAATAAATACAACTCTGTTTATCCTTCCAGCAACTTAAAGTTTAAAGATACATGTTTGCGCTGATTCGAAATTCCACCTGTGGCCCTATTCTGGTAGTTCCCGGTGAATGAAAATTTTAAATTTTGCAGCAGTTTTGTTCCATTTCCGCTCAAACTGTAATCTGGCTTTTGGGAAATGTTTTGTTGTTGAAAAAGTATTCCCCATTATAGCAGTTTTGACGTTTATTATTCCATACAAAAACCTCTTAACGAGGTAAATGTTCGAGTGAGGAAAGCCGAATTCATTCACAAAATTTCTGATATCAAATTTGAGCCGAAAAAAAACAATTGTATTCGATTTGTCAACGATTTTTCGAAATATTAGTGCATTCAGCGCGTTGTTGTTGAACATTCCGAAAAATCGTTGACAAATTGTTGTTTTTGACAGCTAGAAAAAAAAATGTAAACAAACGCGCCGAATACACTAACATTACGAAAAATCGTTGACAAATCGAAAACAATTGTTTTTTTCGGCTCAAATTTCGTTAAGAGGATTTTTATTTAATATCAATGATTTTGACACGGCAAATTGAAAATCAATTGAATTACGATTCATTTTATTGTTGTCAGTCAAAACAGATCAAACACACTCGTGTTATTGTGCCTCACGAATGACGAAGAGCGAGAGACGAAGAACGAATTACGCATATTCTCACACAGCTGTCGGCTGTGTGTACGGAGTGTGCATGATTCGTTTTGTGTTTTGTGACGTCCCAGCTCAACACTGAAACAATTATTTTTGAACTATTTTAATCCTTTGCTACTTGGAACCAATTTAGATATTACTGATTTGCGCCGCGAATATTTCAGTGACTTTGAGCAACAAGATAGCTGCGAATTTTTGAGACTTTTGTTGAATTCGGGCACATCAAGTTCAATCAAAGATCTATGCGAGCATGATCTTACATTCCATATCGAATGCACTAACAGCAAGTGCAAATCAAAACCGCGTGTGTATAGCAATGCAGATTTAGTGTGTATCCATCGGAAGAAAATGTAATTTATCCGATTTGATTATTTTTAATTTTTGTAGATGGGTGGGAAATGAAGATAGCTCTTGCGATAAATGCAAGTATCCACTGAAAAGTCAGTGTTATCTTGAGAATACGCGTCGCGTTCCCATATTTTCACTTGTGATTGCCGATCAATACTACGTGAAAATTAATAGTCTACAACTTTCTTCTGTACCTCAGAGAGAATTAAGCTTTCGAAATAAAATATGTTTTGTCAAGTGCCATTTTCCATCATGGCACAGAATTAAAAGAAGGCCATTACACAGTAATTTTGAAAAAGAATGGAAACTTTTTTAAGCAGATGCGTCATCTCACCATGCTCTTGGCCTCGAAATAGTAAAGACTTATATTATCTTTTTTATGTTGAAAAGTAGGGTCAGGTCTCATCATTAGGTAGTTTTGGCCGGCCGATTTGGCATTTTCAGTTTTTTGGCCAAAATGACCCTCCATCCTTTTTTTTTGAAATTTTGCTATTTGATAGCTGGCGTTAATACCTTTCCAACGATATGCATATGTTCGGGGTATGCCAAATAGGCTCAGCGCTGTGGGCTTGGCCAAGATGACCTAAAATGGCCGTTCAGAGGCCACTCGCGGCCAACATGGCGGCCAAATCAAAAAGTTGTAGATACAAGTTGCTTAGTTTTTCAAGTATGAAAATATGAGATCAATTGAAAGAAGTACGGACAAACAAACAAACATATATACCAAAGCAAGATTATATGGAGACGCCATAGAAAAATTTCCAAATGTCATAACTTTGGTCAAAATCGTCCGTTTTGGACGTTTGAGGTGTCGTTGAATTGGTATTGATATCTACAGTCATAATTTGCTAGTTAAAAAATACTAAAAAATAATAAGGCACTTTTTGGGGCAGTTACACCCGAAAAACTGGTTTTTGGGGGCAATTTTCGGAAGGTCATATCTCCACTCAATGTTGGTAGAAATTCATGCTTTTATACATTATTTGGTTCTATTTTTCAAGACCTCTCCAATGGTTTATAACATGATCCTGACGGCCTTAAAGGGAAAAAGTTTGAAACTTCCAGCACATTAGGTGCTTTCGTCACTCGTTTGGGGTGCCGTCCAAAGTGATAGCAATATTGTGGCTGTAAATTTATACTGAAAACTGGTAAAATCAATATTCAATTTTTCACTTTAATAAACAAAATTTGATTAAAACATCAACAAAAACCAACTAAACGTAGTAAACTATTTTTAGACATTTGTTTTTTTTTATTTTATTCCGATTGTGTTTCCCCACGAACAATTAAATTATTTTCCCGTAAATTTATTCCTCAATTGCCAGAATTAGCTTTTGGAAAACGCGGAACTAAGGAAAATGTCTGGGAAATAGCTGCTACAAAAAAAAGTATTCCCTATTCCCAGAGAATTGCCACAATAGGGCCACTGGTTGATTCAAATAAATCCACTTGGATATACCATAGTTTTGGTCTTTTGGTCCTCTTACACCTTCCAAGGAGTATATTCATCTTTTAACCTGTATTGATCGATTAACACGATGACCCGAAGCCTACTGCATGACCGATATATCAGCACAAACGCTTCTATCGACAGCTACAGTTTTACTTGGTATCAGAACAACAGTGAAAAAGATCCGAAATGCTCACCAGCTGAAATGATTTATGGACAAACCATTAAGCTACCCTAGGTACTCTGTTTGTTAAAAATCCTCTTTCACCTCAGCCTACCACCAACACACTCGTCGAAAAATTTCTCACTATTATGTAAATCTTATCCCCATAACAACTCGACAATGAAAACACGGCATGATTATTGCAAAATCGGTCGAATTGCGATTTTGTTTTTATTCGGGTAGATAAGATTCGTACAGGTTTACAATTATCCTACGAAAGACAATATAAAGTAATTCATCACTTACGAAAACAATATGTTGCTTCGATTAAAGACAAAGAGCAACACCAACTTACGGAATTCTCTGCTCCGCTGAGCGACTGGCTGTACTCCGACCACGAAAATTCGTTCATGTCAACACATAGACCAATTTCTCCACCTATTATGACCCCTTAACTGCGATGTAGAGTATTACAATTAAAATAATTTTGTTATAGCACATTCACCAGCGAATAAAAAGCAAAATCACAACTTCAAATTTACTCCATAAATGCGCGTTCCGCAATCATTTAAAGATAATCCACGTGCACATCCCATTATTTATTAAGTCCTTTTGCGTCCTAGTTTTTACCATTCGAACGAACAAAAACCAAAAGCGAAATGTCACAAGAATAAAAATTTGTACTCATCTGATTCTCTTTGGCTGACGAGCGCACAAACCTCGGTACGTAAAATAAAAATTTCTATTATGGGAATAATTTATACAGGGTGTTCCGAAAGTGGCTCACACGAATGGTACCGTTGGTTTCCTTGATCAAAACGAATGTGAGGTTAATTGTATCACTTCGCACGTTAAAGCCCCCTGCCAAGTTATATACGTTTAAAGAGGAGCCTTCCAACATTGCACCTTGTATTAAAAAAAAAAACTTGAATATTTTGAGAAGTAACCATTTTTATTTTCAAGTAATAATTTCATTTAAAATCTGATTTAATTCTCCTTTAAATTAGCTACAGTAATTATGACTATCTAGTTAAAAAGTATTTCAAATTTAAAAAAAACTATTAGAATTAATTTAAAAAAAAAAAAATAATAATTCTTGATAATAACTCTACGTCAGTAAATATTTTTTGACGGAAACATAGTTCAGACTCTTAGCTTTCAGAAAATCTACCAAATTTGCTATATTGTTATCTAAAAAAATTAACAGTTCACAACAAAAATTTTGTATTTCGGCACTCTTTCAGTTTCACAAAAAAAATTAAAGAGATAAAACGTTACGTTGGTAAAAGTTGCTGCTACTTACAACTAGATATCAGCTCTATGACTATGAAATTAGTTTACTTAGGCTTAAATTGGTTTTAGAATTGCTGCAGAATTTTTGAAAAATATTGTTATGGTAAAGCAATGTAAATGTTGATTTTTTAGCTGACTCGTAGCTTATTAATTTAAAATTTGCTAATATAACTTTTAGTGTCATGTCTTTCTGATAGATGCCGTTGAATTGGAATAATATGATTTTTTTTATAAAATTATGAATAAAAAATGTCGAGACGTGCGATGAGGAATAGTAGATCAGTTCGGGTTCCAAACAAGACAGGGAGTGTAGCGTACGAATAAAGGGAGAGAACGAACGATTTTGGAATAATTAAATAGAGTTCAGTCAGAAAGATTTTTTTTTTGCTAAAATTGAGAATAAATATTAGGAAAAAAAGTTTCTGACTGAACTCTATTTAATTAATCCAAAGTTATTGCCACCATTCTAGTGTTTATTCAAATTTAAATTTTTTTTTTTAAGTTAAAAGCTTCGTTTGTTTTCTTCTTTATATCTTTATGAACGCTAATTATGCAAAAACTGACAAACTAGAATTAGAAACAGAACAGGAATAGCGCATGCTACTTGATAAAATCGGGGACAGAGTCACACGTTCTACCTCAACATATTTTACCTGAATATTTGCATAAAGCTCCGTACAAAATAAAAATTATCATCTTCCTTACGTCGTTATTCAGCTTGTGTTTCACAACATAATTTCATATTCTGCTTTGTGTATGTATGCATATTGTATGAATGTTAAGGATGCCCAGCTTCCTCACACTATCCCCAGGGTATCATTTCCTGTTTATCATTAGAATTTTGTCATGGCAAACGGAGTACGAAAAAAATAAAAATAGAATCATAAATAATAAAAAAAAATATAAAAAAAAGTTTACAACATATGTGCTTAAAGTTGAATTACATGAATTTCTTATTCGGTTATTTTTACTCCTGTTAGTACTGCTTGTACCATGTACATAAAGCATATTACACAAAATACCAAAAAAAAACCTAAAATATGCAAAGAAGACATTTTACAAGATAGATGTTGTTTTACGGTTTGTTAAGATGAATTAAATGAAAATTTAAATTGTTTTAAGATTTATTTAATTTAACTAAGTAATTTGTATATAAAATAAAAAATTATTTTGATTTATTAAAATTGTATACCCAAGGAAAATTATTTTTTTGTGTAATTTTCCTAGAATTCGTTAGTCTTCGTTTTGCTTACAGGCAAATACAGGTACAAAATAAGGAAGGGAATTCTGTTTACTGATTTTTATTTTTAGGCTTGTTGTATTAAGTAATTTATTTTAACAGGACAATGACGCAATTGTAAATTTCGTGGAATTATTAAATTTCTTTGGTTCAGTCGCGCTTTGATATTTATTCATAGTGACTTCTTTCATTCGTTCCATCTGTCTACCTTGATATCAGAATTGCGAACCAACCAATTAACAACTTTTTTGATTGCAAATAAATAATGAAATATATTGCGGGTTTGGGCGACCAGCTTTGAATAAACTTTCAATTTTCGATTGTCGGCTATATAAAAATAACTATTTCAATTACAGCAATGTACAATATTATTGTTTTTGCAATAGTTTCAATTACATTTTATATAAACACAATGTGACTGGAAATGATGGATATGACCTAATTTATAGTTTTTCACTTAATAAATAGCTGACAGATAATATAAAATAGATCTCACATTTATCGAGGAAACATGGTCGATGTGTTTGATTTGAATTTATTAGAGTATGAAACGAAAAGAATCCTGTACATATAGTTGAATTGTTGTACAGTTGGTGTTTTAATAAAATTTTAATTTCAGTTTTAAATAAATTACGATGTAGTAGAGCGTTTGGACGATGCATGAATATCCAATTAAATGTTAATTTTTGATTGAAATATTTATGGGGAGAATATGTGTGCGAATTTCCATACCCGATTCATTTTATTATGAAATGGCGCACAAACGCATATATCTGATTGATATATTGATCGCCTTAGGGTCTAGGATTAACATAAAACTACCGCAGCATAGTTAATTTAACAACATAATAAGTTCATTATTTAGTTACTGTTGCATTTTGGGCAGTTATTATATGCTTTATATTGACATACAGGTTGGCAGAAGACTATACCAAAAGTAAAATATTTAATTTACAGTACACTAGGCATAGCTATTTAAAAATAACAATATGCTTTTGAAAATCTAAGGAACCAGTTGTTTTTGCCAAGTGTACTTTACATAATGCAGTTTATGAATTATGTATAGTAAGATTTAATTTTAATGATTTAATAAAACAGAAAGTTAAATTTCATGCTTCTATCTAAGTTCTGTGATAGCCAAATATCGAAAAATATCGCGGAACCTAGACATAAAGATGGAGTGCATGTGGAATAAAATAGATATTTGAAAAAAACCGTTTCTGGAGCTATTCCAAATTTGGGGACCGCATGTGAACAGCCTAAAAGAAATTGTAAAATGGAAGGGAACGAAATCATACCCCAGGATGTCAGTATTCCCCATCTAACATGTAGTGTGCATTTTCTTGCTCTGGGAGCTGACTAGGATTCGACGGACCAATCGCACATTAATCCGAAAATAACATTATGCTGTTATCATTAATGTGGCTGTCAAATCCCTTTGCTACATGGGATGTACCACCAGCAAAATAATAAATAGTTTTTCTTTGACATGTAAACTTATTATGAGTTCATTAAATTTTTAATTATAACAATAATCTAAAATGGCAACCTAACAATTTTGTCATATTTAATAGTTACTATTCATAAATCATACATAAATAATTGATACAACAAAACGCTTACAAAAATAACTCATACATAAACTATTGTACCACATGACTTCTATGACTAAAACAATTGGTACAAAAATGTTTTTTGTGCGAACTTTTGTGTGGTTTTACTTTGGGAATTAATATTATTCCAATTCAAATAGGAATGAACTTTTATCGGTTGGTATAAGAATTAAATAAAATCAAACTAAGCATGCGATTTACTTTTATGTCATAACAAATATTTATGCAAATATAAAATGCATTTTCGACGTAAATATGTCTTATTTTTTAGATTAATTTTGAATCGAAGTTCATGTTTTGTATCGTTGATTTATGTTATTTGGTTCTTTATCCTTTATGCAATAAAAACACTACAATACTCCCAGAGTGAAAACTCATAAAAATAAAATTATTTTATTAATTAACCGGGCGGTGAACATTTGAAATACACGAAGAATGGAATAATTCTAATCCTACTTTTAGGTGGAATGAAATTATGCATTCCGGATTGAAATTTATACGAAATTGTTGTTGTAAAATTTCCAAAGTAACTCGCTAAAGGTATTCAATATAAATAAAAAAAATTAATTTTTTTACACAAGTGAAATATGTCCCAACAAAAAACATCCCAAATTTGTTGCATGCAATAAATGTTTCAAAATGAATAGGTTGTTACAACAAATTTCAATTATTAAATTTGTTTAACAAATTTCAAAAGATTGACATGTGAATAGGTTTTCTAGAACGCTCATAATACTTTTTCTTAACGGGACCGACAAATTGAAAGATTCTGCTGGGCGATATAAATAACGGGACTTTTACTAAGGGGTTGTTGCAACAAAATTCAACTAGCAAATTTGTTCCACAAATTTTAAAAAATTGACATGTGGGTAGGTTTTCTAGAACGCTCATGATACGTTCTCTTAACGGGACAAACGATTCCTGGGGTGGGCGATATAAATAATGGGTCTTTTATATAGAGGTTGTTGCAACAAATTTCAATTGACAAATTTGTTCGACAAATTTCAAAAGATTGACATGTGGTTAGGTTTTCTGGAATGCTTATGAAATGGTCTTCTATCAAGACAAACTTCTATCATGACAAATTTGTTAATTGAAATTTGTTGCAACAACCCCTTTGTAAGAGACCCGTTATTTATATCACCAACCTCAGGGATCGTTCGATTCGTTTGTCCCGTTAAGAGTCGATATCATGAGCAATCAAGAAGACCTACCCACATGTCAATCTTTTGAAATTTGTAGAACTGATTTCTAATTTTAATTTTGGGAAAAAAACCCTGTGTGTTTGTCTCTTTTTTGTTATTAGCATTTTGAAAACTTACTTGTTTATACATTTGCCTTCTTAGTATAGTTTATTGGTATGATTTTTTATTTTATATACTAATAAATAAGTTTTGTGATTTGATCCGTTATTTATATATTTCCAACATATAAGGTTATAATATACAATACTAATGAAACAACAAGAATAATAATGAAATTCTTTGCAATAAAATCTTTGGAAATAACGCGCTGAAAATCTGTCATTTATTGTTATTCCAAATTAATTAATAATTAATTTAATTTTATTTAAAAAATATAGCAAATTCGCGTTATACGTACAAATTTCAATTTAATCTTAATAATTACAAAATTGAATGTTTAAAATAAGAATATTATAAATATGATAAAAAGATTACAATAAAATTAATAAGATATTAATACTATTACTACCTATTACCATTACTACTACTTAGCACTATTTCAACTTCATAATATGTGGCTAAATACAACACTTTTTATGTAATAACCCTGAATAAGAAGGAGATAACAACAGTTTCAAATAGCCATTGTTTAACTTTAGGTAAAAAGGACTTCAAATAAATATCCTTCCTATTGTAAATTGATAACGCATTAAAAAAGGTTGGTGCAGCGACAAGACTAGAGCGATGAAAGTGGTTGTTAGTAAATCTGGGGATATTACTGAGAAATAGATGGTTACCGCGAAAATTGTAACGAAAATCGCTTCTCATTATATGTTGACCACTTCGATTAAAAAAAACTCTCATACCTTATAAACATACAAATGTTTTAACGGCAATATATTCATTCTAAAGAATAAATTCCAAGATGGTTCAGTTCTTGGTTTCGTTAGAAATATTCTCAAAATCATTTTCTGTAGAACATATAAAGGATACAAAGTAGCAGCATAACAACCAAACCAGCACGACCATCCATATTTCAATTTAGCCATAACTAGTGCATGGTAAGCTATTTTTAGAACCGACGGAGGAAAATATAGTCACGAAGAAGGTAGAAAATAATAGCAGTTGATGACAGATACTGGTTGACTGAATTAACATGCGTTTTCTAATTAAGGCAAGTGTCCAAGTGAACACCAAGATATTTAAACGAGTATTTAAACTGGTTCGATATCAAAGCACTCAGAGTGGCAACCAATAGACGCACATTCAGCCTGCTGTGATAAGTCACCCGCGGCGAAATAGACATATTAAAGCTACAAGACAATTTAAACAATATGAATTTAGTTGTTCGGCTTAAGATCAGGCAATGCTGGTCGAACCATGAGAGTAAAACTTTTAGATCAGAATTTATCATCGAAATAACGTTACTGGGAGAATTCCCATAATAAGCCAGAGCTATGTCATCAGCAAACTCGGTACAATAACCATGAAGATTTAATTTAAATACAGAGTTTGTATAAATGAAAAACAACAGAGGGCCTAATACTGAACCCTGGGCGAACACCAACGTCTATAAATTTCGGATCGCTTAACTTATCATTTATCTTAACTCTCACCAATCACTGGTACTCATACCTTGACGAAAACCATGTTGATGAACTGAGTATTCATCGAAAAACATGTTGATGAACACACCCGTTTGATCTAAAAAACTGAAAATCCTATTTTTAACTACCTTTTCAAGAACTTTTAGGATTACTGGCTGCAAGGCAGTAGGTCTATTATTACCTTTACCAAGGCGATTACCATTCTTGAAAAGGGGAATCATAGTTGCTGTTTTCGGTCGATCGGGTACAACTTCCAACTCAAAGGAAAGGTTAAAAATGTGTGCAAGAACGGGACTAATATGCTCAGCAATGGCTTTTAGTATACAAATACTCAGGCCAACATTATCAATTGAGTATTAAGGTTCTAAAGCACAAATATTTGAAAAAATTTCATTACTAGGCGCTGGGGTCATAAGAACCGTTGTCGGACCTAAATCAAAAGGCAAATCGAAACTAGATGACATGTTGCTAGAGTCAAATTTAGCAACACTAGAAAAATAACAATTAAACTCATTGGCAATTTCAAGATTACTCGTAAGAAGTTCTCCGTTCTGTGCTAAAATAGATTTGACTAGTGACGTTTTAGGTTAACGAGTCAGAATCTCGTTCGAAAAACGTTTAGAATAATAGCTTTCCTTTTCTTTTTTGCTATCTAAATTAATTATGGTGCACATTCTATTATAGCTATCACGAAGTACTGTATTATCAGGACGCTTATTTAACTTGGACCGGAGTTTATTCCTTTTATTAATACGTCACGCAAGGTCAAAGGAGATTCAAGGCTGCAGGCATTTGATTTTAGACGAGCAATATGTGTAGCAGTGTTCTAAGATAGTTAAAATATTATCCAAAAAAATCCAAATCAATCGTTATATTTTTTGAGATTAATGTGCAACAAATTTGGGATTTGCATGCAACAAATTTGGGATTTTCTGGGACGTATTTCACACGTGCACCATTCGTTGCATGCAGCAAATTTGGGATTTTTTTTAACTAACTAAAGCTAGTTAGTAAACTAGCTAACTAAATAGGCGTTTCTCTTAAGGAAGAATTTACACTCTGATTCTAAAGTGATCACTTTAAATAACATCTTAATTCTCAATCGTATATTTAGTGCTAGCTCCGACTACTATATTTCAATTCAATTGCACCGGAAGTGGCAGATTTCATATATTTTTCGTTTTTTGCAAATATTTTGAAAAGTATATGCGTATTTACGAAAAAAAAACGATTAAAAACAAAAAGCTAGCAATTAAATTTCCATCAAATTTATTCAGATCAATTTAAATTTTATCGGAAATAACGAGTTTTAATAATAAAAAAAATAGCCGACCAAACGGCACAGTGGTTAAAGCTTTGGCGTTTGGATCGGGTGATGCAAATTTGCATCAACAGATTACGATTTGAGATGAAATGGAATACAACTATGACCCCCTGTCGGAGTGCAAAGCTCATGGGCCGACCCATCTTCATGGCAGTATAGGCTGGCATAGAGCTATGCAATCTGCAGATGGTGATAAAAGCAATGCGTAAAGTAGGACGTGAAAAGCGAACCGCAAAATTAAATCATAAAAAAAAAAATAAAAATTCACCATAACTAGGCTACAGTTCAAGCGGATTGACTATTCGGAGTCAAATTTCATATATCAACTTTTTCCATTAATTGGAGGATCCTTGCGAATTTTGGTGGAAATCTCTGTACAAAGCTAAATATTGGTTGATAATCCTCAAGTGCATTAGAATATTCCAAGTTTACTATTTTTGAAACTATAAGCAACATGAAGGTAAATAATGACTATACAAACAGAATATATAGCAATAAGCGGAGTGGAAGAAATTAAAGACGTAATCGACCTATAAGCAAATTTTTACCTGCGATTGAGTTTCATAAATAAACCTTTTGGGATACAGGTCACCAGACGAGAGGCGAACAATTTAGCAACGCTTGATTTCACAATTTTCCAAAAGCATTGCAAAAACATATTGGTGAACCTTGATGAAGCTTAATGATCTACGCAAGATGCAAAGATGCTCTACGCAATCCGATTTAGAGTTTATACGAATAATAAGGCCACTTAAATTTCTATGTTTAGTAAAAATAAAGAAAGTCGTTTTAGATCAATTTAGCTGAACTAGAACAAATATGATCATTAGCATCAACCTGAGCGATAAATTTGGATAGCTGAAGTTTTATAGATTTTCATGAATAATCAAGAGCCACAAACACCGTGAGAGTGTGAACTCCTGTAGATAGTCTTTGGACACACTGGCAGAGATAGCGAAACCATTCGACACAAATTTAGCACTGCAAGATTTGAGCATATATTCCACTAAATTTACAAGTGAGTTTGATCAAAAAAACTAAATCGATAATACACATTTAAAACAATCTGATATCAATCACTTCGAGCGTAATTTACAAACGTTGGTACATAGTCACGGAAAAGAATTTCAAGCTGGAAGATGCTTGCAAAAAAAAAATAATAGCTCCCAGGAGAGAGAAGAAATTCCTTATTCATATTCCACTATTCGTAATACGATAGTTATACTTACAGTACCATCAAGTTGATGCGGCTCCTGAAGTAGACAAATATCAGATTGCAATACAGATACATTTAACTTCGTTTCGCTAAAGGGAAGCTGCCTCTCTGTGAAGCAGGTTACTCTATTTTATATTAAGCATGCTCATCGTTATAGATACCAACTAAGATAGGTAATCTTAAACAGAACCCAAGACAGTCGGCGGTACCACCTATCTATCGGTGGGCACCTTATAGCCAAACATCGGACAACCATAAACAAGACACCAACATGGGACAACACCATTACGCAGTAGTCAAAACTGATTCATCCATATGGAAACCCTCATGTATTCCTAATAACTTCCATTCGAGCTGGACGAATAGTTCAACAAAACGACAAATGAAAACTTAATAAAGCATTATTACTCGTATTTCGCAACCATCGCTTCACTTAGTATTCCTTCACAATTTGCATAAACATTTTTTGTTGTGCCGCAACCAAGTAACCTCGTGGCTGAGTCGTGGGTAATGAAATTTAACATTTCGGTGTTCAATGTTCGTCGTGATTAGTGAAAATAGTGATTCAGTAGTGCTAAAACAGTTTTAATTAGAGTAAACGAAATTAAAAGCGGGTCCTAAACAAGCAAGGAGTAAACGAGGAATTCGTACAAATGCAGATCTATGTGGCATCCCGTTACAAGGAATATTGTGGCGTCAATACCAGATTAAAGCCACGTGCGCTCGATACAACGCTGCTTTGAATCAAGGTTGAAGTTTTCAACGATAATTACACTAATTGGACTGAACTCGAGAGCCCATTCGCAGGTCTGTGAACCATAATTACTAGAAAAAAGGTACATTGTTCGAGATCTATATAATCATATTTAGTTCATCCTCTTCAGCCATCTTTGATAGTTTAGAACAGTGACACCATTCACTGTATGAAAGTTTTAGAAGTGCCGGTCACCACATTAACTATGAATTAATATCTTTAACGATAAGTTTGATCCCGAAACCCATCGACAATGGGACATGTTATTAACCCCTGATCAGGGATCCATCATGACAGGATTTTATCGATTTTTTGAGCATCAGAGGGTAATTACTGGAGATGATGCCCACAGAAAAATCGAAATCAAGACAGTCGTAAAATAAAGCTCCGTCATCATCGTATTAGTAGCGCACTCGAGCACATCTCAAATCTGAAATACAATCAACTTCTTCACTTTCATGATCTTGCATACTCACGTGTCAAGTTTGTGTTGGAAATCGCACAGCAGATTTCAGTGCGATCAATTCAATCCTCTTGACTAACATTCGCGGTAAAGTAATGCTAGATGTGAAGATTAATATCATGCATTAACATTTTTGAATTTAACAAGTTTATGGCGCAAATATTTTTGACCGTGCCTTGATGAGGTGATGTCGAGGTGGTGTTGAAAAAAATCTTTTACGTTCTATCAACAAAAAATGTTAATATTCATGATAAATAAAAAAATTTATTCGCACACTTAATCACCGTAAATCCGTTTTCGCGAAGAATTATTTATAGCTTTTCAAAAAAGCTTTACATACAAAAATTTATTAATGTTTTTAGTATAAAATACCCCAAAAAGCCACCCACCCGCAAACATTCTAGGGTAAAAATGAATCAAAAGTTTCCCTTTCGTAAACGCTCGAAAAAAAAGTTTTAAAAACTTTGATTTTAAATTTTATCTTGTTCGCATATATGAAAATTGAATTCATCTTGTTTCATCGTGAAAAGTAATAACTAAAAAAACTGTTCAAATATACGAAACCGTTTTGAAAAAATACATAAATTTTCACAAAAAAAAGAAACTTTCAAAAACATATAGGAGATATATGTACATATGTATGTATGATGTTCAAAAGCAAAAGCTCAACGGAAAATTATCAAAACAATATTAAAAATTTTATTTATTATTTTAGAGAAAATAACAGAAAGAACTTTACAACAACAATTCAAAAGAAAATTATTCGATTTTTTATTCAAAACTTCAAAAATGTTTATGTTGCCTAATGGCATTTTTTTGGGTATCGTGTATGCATGAATGTGTACGCCTGTACGATGTGTACCTCTCTCGCAGGAAAACAAAAACTTATTTGGAATACACACACACACGCACACACACGCAAATACTAAAGAGAGACACGGGAAATATCAAAATGTATAGCAATCACCTTTTAGTCACCTTCAGCATATACGGTAAATAAAAGCTACATAAAAGCTTGCTCTCTATACGTATTTGTGTAAGTACATGAGTATGTGTTTTAATAAACATTTAACGTGTACGCCATATATGCTGCACACTGAGTAAAGTAAAATACTTTAAAGCTTTAAACCAAATAATAAGATGAATAATAAAATAACGAAGAAATAACTAGAAGTGAAGAAGATCCGGGTGCAAAGAAGAAAATCTTCAATAAACGTGAGAATTAAATCAAAGATTGATTTTTATTTTATGCTTTCGATTTTCTTCTTTTTTCCTGCTTGCGTTATATTTTGTCATCAGAAAAAGTTAATTTTTCGCTTTTCCTATTTTCGATTGTTGTTGGTGAGAAATCATGATTGTAAGTTTATGAAAGCTTTTTCTCGACTTTTTGTCTGCGCTTTGTACTATTTGCGTTGGTGTTCGCCTTATCCATTTTCTGTATATTTTACTTTTGTGTGTAGTTGGTGAAAAATTGATTGATTCTGAAATTGTGATATGCTTAATGTAATTTGTATCAATATACTTTAGTACACGGTGAGTTTTTTATGCTGTGTGTGTATGTGTTAGTGATACCTATACTCGTATATATGGTTGGGTGGTAAATTGAAATATGTACGATTATTTTTTATGTGATATTTTTTTGTTGTTGGTTTGGAATATAAATTAAATTATTTGTCATGAATGAATTAAGAAATTTGTTGGGTGATGTTAGATATATGTTCGCATTGATGCGATGATCGTAATGATGTGAATTTGTCTACACAATTTTATCTTTAATGAATTACATGTTACGTAAATTGTCAAGATTAATCATATAATGTGTCATCATGCGATTTAAATTCTCGAGTTTTACATTAGGGAATTAACGGTGATAAGATTGTATGATAAATTATATTCGAATATCCTCGCATCAATATTAGCTGAAAAGAAAATCTGTCATCAACGATTTATTTTACAGCTTACAGATTAATAAACCTTAAAGATGAAAGGTTTGATATCAAGTGAGTGCTTATAAGGTTAGTTGTAATAAGGAAAATGTTGACTTTATTGCGTAATATTTAAAATTGTCAACACAATTTTGGTAACCTTTTGAAAGAAGTTTTGTTTAAAAATCTTACAGGTTTTTAAAAAGTTCACCCGTTATTATACCATACATCTTAACCAACAATAGCTCTCTCAGCAAGGCAAGAAAGTTTATCATTCAAACCTCTTCGCGGGACTTTTCGGGACGAGCAGAGAATATTCTGTTTACATACTTGGTCTCTGCATGCCATCATGTGTTAATGGCGCCCAAGAGAATCCCGATGACGTCTAAGATCTATTCTTTGTGAAGTTTGACGCTCAAGTACATAGTAAAAAAGTAATACTGGAACTTCGCGCTGTATATTTAGTAAATCAGGCCAAATGCTTGGATATTCAAAAGATTTTGTGCTTCATGGCCGAACACTTAGTGATATCAAGGACAAGTTCATACCGCTCGATCGCAACACAAAAAGTTTTGGTTTGGATGTAAATAACAGCAAAACTAAATTTTTATCAACATCCAGGAGCATCTCCATGGAAAATTTCGGAATCGGTGGTCATAATTTCGATACCGTAGAAAACTCTAAATACCTCGGGTGAGCACATAATAACATCGTCAAATGATATTCAGGCAGAAATAAAAGCCTGGCCACCGAACTTCGACATTAGGCATGTACTTGTTTTCTAAAGCGAGAGCTGCGCTCTGACCTCTAATGACTGTAGATGTTATCTATTTTTGAAACGAAGATTATTTTTTCCATCTTGGTTTCAATAATAAACTTCGAGATAAATCAACTTATTATAGCAGGCAGAAATATTATCGGATTCATCAAATCCCATCGAGTTAGATGGCTGGTCCACGTTGCCAGATCCTCACAATATCGCATGATAAATAGAATGTTTCACTAACAACCAACCAGTATACATTGTCGAGTAAGATCTCGACTACGCTGGTGTCATCAGATCGAACAAAAACCCTACGCTTAAAAGGATGTCCAAACTGGAGTTCAATGGATCGAGATGGATGAAGGGCCACTGTGCCGATGATAAAATCACTTCATAGAACGTAAACGAAAGGCGGCCTCCTGAATATCGTAAGGGATTTCTCCAAAATAAATACGACACTCGACGTGTGGGTTTCGAGCAATCGTGGATGAGGTTAAATTTATTCCTGTATATTAAAACAAGAGGAAATTTAAACGAACAGTAAAATAGCTTACGCGGAAAAATATTTTCTAATAAATTAAGTACTGGGCTAATGAAATTTCAAATGATTTTTAGAAAGCACCAAAATTTAGACGGCGTCAAAATTTTATAATAATTATAATAATAATTTTATAATAATAAATTTTATAATAATAATAATAATAATCAAACGGAAAAAATGTGTGTTAGAAAAAATACTGTTCAAGAAAATATAATGCCGAAAGGTCCGGTCCGGTCGCCCAAATTCAGCAGTTGTTCCAGAACAGATAACGCTTTTTTTGCAAGACCGCATAAAATGAATTTGCCTATCTCGCGCGGATTCTTTATAGAGGCCCATTTTTCATGAACATTTGCTCATAAGAAAGCTGTTTAACCGTAAAAAACATAATTTTGCATCGGTATGTGATAATGAACGAAACAGAGATCCAACGCTACTCCCCGGAGTCAAATTGGTAGTCAGCTGAGTGAACTTCAGCCGGTGAAACGCGTCCAAAGCAACCAAAAACGTAAATGACTTGCTGGTATGGTTTCGATCGCCGTATTTCGGGATGTGTAAGGTATTTTGTTCGATGACTATCTTGCGAAAAGAAAGGCAAATAAAACTGAACATTTGCTCTTTCACCAAGACAATGCATCATGTCACAAATCGTTGGCTACGATGGTCAAATTGCACGAACAGAAGTTGGAATTGGTTGATCATCGGCTGTATTCTATGGATCTCGTTTTCAGCGACTACTACCTGTTTCCTTACCTCAAAAAAGAGATTTGCATTTGTTTTGAGGGAAAAGTAAAATCCTTCTACAAAAATGGCATCGAAATCTTGCGTTGGAATGAATGAGTCAATCTTTAAGCAACCTATGTTGATGAATAAAGTTGAACTTTGCAAAAAAATGTTTTTGTAGTAGGTAACCCTCGAGACTTATTGAGTGACATGATAACTATTTATTTGGAATCATTTGAAGCAAATTCTGGGTTGGTCAACTTCACACAAGAGCAACTGGGTCTTTTATTGATTAGTGTTGCCTGTGCATCATTTTATATCTTTTTATATTTTATTGCGAAAAAGCTATATTCGCGGAAATGATAAGCACAAGACATCAAAATAAAGTTTTCTATTTTGTTAATTACAAAGAAACTGTATTCTGTGTGTAGCAAGCTTTTGTGTCATGCTGCTCAAGAGCATGACCAATAATTTTACCAGCTTTGTAATTATTTTTGCTTTTGAAGTTTTTAAAATTATCAGTTATATCTTGTGAAAAAGTTTTGTTTAAGAAAATAAGAAACCAAAGCACAACATAAAAATGTAACAAATTTTAATTTTCCTGCCGTAAATATATATTCATTATTCTTAGACAAAAAGCTCCTAATAAAAAGTTACACGCAAAAAGAGTGAGATGATCAAAATACCAAAAAACGATTAGCTTAAAATACAACAGCATAAAATAAAAGCAAAAGCTCATTTTAATTTTCATCGACGAAACAAAACCAGAAATAATGTCGAAAAAAAGCATAACCGTCACAAAATAATATTTTTTTTGTTGTTGATATTATGTAAAATTCATCAAATGAAACGCACACACACACACATTAAAAAAAACTAAAATATATTTAAATATAAAAAGCTCGACACAATAACGCACAAGAAATGAAAAAAGTTCAAACGAAAATCGAATTGCTTTGAATAATTTTTTTTTCTGCGCTTTTCTGCTAAAATGCTGAATATAATAAGTAACCATGACCCAAATTATCGCTGTGTTTCCCTTTTCCGTGTACTATATATCCTTTGTGTGTTTTTATACATTTCTTAAAGACAAAATGGTAAGTTTGATATAAATTTTTAATTCGGCATTTTTTCGTTTGGTGTTTGTTTCCTTTTTATTTTATATTATTTTTGTATTGTTGCTATATGTCCGACGGGGGTGTAAGAAAAACAAAAAGAAAACATCTTCGTTCGGTTACTTTTTTATTTTTTCGGTTTGCCTTTTTTTTTGTTTCATTTTAAATTTAATTTAACTTTTCTCTTTTAATTAAGGATATTTTATTAGATTACTTTAGCTATTCGTTTAACGATTTTTGTTTTTGGTGTCCTTTGTTCCTGTCCAACATTTACTTGTGTTACTGTCAGTATTTTTGAAAAAAATGGGTAGGAATATTCAACAAGCTTAAAAAGAGATAGATTTAAAAGGGTCTCGAGATAACACGCATTGATATTCGTTTTATAATTGGAGGAAATGTCGATGTTAATCTAAATATTAAAAATTCTTTTGGTGGGTGTTTATAAATTTTTGAAGTCTTCGCAAAATGGTAATGTACTGATTACTTTCAAAGTTCCTGTTTATATTTTCACTCCGTAAGCCAATCGCAATAAATGTTTTGGTCCGCAAACTTCAATTTTCGATACATGAGTCGTAATCCTGGAAGTAAATCAAACATTAGAAAAAAAATTCTTGCACAATTTCAAGATTCAATTCCAGGACAAGTTTGCAAAATTTCAATTCTGGAAAATGAGGTATTAAAATTCTAACCGACAACATGCGACTTGGTTAAATCTACATTCACCTACTTATAGGGACGCATCGAATTCGGAAAATTGTACCTTTAAAACGTCCCTTAAGCTAGCAGAACCCATACAGCAGAACATTACAGGATAGTATGAATATTTATAGACTAATTAAATGCCGCATTAAAAAATGTTGGGCTCCACCCCTTTCAGCCAAAACGTGGGTTCTGCTAGCTTTAGAAAAATTTAGCAGAACCCACATCAAAAACTGATTTAAAACAGTTGGAAAATTAAAGGTTAATTTTATGCTAATTAAATGCCCTATTAAATTTTTTTTTATTCTGTTCGACCCTCGAAAATCCAAAAGGGTTTATCATTTCAAAGCTAGCAGAACCCAAATCGAAAATCGGACCAAAATCGAAATTAGACTGTAAAACAATATCTATTGATAAACAAATAATTTTAGGCTCACTATGGGCCATCTAAATGCCCCAATGAAAAATTTTGGGCTCCACCCGTTTTTACCAGACTTCAGGTCATTTAATCTAAAGCCAGCAAAACCAAATCGAAAATTGAACCAAAACCGAAATTAGAACTGACCAGACTTTATGTCATTTAATCTAAAGCCAGCAGAACTCAAATCTAAAATCGGACCAAAACTGAAATTAAAACGCAAAACAAGATTAAAAAGCCTACATTGAGCCTAAAATTATTTGTTTATCAATAGATCTTCAGCGTTGTTGACATCGTCGTCAGCGTTGTTGACAAATTATTCATTTATCCCAGAACTTTTATCTTAACCGTTGCTCTATTTCAGCTCATTTAGATACAGTGTGTTTAAAACTAAGTTGTTTTTATTACATAAACAATAAAATTTTAGAATCAACCTACAGCACCAACTAGCAAAGTATTATTCTATTAGTAGCCTGGAAAACACCAATTCAGACCAAAATGCTATAAAAATATTTTTCCCAATTCGCTATTTTCATGGAAATTCAGAATAGTGCCACTGGAATGAATAAATGTTTCTCTAAATTTCAAAATCTTCACCGATTCACTAAGATTATTTGGCATCTCAGCATAGGCAATTTACTAGAGCCAACCGAATTCAAATATCTAAACTGACATCATCTCATGAAGCATTTTTTAGAAATATTGATTCTAAGAATAAAGTTTTAACATAAAAGTTCATGACTGTTTTAACATAACATAACATAAAAGTGTGCCGATCGGTGAAAATTTTGAGATATAATTTTTCTTAAATCAATGTTACTAACAGAGGAAGTTTAACTTCTTAGAACTTAAATAAAGTTGTTGTAAGGATAATAAGTATCATTATAAGAACCTTCCAAATATATTGGAACAAAATTTTTTGTACAACTGATAATGTTTGAGAATCGCCTAAATGTTAGCAAACCACGATTCATAGGTGTTTGCTCGTCAGATCGCAAAATAGCGACATATTGTAATTATTTCGCATACTTCACGAGTGTGGAAAGAAGGATATGTCGTAACCACTATCGCTTTCAATATTTTAGAGGGCAGAGCAATAGCCATGCTCTTATCAGGGGTTAACTGATACAACTTATAAGTCCCTGATAAAAACTCAAATCAAACAATTAAGAAAACGACCAGTTCATGATTCGAATTCACATTTTCTGCTTAAACGTATTTATTAATCTTGTAAAAGAAAAGTCGGGTGCTGGTCTTAAAGATCACTACTTTTTTATAAATGCAATATTCTTAAATATTACGAATTATTGTGCTGTGTGGATACGCGGTTTTGAATACGGTCGTATAGCGTATATAGGTATGTATATTGTTACTGATACTTTGGTGCTCATTTTCCACACGTCCCAGCTATAATTTTTTGTTTCATTCCTTGTTTGCATAAATTTTATTAATTTTTGTATATATTTTTTACATACATACATAATTTTCAATTTAAAAGATTTCTTCTTCGACTCGGTCTAGGTAGCTGCGCCATCAAAACGTATTACGTACTTTATATGTATCGGAGTACCTCTGTTCGTGAAAATAGAATTAATAAATGGAAAATTTTGGTATTTTCGTTTACATTTTAAAAATTATTATACCTGACGTCTTTTCTTATGGTTGAATGTACAACGATACAGACAAAATTCAGAAAATTATGCGAATGAACTAATTTTCTTTGCCCTGGGCAATTTTGAGAGCATTTACTTTTCTGAAAATTTACTTTTATTTGTAGTACATAGAGGTACATACACAACACAGAATCACTTTTCATCGTATTCAAATATATCAAAATAAAATTATTTAAAATTGTTGTGTACAACTATAGATATATCCAAAAGTCCCTGAGGTGATTTACAGATATAAATGTTAATTTACGTGAAAGGTAAGCAAAAGTTTTCTTTTCGGTATATTTTTTTCTGCAGATGTAGAGGTTTACTAAGAGGTGCTATATATAAATTTATATTCTGAGGACAATCTGAAATATAAAATAATGAAATTTGTGTACATTCATAAATCTTAATTTTTGTGTTGAGAAGTTTTTACAAATTGTTATATGGCCAATTATTGCTTGGGGAATGAAGCGTTGTTCAAATGTAGCTACATACACGCATTATTTATTGACCAGTGGGAATTTAAAGTTTTCAGAAACATTTTAAAACCCGCTAGATGTGCCAAATATAATTAAAATTTTTGAAAACGGTACAACCATCAACGAAATTTTGGACCATTTTGCAAACCACAAACCATTTAAAGTTATTGGTTAATTATGCTAACTAGGATCACTGGGTCTTCGCATAAATTTACTTGAACATTTTTCAGGACTTAATTTTTTCTTTAATATTGGAATACATAGGATATTTATCGGAACTATGGAACACTGGACTTCAATCAAGAGGCTGCAGTACAATGAACAAAATTCGTATAAAAAAATATTGGATAATACAATTTTATGAGTGCCATTGAGGTTTAACTAGTCTTATATTTAATTTCGTTATTATTTATATTTAATTTAATTAAATTCGAATTTTAGAAATCAAATTGGCGATAATTTGACCAGTTGGTTGCACCAACAGTTGGTAGACGTGAATGCCGATACCTTCTTTGTTGTTGGTTGTTGATGAAATAATAAAGGTTATAAATTCTCGGAATGTCGCATACTGGCATAATCCCAGATTCTTACAAAATTAAATTATTTTCAACATCTTTCTATCATTTAGGATTTTAAATTCCGTGTAGCGTAAACTAACATTCAGCTAATAATTTCGAATTAAAAGCAAACGAAAAATATATTTGTGGTCTTTCTTTGGTACAAGCAATTCCCATTCTGCATAGGAATTAATATTTTGCTCAAAGAAACGACCAAAGATATTTTTTAATTTATTTTTATTGGTTGGTGACAATTACATTTTGAATTTCAAAACAACGTAAAAATGCAACTAAATATGTATATTGAATCAAATAGTAATGTGCTAGAACATTATTGAATGTTATTACAAATCGTAACAAATTTCTCGTTTACAATAGAATTAATCTAAACCAGCAGAAAAATTGGTTTTAAACTATTCCAATTTGGAATTACATATATGGGATTGTTGTTGTAAATTTCTCAAAGAAAGACCCATACTGATATAAAGGATTCCCAATAAGAAGTTCAGATTTAAAAATTTAATAAAACAAAAACCGCTTAATATATTTCCAAATTTTTTCTTTTGTTTGAAAGTACAATCCTCCTGGTTATTTACGGAAAATGATTTCATTCAAATGGGAGCCGTGGCTGGCCTTGGCGTAATCCATTCGGTCGGTTCAATTTCTGAGCACCTTTTACATTATCTGCGGAACTATTTCGGCAATAGTTGCTTTAATATGCGCTTTCAAATGCTCAATTGTTTGTGGTAATATAACACTTGTCCGTATAACACTTGTCTTTCACGGCACCTCACAAACAAAAATCCAGAGGCGTCAAATCACAGTGTCTTGCCTGTCAATTCACATCACCGAAAAAAATTTTTTTTGACCAAAATCCTTATCAATTTCGAGTTTATCGCATGCAGTTTTATTGAAGCGTTAAGCGATCATTTCGTCAACTAGAATAATATACTGAGTTTCTGTCAAAGTAATAATGACATTAGTGTTTGCCAGAGCCAAAATAACCAAAATGTCAAATCTGAACCTGGTCATTGTGACACCCTATACAAATATTATTGTTTTCAAAGTTTAATATATTTTATTTACCAATTGAGGTTAAACAATGTTTAACACCCAATTAACACTCCATCCTAGATTGCCATATAGCCTCTACTATTATCGAATAGTAGACATCCGAGCCTATTCTAATTGGTATAGCCCGTACATATAAAAAGGGTTTGGCTCCTCTGACAATATCGATTGTCGTATATCGGTTTTACCATCTTGCCACATTTTTATTATACGAGTAAAACACCCATTATTTTGCGAATAAGTCCGTTTTTATAATTACGAAAAAGAACAATTTACCATTGAGTTCTGAAAATAATTTCGCGATTTTTGACGGGTAACTACTAGGTTATAAATAGATTAATTAAAAATTCTTAAAACCTAATTCGAGTAAACTGAATCTCATTTCAAAGTTAGTCGCCATTGATACCACTTTCGACATGTTTTGGCTCTGAGTCAAAAATTTGTAAAATATACACTCATTTTCACGTTTTAGCTCTTAAACCATTAAGATTTTCGTTATGCTTTCTTCAGCAAAATTAAACAACTTTGCCTAACATATCAATACCGAAAAAGCACATTCATCCATATATGTGTGTTTTACTTAGACCAAGGTTAGGTTAGGTTGGAGTGGTTGCTTCCGCACACTTAGAGCAGTAATAAGCCGTTGTGATACCACAGGATCCTATTTCCTCTTTGCCCCTGTTCAAAATCATTCGGAGCTACGTACGTAGCTCAAAATATCTCGCACTCCACCGTCCGCTAGATCTGAAAGGCTGGCCATACTGTACACGCCCAAATACCAATGACTTCTGTATGATAGTGCCGAACACGAGCATAGGAAGTTATCTATAAAGTCTCTTCCTCATCCTCGTCCATGCAACTTCTACAAAGTCATTCGTCTGTGGACCCAGACTTCTCGCATGTTCCCCAAAAAGGAAGACCCTGACAGTTTTGGAAAAAGCTTCTCACAGAAAACTCCAGCTCCTACCTTCCGTCTAGAGAAACATGGGTCCACTTGTGCAGAGATCCGTATACCCAGGTACGGTTAAATACAACTGGAGGTCGGCATACTTAGGCCAAACAGGACGCTCATTTTAAATAAAATACAAAGAACACATCAATGACATAATTAAATTTAAAAACAGTACATAAAAACTGAAAACCATAGGTACACTAAATTCAATAAAAATTTAACCAAGATCTTGGTATACATTTTGGGCGCAGTTTAACTCATAAGTCGTGAGACATTTGTGTACTGTACGTATACAATCTTGGAAGAAGATCCCGAAGATGATACGAACGAATCAGAAAATTAAAATTGAAAAAATTAAGAAATCTCACCATAAAATCAACTGAATAAATCGTTTATTTTACATAGTTTCTATTGTATCTATTTTGTCGATGCGATATTTAAGCGATCGATTTCAATCGATTTAAATTCAATGGACAAAAATAATAAAAAAAAGAAATGTTTTCCGTCTAAATGAAACGAAAAAAAATAGCACAAAAATATGAATGTAGATGTGGTTTTTCGGTCTTGATATGTTCAGCAAAGTTGTTTATCTTGACTAGCGCAACAACTTTGGTGAAAAAAGCAAAACCAAAATCTTAATGATTCATAGCTATCAACGTGAAAAAGAGTGTATATTTTGATAAATTCTTGACGTGCCGAAACATGTCGAAAGCGATATCTCAAAAATGGGGACTAACTTGATGGGACTAGTGAATTCAAAATACTCGAATTTAGGTTTACCCCTGGGTGCCCAGCTTGTCACAAAAAAAGTTTGCGATTCAGGCAAAGTGTTATTAGTGAATGTTCTAAAATACTTCTAATCAATATTAATCTTTAAAATAATAGATAAATCAAATTACAAAATTGACAAAGAAAATAGTATTCCATTACGAACTCAAAATTTTTAATTGAACAAATGAATAGCGACAGTTTTATAATCAAACCTTCAATTTTCATATATAAACCTATCATATTTTGGCAGTTCAATATCGCAACAACCATCTGAGACATCTACTTTAGTTTTAGATCGGGTATTGTGTCATTTACTTTCTGTGATTGTTTACTTTAAATTTTCAAAACACCAATACCATGTAAATGTCACAAATGGCGAAATTATGGGGAAGAAAAATAACGTAACGTGAAAAAATTAAATTTTATGTGCTGGTGAGCGAGATTCCCTTGGTCTTTCTATTAAAGTATGGCCATATAGCTCAGCCTGAAGTAAATTCCCGTCTCTTGTCGGATGTAGATCCAGCGATACCGCGCCAAGAATTTATTAATGTCCGGGTAGATCTCCAATAAGGGCACAATATGCTGTCCCCGGCATTTTAAAACATTTTGCAACTGAATTTTAAAAAATTTATGTAATTTAGAAGATAAATAACTTTCTATCTATTTAATTCATAGTACATCATCATTCCCCTGTAAAAATTTTAAAATCGGTATATAACCATATATAATCTATCTGAATATTTTGATACGGAGAGGAGGGAATAAATATATTTTTTGTTTTTAATTTCTTTTAAAACATCAGTCGAACGCGGTTGTTCATTAAATGAGGTTGTGTGGTTTTAATCGAATAGGTAACTCAAAGGAACACGCGGGAAGTTTATTCCTCTGATAATGTTTTTGCTTTATTTTTAAATATCTTACATATAATCAATTTAAGTTACAGATAATTTTTTTTTATAATTATGTAGTTTATCGCAAAATAAATGTTAATGTTTTAATCTATAATACCTAAGCATAGACAATTTTGTCATTCCCCTGATTTTCCCTATGGAATTAGCACAAGGGGACATTTCGCCAATGTAATTACAAAATTTGAGTGAATCGTCAAAATATATTTTATTTTAATCCAAAAATTGCAATACAAAGCATAACCCTTTTCCTGCCTGTGGCCCTATTCTGTCTTTCCCTGGGAATAGGGAATTGGGAAAAATATTTTCATAGCATTTTTGTCTAAATTGTATTTTTCTGGCCTACTGATGGAATAAGTTTAGTGTAAAAAATTTCAAAACAAAGTGAATTGGGAAACTTTTGTTCCACAAAATTTTTATTGGGAAAAAATATTTTCCCATTTCACTTTGATTCACACAAAATTAACACCAAACATGTTCCCTCAGTAGGCCAGAAAAATACAATTTAGACAAAAATGCTATGAAAATATTTTTCCCAATTCCCTATTCCCAGGGAAAGACAGAATAGGGCCACTGGTAACACAATTGTGTGGGTACGGCAAAAGAACCATGTCTAAAATTTATTTTTGTATGTTTTATGAACCAGCTTACACATTTCGTCGGCCCAGTACTTAAATGTTACAAACGCATTTTGGACGTTTTTGAGTTAGTAGTGCCATCTTACTTAAAAAAATGAGATCTTTCGATTGGTAGTTTCAAAATGTTCATATCTCAATCCTATTGAAAGATACCAGTGTGTCAAGTGTTACATATGCTTAATTGGTAACATAAAAAAAGTACTTATCTGTTACATAAACTAATCATATGGGAATAACATAATTTACTATCAAATTTTAGTTAAAAATAGAATAATACTTAAATGATATATACAAACAATCAATATTAAAAACAAGTTTAAACGCAAAAGGAAAATTAAGTTTTGAATGATACAAACATACAACACCATATGAGATCATGCCATACATGCATAAAGTAAATTCATGGCTTGAATGATACAAACATACAATCTATATGCAACTAATTCATAAACCCAAAATTTAAATTCAGGACTTGAATGATACAAACATACCATCTGTTTGTGGATAAAACGTAAATTATAAATTTAGAATCAGGATTTGTATGATATAAACATACAATATTGTCGAATGAAACAGTTACACGGTTTTTATTTTTTAATAGTTAAGTGAAAATTTATATGCAGTTTTGGTCTTTCTAAAAACGTTGAACGAAGCACGTCGCATCATGAGTATCACGGGAATTTTGTATATATAATTTTTAAATTAATATTTATTTGTGAGTGTGTTGCATAGTGGAATACATGCAAAACTACCAACAACTACAGTAAAACTTCGATTTAACGGGCCACAATTCGGCAAAATTGAAGCGTCTACTAAATGATTACACCCCCCATATTACATGGAGGTGTAAGTAGTCAACAGACGCTTCAATTAAAAAACATAATATGGAAGTGTAATCATTTAATAGACGCTTTAACACGCTTTTAATAGACAAGCTAATTTAACACGCTTTTAATAGACGCCGATCGAATTGTGATTAGTCAAATCGAGGTTCCACCTGCAATTACTATACAAGCCAAGTTGTCATAATAAAAGGAAAATTACCATTATTAAATTATTTTTTTCCTTATTATACCGTTGGTTTATTTGAACTTTGTGATAATATGTATTTACAAAATTAATTGATTTCTGAATATATTATGTACAACATTTCGCACATTGTCGACAACTGACGGTGCAATACCGATTGTCGAACTCGCGCGCTCAGATTTACTGAAGCAAGTGCATCACACAGCTCCTTTTAATGTAAATAGTAAATTTCATAATAGGTTTGTCTCAATAGATTGCCTTTTTCATATCATTCACATCATCTTCCTCTCTCATTTAGAAAAAGCGCGATTGCGCCGTTTGAGATTCTTCGACAGTGTTTTTTCAATACCCCCTTGGCCCTGGGACTCAAACGAATAATATTTACGGTTAATATTAATTTGAAGTAAATTTTTCGATAAATTCAATTGTTTTTCAAAAACTCTATGGCAAACTGACCGAAAAATCTGTCCTAAATGCGATTTTTTACCGTTGTAAATTATTTACCTTAAGTTTGGCATACAGCCTTCAAATAAGAATTTTTATTTTATCTTACAATATTGATTCATCAAATTTCAAAAATTACGTTCTTACCATAAATAATAATTCTGTTTTCAAGTAATACGTGAAAAACGAAAATACTGATACATACCATACAAATAAAAAAAATGAAAAACGGTTTTGTGTTACATACGCAATTTTCAAAATTTTAAATTTCGATTTAAAATTAAACTGTGGGCTTGATTAAAGATTCCTTTTAATTTTAGATGGGATAGCTTGCATATTTTAAGAAAATTTATTTTATTTTGTCAAAAAGTGTATAGGCTTACGTTCGTAGCCAATTAAACTTTAGATTCGATTACCTCAATTTCAAGTTTTGTCCTTTGTAACACTTAAGTACTCGGCCGACTATTTGTGCATTCCTTTCAAATTTATTTTCATCCGAAAAAAATACTATACCTATACACACAATTGTGTTGGCTGTACTTCAAATCAAGCAAAATTTTTTATCAAAAACGCCATTACATACTATGGTTTTATACTCACACATTTGTGTGGTTTGGACTTAAATTGAGCCATTTTTTTTCGTTGAAAAAAGATAACGCGAATATTAAAAGCGGAAATTTTACTAAAAAAATGTTTAGCGGAAAGAAAACGGTAGGTAGGTAGGTTTCAGTAGTTGACACTTAGGCCATTTTTTAGCCCATTGTGATACCACGCATTCACACTACATCATTAACCCATTCACATATTCACCTACTCACACAACTACAGTATAACCACCTGCACATTGCAAGCTCCATGTCAACCTGTACATTGACATGGACGGTGGGTCGGCGCTGAATTCTGCACTCCATCAGAGGGTCTTAGTTGTGTTTATTAACATCACCGATCGTAATCGATGATGAAAATTCGATTTGCATCTAGCTTCTGATGGGATTCGAACCCTGTACCTCCCGGTCCAAGTGCCGAAGCTTTAACCACTGCACCACTTGTCCGGTAAGAAAACGGTACGAAAATATTAAAAATGACCACATGTCACATCTCAAATTCAAAGGAAAAGGAACACTTCAAGTACTTAAAGAAAAAAGAAACCAAAAAAGTGAAACCGATATTGGAAAAAAAAACTAAACGAAAACGACGAACATGTAGAAAAAAAAAAAAATTTTTTTGATCAAAAAATCTCCACTCGCCTCTCCTGGTTAAGGTAATCGACTTGAGCAAGCACAAGTACCCGCTGCATTAGAAGCAGGAGACCAAGCCGTGCAAGTAACGTTAAGCAACACCTCACGGAAGCAGAAAAAACTTCAATTAAAAATCAGACAAATAAAAAATTAGAAAAACAAGTAGAGAAGAAATTAGAGAAAGAATAAGAAAAGAAGAACTAGTCGTCTGAAAATTGATTTAAAATCAAAAAATAACAACAAGGAAACCACGAACTCTAAAGATTAGATAGCTTTAATAAGCAAATCTGAAATATAGTGCTGAGGTAAAACGAAATCTTATATTGGGCCAAGCCACACACGGCTTCAGCTCTGGCTTTAAACTAATTCGTAATGGGCCACGCTACACACGGTTTCATAAGACCACCTTCACCTTCTTTTCTTTCCCCTTTTACCTACAAAATCCGTTTTAACTGCGACATTAAATTTTTCGGTGAATCCGAAATGAAAAAATAGAAATGAAAATAAAAAAATGTAAGGACATTTTTGAAATGTATCTTTTTGTTTAAATTTTATTTTCGAGAGAACAGAACAAAATAATACAAAAAATTTGGTGTTTTAATATAAACTAAGGGTTTAAATTAACAATAAAAATCTATTACGACTTAGTTTGAAGCCAGAAGCTGAAGCCGTATGTGGCTTAGCCCATTCGAAGAGGTTTTAAAAAACATTTTATAACGAATTATAACAGAACAAATTCTGAAAAAGAGAAACAGATGTTTACAAAATTAATATTTGGGAAAATAGTAAAAAAATACAGAATGCAAAATCAGAGCTCCAAGGTTTTGAGTTATAAATGGACTACATCTTTAAGGTTTAGGGGAACTCATCTTCGCTATGATAGGAAAAATCAGATTGTTATTCTAGAGAATCAGTTGAGTAAGAAAGATTTTTTTCGTTGCAGTAATATTACAAAACAGAAAAGATATGTAAGATAAAGATATGTATATATAAATGACACTTTGGAAAGCTTGCTCCAAAAGTTCCTTCAAACTTTTCCCAATTTGGATGTGAGCTATAGCTTTTCCTGCAAATCCTGTCCCTTTTGGATTAAATAAATGCGAGCCAACAAAAGAGAGACTTGTAAATGTATTACCACCGCCAATTTATAATTTCTGGTTTCTTCCTTAAATTTCAACAACATTCTTTAGTAAAAAAGTACGAGTCAAGTGGTGGATTCTACATACTGCAGTAAAGATCCAAAATGTCTTTTACGTATGTGTTTGATTTTTGAAGCATATACAGTTTCTTTACAAGGGTATGATGGTCAAAATGATGCCTAAACGACAAAAGAAGAAATTTTTGACTCCAACAAAAAAACAATTATTGGAAACACGGAGAAAAAAAGTTATCGGGAAATAGTTCAGGAATTTGAAAAGCACTTGCCTTTGTTTTTACGCCATGAAGGGACTAATATACATCAGTTCACGGAAATTAAAAATTTAAACAGATAACAAAGCACACCGTTATTATGTATAGGAACGGGAGCATCTTAAGATTCAGAGCTATATTATACCAGAATCTCTAAATCATATTTTTTATAATACGGGCTCACTTATTATCCATTTGAGAAGAGATTGCCGCCTGTCGAAATACAACAACATTACATTTTGTCAATGAGAGCTTGACAACGTAGTATTGAAACCCATGTTTCATTTCCTAATAAAAAAACTTAAACATTTTTATCCTGCATTGGACAAATTCAGATGAAATTATTCTAAGTCAGGTCATGGAAAAGGAGCACCAGGCACGTGCAAGAAAACTGCTGACCGAATAGTTGCACAAGACTATGATGTAGTACAATACACTACTTTATTTCAAAAATTGCAAGAAAATTGTTCTGGAATAGTTTTTTTTCCATAAGTACAGTGGAAATAGAAAGTATGGAAAAGCTCGTTGATGGAGTTATTGTGCCATTCGTCGGCGCAATGAAAAGGTAAATCTCACCTAAATTATTGAATGATGCGGAACCTAAGCTGCTTTGATTGCGGATGTAGCGACCACAACCAAGTTGGATTACTTAGACACAACGATGAGGAGATGAACATTTCCACTGACTTATTAAGTTTAAATCAAACAAGAAATCGTACTCAAAAATTCTTACACTTCATCTTCAAGCGATGACGAATGTATTAAGCAAAATGGTGCCAAAACTACTACCAATATAACAAGTGGTTGTTTTAGTTGATTTTTCCGGAGAAGGAACGAAAAACGTAAGAAAATACAGGTACGTACATATTTAAAAAATCTTTTACTAGAATATTAAACTTTTAAAATCTTACAGATGCGTTACGTCTGTGGAAATTTGAAGGAAGACGAAAACCAAATTACATCCTTACGAGCAACATAAAAAGGTTTATTTAAATTAGGCGAAAATTGTGTATCATACATAGGAAAAGATCAAAAACCACGTTAAACGGAATAACGGTTTTATAAATTTTCCCAACTCTTCTGGTTTTCAATGGAAATCGCTTAAATTATAAGTTTCGCGAACAAATTAATGTGTTGGAATATGAAACTTTTTTGCTGTCGAAAAACTCAATTCGGCGAATATTGATATAATGAACTTTTTTTCTTTTTTCTGACTTTTCTGCTTTGGTGGCGAGTATCATATCATAAACAAATGTTAATTAATATTTAAGATGTTATGTTTTAAAAATAAATTTTAATACTATTTTTACCGAGATGTAAGTTAAAATTAATTAAAATAGTAAATAAATTAATTAATAATAAAGTATGTATTTTTATAAAATTAAATTTGAATTGACAGGTCCAAAACAAATGCTCAACAGTTTGAGAAATTAATATTTTTCATGGAGCAAAATGAAAGCATTGCCAAAACTTTTTGAATGCTCCACAATTTAAAAAGACCACGAATCACTTGTGGGGTGAACTAACGGAGAATTAAAATTGTGTTGATCCTTTGACAGTGTGTTTAGAAATACAATTATACCCAATAAATAAACATACCATTCCTTTTCCTGTGTTTCGTAATAGCAATATACCGTATCGAAATTTTAGAAATGCGAGATAGGCGAAAAAAGTTTCATAAAAGCCCCCCTGAAACTGATTTAATTATTCGAATTGTTAGATATCAATCAAAAGTCAACGGTGATTGAAACAATTTTGTTATTTTTATAAGTTCAGGTATTTTTTTTATTTGTATTCCTTCAGAAAATTTACTTTTGCGGTACGTATAATTTAAACGATTGTCTCACTTAAGTTTCTTCTGTATATGTCATTCCCCTCATCAAGATATCATTCCCCAGAATTTAATTGTTATTCCCCTGAATAGGATATTTGAAAATATGTGCCAAAATCGAGATTTTTTTTTTTATTTATTTGAATTGGATTAAAAAAATGGTATAAAAGTCTTATTTTGTCTCTTTATTGAAGAATCATCCATCCACCATAGTTTTATTAAATAAAGTGAAACATTATCACAACAAGCTTAAAAGTGAAACATTATCACAACAAATCATTATCAAATAATTTACACAGAAAGCTTAATTATTCGTGATACTCATAATTGAATTACGCGGAACAGATGATAATCGAATACATTTATCAATTTATTACGGATACGGATATATATAGTCCCGAATACACAGAATCGATTAATTCCACTTAATTTATTTAAAAAAAGGCAATCAATCAAAATTACCTTATCTCTGTGTGTAAAATAAAACAAAAAAGCTTAAAGCTCATATTTTTATACTTTATCAGTTCGCCTCTCACTGTGTGTTTATTGATGTATACGCTATATATGTACAATACAAACATGAAATATTTATCTAAATACAATATACGGACAGAATTTTTACTGGGAGTTTGACAAACGACGAAACTGTAAAGGAATACAGATATGTATTTGGATATATATACGTCACTTTTTTCAGAGCTTTTCGAGATATTTTATCTGTCCCAATACTAATAACCTTGTGATGTATATAGTATAACTGAGGTATTCGTACATTAGTTGAAATGTACATTGAGATATTTAAAACGATAAATTGCCATTTTGCGTACATTTCGATTTCGATATTTTTTCTCGCCAGGTTATTTATGGTAAAGTAACTTTGGTATTCACCCATAATTTTACAGCGTGTGTGTATGTATTATATACACCTCCAACACACACAATTCATGCAATACAACAAGACCACCTACCTTGAACGATGTTCTACAGCCATACACCTATAATAACAATAGGCATTATATTTTTGTGTGTTATGTACATTTGGTTTTGTCGTTAAAATGGTGAAAATAAAATTCTGTGCTTTATACGTAATGCCTTTTTGTATTTGTTTACAGCCCAAAATAATTCGGATGACTTTATGTATGGTTTGATGGTGTTACGCGAGGAAATACACACAGTAGTATACTGATGTAATAAAAAACGGTGAGTGAAAAATAAAATACCAAAACCAAACAAAAAACAAAACACTTTAGCGGATATGAGGAAATTTGTTATGCCTGCGGTATATATAGTGGAAAATCTTTGATATAGTTAGACCCCAACGAGTACTAATGAATTTATTTATTTAAAGTTGGGTTTAAAGTTAATTTGATTGCTGTTGTGTGTGTGCATGAATATTATATGAGTAGTGATGTTCATATTTATTTTTCATTTTTTATATCACATTTTCATATCGCTTGACGGGAATAATAGAGCTTTATACGAATATATAGTGGAATAAATTTGTTTGTTTACCATCATCATGTTACATATACAATGTATACACACTATTTAAATAATAAGCTTATAAAAATTGAAAACATTATTATTACTTCGTGAGGAAACAGTAGAAAAAGCGTACGAATAATTTATATAATATTGATATGGATTCGAGCAAAAGATATGTTTATAAATTGAAGTTTTATATACATACAACATACTCGTACATGTGCGTTATATTTATCCAATGAAATCGTATATACATATTTTGGATCAGCATCAACGTAGGGAAGGGGTATTATAGTCAAACTTTCGTTGTTTGGCTTGAATTTAAAATTGGTTATAATTCGGAAAATTATTATATTTCCGATGAAAATCCTGTGCGGGATATTATTACATAATTTTATTTTGATCCTATTTATTGTATGAATATTAAAAGCTTTTTGTAGAATATTTAGTGTCGAACATTTGGATGCGCCACTATACCAATTATTTTAACTATGTATATCTATTTGGTACTTTTAAATATTTACATCATTTATTTAACTAAAAGTTTCACATATATTTCGTCAATCAATAAGTGCGGAGGCTAAATTTTATGAGAACTCGGCCATTACTTTACAAGTTACCGGTAAATTTTCAAAACAATGGGAAAAAATTAATTTCCTTGATTAAACGTTAAAGATATCGGAATACAATATCCACTCTTAAGGCTTTTTGTAAAAACTCTTGAAAATTATACAGCTTACTATGGGCCCTCCTATGGCTTTAAGCAGTTCACAAACAACACTTAAATTTATGCTCGATGCTTAGCAAATACTTAGAATGGCTATGGTATGAGCCTAAATCACATTAAAAGGCACATGTTTAAATATTATGAGCTACCCTGTCAGACCCATTAGAAATTCATATTGCTTACTAGAGCCACTACTTTGAATCGCTTCGTTCGTCAGACCCGTTAGAAAATCAAATAACTTACTAGAGGCACTCCTTTACTTCTAAGCAGTCTCTCAATATCACTGAAGTTCATGACAAATGCTTAAAAAATACTTAGGAAAACATTAAAAAAATCACAAATCTATTGTTGATGAATCTGAATCAGGGTCTTTCGAACAAACACCTAAAACCCCGAAGACTCCGAAAGGTAATACAAATTCAAACCAATTTCCACCTTTCGGCAATATGGCTGATCCCCGATACTGGAGTAGAACTTCAAGTAAACCTCTGGCTAAATGGGATATCAGTTACGATGGTACTCCTAAAGGAATTCATGTAAATCGCTTTTTAACCAGGGTAGAACATTTAGCCAGATCAGAGAATGTCAATTCCGAACGATTAGTAACCGACCTTCACTATATATTAAAAGATAACGTTAAAGAATGGTACTGGAACTTTATAGAACGCAATCCAAATTCTACTTGGGATAAACTAAAGATTGAACTCAAAAAATGTTATCAAGGTTTACGGTCTGATGACGACATTCGTGCTCAAATGGAGAACCGAAAGCAAAAATTTAGAGAGAACTTCTGTGATTTCTATCAAGATTTGATATCAATGACACTCCAGTTAGAGTCCTCAATGGGAGAACAGGATATTATTCGAATTTTAAGACGGAATATGAGGGCGGGTCTACAAGACAAACTCACCGATGTCAAAGTTGAAAGCTTAGATGAGCTCTTCAGGAAATGTATTGCATATGAGGATACTTGGAATCGAACAGGATTCACTCCAGAGCTAATGTGTCAAACACGCAAGTTCTTAAATGCAGTTGACACGGGTGCCCCAACATACAATTCCATTTCTGCATCTCCTACGCAATCTTTGTTAGATGAACCTCAACAAATGTATACGCATTACACACTTTTGAAGCGTACTAGCGGGGAAGAGTCATCTGGAAAACCTACCGCTAACATGCGTCTAAATGTAAATCCCAACCAAAATTTTCAGACGAATCGTGATCCTAATCGTCAGGTGACTTTTACGATTAATTGTACAGGATGTGGAAGGCAAGGTTATTCACGAGATCAATGCTTTAAATGTAATCCACCTCCGGGAAACTGGCGAGCGGGGGTACGTACTATGAATGTACCGAGCCCCCAAAACACAAATCGAGTAGAAGCTGCCTCCAACACGGATCCCGAGTTGAGCAAGCGTCAGATTTAAATGTCAATCAAAGCAACTCCAACAAATTTATACCCAAATTGCCAGAAATGGTGGTTCCAGAGGTATTCAGTATTCGCAAACTAAATCGAAATAAACAATATTAGAGAAGCAGCAAAATTTGTAGGAAGAAACTCGCCGAATCACTAATCTCCATATCGGGAGATTGTCGTCCATATGTGCAGTTGGATATTCTAGGTAGATTGTGCAAATGTGTCATTATTAGGTAAAGGTTGTGAGCAATTTTTGGAGCATGGTTCTGTAAAATTTCATTTATTTCCATCCACGATTAAAACCGCAAATGGCCAAAATGAATCTGTTCTAGGTTACATCAAAATCCCTGTATCGTTTGCTGGACAAACAAAATTAATTACATTTCACCTTTCACCAAACTTAACACAAGAGTTGTATTTAAGTATGGACTTTTTCAATGAATTTAACCTCAAAATAACTATACCGGCATTGTCTAATACTACATCTACTATTATTCCTTGCAACAAATCTCTTGGGAATATCGATTTCAAAACCCCCGCAGTATCTGGTGATGCGCAAAATATAATGGCTAAACCTATATTATCCGATTACCAACAACATAAACTTAATGAAGCAATCAAAAAATTTCCTTCGTCAGCCGTTTTAGGTCTTGGACGAACGCACTTGGTAACACATGTTATTGATATTGGTAATGCAAAGCCTATTAAACAACGGCATTACGCGGTCTCACCAGCCGTTCAAGCTGAAATTTATGAGGAGCTTGACCGTATGTTGTCATTAAAAGTGATCGAAGAAAGCTGCAGTTCATGGAGTTCCCCAGTCACACGAGTGCGCAAGTCAAACGGCAAAGTGCGCCTGTGCCTTGATGCAAGGAAGCTGAATGAAGTTACGGTTAAGGACGCTTATCCCTTGCCACTTATCGATGTTCTGCTAGGACGTCTTGATAATACCAGATTCATGTCGAGTCTGGATTTGAAAGACGCCTTCTGGCAGATCCCTCTCGATGAAGGGTCGATGGATAAAACCGCGTTTTCTGTGCCAGGCCGTCCCTTGTATCAATTAACAGTGATGCCGTTTGGCTTGTGCAACTCGCCTCAGACAATGTGCAGACTCACGCATCGAGTTATACCACACGAACTGCACCACCATATTTTTGTTTACCTGGACGATTTATTAATAACAAGTGAAACGTTTGATGAACATATTCGTTTATTAGAATTAGTTGCGGGGTTACTCAGGTCCGCAAACCTAACAATTAATATCTACAAAAGTAAATTTATTTTAGAAGAAATTAAATATCTTGGCTTCATTGTGGCTGACGGCGTTCTTAAAGTAGATCCCGAAAAAGTGGCAGCGATTACCAATTACAACCGCCCGAGATCTGTTAAGCAGATCCGGCAATTTCTAGGAGTTACTGGTTGGTATCGACGCTTTATTACACAGTTCGCAGACATATCAGAACCCATTACTCGGCTACTTAAAAATCGCCAAAAATTTCACTGGACAGAGGAAGCTGAGAAAGCGTTCCGCAAATTGAAAGCTGCTTTATCTTCTCCTCCAGTTTTAAACAACCCGGATTTCAAAAAACACTTTTATATAGAATGCGACGCCTCCAAAATTGGAGTAGGAAGCGTTCTTTTTCAAAAATCTGACAGTGGTGAAGACTGTCCAATCGCCTTCTATTCAAAAAAGTTAAACGGAGCCCAGCGCAACTATAGCGTAACTGAGCTGGAGTGCCTTGCAGCGGTGCTCAGTGTAATGAAATTCAGACAATATGTGGAAGGGTTGCCGTTTACTATAACAACCGATCATGCCAGCTTAAAGTGGCTGATGGAGCAAAAAGATTTGTCTGGGAGACTCGCCCGATGGAGCTTGAAGCTCCAGGGGTTTAATTTTTACTATCAACTACAAAAAAGGACGTGACAACGTAGTGCCGGATGCTTTATCCTGAAATACTTTCGACGATTGCGATAATGAAGGGTTAGAGTGTGCGGTTTTAGATAATTTAGGTATAGATACGTTTGTTGAGGATTCGGAATACTTGGAGTTACTCAAAACTCTAGTGGATTCTCCTGGGTATAGCAAAAATATGGAAGTGGTTAATAATCGTATTTACTACAAATCTTCCGTCTGCCCGGCAAAGAAATATTCCTCTGATGTTCCATTGTGGAAGTTATATATTCCAAGAACACAAGTGATTCATGTTATTGAGCAGTCTCATTGTCCACCCAGTGCGGCTCATTTCGGTTTTAAGAAAACCTTAGAAATCCTGCAGCGTTTTTACTATTGGCCAGGAATGATTCGAGATGTCCACGACTTTGTCATGAAGTTCGATATCTGCAAAGAATGTAAACCAGTTAATTATTTGTCGCGAGCACCAATGGGTAAATTCTATGAAGTAAAACGTCAGTTTCAGAAATTGTTCATAGATTTCCTTGGTACATATCCTCGGTCGAGAGATGGAAGTTGTTTTATTTTTATTGTCGTTGACCAATTTACCAAATTTGTTTTTCTTGAACCTATGCGTGTTGCAACAGCTACTAACGTTTGTAAGTTTTTAGAAAATCGAATATTCTATGTTTTCTCCATTCCTAAAACAGTCGTCAGTGATAATGCTAAACAGTTTGCATCAAAGGAATTCGCTAATCTCTTTGTGAAATATGGTATAAACCATCAGATGACCCCTAGGTATCATTCGCAGGCCAACGCAAGCGAACGTGTAAACCGATCAGTGTTGTCCGCAATAAGAGCTTATGTTCAAGGAAATCATCGCGATTGGGACAAAAATATACATTCCATTGGTTCTGCTCTTCGAAACGTCATACATGATAGTACAACATACTCACCTTACTTTCTTGCGTTTGGACAACATTACGTTAGTCATGGCTCTCAGTATGATATTCTTCGACAGTTGCATTCTTTGGATAATCGTGAATGTGAATTGACCGTGATGGATAGATTAACATTGGTTCAACAAAAGGTAGTGGACAATTTAAGAAAGGCTTACCAGCAAAATAGTAACCGATACAATTTGAGATCTCGTCCTCACAATTATAATGTCGGCCAAATAGTATTCGTCAAAAATTACACTCAAAGCGATGCGGCTAATCAAATATCTGCAAAATTGTGTCCAAAATTCAAAAAGGCTATTATTCACAAATGCATTTTAAATGTTGCTTTTGAATTAAAAGACATGCAAAACAAACCATTAGGGATTTACCACGCAAATGATTTGCGACCTTAAGATGAGTTTTAATTAGTAAGTATGCCCATGTTTCTTGTAATAATGCCCGGCTTGTCGAGACAATCTCAAGAGTGTAGGTCGTCCCCACGATTTGAAACGTCGAACATCATATGCTTAAGTCGAACGTTCCAAGGTTGCGATGGTTTGGTAACTCTGACATAGCGTTTGCTGAACAAACACAATAACAAATTAATTTGGCGGGAAATTCATATTGAAAATATGTGTAGGAGAAATAACTGGATGGTCCCGTAGGAAATGTTTTGGTGGGAACTTAGCGTACTGAAAAAAAAAATATGCAAAACATTTTTTTTGATGAGCGGTCAGTCAATCTTTGATTTTGATGCGGAGGAGTCGTGAAATAAATTTAAAGTACTTATTCTAGATTTTAAGAGTAGTGTTAGTTTACTAATGACGTCATACATCATAAGTAGCAGTTAGCTAATTAGTAATTTTTTTGTTATTTCACATTGTGTGGGTATGGGTATTTCACGATTTTTCAATAAATTAATTAAGTTTATTCCGAATCTCTTTCTTATTTTGATTTAAAAAGGTTTCATTCATTCGCTCATTTCTTTTTATAATTTTGATTTTGTGAGATGAGACGCTAAAGGCGTAATCCGAAGATGAGGGGGTAAGTGTTGATTAATATGTTTCGGTAAGTTGGTTCATTTCTAGTTATCCTACCTACTTCCTATTCCTTATATTGTCTTTTCTATACATATTAGTGGTCTACCAGCATCCGTTGAACTTCGACAAACCCCACCCCAATCGCTGAGCTATAGCTGGCAAATCATGACCACGTCGGAGCTCTCAATGGATGATTAATCAATTCAGTAATGTGACGCATTTTATTTTGGAAAGGAAATTTAATCCTACACCACTAATGCACCCAATCAGTCACGTTACAGTTTTGAAAAATATAAAGCATTTACGAGAAAACTATCAAAAGAAAACAATTGCAGATTAAGTTTCAAACAAATTGTTTTCAAAGTATTTTATTTAATTTACCGGAAACGACGAGTTTTGATTAAAAAACTGTAAAGATTCTGTAGAGAGGTGGATTGGCTAACCAAACTTCATGCTAGAGCGTTTTCCTTAGATTAGGAAATTCATGCGAAATGTGGTGGACATTTGTGTACCGGAAGTGGAAAGTTCCAGCAGCGTTTTAAATATTTGCAATTCATATAAAATTTTCAACAAGGGTTGACCAAATTGGTTTTTTGAAAATTTAAGCAGGAATAATGATTTTTATTACACAACTGTCTTGTGTGATAAAAACCCGAATTTTTAACCAGAAATGTTTCGAATTAGAAATTAAGTGTGCTGTATTCGAGATCTATGTACTATACATATATATAATATCTAAACATTTCTCGAATGTTGGCCACACCATATTCACCCCTCCATTTTGGACCATCCTATCGAAGAATTTGAAATTATTAAAACCATTCACTCTTTAACGCCTAGTTATTTGTTTAATATTTTTAGGTTGAGTAATTTCCTAATTGATGCATACATTTTATAAGCTCAAGCTCTACGTTAAAACATTATTTTTAACCGTAGTTTTGAAACTGCTGTTTGTCTTAGTATGCCTTAAAATCTGGAATTATGCTTCTCTTGTAGAAAAATGGTTTCAGAAGCGATTTAAATAATTATCGGCCCGTTACTTTACAACCAGCATTATTAAAATTGATAAGTTTCTAGCGTAGCATAATGTTTATTTGTGATTTCCAAGATGATTTTAGAGGTAAATTTTCAACTGAGTCGCCTTAATTGATTTTTTAATAATGAACACTTTTAAAATTCTCGTTGTTCAAAATAAGTGGCAAGCCATAGTGCCTAAAAAAATAAAATTAATAAAGAATAAATTCCACCTCAAATATCAAGCGATATCAAACCAGTTTAAAATGATGTGGTTGTAATTGGAGGAAGCGACTGCTAATTTTTGTGCTCCTTGTACTACGCCAACTCTATAAACCATCCCAGTTCAAATAGTATGATTTTCACTCAATCAGTTTATGTTCAAGACCATTGAAGTAACTCTGAATATGAATTTCACTCAGTGTGCCAAATCAAATAGAATCACATACAAATATAAATTTTGGATTGGGTGAATACCAATAAAATTCTAAGCGCTTTGTTTTATTAAAAGAGAAATAACATTTGTTGCTCATTCATAACTCTTTTTTTGTTCAATTTTATTGAGTTTAAGTTTTCAAAAAAAAAAAATATATTATGTTTGTGAAGAAATGTTAGATTCGTAATTGTTTAACGAATATAATTTGAATCGTATATTTCTAGAATTTTTCGAATTTCAGATTTAAATATTTGTAATTTGTAAAATCTTGTTGTCGATATTACCATAATACTCGTAGCTATTTGAAATGTTTAGCAATGCGGTAATTCCGATAAATAGAGCTTTATTTTATAAATGTATATAGTAGAAGCACATAAAAGCTCCTAAAAATTACATATTCCATGAAAATTTAATTTTACCAACATAAACATGAAATAATGATAGCTAAGTTTTAACGTACAGGGATTTTTCTATTTCTATTATATTTCTGGATAACAAACAGAGCACATGCAAATCTTTTTAAAGCTTTACACAAGGGTTTTATAATAAAATAAATATATAAGTTTACTTCCAAAAAGCTTTTAAAAAGTTTTTCGAATAAAAGTTTCGTTTGAATTACATGCTTTATGATAGCCTGAAGTTAATAAATAAATAATAAATTTTTATTTTGTAATAAGGAGGAGCTCTCATTCAAAAATGTTTATTTATTTATTATTTGAAATGGAATATTTTCTTAAAATACTTTCCAATTTATAAGTGATTTGATACCAATTTGTAATTTAAATGTTTTACTTACTATAAATTGAATATCCACCATTTAATGTGTATATTATATGGGCGTACCTGAAAGTAAAAGAAAACTAGTTACAACAAAATTTTAAATTCGTTTATTTTAACAATGTAAAGCTTAATTAAATAATTTCTAGTATAAACCAGAAAAGTTTATAATTTTTATAACCTCTAATATAATTTAATGGCTGGTGCCACACAAACATTAAAGTTAATCCAAAAAGCAAAATTGAAATCCTGCACCCATAAAAAACCATAGCTTTTAAATATTTCCGTGCTAAACTTTTAAATTTTATAGAGCTCCATGTTTAATACAATTTAAAAGCTTTTTTCGTATTTCGTTCATAGCGTTGTACCATCTTTTGGTGCTTCAACTCAAAATGCTCAATAAAAGTAAAAAGTAATCGTAAACGTAACAATAATTTTATTGTAATGTGTAATGATGGGGATGAAATAATTTTTTTTTGTTCAGTACCACTTTGTGATGAGAAACATGATATATACGCGATAGTGATATAAAAAAGTTGCTTTTAACGTCGTCATAAAAAAAAGCTCGTAATTTTATTTTTCACTTTATAAAGAATAACGATAACTTCCTTTTATGAATATATATGTATGTATATATATATATATATATATATATATATATATATATATATATATATATATAACGATATATATAACGATATATATATATATATATATATATATATATATATTTATATATATATATATATATATATATATATATATATATATATATATATATATATATATATATATATATGTATATTGGTATGCACGTGTGATTCAATTTAAAATTACACCGCCCCCGTTCAATAGATATCAGATGGTACTATGACACATAAAATGATTGAATCATATCGATGTTTTTATATGTTTAGAAAGTATGTTACTACTTTGCAGGTAAACTTACATAAGCATTTGTAATCCAATTACGGAAAAAGCTTTTTTGGATAAAATATTGTTGCCAAATTTATAATATTTGTTCTAGTACAGTGAAATCACCTTACGAAATTTTGTTCTATGTACTGTAAAGAAAAGTTCGTTTCTTTTAAAAACATAATAAATAAATTTTCCTGTCACATTTCAATTTCCTCCGGATGCACATAAAATCATTATAGATCTTTTTATATATATGTTTATAATGTATTTGTGTGTGTATGCTTTGAAAGCTTTTTCTCCTTTTTATATTTAATTTTATATTATTATTTCGACTCGAAAAACTTTTATTTTTATTGTTATTATTTATTTTATTATTTTGGAAAATAACCAAAAAGAGTTTTATACATAGTTTTTCTCCCTATATACCGTACACGTATATTATTTTCACACACTTACAAAACAATCCACCGTACGTATATACGCCGTATATATAAAGCTTATACATATGAAAATGACTTTAATTGGAATTTTCCCAAGAATAGAAAATAAAATTAAAGTTTACACAACATAACACAGCACCAACAATTGTAATACCGGCAACGACAACAACAATAGATATTATAATAGTAATTTATGTTTATTATCATTATTATCACTATTGTTGTTTGTCGCAAGAATTTACTTAGAATAAATATTTAAAAAAAAAAATTATAAACGAGACAAGCATACCAACATAAAACCCATAAAATTCGGATAACGATGGTGTAGAATTTTAGATGAGCCAGTTAACTTTGAGTTGTATATATGAAAATGCAGAGTGTGATGGAAAGCTTTTACGAGTATTCGAATTTATTTTTAACGACAGTAAGTAGTTGGAAATTTTAAAAAATACAGCTGATGTAATCGAATTAGATCAAAAGGTTACGTTATTTCTGCAACATTATCACAGCAGCCATGTTTAGTCAAATAAATTTTGGCATCTTTGTGCAATTCAAATTGATGACAATTAGCATGTCTAGACACAATTTATTTTGTATGCAATTTTTAATTCAACATTCATTTAATTCAATCTCATTGAAACTGTATAATTTTATACTACTGTCAAATAAAAGGGCTTTGAATTTTAGAAATGTGAACTTAAAGCTTCGGCCCGCGCGAGGCGCGGATAATAAGATACAATTTTAGAGGCCAAGTTAGAAAAAAAAACTGTGTGGCAAGTTTCCAAATTACAATCACCGGCTCATTTCGCTCGCCAACACTAAACTTATTTCGTCAAAACCAAAATAATTTCCGATTTCGGCTATATAATTTTGAGTTGCATATATGTTATAACTTCACGCATATCAATTTCTAGCAGTTTTGTATAACTGTCAACTTTTCGTTACTTTTATGATTGAAAAAAGTAATTCTTGTCATTCTCGTGAGTTGTGTTATGTAATTAAATATTAAAATAAAATATATAATTCCATGTAACCATTTTAATTTTATTTGGTTACCAAAACAAAATTTTGGAACGGTTGGCGCTAGCAACAACAACAAAACACGTGCCGCAATGTTTTCTTTTTGAGCACGGGAAATATTCATGGGACACGTATCGACGAAAAAGGGTGTTTTGTCTGTCGAACGCTGGATCGTACTTGTTGGATATATTAAACAAACTGTTCGATAGTCTGTTAAGTAAGACGTTTTCAGAGGTTACGGCTGGTCTCACGACCCATTTTGATTCGAAAACTCATGTGCTATCGGCAAGGTATGTGTTTCATAAAACAGGTATGAAACCTTACTATACTTATTCTTAGTGGATGACTGATTTGAGTGGTATTGCAAAAAAAAAGCGATTGCGCTCAGTCATATGTACACTCTAAAAAATTATACTAATTTTTCTACAATCATTGTAGATTTGTATTTGTTTATAAATTAGCAAACTTTAATTTTATTACAATACTTTAGTAACCAGAAAAATCAAATATTAAAATTCAACAAACAATAAATATTATTAACATTTTTGGGTTATAATTGTTGAAATTGGCAGCCATGACATAATAGCATTAGCAGAAGCAATAATGTCAATATGTTATAATATTCACATGGATTGCTAAATATTTATTCTACAGATAGTTATTTATTCTGGTGACAAAAATGCAATGAAGAAATGCTATTTTGCCACCAAAGATTACCAATAGCATGTTTAGCAAATTAGTCGTCGGAAAAGCAAAATAGCTTTTCCCCTTGAGTAAATGGCTATTCACACCACAAAATTGCCATTAAACAATTAATTTTATAAAATACGCATGGCATTGTAGCTGTAGTAGAGGCAGTAAAGACAATGGGTGTTTTTTTGATGTCTGAGCGATCGGAGAAATAAATTATCTGTCAAAAAACATAGAACCGTTTTTTTTAATATCCGAGAAAAAAAAATATTTCTATGTTTTGTTTTTTTAAGCTCGGATAAGTCTCCGATTAATATAATTTTAATCTGAAACAAATTTGAGATTCTTATTTGACAGCAGCACGAGTTTTTATTAAATTCAAACATGACAACAGTTAATAATTCAGGTAAGAAATAGAATTTGTAATTTGGGTAAATAAAATTGTATTTTTTTTTAATAATTATAATTTTTAGAAGATAACCATTTTAAGTGGTCTAGAGAGTATATTTTATTGTAGGTTAAGAAGTACAAACAAAAGTTAATTATACAAGTGATAGAAAAATGAATTATGAGACTGAATTAAAATAATAGTAGTTAATATTTCAAAATTATTATATTTCAATATTAAAAGAGAGAATTTGTTATTTCACCACGCTTTATTTGCGCTGGACTTCTAGTCCCTTGAGAAACTTCATGTATTTCAGTGGGGTTATCATTTTCTGGAGCTATCATATCATTCAAACGTAAGCAGATGTTATGTAGGGTGCAACAGGCTCCTATGTACATGGAAATTAGTTCAGTTTTTTTTTGTTTCGATGTATTTCTACCGTCGAAATCTCCCTTTTAATATTCCAAATACCCTTTAAACAACTACTCGACATTGGAATGAACAGTGTTGAAAATAATTTCCGCATCTGTTAAGTGTATGTTGTTTTTATACGCAGTCAACAGCCATGTTCTCAGTGGATATGCAGAATCTCCTAAAATATGCTCTGATTCTGTCATATCACATTCACCTGCAAATATAGAGATACAACCTAAGTAATTCAATATAACGAATTTTATGTAACTAACCGGATTGGACACTGCTGTCAAGTTTTGAGCGCAGTAACACTCTTGCGTCATGTACAGACCCAACTTCGCAAACATAAAAGCTTATAAATTTCATACGATGATCACATACCACCTGAAGCTTTATGGAATGGAACCCCTGAGATTTCAGTTCCATCAATTGCTCCAATAATTTCTGGTAATATAAAAATATTAGATCAAAGAAACAATCTCAAAGCTTAATATTAACCATTAAATCGATGTTTTCTTAAATAATGCAATGTGGAAACAGCTTTTTCCTCATTTGTTGGCCATTTTGCAAAACCCTTTTCTATATTTAAAGCCAACATTTTCTGGGAAATATTATTAATGGTTTGCCACACTGTAGATATCGCGCACCAGAATCGATTACTAATAGTTCTGTAAATGAGAAATAACATTAATTAAATATATGGTTTTGTATTGTGTATTACAAACTAAATACCTAAATGTTTCCTCATTGCCAAAGAAACACAATACAATAAGTAGTTGCTTCTCCATTAGCATCTCAAACCGTCTGGCATGCAGAACTCTGATGTCCATGTCGTGAAGGTTCTTGCACAATATATTAAACGTTTCTACATCTAACTGGAAATGCTCCTTGAACTGCTGGTCCGGATAAGTGGGAACAATTTCTTCGGCAAAATTAACAATTTTTTATCCCGATTCATCACTCAAGTTCTCTTCATCACTCGAGTCCTCGTATAGATTACGAAAAGACGCACTAACAATTTTTATAAATATTTGTTCACTCATTTCAATTTAATAATTAATTTAGAAAATATTTAATTTTTTATTTATACGAATTTTTTCTTTAGACGTATAATTCTCCGATAATAAAAAAAACACAAATTAAAATTATCTGGTCTGACAGATAAACATCAGAGAAAAAAATTCTCGTATTTATCGGATAAATATTTCTACTGCTCTCTCTGATCTCTCCGACATTAAAATAAAAAACACCCAATATGACAAAATGTCATTCTGTAGTTAATTAGCTATTCTGATGACAAAAATGCTATAAAAGTTGCTATTCTGTCACGAAATTTGAGGATTACCTTTTCTTCTCTTCTACATCTCGTACTGTCAGTATTTATATTTCTTAATATTAAATGACCATTTAATTTCGATCAACGCTATATACTCATTTTTTGCTATTTAGCTGCCACGAAAACGATAATATAGCGTAACTACATTTGAGATGACTGTTTGCTGTTAAAACTTACGTTTTACTGTGGTGACTATTGAGCTATTTTATTTTCTTATTATTTACCCGCATGCAATGAAAATTAGCTACAATAAAACATATTACCTTTTACGATGACTTATTTGCTATTAAGCCAAATGGCTGTCGTAGTGGCTGCATTGCTATTTTTTGTGAGTAATTTGCTCGTCTAAATACTTTTTAGTCATATCCAAAAATTAGCTATATTTTTGGTCAAAAAATGATTTCCTGACATATGAATTATGCTAAATTGCTATTAACTATTTAGTCATAGAACCTGGTCACTGTGACCAAAATAATGACAAAATATTGCAATAAAAGCTAAAATAAAATTTCAGTGTTACTTGGTATGTCTAGACACAATTTATTTCGTATGCAATTTTTAATTCAATCTCATTGAAACTGTATAACTTTATACTACTGTCAAATAAAGGGCATTGAATTTTAAAAATGTGAGCTTAAAGTTTTCGGTCCGCTCGAGAAGCGTGTAATAAAATAAAATTTTAGGGGCCAAGTTTGAAAAAAAAAATATGTGGAAAGTTTCCAAATTACAATCACCGTTTCATTTCGCTTACCAACTCTAAACTTATTTCGCTAAAACCAAGAAAAATTCCGATTACGCCTACATAATTTTGAGTTGCATATAAGTATGTTATAACTTCACGCATATTAATTTCTAGCAGTTTTGTATAATTGTCAATTTTTCGTTACTTTTCTGATGTATAAAAAACTGTCAATTGAAAAAGGTCATTCTTGCCATTCTCGCGAGTTGTGTTATGTAATTAAATATTAAAATAAAATACATAACTCCATGTAACCATTCTAATTTTATTTGGTTACCAATTATAAAAGTGGCGACGAAGATACAAGAATGGGTAATTACACTGGAGAGGACTCCAAAGAATCTGCTATCCTCCAGTTACTATAACAAACCAAAATAAAATTTTGGAACACTTGGCGTTGGCAACGACAACAAAACACGAGCCGCAATTTTTTCATTTTGAGCACGGGAAATCTTCATTGGACACATATCGGATGCAGCTCAATCAGCACTTTTTGGCATAAATGTCGTGGAGGACGACGACAAAAAAGGGCGTTTTTTCGGATAGTATTTGTTGGATATATTAAACAAACTGTTCGATAGTCTCATAAGTAAGGCGTTTTCAGTTCTTACGGCTGGTCTCACGACCCATTTTGAGTCGAACACTCGTGTGCTATCGGCAAGGTATGTGTTTCACAAAACAAGGTGGGTGACTGATTTACGTATGGTATTGCAAAAAAAGCGGTTGCACTCAATCATATGTAGATTTTCTAATCCGCGACGTTATTGTTATTTTAATTTTACACGAACAGGTACGAAACATATGTCTACAGAAAACAAATCCAACGCTTGAGAATGTACTCGAAATAGCAAAAGCGTATGAAACAATGGTGCGAACAAATGCAAGTAGTGGCGAACAAATGCAGGTGAAAGTTCATCGGCTTCGTAAGTATTCAAGGTGGATAATCATCATCCAAGAAGAGATCATCGTTCTCGTAAATCGATGAAGTCATCAACGTGGTCATTCATCAAGAAGACAACGTGGTAAACAATAGAGGTCATCATCAAGGTCGTTAAAATTTTCGACAACGATCTAAGTCTCGGAACAGCCTGTATTCACTCAAACACCGCATTTGATGAATGAAGTTGATGTTTCAATAATTTTTCAAATCAAGAGTGGTGCTATGAAAAATAAAATGTGGATTGTGGTTCGCAATAGTTCGGAACCGGTTCGAATTCAACTGGACACTGGGGCATCGTCATCAATGATATGTTTAAATACGTATACAAGGCAATCAATTCTCCCACATGTCAACCAATGAACGACTCAATTTGCAGCATACATGGATCAGCACATCGTCTTACCTGTGATCGTCATAAACTCAAACAATGTTAAGGATATTCTTGGCATGAACTGGTTTCAAGCATTGGGCTTCCAGGTTGTCTATGACAAAGGGCAAATAGAGATATCACCTTTCAGCGTGAATTCAATCACCACTCTGGAAAACCTAGAGAATCGAGTGCGTGAAATTTGTAACCGCCATCCAGAATTATTTGATTCGTCAATCCTAGGTCATTGTACGACGTACAAAGCAGCTATTAGTTTGAGAGAAAACGCAAAGCCTAAATTTTATAAGCCACGAGTTTTACCGTTCACCATAAGAAAAGTGGTAAAAAATGAATTGCAACGATTGGTCTCGCAAAACGGTTTAAAACCAATCCAAACCTAATGATAGGCTACTCCAATCGTACCAGTGAATAAACCAAATGGTGGAATACGAATTTGTGCCGACCATAAAGTGACGGTTAATCCACAAGTCGAAATGGATCGTCACCCAGTCCCTCGAATCAAAGAGCTATTTCATAATTTATACCAATTGTTGGTCAATTCTTTACAAAAGTGGAATCGAAAGATGCCTATCTACAATTTGAACTTACTGATGAATCCAAAAAATTAATTGTAATAAACACTCCGTTTGGATTGTACGAATATCAACGCATGTTTTTCGGAATATCTAGCGCACCACCGCATTTAGACGATTTCGTAATATCTGGCGCTAACAATGAAGAACATTTGAAGAATGTTGAACAGTTATTATCACCAAACAAATGCGAATTTGCGAAGCCTAAAATCGAATACTTAGGTGATATCATGGGCCGAAACGGAATTCGACCGACGTTGAAGCGATAAAAAATCTACGACGACCGAGAAACGGGAAAGAAGTGGAATCTTTAGCTATACTGCTTAATAGACTACGTAGACAGGACGTGAAATTTTACTTGGGTGAAGTGCAAGAAAAATCGTTTAATAAACTGAAGTCGTCGTTCATACATGCTGCTTAATTGGTACATTTCCACAACGATTATCCAATCATTTTAGCAACGAAAGCTTCTTCGTGTGGTATCGGTCCCGTAATTTCTCATCGTTACCCAGACGGGACTGAGCGTTCAGCGCACAAGAAGGATATTCGCAAATCGAAATAGAGGCATTGTAGATTATCTACGGTGTTGCACAATTCAGTCAATACCTGCAAGGTTGAAAACCGGAAAAAAAATTTAACAAAAGCGAAGAGGTTTTCAAGTCAGTGAAATTTACAACGACTGCATTCTAGATTATTCAATCGATTACAATTTACTAGCACAAAAACTCGCTCCGATCCTCTACTTCGTAAAGTGAAGTGCAACGTAATAAATAGGTGGCCAGAAAGATTAAATGTCTCTGTTACTCAGACTATTTTAAGAATCGTCATAGCTTGAACAAGTTTAATGATATCCTTTTCTTACAGGCCGGACATCTCCCAATTGTTGTTCCCCCTAGCCTTCAAGGGAAAACACTGAAGCTACTAAATGATAGACATTGGGATGTGAAGAAATTGACTCGTCAACATTGCTGGTCGCCAAATATCGACAGTGTCATCGTAAAAATAATCAAAGAATTTTAGAACTGTCAACTCAACGCATCGTCATCGAACAAAGAATTTTCTGGATGGCCAACACCAGACGAACTATGGCAAAGAGTTCATATCGACTACGCGGGGCCATTTATCAACAAAATGTTTCTTTTGTGTGTGGACCCATACAGCAAATTTCCATTCGTCGTAGAAATGACGAAAATAACATCATCGCTCACAATTCGAGCGTTCGAACAAATCTTCGCAATCGAAGGTTTACCATCGATCATCGTAAATGATAATGGTATACTCAATTTATGTCTGCAGAATTAGCTGAATTCTGTCGTATGAACAACATCGACTTGACATCAGCATTATTTCACCCACAATCGAATGGCGAAGTCGAATGAATGGTCCGAAGTTTCAAAACAGCAATGAAGAAAATTTGTCATGATGGGCACCAATGGTGACAACAAACTATTGAAGTTGTTATCGTCTTATTGTTCTACACGTTAACAAATGTAGAAAAATCACCCGCGGTGTTACACGGTCGACATCCTCGCACTGTACTATCATCAATGAATCCGTATTTCTACCGAAGAAAACATTGCACCATATTGACCAAATTCAACATCAATGACAAAGTTTACGCTAATGATTTTTCAACGAGAAATGGCGAAAAGCTTACATAATCAAATCGTTGGGGAGAAGAATGTATTATTTTCCATTTTTGTGTACTTTTATCACTGTATTTAATTTTAACTTTAAAAATGAGAATAACTATGTTTCTTTTTAGTGATAATTTTATTTTTTATTTTTATTTTTATCTAGAACTAGTTTCGAGTCTTCACTCTTCCTCAAAATCAATTACTACCAAGAATTTTGCATCAACTGAAGAATATGAAAAATCATCATATAAAAAACAATTGGAAAACAAGGTGAGTAAAAACGTACATATTTCTAATTTTTCTTTCTCCACAGAACAAAATCTTCATTAACTAATTTTGCTCAATCACATTATAATAAACAGAGTTTTTGCGTCCGGATGTGACAATGGATAAAACACCACTACGATGGCCAAATGGCATGAAATGAAGTTCGAATTGCTTCCAAATTTATCGTATTCTCTGGATCTAGCTCACAACGACTGCTACCTATATGTAGACCTCAAATGTCGAGGCAAATAGATTTTCTGAAACAAACGAAGATTTTGTGGGCAAATATAAATCGTTCTACAAAAAGGCAACGGAATGTTAGAGAACCAATGAATAAATATATCAATGTTGAAGGAAATTATATTGATGATTAAAATCAAATTTAAAAAAAAAAAAAAAAAAAAAAATTAGTAGATCACCTCGGGACTTATTGACCGACGAGTTATTTTTAGTTAAATTTGGAGTTTTGGTCCAATCTTACATTGTAATAAGTAAGGGATTTTCTTGAAACAGTTCACATAGCTTAAACTGATCAATATCTAAATAAAAATATTGATGATTTAGAATTTTTCGTCGCCGTATTACTCTTTATATAAATTATTGAATGTTTGTTTCTGTTCATATGAATTTAAATATAGGTGGGATTTCCATTTAAAAGAGCGGTGGTATAATTGTTATAAGACGTATCCTTCTTGGCTAGCAATACCATCATTTCTATTTATTCCCTAGGGCTACTGAAAGCCGTAGTAGAGTGCTGTTGCATACTAGCCTGAAGATGGGGGATTTTTTTTATAGCGCAAACAACGCTTGACGTGTGGATAGTGTGCCTGCTACAATATCTCTCTCTCTGCCACGTGTCCTTAGAATAATTTAATATAATCATACGCAGAAAAAATAACATATCAAATAAATGTGTCACAGTTGCATTTTAAATTTGCAACCGCTACTTATTTGTTTAATAAGTCGATTTTTAATCAAGGAAAACGGCGAATTTTAGCTAAGTTCTTAAAATTACTTTCGTCGCTTTTGACGGATAACTGTGAGTTTACAAATAGTTCGATTCATCAAAACAATGCGAGGGTCTATAACACTAATTCAAACATTAGCAACATTTAGCTTATGGTAAATTTTGAACATTCGATATTTTTAGAAATAAAGCAAAACAAAACAATCAAACAGCGGTTAATACTTTGGAGTTTGGATTGGAAGGTACCGGGTTCGAATCCCAATAGAGGCAGGATGAAAAAGGGATTTTTTATCATCAGATTCCGATCTGTGATGAAAACTAACACAACTATGATCACCTTGGAGTGCAGAACACATGGGCCGACTCATCTTCCATATCAGTATTACAGTAGGCCTGACATATAGCTTTCCAATCCGCGCACGGTTCTACGAAAATCGGACGTATAACCGTACGTCCTCGAATTAGCTGGGAAACGGCGAAAAGGTTAAGACGGAAAAAGCGAACTGCGAAAGAGTTGGGAGTGCCTAGGCGTCAGAACAGATTAAAAGATAAATAAAAAAAGGGAAAAACCAGCATATATCATGATTCTTTTATAGAGACATTTGGGTGAACTATTCTCCTTAAATCGATAAAGATTAAGATGAAACTTATAGAATCAAACATTATTTGCGTTTTGGTATCCATTTTAACTAAAAATAAATTAAGATCTTAGAATTTGTAATTAGACGTCTATGTATCAGTCATTGCGTATCATAGCATCTGAGAAAGACAGAATTTGCTTGATAATCCCTAAAAATTGAAACGGGGATCGATTGCACCAATCAGCAATTAATTCAGCCATATTTTATTTCAATGTATGCGTACAACTTCGTATAAACGAGTAAATTATAATTTATATAAAATGATGTAAATAAGTTTACAATAATGTTTCAAATGATTTTTATAATATAGAAAATCCGTTAAATCCCCACTAAATACTAAGTATAGTTTCGCGTTAATAAAAATCCAATCTCACCGAAAATCATCATCCCTTGAAAAGTTATAGGGGCTAAGGGTGTTTAGTATGCTAAATTCGCAATAAGATAAATGTACGTTGTAAGCGATTTTCCATAAAATTTTCCATGTTCCAGGAAAATTCCCACCAAATACTAAGTGTACTTTCGGATTAATAAAGATCCAATCTAACAGAAAAGCATCATCCCTTGAAAAGTTATAGGGACTAAAGTTGTTAACTGTAATTTTGAAACACCAAGACGCAATAGTAATTTTATTTACTGTACAACAGCGACACTATGAAAACTTCAAAATAAAACTTGGTTTAGACCTGTAGAAACTCGAATAATGACATCTAACCAAAACAAACTGAAATTTCAATTAACGGTTAATTTGAAGAGACGCGAAATGATAAATTAAATCACTGTATCCAAATTTTATGGAAAATTTGCTTACAAACGTACATTTATCGTATCGCTAATTGAGCATACTAAACACCCTTAGCTCCTATAACTTTTCAAGGTATGGTTATTTTCGATTCTATTGGATCCATGTTATCTCAAATTAGTATTTGGTGGGGGTTTTCAAAGCGCATGGAAAATTTTACGGAAAATCGCTTACAACGATAATTTATTATCTTTATTTGTTTTGTAATTAAGTTTGGTGTTTTAGTAAAAACTTATGTGTATGAAAAACATTTGAAATATATAGATATATGGACTTTTTGAGTGTGTGCTTTAATTTGTAATTGTTGTTTGCGGTTTGGTGTCCAAGAGGGATTTTTGGTTTGGAAATTCGATCTTCAAAGGCTCCATTCGGAGACAGGTGAGTTTTTGTTTTTTTTTATTCTTTGATTTTTGTTTTTTGATTTTTATGTGACTTACTCACCGACACGACTTTAAGGATGTGCGAGTAAGCAAAACGGAATCACCATGGTGGATTGAACCCACGTAGAGAATTGGTTGTAGTAATCTCTACCCGAGGAGTCCGATCTCCCACCAAGTCCTTGCCCATGTAAATTTTTTTTTATTTCAAAGTAGTGATAAACTAGGCTTCATTTGGCATTCCCTGACCCACGACCGATTAACCTCCCTTTTAAGCTACCGGGTTAAAGTCACTGGGGATGCAGGAACAAATGGAGCAAATATAAATATGAAATCGGGCAACCTCCACCTTTGGTTTAGGTTCCCGTTTCAACTGATTAATTGATTTGCTTTATTATTATTAATTTTATGTACTACTAGAGCCTTATAAGATTTTTTTAAAATTATAATTTCTATTTTCTAAAGTTATTGAATAAAAAGAAAATACAAAAATGAAGTAAGGTATCTTATCTTTTAATACGAATAAAGTATATTACGCTCACTTATACATATAAGGATGTTTAAGATTTAACAAAACATTCATAATACAAGAATGAAGTTTTTCCTAAACCTGCTTAATTTTAATTTTTAAGAAGTTTAGGAAATATTTCGCGAAAATAAATAAGTCTTATAGCCTGGACAGACTGGTTAAGATGGTTTAGCAAAATTCGGTCAAGTACTCAGGGAAATAAATTTCAAATCAGTGACACACTACAAAAAAATTAAAAATCGACTACCAAATTTGAATGATTGCATAGGTAACCTGGGCTGGGATGTTGTACCATCACTATTTTCGACTTTCGACTTTTTTCATGTCTCATTTTTTACGAGTAAAATGGCAGGATATATCACTTCCAAAACTACGCATTTTCTAGTGTGCTTTCAGCTTACTCAAATAAAACATCAATCTATTTCTTTTCTACGATATCTAAGACTACTAGATTAATCGACTCTATTTATTACCAAATAATTTTTTCGTGATATGTTCATCGAAATGTAGAAAAGAGAGAAAGCTCACAATTATATCAAGAGGTTGAAATCGCGATATAAAACACATAATTGTTTATGCGAAATAGAATGATAATTGATTCCTGAAAATTGAGACATCATAAAAAAGTCGAAAGTCGAAAAAGTGATGGTACAACATCCCAGCCCTGGACAGACTGCGATTAGATACACTGGTTTAGCAAAATTATACCAAGTACTCTAGAGAAAAGCGAATTTGCTAGTGAGTTTTCAAATTTTTCATAGTGTGGCGAACTTATTTGAAATGTATTTCCTAGATTACTAGATGGAATTTTGCTGAATCAGTTTAACAGATCCGCAGTCTGTCCATAACATTAGAATAAAACACATCGTAAAACAAAATTTAGAATATTGTACTAAATTGATGATGAGAGAATAAAGATGAGAGAATTTTGAATTCATCCTCTCGCTTTTTCGCCCTCAATTGGGAAGAAATCCTTCATGATAACTTCTCTGGAAATAGATTAGGCCTACGTCATTCTGTGAACAAATGGCGACAGCAGACGATTAATGTTCTAATACTGAACCTGTTAACGACTTTTTGCTTATGTTGATTATTGTTTTCTGCAATTCGGTAAAAGTCCTAACACACCAACTGGATACTTACAAATACGTTTGGCAAACTCTTCAATTGGGCCAACAGATGTGATTTAAGCGTCAATACACCGAGAAATTAGTCGTTCTTTTTCTCTAGAAGGAACAAATTTACCTAGGTTGACTCTTCAAAACTATATAAGTCCTAAGGGTCTTGTTAAAACGGCAAACGAGCCTGGAAACAAAATATATTAGATGAGGAAAATTAAACAGCTGTATCAGTTTACTATACATTTGAAACATTATATATGATTATTGTGTGGTAATCTGGTTCTAAATGGCTTGAAATTTTCCGTTGAATCACTCTGTGCATTAGTGAGGTACTCAGAACATACGAGATCAAGCGTTCTTTTTTTTTATTTCCTTGCCTTTAATATCTTAAATTACCAGATGGTCAAAACCTCAGCTATCAGATCAAACTCTTCCTATACTCGTACGAGGATCTGAAGGCCAGTGTCCTTCTCCTATTAACGAGATGACAGATCAATTCAACAACCATTTGATAAGGGTGCTATGGCATTTTAATACTCTCATCATTTAAGGGAATGAGCGACAACCTGCTTTATCTCATTTAGGAAAGCAAATATTGAAATGCAACTCGCTACATGCAAGCTAATAATTTACGAGGAAAATTGCAAAACTATAATACCCTATTACGAGGTCCCTTAAAGGTCGAGGTAGGTTGATGAAATTGGCTTTTCGAAACGAACAGCTAAGCACTTCAAATAACAAATATTACTAAGACGTTTTTTTTAAATTCGTCCGTGATATTAAATTATTTAAGTTTTTCTGCTTTTCGGACAAAATGTTATTTTCAATGGCATGTATGCAATGTTTACTTTTCAAGCCATAGAAACAAAGAGGCTATTTATCACAATATATCTACCACAAAATGTAGAAAAATGCACTCCCCAAATCAGAAATTACTGAAAATTCTCACTATGTGGGGTGATATAATTCGCTAAATCAATAAGTTCTTGTTTTGTACTATAGGTACAAAGCAAGAGTTTATTTTTTCAGTTCGGTCGTTGCAACCTGATGAGTAGACCAACATTTTTCAGTACGAAACGAAGCTGCCAAGAAGAGACCTAAGGAAGGTCTCATTTTGGTAAGGGTTTGACTATCTTTGTGTATACAAGTACCATGGAATTAAAAATAGGGAGGGGTGTGCATTTTTCTACTTTTTGTGGTAGATATATTGTGATAAATGGCCTGCTATGAAAGTCGTAAACATTGAATAAATGCCATTAAAAATAATATTTGCTATACGAAAAGTCGAAAAAATCTTAAATAAAAAATATTATATTTGTGGATGATTGGCTACCCTCCTCTTCGACTAATCTTCCGTTCAGGCAAGTATAATCGAAAGGTTGGATGCCATCTTTGATACACAAAAACAAAAGAGTCAAAAACATTTCAAAATCATTTCGTAAATTTTTTTTTTATTCAATTTCGTCTCCCGCATGTTTCGTTGTACACCACCCGCGATCTGGCATACAAAAAATACATTTCCGTCTTATTTAAAAAAAAAATACAACGAATACACAAACTTGGCATGTCATACGATAATTCACGTATATGTATAAAAAAAATCAGTTTTTGATAACGAAACGAAATAAAATTTTGATTCATCAATTCATATCACGGTTAAACTTTATTTCCGCGTTCGAATAATAAAGCACCGAACACAATAAAATGGAAAAAAAACTTTGCTCGAATAAATTACAGATTTTTCCTTCTAATTTTATGTGTTCTTTAGTGGAACATACATATCATGTTTCATAATATGAAAGTATGTAATGTACGATTCTTACTCCAACAACATGATTTATAAAAATTTTCAATCATTTCCACAATGATGTCATTCAATCAAAAAAATAAAATAAATAAAACGCAAAACACAAAAAGAAGATTCACATATCAAAATGAAAAGCACCGATGTCATCATACTACTTCAGATATTTTCAAAAATTTCCATACCATACGAGTATATACCGTGTGTACAGTACAGTGTACACAGTTATTGAAAATTTGTCATGTCATCGTCGTCATCTTTAAATATATTTTTAGACACACATGATTGTGTACAGAGAGCTTTTATATATACGAGTGAGTACATATATGGAATATACGATCATCATCATGAATAATTTGGTTGATATTATGCGACCTTTTTATATTAAGTTCATGGTTCTTATTGTTGTCACCGTTGTTGTTATTCACACACACAAGCACAATTCGATTACAAAAGACACTAAATCTTGATACATATATGAGCCATCGTGGTAAAAATATTAGAACCGACATTGAACCAGCCCCACGAAAATAAAACTAATCAGAACAATCGAAACGAATAAACGTGATGGTGCGCACATAAAATATTTTTCTTTCCGACCATGTCATGTTGTACTACCGTATACAGAAACCACCTAGCTATATAAAAAAAAATCTGGATAACATTTTATGTATTTTTATGGTTATGCTTGTGATACACACAAAACACTGCCAAATCTAAGCGACGAATATAAATACGCACGGTTATGACTCACACCTTAATAAATAGTGTGCACTTGATACGACGACTGTAGTTTGTGTTTAGTACGATGTTGTTCATGATGGTAAATATACATGAAATATTCATATTTTATTTGAAATCACAAAAATTTATAAAAGCTCTCGGTGCTTTAATTTCTACATTTTTCAATTTTATGTGATTCATATTGCTTCCGTTTGTTTTAATAATTTATACAGGGGTGGGAAATCAATACTCAGTTGGGGTGGAATTGAGGTTAGATTGGAATTCTTTGGGTGTACACTGTTGGCTTTAACAATTTATATGAACTATTATGATTTGATTTGAATTGTTAATTTATCATATAAATTCATGTCATTTTGACGAGTTGATAAGAATATCATGTTCTGGGAAAAATGTATTTCTAATTTTATTGCAAAATTTTTATTTGCATATTTTCATAATTTAAGAGAAATTTTATATGTTTTAACAAGTCCTTCATCTACGATAATAATCTGTTTTAATATCTGCTTCAAACATATATTGATATTTTCATTATTTCTGCCATTTCTGCACTTTATATTCAAATATTCGGTAGCACGACAATTCTCCAAAAAGGAGTTAAGTAGCTGAAAACGACAGTTTACCGAAAAATAGCCCGAAAAATAAAAGTTTAGCCGTTTAGCCCGAAAAATAAAAAATATGAAGAAAGTCACATTTCATCCCGAACAAATAAAAACAATCTCAAATAAAACAAATTTTACATTTAAAATTTATTACAAGAAGAGATTTACCACACTATAAATTAAGAAATTTAAAAATAGTTCCCTCAAATAAAATTGATTGAAAGTTTGTTACCACCTTAATATTCGAGTTCACAGAGGTTGGCAGATATAACGGTACATGCCGAATTAATGTACTAGCCATCAGCATTAAGCACGCAAATGCTCATTAAGTTACAGTGTGAAAAGGGGCCTCCGGAGCTGATTTAATATTCGCTTCTGTTGGATTAGGTATTGGAATTATCCTCATATGTCACCAAAAATTTCTTCGTTCAAATACTTTGACAGATATAATGGTATATGCATAATTAATGCACTGCGGCCATCAGTATTAAGCACACAAATGCTCATTACCTTACAGTGGACCAAACTCTGTGAACGGAGACTTTTTTGATGATATAAGAGCATACTTCCGATACCAAATATAACATAAGCGAATATTAAATCAGCTGGGGGGCGGACCTTTTTCCCCACTGTAACGTAACGAGCATTTGTGTGCTTAATACTGATGGTCAGTACATTAATTATGCATATACCATTATATCTGTCAAACTATTTGAACGGATCTGCCTCGGAATCCTGAACCTGCGAGGGTCTCTAGTACTGCAGAATAAGGATGTGTTAAATGTTCTAACTATGAGAAAATCTACTTAAGCAAATTGTCGTTTATCTACAATACAAATCGGTGTTTCTCCTCACAAGTGCACCATCACCATTTCAAAATTCCCGTGTTAGTAAATAATTATTATATTATGTAAAGTTAGAAGGTTAGTTGGATTCTGTTTAGTATCTTCCTTCGACTCACCAAGAAGATGAGGAGGGTATTTTTTCTTAAAATAGAAACCTAAATATGTAGTTATATTCTCCTTGTGATTCCATCTTTGGGAATTCGAGGATATCACAAACAACATTGCTTTATTTTAGCACCAATGCGAGGTTCGAACCAGCGACCGTAACACAACAATAAAAAAAGACAATGTCTAATAAATACGTACGTTAAATTATTATTATTACGCTCAAAATAAGAATAACAAGAATGCCACTCAGAAAATTATTCCTGATGTCATTATTAATAAAAAACGGAATTAATTTGATTATTTTAGAAGGTTATGAAATTATTAGGTAAAATCATTTTTGAAAATGATCCGGAAAAGGGACTTGGAACTTTAACAGTTATTATCACACCCGTCCCCCGATCCACACAGCAGAATGGTTCCGCAGAACACCATGCAAATGGAAAGCGGGACTCTTATAAGAAAAACCGTGTAAATCGAAAAAATACAACGGAATTCCTAAACCATCGTTGTATTTCTAACCCTAATGTGAGGTCTCCCGGACGTCTATTTTTATATGTCACAATCACAATAAAAACTCCAAACCTTACGAGAACCCCCCATTCAATTGACAGACCACGATCACACTCAAAAATGAGAATTTTTTCAACTTGGATGAGCGTGAGATCAAAAAGCAGCCTCGCTGTACGAGTTAAAGTAACAAAGGCACCCGTGCACCCCCATACACTTTACACGACACCCGAAAGAAATGGTATGCAAATACTTTACAGTTCTGTGTTATATGTCAATTCATTTCACCGTTTGCACCTCCGTTTATCTATTTCACTCGATCCACGTTTATATTTCTATTTATTGCAAAAAACCATCCAACATTCTTCCACTACCATCGATAATCCACTTGACCGATATGACACGTTGGTCTGTTTAAAGAATGTTCTTCGTTATACATTTCATAATTGCACAACAAAAATGCCAAAAAACTAGTTTCCATACATCTTTACAACGGTGTGATTGGTTTGAGCGGACTTATGGGTTGTTGAAGCAGAAACTGCCCAAAAGGTCAAACTGGCTGCACAGCGAAAATCCGCAAAAATGGATTTAGGGCAAATCCGAGTACATATACGGAATCTGCGTCGAAAATCTATACGGATAGCTTGGTTGATTTTATGAAAATCGGACTACCAGATTAGATTTTTGCACTTTGGCTCACGCCTTTGGTGCAATCGATAATGAGGAAAATTGGTCATTTTCAAAAAATCCTTGTGCCTTACGTATATGGCGTAAGAACTTGTAACTTACATGAGACATAGATTGAAATCTCATTTTTACAACGGTGTGACTGGTTCTTGGCGGGTACGACCTTGAGCGGACCTATGGCTAAGATTTTTGCATTTTGGCTCACGCCCTTGGTGTAATCGATAATGATTTTATTTTATCATTTCATCGACAAATTTCTTATAAGTAGGTCCAATCGCAGGTATCTTTCATCAGAAATAACAATAATATTTATATGGAATGATTTTATTACCAAATTTGGAAATGATGCTCCTTAACATATGAAAAAAAATTCAAAAAGGAAAACTTCGGATTTGATAAGCTCTCACAAAACAAATATCTTGTGAGTGCTGTAGATCAACACCACAAAAAGAGTCAAACGATTTGGAAGCAGCTAAAACTACAAGTGACGTACCACCTACCTTGATGATGACTTCTGCATCAGCCAATCATTCCGATGACTGTGCAATTTACCAACAATTGTTTAATCATAAATTGAATTACATACGAAAATATTCGAAATTATTACAAAATCGATAAGACATATGACTGACCGCAAACTGTTAATATTTTTATAGTGAACAAAATGGAAATAAAGAACTCTTATATTAGAATAAGAACTCTTAACTGGATTTGTATTCGACCTTGCTAATAGTGGTTGATCAGACCTGGAGCTATAGGGCATTCCTACATGCGATCGGATTCGGTACATGGCAATATCGGCAAAAAATGGAAAAACACACAAGAAGTGTTATGGCCATTAAGGATTTAATAAAAAGCCTGACAGGAAAAACAATTGCCGACTTCTTACCGAACCCGGTTTCCACAACTTTCAAAACGTCTGCCAGTGACAATATTCTGGTAATTCTCCGTGAATAGGGAATTGGGGAAAGAATTTACATATAAATTCTATTTAAATATTTTTTCTGGCATACTAAGATAAAAAGTTTTCGGTAATTTTTTTGAAAACAAAATAACATTGGGAATAACTTTCCCTGATAATTTCGTTATGGAAATATTGGGGTAGACACTCGATCGACTAGCAAGCAAGCAATTTGCTAGCCAAATCCTGGCTACTCAATAAATTTTACCAAGAAAATTTGAATTTAAAATTATATTTTTTATAAATTTTTTATTTATTTTTGTAATTGCACAGTAAAACAACACAAATTTTGCACACGCAAAATTTACTGTGCAGTCGCAAAAAAAACAAAAAAAATTTGAAAAATATAATTTGAAAATCAAATTTTCTTGGTAAAATTGATTGAGTAGCCAGGTTTTGGCTAGCAAATTGCTTGCTTGCTAGCCGATCGAGTATCTACCCCATTATTCCCAATTTTCAAATATTTACATCAAACTTTTTTTCTCAGTAGGCCAGAAAAACTGTTCTCTATTCCCAGAGAATTACTAGAATAGAGACTCAGAAGACTCTAAGTTTTCGTTTAAAATATGTATTTATTTTATTTCAAGAAGTTTTGCTTTCCGAGTATAATTTGCATGTAAAAATATTTCAATACACACACTACAGAACATAGTAAGTCTGAGCTACTAGGATTTGATTCAAACTACGTTATTTTTTCCTGAAGAGAACTTCCTCCTTATTTTAGATAGAACAAAGTAACTCGAAAGATACTAGTTTTTCTATGAAATATGTACACATTTTTGTATGGAATTTTTGCTCGTCAATTTTCACCATAAATAATTTTACTACTAGTAGCTTTTATGGAAAACGAATTATAACGTTTAAAAAGTAAATATTTTCTGAGTATAAGGTTACGTAAAATTAATGTACGAAAATTTAATATTATACCTGGAAAAATATGAAATGCAAAACCTTAATTTTCCACAAACTTGGAAAATCGAGTTGCTAGATTTTGTGTGAAAGGAGGAGAACTATGGTATTGTCAATTCTAGTCATAAAATAATAATGTTGATTAATCTAAAGAGCTTAAATTCTTTGCACCCAAGAAATTTCATTATTTCATTATTTCAGTAAAACTCTGTATTTCTGTAAAAAAGTTTTCTTTTAATGTGTTATCTTCAACTCATAAACAAACAAACCGCCCTGAAAGGTTCATAGATGCTGTTATAACAGACGTAGCGAGACTAATGTTATAAAATATTCAAATATTCTAAACTTTGGTAAATTGTTCAAATCCCACACACATTTTTATAGACAAAAGAAAAATGAAAAATTGATGCAACCCACTTGTCATTATCCAAAACATATCATGAATCCATTAATCAACAAACGTACCATATATCTTCTCATGTATTGTTATCGTTCATAGTTCGTTTCACGTAGGAGATGTAATACATTCGTTTGATATATGGTACATACTCGTACATGTTCTCTTATTAAATTCTAAGATGATTAACTCACCACAAGTACTAAAAATAAATAAAAGCTTATCTAAATTTAATTTCTAAAAAATTTAAATAAAATGTTTTTAGATTTTAATTTATCATAAAATATGAATCTCTTGCAATATTTATTAAAAGAAACATAAAGTTGTAGAAATTTTTTATATTTTTGGAATTTTACTTTCGCTTTTGTCTTAAGATAAAAAGTATAATGAATACAAAGCTTAATTTATGAAGTTTTCTTGTTTTCGAATCAGTTAGCATGGTGTATATATATTAGGCGTAGGTGCGACATACAAAAATATGTGACATGTAATAAATATGATATTATATTATCGTGCGGGGACCATAAGTCATGCGCGCAATTCGTATAAATTGCGCGAATGTTTAAAAGCTTTAATCGTACATGTATGAATATACGCGAAGGTGGTGTAAGAGATATATTATCCAGATTTTATTAGCACGTATATTATAAATATTCATTAGAAGCACATTTAAAAGTAATCAACCGCATAAAATGTATGTACATAATATATATATAAAGTACCTATATATACGTCATAAATCGCTTTTCGGTTATAAATTTCAGAGTGTACAAAAATTAATAATAAAAACGTTCAACAATTTATTAGCACACAATAACATAATATTCGTTCATATATTATATTCTCATATATCTCTATATATACATTTGTGCTCTCGTTGTGCCATGTTATATTTATACTCGTATATTAGATACGCGAAAATAAATTAATTACATCTGTTGAATAAATTTTCTAATGAAATAAAGCAAACCACCCCACCGATATTGTTACACCAAAACACCCTAATATTTTTTTTATATACAAACATACAAACGATATATTCGAAATATATACATAATAATAATTCAGTATTATTATCTTCACTATATTATGTATAAAGTACATACATATTATATAAAGCAATCATAAGAGTATGAAAATGCTCATCTTGATAACATCATTAAATGATTTATTATGTAAATTTTACCATTAATTATTTTATCTTATCGCAGTTCTATAAGACATATTATACAGTATATGGCTCTACATAAAACATAAGTACATTATACAAAGATGAACGGAGAACACGTAAATCGAAATTAATCAATTCAATCATTTGCCATTCTGCAACAGCAATCATTACCGCGCCACCAGCCTCCACCATCGTCGCCGCCAAATCTAAGAGTAATTGAAAGCGATTTTTTTTATATTAGCGATTTCAAGTGGTTATAAAGGAGATTATTATGCGCATACTGAATATTTTTTTCATAAAATATGTTTTATGCCAGATTTTAATCATGCAATTTGAGGGTAAATTAATTATCCTCAGACTGAAGGATGAAGAAGAGATCTAGTGGAAAATTAGGAACTGTTTCGATCAATATATCTTTATAAAATTTCTTACTGTCAAGGAGTACCTTCAGATCAAGATTGATTTATCTAATGTGATGAGTCAAATAAAACCATTAGGAACCCAATTCAATTTCATTGAGGTTTCAAGAAAAAAAGAAAGAAGACAGGGGCGAACAGATATGGTTTGCAAACTAGTCAAAGTTTGCAATAATAAGGCATCGCATGAACCCTGTACTTTTGTTAATTAATGCTTAAACAAATGTGTATTCTTGGCAGGTTGGGAAAGCAATAATTACTGCTGCTGCAGAAAAGTAATAAACCAACTCCAGGCCCATCAGACAGGCCTTTATATCGCTCGACATGCAACGACGTTTATGGACTGAATGATTTCAGTTGGAATAAAGAAGACAATTCAGAATTCTAGCGATGTGGTCAAATTTTCAATCATTATTCCACTAAAAGTATTGGGTTGTTGAGAAGGTAATTTCTTTTTTTTCATTGAAATAAATAATCTCTATTTCGATCCAATACCTTTTGCCATCTTTCTGGCAGTAGCATAATCCAAAGCTCATAAAATTTCTGATCTGAGCAAAAACTGCCCATCTTCGTCTGAAGAAAAGGTTCTGCTGTCTAAAAAATTTTGTAGAGCCGGAACAAGTAATACTTTGAAGGTGCCAGATCTGGAGAACAAGATGAGTGACAAGATTCATCCCGTCCAAGCTGCAATAGATTTTGGCGTGTTACCAAACTTGTATGAGGTGTCGCATTATCTTGGTGGAACACTATATCTATTCTATTGATCAATTCTGGCTTTTTCTGTTTGAGTGAATCTTCAATTTGTGCCGTTGATGACTTTACACTTCACAATTTATCAGGTATTTTCCGGTACAAGCTCAAAAAAAACGATTCCATTTGTGGGATCAAACAGACAGCATTACCTTTTTTTGATGAATATCGGTTTTCAAAGTGCTTTGTACCTGCATTTAACATTGTTATAGACCCATTTTCCCCTCAGAGACATCAATGCGACGGGTCAAATTTCTATTTGTAAGTACATATGGCGAGTTTTGATACTAAACCAAGGCGTTTTACACGATCATGAACGGCTGAAATCGTTAAATTTAATCTGTCAGTGATCTCACGAGTTGTTAGTCCGTGGTTTGTATCAGTCAATACCTTTATTTTGTCTTCGTCAGCTTCAGCTGGCCTTCCAGAACGTTTTGACACTGACGTTCTGTCAATACATGATGTATATGAAGAAGATACATCACACAACTTTTTTCTTGCTTGAACATCATTTTTGTCTTTTCGATAATAAAAAAGTAAAATATGACGATCATGCTGCTTTTCATTTGCCATATTTAATATGGCACCAAACACAAACTATTAGGCAGATCCAAAAGATTTTTGCAGAAATAATCCCTGCTATATCACTTGTCAAAATATATAATAACAATGCGGCTTAAGTTTGAAGTTGACAATGAAACATTACATTTCAGTGCTCTGTTGAGAAAAAACTAAATTACTTTCCGAGCAAGCCAATAAAAAATATATTTAACAAGGCAAGATATAATTGAAAGTTTGGTTGTTAAAAAGTTTGTTTCATGATTTTTATTTTTTTTATGTTATAATCTATGCAATCTGTTCTGGGACCGAAGCACTCTCAACTCTTTCGCGGTTTGCTGATTTTCTCACCATCTGTACATTGCATAGCTCCATGCCGGCCTATACTATTATGAAAGAAACGGCCAAAGGGTCGGCCTATTCGTAATCTATTGATGAAAATTTCTTTTTGCATCCTGCCCCTATCGGGATTCGAACCCGGTGCCACCCGATCCAAACGCCAAAGATTTAACCACTGTGCCCTTTTGTCGGCTTGTTTGATAATTAAACGTATTTTTCACTTTTGTTTACTTTTATCACTTACTTAAATTAATTATAAATAAGAACTAGTTTTATTTTTTTGAACTTTTAACAATATTCATTAAGTCTTCCTTATAGTGATAATATTTGTTTTAATATTTATTTTTAAAAGATCGACATCAGAAATGTTCCACTTCCTCATAAACCGATTCTAATAATAGTTATTGTTAAACTGAGGAAGGAAAACGTTCTCTTTCTCTTCTCTTTTATTTCTGTTCGATTGGTTAAAAATCAAATACAGTCAAACCTGCTTTTGTGTGGTTTTTTTGAGCGATTTTTTATGCGGTATGAAAACCATTTATTCAGTAGAATCTTTTTAAGTTCTTTTAAAATTTCAATCAAATTAGAACATAATTGAATGCGATTAATCTAATTAGTTAATTGACTTTGGCCATTTTGTTTTTTCAATTTTTGATATTTCATCACATATTTACAAAACATTCGAATTCTAAATAAATCAAGATCCGTTTTAACTCCAAATAAAAGGAGCCAAATTGAAATACAAACCAAATATCGATCACCACAAAAGCAGCCAAAAAAGCGTAAAATTCCAAAACGAAAGTTCAAAATACAAATGTTCCTAAGGTTCACCAAACCATGGAGCAAGATTCGTTTGGAAAACGACGATCAATTCGTGTTAGACAAGATCCGATGACTTTTTGGAAGGTTCATAAAGAACCTGGGGGGGGAGGGGCGGGGGGGGGAGGGGGGGAGGGGGCGGGGGGGAGGGGGGCGGTGGGGGGGGTGGTAGTCCAGGTGAAACAATGATTTAATTTAAACCGCATTTAAAAAAAAACATTAGCATCATACCATGAAAGAAAAACAATGTTGCAGTGACCAACGGTTCCAGTTCCCGCCAATGCCCTGTTTATTGAGACATTATTACAGTTATACTAAATGGTGTAAAATAACGACTACTAGGGAACTTTTCTTAACTTCGTAAGGGACCGATTTAGCGGAATATACTTGCCAGCTATCACCCATAAATATTATATGACTAGTTGAGTTACCCGACGTTGCACGGACGGTGTATAAGCATGAGTTGTATTTTCGAATATTTTGTAGAAAATGTCCGGATAACTCAGTAGTTCTGAAGACGTAAGCTAGAAGAGATTCAAGTGGATCATCCAGAGGAGGCAAATTCACTTTTCCATTTGAACAACACATTCCAGGCGATTCATTGTGAAACTTTAAAGCATGACAACACAAACAAATGTTTTCCATTTGCCCAATTGAAACATTGTAATCATAGTCTTTCTCGTAATTGAATGCTGCTAACTTTAAATCACCTTAAAAAAGTTTCTATTCATCGTCCATATCGTAACCGATCGACTTCCAGCCGGGCCTCACGATGTTCAATGGTTTCAGTAGCTCTAGAATAAGACATCCTGCTTCGAACAATTTCAAGTCGTATTTCGCGCTGTTTAGTTGTTTCATTATCTCTAGAAAAAGATGCACTGCTTCGAACGTTTGCAAGTCGTCTTTTTTTCGGTGGCATTTTTAAGCAAAAATGAAACTTGTAGCTAATTAATCAGGAATGACGGGCATTCAAAACAGAAATAAGTATTAATTTATCAAAACGATTTTAATGTTCCCTTCGATACGTTTCACGGCGAACTGTATTTGAAAATGTCTTTACGGAATTTTTTTTAAGCAAAATCAAATGTTATCTACAACCAAAAAGTAATCATAGATTAACACGTTTATAAACTGACAACTTAAATCTAATAAGAATGTATATTCACTTGAAAAATACCTGGAAAATAATCACCAACAATTATTTTATTGCAATATAGCTAACTAATCGAGAACAACGGTATCCAAAACACAAATTAATATTAATTTATTCAAAATAATTAAAACTACGTCCACTACTTCGATAGGTTTTAACGCGAACTGTGGTTGAAAATGACATTTTGAAAAACAAAAGAAGTTTTTTCAAACTAAGGCAATTCTACACGTACAATAATTTGAATCCAAGGATGTTTCTTGTAGAAGATGCTATTTTCAAATATAAAACGCTAGTACTTTTCAAAGCAAATCAGTTTATACGTACAATATTTTTTAGTACCTTTCCTAGAATTGATTTTATGAAACAATCATTGATTATTTAAGTAATAAACTAAATAAAGTAATAAACTATTGACGTTTAGTATGAAACTACTTTTTTCATTAAAAGCCGGCGGTTGCAATAGTGGATTAAAATAGAATGTTAATTATTTCTGAAGTTATGAAAATTAGAACTCGCTGACTATGGTACATTTCAAAACAGGATATGATAAATAGGATATCACTAAACAGTACATGTCAAACCAGTAAAAATGGATTATTAGTATGGGTAATATATGTGTATTTAGTGTATTTAGAGATTTATCTTCAGTTAAAGTGATGAAATATTGTCTTAAATTTAAATTAATAAAATTAATTTGAATAGTTAAATCAATTATAGTAGAGGTAAATGTGATCCAAAATGTATTAGTGTGGTCCAGAATAATCGATTAACGGAGTGATCCCCGTTATATATTTTTTTTATCGCGATTTAATGCTCTGGGATCACGGACTTGATAATTATGCACTGAGCAGTCTACTGTATTGGATTTAATCGTCACTGTACACTATACACGAAGTATTATCACAACCAACAAAAACTATTATAGCTCCACTAAATATTATATAACAACTAGACAAATATTAATGGCGATCGCTTGGCTGATCACTTCCTTTTTTCAAAAAAATAATAATAATTATTTATGACTGCACTAGCAGTCTTCACCAAAATCTAATAACAACTGTCCTCGTTTTTAGATCCACTGCCTCGATTCCACCAAAAAAAAATATGTACAATATAATTTTATGGGGAAATAAACAAGTAATTAAATTATTTGGCAGGAGAGGTATATCCGTAACGGATACGTTACACATCGTGGGGACGACCCACAAGAGAAGTGGTCTCATGAGATGCCGGGCCTTATAGAAGTTAAGTCAACAAACCATCAGGTTGTAGGGAAAATTCCAGCGTAATACCAGCTATATATCACCTAATGGGAACAATGGGTCTCGCCCGTATTTTAAATATTACCACCGAATCTGGTCAATGACTATATAAGGGCTACTTCGTACGATAGTAATAATCATGGAGGAATTAGTATTCATAAACGACGGTACAATCTAAAACAACCGAAACGGATGAAGAATTATTGGAATCATGAAAGGGCTCAAAAGGCTTGTATCTTGTCAACAATTATATTCTGCTAGTCCGCTCAAGGCTAACGCGAGCGGTTACAAACAATATCGGATAATCGGGCTGAATTCTACAATAAATAAACTAAAACAGTTAACAAAAGACAAGTAAAAACAAAACGCCCAATAGTCAACACGCTTTAGTGGAATCTGATACTAATAAGGAACCTGATGTTCAATTGCCAAATTTACCATCACCAGAAATATCGACAACTACCAGTAGACCAGAATCTGTGTTACAAGAGTCTACGATGTTTGAAAAACAAACGAACCCATTTATGAGGTTTCTAAACAAATTTACTGCATCTAATGCAATAATGCTGCACAACGTCAACGTCGTTTGAGCTGAGAATACAATTTCTAAAAAGGAAACAGAGCCGCATCATAGAACCTCTTAACGAATTTTCCTAACGTCAAGAGTTACTGCAAACAATTTTAGGCTCTAGAAAACCAACTCTTTGAAATTTTGAACCATGTCATTTGAGCAAGTAATAAAAATAAAAAAAAAGAAAGAAGGACCCATCGCAATCGATGACTGTTACTGGAAAATCCCCATTCAGCACTGTTTACCAAACTCGTGTAAACTGAGGATAAAAAATTAAACAAAAGACTGGACTAGGAGGATCGCCGTGGAGCACCGAACGTTGGTTGACCAAAGCTCATTGAATTTGAATTGTTTTGAGTGTTTAAACATTTTTATAATTGGTTCGTTATCAACTTCGATATGTAAGACGAAGTTTTTGAAATCCCGATAAAAATTATATAAAATCGATATTGTCCAAAACAATTTTTTTCGACGTTTGGGTCTGAGCCATAAAATGCAAAAAAAAGTTTGTCCGTCCGACTGCATTTCTGGAAGGGTGAATATCTGTACAGGTGTCTGTAATTCGAATAATTGCCAAGCTTTTGCGATTTCTACCTCAATGAGGCCGGCACTGTTGGACGCGTAAACTACACGATGTAATTTAAACTTTTTTTACAAGTAAATTACAGGTAAATTAAATAAGCTTATATTTTACTTTATGCAAAGTAAAAAATGAAAAATTAATAATAATTGGTTTTTTCATGACACGTGCGCTATTTTTGGAGTTTTTTCATCATCTGATTAGCATATGTGATGAAAATGAACACAAAACTAAAACTCCTTGTAGTAGTGCAGAAACATGGGCCAACCCATCTTCCATGCTAGTACTATAGGCTGGCATGAAGTTATGTAATATGCATATGGTTCTACGAAAATCAGACCTATAGCCGTACATCATCGAGCTGGCAACAGCGTAAGGAAGGACGTGGAAAGCAAACCACAGAAGAGTTGGGAGTGCTTCGGCTACAGATCAAAATAGAAAGATAATAAAATAAAATAACCGTGTTTTAAGATTTAAAGGTTCGGCTGTTGGGTTGTTGGGCTGCTTCTCTTCTCTTTTTTGATAAATCGACGAGAAACTCATTACACACTCATTACAACCTCAGTGCCCAATTTAGCCTTACACCTGATTGATCCTACAGACTAAAAGTGTAACTTTCCAATTCATTACGTGATACTACACGTTCCTTTAATTTTTTATCTTTAATCGGCAAAACTTGTCAGCATTCTTGATCAGGTTATTATGCACAACTTGGTGGTGTTAAATAGTGAAAAATACGTGTTTTGTAAAAGAATTCGATTATCGCAATATTATCGGATTCCCAGAAAGCGCGTTTTAGTTTTTTCATCACATTGGCTGAGCTGTCAACTAAGTCGATTTTGGAATCTTCTTTATCCGAAGTTTCGCATCCGTACGATGGAATGGCTGGTATCAAGAAATGTATCCTTTTCTCGTATTTTAACATTGGCATATATTTAGCAGAGGATGTAAATATTATACGTTGATCTACAACACCAATTTGTGGCTTTTTTACATTTTTCATCTGAAGCCGGTACGCCGGGATACAAAAGTCCTGAAAGGTAGCCGTTCTTGCATCGAGCTTGGTCATGATGTCCTCGATCCTTTTAAATAATTTTGAGCGCTCAAATCGTTTCTAATAGTATTTGACACATACGACGAGTACAATTACCACAGAGCTTTCATATTATCTAAATTGGCGTGTATATCAGCAAAATCGACAATAATAGATTAATAAATTTCACATGTTATTATTGTCTGATGTAACCTCACATTCTACTTTGAGAAAATCGGCAATTTTACTCATCGACCACAAAGTAAATTATGTGTAGTAAACTCAGAAAAAAAACTACTTTTATTTTTTTAATTTTTATTTTTAATTAACTACCTCAGTGACTGTTGCTCGACTGGTCCTTTTCTTCGGTCAAACACTTCCATCAGCAGTGAATTGTTTCATTGTCCGGTAAAATGAAGCACGTAACCGAATCCTATTTGGAAAACGCGAAGCGTAGTGATTGACCGCATTATTAAGACTACGGCCAGCTTCTCTCTAAACCAGGACCATTTCAATTTTTTCTTGTACAGTTAAATAATCCATTTTGTATTGTAGTAGCCTTACGTAAACAGGTATTATTGTTTTCGAAATAATCTTTGAACTGAATCGATATTTTTAAAACAAAAAATATCATTTATTTGAAAACAAATTTTGTCGCATGTTCCTATGCAAAATCATCGATCGCCGTCGTTGTTCCTGAGTTACGATAAAAGTAGTTTTTTTTTTTAGATTTAAGAAATACAATTTGTTTAGAACTGATTTCAAGTATTTACATTGAAAACGTGTTAATTTTAATGCAAATATATTACAGAATCGTATGAATAATGTTCTCAGTAGGAGAAATCGAAAAAAATTTAATATCGCCTATTACAGCGCCATCTATCATGAATCGAAAAAAATGTTTCAAGAAAATCCTACGCACGTTTATCCGTAGAATCTGAATCTGCAATAAAAAATAGGGGTTCCTATCTTAGTTTCCAAGTTGCCCCCACCCCCCTTACAAACAGGGGCGGGGGTCCTAATTTTATCACTAATGTATTTCCCCTTCAAAATGATTTAATTTTGATTATGGTCATTTTTATCGTAGAGGGCTTATTTTCCGAGATATTTGAAAGTTTTAGCCTAAAAAACTCACTCGGTATACTAATATGTCGCTCTTAGAGGACCGCATGGAGTTTAGCCTCGTTAAGGGTTAAGGACTTCCTGTTTACACAAACGATACCAGATATTGTCAACTAGATAAACAGATGTATTTGTTTCGAATGCCTCGATACCAGATGTCGGAATTTTTTTGTTAAAAATTATGCTAAGATTTTCCTAATGAGCGAGAATATTTGTTGAGTCACTTTGCGTCATTGCTTGAGAATTAAAAAGAGACAAAGAATATTATATCTCATTCACTGGATGAAAACTTACTGGATGAAAATCCGTGTCAAATTTAAAAATAACTTGCAGAACAGTTATTCACTAAGCAATATCAATTTGATAGCATGCAATGAGAAAAATACAGAAGATAAAAAGTGGATTTTGTACTGTAATCATAAACACAGAAAACCATGGGTTGACCCAGGCCAGCAATCAACATTAGTTGCAAAAAGGAATATTCATGCCAAGAAAATGTTACTGTGTGTCTGGTGGGATTGGAAACTAGTCATTTACAACGAGCTTCTGCTACCTGGTCAAACTTTTAAAGTTGAACGTTACCAGGCCCAATTGATCAAATTAAGTGGTACTCTGGAGGAAGAAAGATCATCTACGGACCAATAAAGGCGGAAGGTGATATTACTGCATCACAACGCTAGTCCAGCAAAACTAACCAAGGAATTCATCTTCTCTTTAGACTGAGAAGTTTTACAGCATGTGGCATATTCTCCCGACTTGGCTCCATCTGATTACCATTTATTCAGATCGATGTGCAAAAATGGCTCGCGAATTCATTCGTCATCTGCCTGATGAATGGCAAAAGAACATAGATAGTAATGTTGTATATTTCGATAATTAATATTTGAAACAATTATATTTGCAATAAAGTTTAATTTGACCAAAAAAAGCATAGTTCCTACTAGTACTCCTAATAATTATTCCCCCATTATGCATTTTAAATTTTGGAATAAATAAATTTGTTTGTACTTAAAATTTTCGTTAATATGTCTACTGGTAATAATGGCGGAGAAAAGAAAAAAGTATATATATATATATATATATATATATATATATATATATATATGCGCTAAAAAAAATATTTTAATTAAATTTGGTCAATAACTTTATTTTAACTCTGTTAATTTACCTAAATTCGGGTCAATGATTCTAAAGCTTTTATTTTTTTTTTTAAAACCATGATGACGGGTCTAAGATGGTCGGGCAAAATCGATTAAAACATGAATAATAGGTTTTCGGGATCGCAGATCATGAATTTCAGGTCAGGATCAGATTCTATCAAAAAAGTAATTTCCTATAAAAAATGTTCAATAGTCAAGTTCTTTAAGTTCTTTCTCCACCCATCTATACAATAAGGCGGTTTCTGCGACTCACTCTTTGATTTTGGACAATACATCTCATAAAATAACCCCTCTTAATTGGAACTCTCGTTACTTCTTAAATATAATTTTGAAATTCTGATCTCAAATTCATCATCAGCGATCCCGAAAACTCCGGTCATATTAAACTCGATTTTCTTGAACGTCGGAAAAACTAACCCTTTATGGCGGCCATCTTGTTTGAATTTACACGATTTTGTTTTTATTATAAGGTATAAGAACAGAATCCACAAGGGTCGCATAAGCAAGAGGGACTTGGAAATTACTTGGATGTAATTAGTAGAAATATAGAATCACTGGGCCAATTTTTTAATTCCACCTGAGCAAGCAGTGCGTTGTCAAAAAATACTCTATGTAAAATTTTTTATTCAACCTGAGTAATTTTACTCTGCACACTGTGTTATTATTTAAGAACTGTGCGAACCGCGCATACTTCAAGTTTTACCCTGAAATGAATGTAAAGCCTCGTTCTCTTTAGCCAAAATACTTGATTTCAAGTACTGAAAATTCAAGTAACTTAAATTCAAGTTTGCGTTCATATATATTCAAGTTAATTTACTCAAGTAGTTGTTTAAAATATCATCGAATGAGTTGGTGCATGCTGGAATTTCAGTAATAAAAACTGAAATTACAAATGTACTATACAAAATGGCAAATGAGTTATTCATGTCGATTCAATGAATTCTTCTATTCTTCTTGAAAAATCTTCTTCACTCAAACAGAAGAAATCAATAATAGAAGAATCTTCTATTTTGCTATTCAGTGTAGCAGTGGGATCCTAATCTTCTATTTTTATTATTGAAAGTTCCAAATCGATTTTTTTTCTTCTATTTGCTCTTGCTATAATGTCAAAAATGTATTATTACACAAAACCAAAACTGTGCCCTAATTCTCTAAACAGTAAGATAATTTGTAAACTTGTAAACGATAATTTATCTTGCCTTTTTGTTTTGCAATATTCGCATTCTCTAATTGCACTCCAAGATAAAATTTAAAACGGTTACGATAAATAAATGTCAAAACTTCACACTCTTCGTCGGTTCATATTTAGACTTTGATGGCCCATATCTTGTGTTCCCATTTAAATTTCAACATTAATCTTATGAATATAAGTTATTCTAAATAGCATCTGTTCCCAAACTATATTTCAACATGTTATGGGTTGTGGTAAGGGTAATTTTAAAGGTACAAATTTTATACAAAATATTTAATTTGATTCAATATAGATCTTCTATTCTCAATATCTTCTATTCTTCTATACTTGTGTATGAAAATTATTAAATGTCGAAATAGAAGGAAAAAATAGAAGAATTGCTATTCCATATTAAAAATAAACAATTATTTTGATTTTTTCGTTTGAAGGTTTTGACTAAAAATAGAAGATATAAAAATGAGACTTTTATGACAAGAAGAAATAGATTTTTTTCGATTGTTATCAAAAGCGGATTGTGTTCTGATTAAATCTTCACAATTTAAAAATGAATTTTTGTTTAATGCGAAGTGAAACAATCCGCCAAAAGCGTATTGGTTCGTAAGTAAATTTATTAATTATTTAATAAAAATTAATTAAATAAATTTTTACCAAAAATGAGATTGAAGGATATAAGAATAAACAAGGATCCGTTTCAGCTTATTGATAGTGTATTCCACAAGTACTTTTGATTGCAAAAGGGAATTGTTGTGATATTTGTAACCGATTTAGTAGCAAAATCCAGTTTCAACTCAATACTATTTAAATTACAAGTATGTATTAATTATTTGGAAATGCAATTAGGGTACATAAATGAGTCTTATTACTTATGTGCTTGCTACTTTGCATTTTTTGTGGGCAAAAAGCTATCAAGCTTCCGTTGGTAGCAACAATGTGTTGGGCGTGTAACAACCTAGTGTGTCAAGATGTATTCACAATGTAATTTGCCTTATAAACAAATATTTGGTGCCAAAGCACAGAACATTGCCTACAACTATTTTAGAAAAAACTAGAAACAAATCAAGGTATGAAAAAAATGTATCATATTTATTAATTTATAAAATTTCGTAATGTTCCATTAACAGGTTTCAGGATAAATATGGAATGAGGAATATAATCAGTGCTATTGACGGTGTCCAAATAACCATCGCCCTACCAGAAAATTCTGTTGAGACACCTGGCAATTTATACATTTGCAGAAAAGGATATCACAGCATAAATGCGCTGGTAAAGTTGGGGATGTGACATCTACTAGCGCATTAAAAATAAGCTCATTGTGCATATCCATACTACGGTAACTTGAATCCGGTAACTACTTCGTTTCTTTCCCCTTTACCTATAAAATAAAAAACATTTATAGATAAAGGGGAAAGAAACGAAGTAGTTACCGGAGTCAAGTTACCGTAGTATGGATATGCACATTGAGTTTTTTTCCATGAAATTTTAGCACGGCATACTTTATGAAAATAAAAATAGAAGAAAACAATTCGATTTGGAACTTTCAATAATAAAAATAGAAGATTACAATCCCACTGCTACACTGAATAGCAAAATAGAAGATTCTTCTATTTTTGATTTCTTCTGTTTTAGTGAAGAAGATTTTTCAAGAAGAATAGAAGAATTCATTGTATCGACGTGAACATTAAACGTCAAAACGAAATTTTAATTATTTTTTATCCTTAACAACTCAAAAAATATAATTGCTAGAAACGTAAATTGTTGCATATACATCAAAGCCATCTAGAATCACACATAGCCCTCAAAATCATATTGAAAAATATTCGGAGTCGGTAGTTATTTGAAATTCAAATCAAGATACGGTTAAATAACTTATAAAACAAACCAAATGTTTGAAAAGAACATTACAACAGTCAAAAATTTCTTTATTTCGTATGGTCGCATTATTTTTAGTAAAAACCTTCTAAGCGAAAAAATCAAAAAATTTGTTTATTTTTAATATGAATAGCAATTCTTCTATTTTTCCTTCTATTTCAACATTTAATAATTTTCATATACAAATATAGAAGAATAGAAGATATTGAGAATAGAAGATCTATATTGAATCGACCTGATTATTACAAACATAAAGGGAGATGACGCATTCCCTCTATGCAAAAATTAAAAAGATATTCAATTATTGCCTGTACACGGTAATCAAAAATTCACTAGATGTGAGCAAACTAGATGATCTAGTTGAATCAAGTAAAATGTATGTTACCAGATTTCTGGTAGTTCATAATTCAAGTAAAGTTTACTAGTATAATAATGTAGTACAACCGGAATTATAGTATAATATTTTGTTGCATTTCTCAACCGGAATTCTTGTATAATTATGAAATAGCCTGTTTTTATAGTAAAATCACTAGATTTTCAGTTATTTTTTTAACTGAAATTTTAGTAATATTACTGTACTTTCCGCTTTTAAAACTGATTTCTGGTAAGTTAAGGTTGTGGTTCTTATTGATATTCCAGTAAAAGTAACAGACATTTTTTTATATTCTAGTAAAATCAATATTTTTCTAACAGAAATTCTATTAAAATTAATAAATAAATTAAATTTTTAACCCAATATCAAGTAGTGTTTGATGTTGATTGTCTTGTAAAATTTAAAGAATTTTACTAATTTTCTAGTAAAATCACATGATTTATGTTTCTAATTAATATTCTATTAATATTGCTAGACAATACCAATTCTAAAACTAATTCAGCCTATAAATTTTAATTGGAATCTAATTATTTTATAACTGGAAAATCGAGAGTATGTTGTACATTCAACGATAAATTTTCCTTTAAGCGCCCATTTATATTGACGTGAAGTAAAGTTAGAAAAATATTCGAGTAAACCCAAAGTGGTGGAAATTAATGTATACGTAATAGATTACCAGATGTTTACCGATAAGTTATATCATTACTATAAAACACAAAGAGGAACGCCATGCTTGTTTCAAGCAAAACCCTGTACCAATAGGAACAAATCGAAAACAATTCTAAATATATGGAAAATTAAAATAAAAAACTAAAATTTGGTTTAAACATCGTAATTTTAAGAACAATAAATTATATTTATTAAAATTCATTATATTAAAAAAATTTATCCAGAACTAACAAATATCTTATACATATTAACGATCGATATATAACATACTAACTAGTTATTAAACTATGCTTTTGTTATACAATTGAGTATTCAATTTTGATACCCTTAGTGTTGGTGTTGCTCCTTTTATTTTATAAAAATACACCTCGATGAAATTGTAAAAATAAATAGCATTTTTCGGATATTTCATTTCGAATACATAAACAACCTTGAAAAGTAAGTCCATTGCATTTATAAAGATGGTCTACCCTATATTAATAGTTTGTCCGTTGATTATAATCCAAAATATTCCCTGGTGCAGTAATCCTTAATCTGCGAAATATATTATATATGGCAGCGATTGTCGTGTATTTTTTATTATTTCGGAGGTGCTTTCTTCAAACTGTATCATAAATAAAAATGAAAGAATAAATTAAACTATTATGTCAAAATCACAAATAAAATGTTAAAATAATTGACGTAATACATATCCGGTACAAATAGTCCTAAAAATGTTGTTTACATAAAAGTCTTTAAACCCGATATTTTTACTAAACTAATAACAATTATTATTACCTTAGCCCAAATGCATATGCTGGACATGCGATTTAAAATAAATTCTTGAGACTCCGCGTCCCCTCCCCAGGAATTAATTTGGAGCTGGCACCGACTGATGTTTTATATTTTATTTTGTTATAGAACAATAAAACCCCATAACAAAAAATCCCCAATAAACTTTATTTCGGAAATATTTGCACTCAGCTAATTCCAACAGTAGGCCAGAAAAACATAATTTAGACAAAAATGTTATGAACATATTTTCCCAATTTCATATTCCCAGAGAAAGCCTGAATGGCATTGGTGACCAACTCGATGTATTCAATTTTGTATTATAGTAGTTGCTTAATATTTTTTAATTTATTTAATTGATATGTTTAAAGTAACGTTAAAATTTTATTGAATTATTATTAAAAGCGCTGTTAAAACTTAATCGGAAATTGTATACACTCAGCATTTACAAAAATTTCATTACAATTCCTTACAATACAAAATATACAATAACACCTAAACATTATTTAAAAAATATTCCGGTAGCAGTACGTATCCGAGTAATCATTAAAATAAACGTACCATTATACCATAATTAAATTCAAAGAAGTTTGCGAGCCTCCATGAGTATTTCGGTGAGATCGGGAAAATAATCACTAAAGTACTATAAATTCTAAAAGCTTACCTGATAAAATTGAAATCACATCTTCTGGAATTTCATTTTCTTTTAGAAAATTGCTTACATAATTCTATTACATCCATTTTAATTTTAATACAAACAAATAACTTTTCTTAATAACTCAAATAATAATTACGAAGATCACTTTTTTATTTTGATGTCACTTATTGAAATTTTGCTTAATACTGAAGAATTCGATAATTTGAAAATATATACCAAAAAAAAAACAGAAAAAACTCGCATTACTGTTAATTTTACCAGATTCAAGCAATATTTCAGTAACTTTACTAGAATTAACTGGATTTCAGGTAAAATTAACAATATCAATCTAAAAAAAAAGATAAAAACCGTTTACATTCACTAGAATTCTCGTAAAATTCTAGTAAACTATTAAATTTTACTGGAATAGTACTAGAATTCAGGTAAATATTATTCTTGTAAGAGAGGTAGTATGATATGCATAGTTATAAAGTGAGAACATTTTTAATTATAAACTTTACTGCAGAGCATATAAATAAAAAAATATTCGAATTTTATTAGATTTTTACTGGGATTCTGGTAATGTAAAATGTTATCGCTATTTGTTAATTTTTTATGGAGATATATTTAATAGAACTCCCGTAAAATTAAATAGAAATCATATGTAAATCCAAAATAATATGGCGGAATTGGATTTTGCTAGAATTATGCAAGAATTCATGTAAATTAAACTTTTAATGGAATTCTAGTAACAAAATTAGCATGATTTCTAGTGAAATTAACTAGACACTCCATTATAGAACCGAACAGAAATGATCTAGTAATTTTCTAGTATTTTTTTTACTAGATAACCACTAGAGTCCCAGTATAATAAACACTAGAACTAGAAATTAACTAGAACTTATTAAAATTCTGGTTTTAATTTTATTTTGACGGAAAATCTAGTATATTTACTTTAAAATTTAACTAGAAAACAAAATTTCCTTTTTTATTTACTAGAATTTTACTGGATTTTAACTGGAAATAGTAATACCAGACAATCTAGTGGTCATTTACCAGATTTTATATTTACCGTGTAGAGCTCGAAGAATCGTCGAGAATGCGTTTGAGATACTTACATCACGATTTAGAGTATTTGAAAGACCGATTTCACTATTACAAGAGATAGTAGATTTAGTGATACTGGCTAGCTGTTCATTGAACAATTGGCTTAGAACCATAACTGGAGCCGTATATTTGCCAGCAGGATCCTTAGAAGAAGAAGACCATAATACAGGCCAAATATTTTCTGGATCATGGTGAGAAAACTATTGGGAAAGCTGAACAATCAATGTCAGATATTACATCCGGGGTGGGTTCGCATAATTATTCTCAGGATGCCGAAGAATTAAGAGATTCATACGCGGATTATTTCACAGGAGTCGGTTTAGTACCATGGCAATTAAAAATAATTGGCGCAGAATTAATTAACTATAACAATCTAATTTCTTAAAAAAAAAAAAAAAAAAAAAAAAAACTAAACTTACCAAGTTTGATACTGCTTTTCTTGCTTCGTAAAAAATTATCTTCCCCCCCCCCCCCCAGCTTATTTTTGTCTAGTTTTGGTTTTAAAACCAGCTTAGTTTTGGCTTATAAATATATTTCGTTAGGTGACATACCACTTTTTTTACTCTGCCCAATTTTCCGTAATTTCTGACTGTATACGGTTTTAATAGCTTTTATTTTTTTCTGAACATCATCCATATCCGATTTTAGCCCTTTAACGTTCATTTGAGTTAATAAATTTTTAAAATTTTCATCTCGGGCATTTCGGTCATGATATACAGTTAATTCGATGTTCCACAGAACTTCAAAGGATTGGTAAATTTTTATAAAGTTTATAATATCTACACAGCTCCACTGCATTTTTGTGGATATCAAAAATTTTAACCTCATTTTTTTATAAAATACTTTCCACACTACTAAATTGTATAATGAAGCTCAGCTCAGACGGCTCAAATTGAATACAAAAGTTGAAAGGGTCTCTACGATACTTGATACTTGAAGTAAAGCAAAATTAATTCACGTAGTTGAAATCAAGTAACTTCACTAATGAGAACGAGGCTTAAGTGTACGAAGAGTGTGCAAAGTAAAAGAACAAATCATTAATATACGAGTAAGCACACTGGATCATTTGGCACTGTACTACATGTTCTCGGTGTACAATACCCAGTGCAAGCCTGCTTGCTCGAGTTGAATTAAATAATAGACCATTTTCGAAAACAATGACAATGGAGAGAGCTTGCTATTGATTTTTTGGTAAAAGCAGCATTGTTTTATAAGAAAAGAAAATCTTTTTAAGAACAGAAAAATATTTACAATGAGTTTTTGACAACAAAAACCAATTGGAGATTTTATTTGAATTATTTTCTGGTCAAAAATTTCGATGCCAATGACCCCCAACAGTTGGGCACATGTTGAGTTAAATCGTCACTAATGCTATGAAAATGTTTATCACTATATTGAAATCAAATTGACGATGATTTTACTAATCTTGATAGGGGATCTAAAAACGCGTAAACGTGTTAACTATAACAAGACCATATACTCGTTCAACCATTTTTGTCAATACTGTCAGTGCCAGCCATCGACAGAATAAGCAGTAACAAGCATACATATGATAGTCAACGGTTACCACCATAGTTCAATATTCAAATGCAATGGCTCTGGGTTCTCGCCGATGCATTTTACTTACACCATATTCTTGGAATATATCAGACATCAAAATCCCTAAGTGTATTGATTACCTTGTATAGTCAAAATATTTGGAATTGAATTAGCAAATCTCCTGCTTAAAGCTACCCAACCGTATAAAAATTTTATCTCCGTTCTAAGCAATTTATCATTATCTGTTATTAAAACCTTATCTACTTACACACATACACACCAAAATACTTTCAATGTAGAAATGTTCTTATCGAAATAATAACTTGAAATTGCGAACGCTCTCATACATGCACTCGTATCCTGTGTATATGTGCTAAGATTTTCCGAAAACACGTTCACAATGTGATTTCAATTTCACGCAGGGATTTATGATAGATACGCGCGGGAAATTTGTTTTTCTTACTTCTGCAGAAATTAAAATTTATCCGATTTGATTTATCCGACTTGATTTAAAAAAAAAAAAATGAAAAGATAAATAAAACGAGACAGGAAAAAAATTCTTCATCAAATACGACTTTTATATATTTGTATACGTTGTGTGTGGGAAAATCTAGTACATAACAGTCGTAGACGGAATAGAATGAACAAAATGAAAATGAATTGGTACAAAACCACTTTGTGCGAATAATACATTTTCCGCACATCAAAATTATTTTTCCGTTTTTATTTCTATCGTGATGATGTTGTTGTTGTTGGCGGCGTATTTTATGATTTCTGATGATTATCTTATCTCTTATATGTGTTGTTGTTGCTGTTTTTATTATTATCATTATAATCATTATTATTATTGTTATTTTAAGAGTTGATGCTGGAGAGAATATAAATTTTTCTTCGTTTCGATTTCAAGTGGATAAATGATGGAAAATACTCGCACACGCATATCCGTACGTATATACATATTAAATTATGATAATGAAAACTTTTGTGATTTTCATAAAACTTTGAAAATGTGTGCGGTTTTAGGTACGGATACATCCGTATAAATTTAATCATAAAACTACATAAACGATTGTATAAATTATGCGCAGAGGTAAGTATAGTAAATTATTTATACGTAAGCTTGCATAAAAATTTATGATAATTCGGTTCAGAGAACAAAACCCATCAAAAGCATAAACCATACCGATCAATCAAATATGAATGATTTGCTTTGTGGCGTTATATAAGTATATACGTAACATGTATCAAGTGTAAACCACACTTACCAAAAAAAATAATTAAAAATAATTTTATTTCTAATTAAACTGTTCAATATAATATAATACTTCCATTGACTTTGTTGTCTTATTTGTAAAAACTCGACACATATCAAGGGAAATATTATTTAACTTGAACATAACACTAAACCACTATACACATAAAATACCTTACATAAGTATATAGTGGAACATATAGTTAGAAGAACTGTAGAAAAAAAAACTTCATTTTACTTTGTTGTTGTATGTGGTTTTGTGCTTTTCCGTCTCATATTTTTTCTGATGACAGATGTATAAAATACAACAACAGCTATATTATGAAAAATGAAATGAAAATGTGAAAACACGAACGTGTTTCTATAATATAACCAACAACTTACATACAACCTAAGTATAAAGAAGTAAAATGTTATGCTGAATTGGCATTCCAACTAAACGTACACAAATACGACGTGTATGTACGAGGGTATATCAAAAAGTCTTGCAATATCATATGAAAAAACAAAGTGAGTGAGACAACAATATATTTTTCAAAACCATTTTTTATCGCGATGAAACTTCTAGAAGAACATTTCGATGTAAATTTTACAGTTCGTTTGTTTTTGTCAATTTAGTAACATGTGTTTTGAATTTTTCTTAAAATGAATGAAATTGAATATCGCGCCGTTATTAAATTTTTCTGTAAAGATGGACGAAATGCAATTTATATATTCAACTATATATCAAAAGTTTACGGCGAATCTGCACCATCATATGCCACAGTAACAAGGTGGGTAAAATTATTCAAAAGTGGTCGGGAGTCATTAGAAGACGACAACCGCTCGGGTCAGCCAGCAGATGCCATTAGCCATGAAAACGTAATTTTGGCCGAATCTATTGTATTGGAGGACCGGCGTATTTCTGTTCCGCAGTTAGCGTGGAGACTTTCTCTTTCATACGGTACCACATATACTATATTACATGACCACCTTCACATGTCGAAAGTAAGTGCGCGATGGGTTCCCCGTTTGTTGAATGCAGAACAAAAAAAAATGCGCGTTCAAACTTCAAAGGCGATTTTAGATATGTACAAAGAAGATCCAGAAAATTTCTTGGATAACATAATAACAGGCGATGAAACATGGCTTCATCACTGGGATCCGGAATCCAAACAAGAATCGATGCAATGGATTAAACGTAGTGAACCACCACCAAAGAAATTCAAAACTCAACCGTCTGCTGGTAAGGTTTTGGCAACAATTTTTTGGGATGCTGAAGGAATTTTGGTAATCGATTATATGCCAACGAAAACCACAATCACAGGCATATATTACGCAGAGATTTTGCGAAAATTCAAAAAAGCGATCCGGAAAAAACGGCCAAGGAAAGTTAGGAAAAAATCTTGCTTCTTCACGACAATGCACCCGTGCACAAGGCTAATATTGCTCAAGCTGCATTAAAGGACTGCGGCTTCGTGGAAATTCCGCATCCACCGTAAAATCCAGACTTGGCACCCAGTGACTACTTTCTGTTTCCCAATTTGAAAAAAACACTAAGGGGCCGGAAATTTTCCAGTGACTATGAAGTACAGTCTGTTGTAAATGAATATTTTATGGAGCAAAAGAAATCTTTTTTTTTAGAGGGTTTAGGCAAGTTAATTGATCGATGTGACAAATGTATAAACCTTAAAGGAGATTATGTCGAAAAATAAAAATATTGCTGTCTCACTCACTCTTTTTTTTCATATGATATTGCAAGACTTTTTGATTTGCCCTCGTAGGTACACTGCATCGGTGTATATACATATATACAGCGTCCTCCATACTCTGGTATGTCGTGTACACATTACATATCCTCATAACCTTATTGTTGTTATTATTATATTCCTTATATTTTATTATTAATAAGGATATTTTATGTTTTCCCTTATAGGATCCTAACATTTTATATATAATTCACAATCATGTTGTTCAAAGACGAATAAAATAACAACAAAAAAAAAATTGTTCATTCCCGAGTTTTCCAAGATGAAACTGGGTATTATACGAAAACTTTTTTTTTTTTTGTTAAAGCACAAATAATTTTGAAGAAGTATATGGTCACAACAAGCAAAAATGAAATCTATATAAAAGCTCGATCCCATTATAATGAAAATGTTGATGATGGCTCGAAAAATCGATATGATGGAAAATTTGAACAATGAAAGTTTGGTACACATACCTAATATTTCAATATCTCAATTAAACTTTGGGTCTAACGTCATAAGAACGGTGAGTTGCCGGCCACAGTATGATAAAAGTTCAAAACAATTGTATTTTTAATGAGTTGTGTTATCTAGTTTTGTATTGCTGTTTATGCTGAATCAACAATTTCAATAACAATAAACCTAGTTTCAACGTCGCATTTTGTGGTGAAGATCTGTGTACTAAAAATGGCAGCTTCCTTAGCAGCTTTTGCAATTTTTGCAATGAAGATTAAATTTTCAAGAACGGTTGATCTTGTTGGTTTTCTGTAATTTAAGCAGGAATAATGATTTTTGGTTATACAAGACAATTTGTATCACAAATTCGGTAGGTTCAATTTGCCGCTTTAGAATTTTTTGTTTTAATTCTTATGGGGCAATCCGCGATTCATTAATTTTTATTCATTAATTCATTTTATGTCTGATACCTGATGATTATCTATTTTGTAATCGGTAAGCGTATCTAATGATTATCTATTTTGAGTGCAGTGATCATCAGGACCGAATCTTTAGTGATCAAATTATGGTTAAACCGAATTAAATGTACCACTACTAGGATATGGATGTGACATAAGGTAAACGTCCATAATGTGCCAATTGCGGATCGTCCGACAGTATTTTAATAAAAATAAGAAACATATTTATTTATTTATTTATATAATTTACCTACAGGGTTACAATCGATAATTATTACAATTATTAAAAATAAGCGACATGACAAAATTGAAAAAGTTATTTAATTTAAGAACAAGATGAAAAACAAGATTAAAAACACGCGATAAGTTCAAGACTGGTTCAGAACATAAAAGCCGAAGCTGGTGAGTATCTCGGCACAATCTAAACGTGAACATAATACGTCACGGACAAATATTGCGGATGAAATATCACGTCGGTGATCTAACCGTTGTAATCCTAAGAGAGCACAACGATCGCGATAAGGCGGAAGTACGTGCTCATATGCCCGCATTGGAGGTAAACCTTTAAGCGCGTAGATAAGAAACTGTTTTTGAACACTCTCAATTCTCTCGGAATGGCATCGGTAAAAAGGTGACCAAATCTGTGAGGCATACTCCAAAATTGATCGAACAAATGAGACAAACAGAGATTTAAAGGTTATCGGATCACAGAAATCCTTACAATTCCGTTTAATAAAACCAAGCATCATATATGCTCGGCTTATTATCGAATCAATATGCCTTGTAAATGTGAGATCTCGAGTGAAAATAACACCCACATCGGATATGAACTTAACTCTAACGACTTCTTCATTATAAAGCGAATACTGATGTATAATCGGAAAGCGGGTACGCCAGAAAGACATTGCCTTACATTTACTCACGTTCAGCAACAGTTTATTTTCAACCGACTAATCACAAAATCTATTTAAATCCGCTTGGAAATTTAAACAGTCGGATACGTTTGATATTCGTGCAAATATTTTCATATCATCTGCGTATAGAAGGCAATCTGCAGAGACAAAACAGTTAACCACGTCGTTGACGAATATTGAAAATAGAAGTGGCCCAATGTGGCTACCTTGTGGCACTCCAGCAGTAACCCGAAATAGACGAGAAGATGACTCACAAATTTTAACAAACTGCCACCTATCTGAGAGGTAGGACAGCAACCACTTAGTAGTGATGGCTTGACAATTCAACCGCTGTAGTTTTTTGATTAGAATTAAATGATTAATTTTGTCGAACGCTTTAGAAAAGTCGGTATAAATAACATCCAGATGCACTTTCGAATCAATACTGCTGAATAAGTGTCTGCAAAATGTCATCAAATTGGTAACGGTGGATCTCCCACGAAAAAACCATGTTGTGCGTGTGAAATAACCGTTTTAACATGGGAAAATAAAAACCTTTGTACCATAAGCTCAACGAGTTTTGGAATGGCGCGAGAATAGCTATCCCACGATAATTACAGATATCACTTCTTTTACCGCACTTGAAAGTTGGATGTATATACGAAATTTTCCAGGGATCTGGAAAAATTTGAGTTCGAATTCTTTCGTTAAAGAAAAAGGAGATGGGAGCAGCCAGACTAGCAGCACAATTCTTAATAAGAATCGGCGGAAATCCATCATGCCCAGCACCCTTATTAACATCAATTTGAGGCAAGTGGTCATGAACGTCATCTTCGGTGAACCGTAATTGGGTAAATTCCCCTCCGTTGCAAGAATTAACTGCTGGATCGATGGATGGCGATTCGTAAACGGATTCAACCAAATTCCGGAGAATAACTTGCAGAGGCATCTAGATACGTCATAGGTAAGGGGAACCCAACGGTCTTTTTTTCATATTGATAAAATTCCAAAACTTTTTTGGAGTAGAAGTTAAATCTTCCTCGATCTGCAGAATATAATTATTATACAGGAACCAGTTTAATGTTTTAAACTTCTTCCGTGCGGTCTCGAATTCATGATAATATTTCGAACCGTGTATTTTATATATAGGGAGTGAAGTTTATTACGGCGTGTCTCTATGTCCTTTAATTGCTTGTTATACCACGGTTCGCGGAAGCAAGGCTTAGTTTTTTTCCGCGGGATATGTTTCTCTACACCAGTCTTGACAAGTTTGTTAAAAGACAAAACTATTGTATTTAGATTTCCTCCGAACTGAAGAAATTCCCAACCCGAATTGAGCAGAAATTCATTTAAGGAAGCGTAGTCGGCATTTCTAAAATCAAAAAAAAAATTATCAATAGGAAAACTAGTGTCGCATTTAGTTAGTTTATCAATGTATCAAATCTTCAAAAAAATGCATGGCCATATGTTATGTTGTTAGTAATAGTTTTTTGTCGGGATTTCTGATATATATACATATTATTTTGTGTATTTTGTGTTAGTTGTCCATCGTAACGCAGCTGTGTGCAACATCAAGTGCCGTAATTGAGTTTTGCTTACCAAATTATTTCATAAATCCCGGTCACGTGATCCACGTTATGTACATAACCTAACAATTTTAAATACGAATTAATTATTCCAAAAATTTTGATTAAATTACCAAATGTTTTTTCAAAGTATAAATTAGATGTGTTTTTTTTGTGGTGAGCTAAGTTGGACCTACAGTTTTGTAAAGTACTTTCGTGTTTTTGGAAAGCCAACCTAATTAAAAACGCCAAAAATTTTAGTCTTAAAATGAAAATTAAGTCGCAAAATAAGTATTACATCCGGCAAAAATGGTAGATCTAACTTAGTTCAACTTGTTGTATTTTAAATTAGCAAAGAATTTTTCCAATATTGTACTGAATGTTCTAATGTGGATCGCGCGATCCGAATTAGGTGACATTAGGGAATTATTTTGTACATAAATGGGATCGTACTAATAAATTTTATGATTCGTATAAGTATTTTTATTATATATCAATATATATTAGAAGCTGTCAAAAATGGTATGACTGTTCATATGGCCAGTATAACCTTCGAAATTCCCAAAACAACATTATATAACCATTTTAAAAAGAATCTAAGTTGTGATGTTAAACAAGGAGCACCAAGCATTTTTTCTAAAGAGTTGGAGGGTCATTTATGCTTATGGCACCATATGGCAAAAACTGGTTTTCCCATATCAAAGATAATTTTACTAGATTGCATACAATTACTTGCTAAAGATTTGCAAATTGTACACAATATTAAAGATAGCAGACCTGGTAACTACTTTTAAACATTAAATCTATATTCATGCTCATCTTATATATTATAATATTTTTTGATAGATCGTCACAGGTACGAAGGCTTTTTGAAAAGAAACCCATCACTGTCTGAGAGAATGGTGCACAATATCTGATTAAGAGTCGTGTACAAGTTACGGAAACTAAAATGAAAGAATAATTCACAGAAGTAACAAAGAACCTACACGGAAAAAAATTTTAGCATTAAAATCACAGTGATACATTTGTTAAGCAATTTTTGTGTTTAACACTAATTTTTTCTTCATATTAACTATTTTTTTATTGATTTTTACTAAATCTAAGTTACTGAAATTTTTGTGGTTGTTAAGAACAGAAAACCACTTTCAGTGAGATACAGTCAAAGGTTTATACACAAATTTTATGGAAATCAATTAAAAATTACTTCATATTCACAATTTTATTTTAAATGCAATATTTCATTCAGTGACATGCAAAAAACATCAATTATAATGATAATCATCACAGTTTATACTGAATCTAACTAAATGATAATGAATGGATGGGTGAAAATGACAATTTGAATGGTGAATATAAAAGAAGATTTTGTATAAAATTATCGTTGTATGGCCCTACTGATAGTCAAAGATTCATCGGTATCGAACACTGAGCCATTTTGTGATTTTCACAAATGCATACAATTATGCTTTATGAGAGGCTATAGAAATTACGACTGCTTGAAAATCATACAAACTTTAATGATGATCAAAACAACTTTGTTGGAAATCACTAACACAATTATGATATTCAAAATAAAGGATTGTAAAGAGATCCCGTTATTTGGCAAAATATTGTATACGTATTTCTACTATATTCATCTAAATTGTGTGATCAAAGTCTAAAAACGTGTTTAAAGTAATCCAATTAAATTTGTGTGCAGAATAATTTATTCTTTTAAAATTTAGATTACGTGGTATTAAAAGTGAACAGTGACAACACAAATTTCATTTAAATTACTGCTTAAAACGTAAAACTGTGAGGTGAGTATTTCTTTGAATTTCGTTTTAAATCGTTCATATCGGAAAAACTTAACCTCAAATTATATTTTCATTGAATTTCCTGTTTCAGCGTAATAAATTTACTAGGATCAGTTTTAAGTTAGGTTTAACTATTCAAATAGATTAGACATTAAGTGTTAGAATAAGCAAGTTTCAAGCAATTATTTTGTGATATGAAAATAAAGCTTAGTGTTTGAACTTGATCCGACCAGGTTTTAATTGGGACGTTAGTTGGGAAACATAATTTTAATTGTATTTTTTTTTCTAATTAATAATAAAAAATAGATGTTAAAGGGCGACATTCAATTTAAGTCAGTAATTTTAAAATAAAATAAGATCATTAGAAATAAAAATATTTGCAACTATCTAAGTAAGTAATTAATATAACTACATATTAACTACATATTTTTATTAATTACTTTAAAAACTCTGCTAGCAATAGGATTAACTCATTCCATGCTTGTACAACGGCTTTATGCAAATCAAAGAAGTTGTTTAACTGCCTCCTATTGTCATATACATTCATGCCACATTCGTGCCGAATAAATTCTATATCTAGTGTTTAAATTAGGAGAACGTGCTGGTCGGCCCAAAACTTGGATCTGTTGCTCTCTAAGCACATCGATTATTTCCTTCGACTTGTGAGTGAGAGCCTTATGCTACTGGAAAATCCAATTCGAAGTTGATTGGTTTTCACCAACATCTATTCAAATTTTGTCTAACAGCGCTATGTTATCTTAAGATTTCACTGCAGGATCAGCCTAAATCATTAAGGAGCCTTCTCCAAGGTTTCTGTTCATTTCGTATTTTTTTTTTTGCAAAATTTAATTTATGCGCTTCCATTAAAACTGGTTTTATTAACCTTTTGACCTATTTCATTTATTTTATACGGAGGGTACCACCTGACAGATCAAATTTTGAAATAAGTTTTGTGGCGATTGATTCCCCTTTAATCGCAATTTTGAAGATTTCTGCTGTCTAGCATGGTAAATTTTTGTATAATTCTGGTTTTTATTCATAAAATTGTTGATAATTATTCGTGATCTGTATAATTTTATAGCGATTTGCCGATTGGAAAGCTTGCAATTCGTGTAGGCTCAAACTTGTCCTTCAAAATTTTCTAATATACCAAATAATAATGTCACTAATTAGAACACTCGTTAAAAATACAGTAATAGTAAACTAATGAAATGAAACCATTAAAGATATACTAACTGACTTTAATTGAATTTCACATTGTAAAATCTATTTTTTATTAAAATTATGTTTTGAGTTTAAAATGTGATAATTGATCAAGTTCAAATTCTAAGCTTTACTTTCATATCAAAAAAAAAAAAATTAAAAGAGTGGCTTTAATGAAATTTCGCGGAGTGTATTTCCGATTTTTTCAATTTCGCCGAAAAGAACTCTTTACCTCAAATTTACAAGAAAAGCTCTATAAATTTTTGTCGAGATCACTTAAGCCATACAAATACACATATTCGCAAAAAGTAACAAAATGTAGCTTTCGATTTAAAAATTAATAAAACCAATTTTTAAAATTTATGTTAAATGCCTACTTATAGATTTGTAACGTCGCTTTTACAAGATTTAGTATATTATACGACATTTAATTGCCTTGAACTGCCTTGAACCACCTCCCTGCTTTTTACTGAGCCTTAATTAAATTAAACATTATATAATTTAGTGTCAGCTACACAAAGCTACCATTTAGCTAAACAAATTAAATAACACGCAACTAGGCATAACAAACATAAAATTTAAATTACTATGACTAGGCACAAAATATTTGGCTGCTAACATTTGCTTATATATGTAATCCAACATAAGGATATATAAACTTATTCTATACATAATATTTTGGAATAATATAATATGTACAGAAACGTACGTATAAAGTGAGTAAGCCTTAAACTTCACTTACTTATTCATTTGCAAAAATTTATTTTATACAAAAATGGAAAATCCACATAATATACACAGTACCCAGTATCTAAATTCATTTACATTTCCCTAAAACTCCTCCCAAAACTTCGGATATAATTTAAATTTTTCAAGCATACATATATCGTATATAACTTATTATTCTTTCTTTTAAGCACTTACGAGTATATGTTGGTATTATATAAAAAGCTCCATCTTAGTTATCATTTTTACAGATATGCATCAAAATACTTTCCGTGCTTTTAAAAATTCAAGTACATACGTACCTTATAAACAACCATATACATAACCTTTAAACTGTATAACATATCGAGATAAAGTAAACTTATGAAAAAGCTCGATATGTTGTTAACCTAAAATAAAAGCGCACGGAATCAGATAAATAATGAAAAAGTTTTCCTCCATATCTATATTTTCTGGTGGTTGAATCCGCAAAACAACAATATATATATATATATATATATATATATATATATATATATATATATATATATATATATATATATATATATATATATAAAACTGCAAAATCAAAATGGGAACATATATGTACCATTCATTATACATATACACATACGCAGCTGAACTATCTATATACACGACCGACAAAAATAAAGCTCACCAACACAAAAACATAAATTGGAAAAAATGTTAGCATGTGTGATATATTTATAACATTTGGGAAATAAATATTTTTGGTAAACTCAAATGTGTTTTTGTCTGCGTGTATTGTGTAGTATACACTTTTCGCTGATGCTAAGGGTAAAAGGAGAAGATTTAAGATCAAAATAAAAATATAATCGAAACGTTGTTATTGTTATTGCGCGATATAATATCGAATGGAATAACAGCTAAAGCACCCAAACAAACATGTGACAAACAAACAAACAAATAAGCGAACATCTATAAATATGTGATAGACTAAAAATAAATTGTGATGGCTTAAAGATATGAATATTAAAGACGAACAAAAATAAATCAAACGTCAGGTAATCGAAAAATAATATAAAATTGAAACTAAATATCAAAGTCAGCTACTCTGACTTAATATTCTGGAACAAATAATTGATTTACCTAAATTTGTAATTATGAAACTTATTCTACATTTAAATTTATTATTAAGTACCTGACTTCTTATATAATTTATACAGAAAACATCTACCCAACTATTCTAATTACAAATAAGGTGTGGTTTAAAAATAATACAGAAAAATATAATTATTTTTTAAGGGTGATGTATTAAAAATTTAGCGTTGGCTTCTTAAGCAAATCTTTAAATTCGAAAAAGAAGCTTAAATTATGGGGTCTAAAATATAATAAATTTTTTTTTTTATTACAGTCTAGTCTTAAGACTAATAAGCAATGTTATTTTAGCTTAAATTACTGTTCTTTTAATTTAGGGATTCATGCATTTACGTTCTATATATTTCCGGCACTATGGTTTGGTAATCGTTTTGTTGTGCAAACCGTGTTCATCGTGCAAAAAGTCAACAGTTCGTTAAGTGCATTCGTTCACTATAAAGCTGGACAATTTTTGATTTTTACTATTTTCATCAAAACCTTCCTCTTCTTCTTCTTCAATTTGGTTATTCTCAATATGTCTTACAAATTCGATATTTGCTATTCATTGTACTGATACTTTTGGCTCTTTCATTGGTACTACTGTGCAATGGTTTCTGAAGGTTGTCCTGTTTTAAAGACTGTTTCGATAATTTTAAAATATCCTTATATTTCGACATATTGCTGTAACAGTTATTTATAACAATTTTTTGAAGAGCGAGAAAATCAAACATCGACGACAGTAACCAAAAAATAAAAATAATGTTTAGATACTTAACACTAAAAGTAAATAATTGAAATAACTATAATTTAAACAATGAATACTGCAAATTACCAGAAAAAACTTATATGTAAAAATAAATTCAAATAAAATTTTAAAACAAGATTAAAGGTTCAGACAAATACAGTAGACTAAACCAATAAACCAAATAGAAGATAAGCAAAACTCCACAAAAAATCAATAAATAAATAATTCAATAAATAGAAAAACTAAAAATTCAACTAAACGAAGAAATTTCAGCTAACTACAAAAGAAAATGTACTTTCGTAATTATGTTATTTAAAAATAATAAGATAAGATAAATAATAAAGATGCAAAATAAAAAATAAGGGAACTGAAGACTGTCAAAATTGCTACAAATTAAAATTTCATTTAATTAATATTTAAATTCCGTTTATCCAAAGTTGCACCGCATCATGTAAAATCATTAAAGGTGGTATATTAACGAGGTAGTACTCCCACCAAGACAGCATGCGAATCGCATGAAAGACAAAAAATTGCATAGTTACGGAAAACGCAGAGAAATTTGGATGCACACAGATGAAATGGGGATTCGTCACTTCATTTGATTATGACTAAACGCCGGTTTAAATTGGTCCGATAAAACAACCCGTTCGGTAAATTTGGGATACAATAAATACCAATTTATTACAAAATTAAATACAAAATCTCCTATTCGACGACCAGTTGTCGCAATTTAGAGGTAGGGTTTCATCCAAACAGTATGTTTGAAAATTTGGAGTATCTGCGACAGAATCCCATATTTAACAAAGAACCTGTGTGAGAAGTTGACCTGGAACGTCGTTGAACGTGTTTCGTTTAACTATTCGAAATGGAATGTTAAATTTTATAATTATACATTACAAGTATGGAGTTAGCTCAGCGGTTGCTAAGCTAACAGGTGTATTCATAACATGAGTTTAGTGAGTCGAAAGAAAAGAAAAACGAACCGTTATTTTACTGTCTTCAATGCACTTTGATTATACAGCAGATGTAGAGGATCGTAATAAATAAACGATAAATCTGTATTACAACTCTACGAAAGAAGCAGTTGATACGTTGGAAAACTGTTCGATGGCTACTGGTACAGTTTTTTAATTTACTTGATGTGTGTGACTGGAGTAGCTGTAAAAATTGATTCATGAGGTGGACGTGCCAAACATCCAAAGAATAAGTTCTTCGCGTCTCTCAAAACTCTCAAAATGGTTAATAAGACAGGTTTTATCTACATCCGGCTGCACCCTTCAAATTTCTGAAGCTGGGCAAAATTATCCTTATGCAAAAAATGTAGATGCTGTATAGTAATTGGTGGTATTCGTGACATTGCGGGTATTTGTGATCTAACTCATTTGCAATGCAGTTATTAGGCGCGTTGAAATAGTAATATACTGTTCTATGTCACTACAAAAAATTAAATTGAAATTCAAAATTTACGCGGGAAAAACCCGCGTTTGTTTGTAGCTGTCAAAAAATTGGTTGTAAGTTCATAAATTATTAAGTAATCTACGTGAGAAGTCACCGAAATCAGTTTTTATGCTTAAAAACGGTAAGTACAATTTAAAACTAAAATTTATATTTAAAAAGTATTTGTATTGAATGAAGTGAAAATTCTATAAAAATGTGATTTAATTTAAATTTAAGCCTAAAAAACACAAGTTGAATTTGGTCCGCATTACAAGCAGGCACATTTCTTATATGTTATATTAGGTCCGAATTACATTCTGCATAACTTTTTATTTATTCATAAATTGACAATTTATAAAGCAATAAAACGTGAAAATTTAATTATTATACAAAAATAAAGGGATTCATCTTTGTTGCTGTGACCTAACATTTATTAATCAACCTAGTGTTAATAAGCCCAACAATTAATATGTCACAATTACATTTAACTAGGTGACAATTTGAATCTTGTCTGGTTAACGTTACGATGGGCAAAACAAAGACCAAAAACCAATTAATCAAATATTCGAAAGCAACCGTTCTCCAAGCTATTGCGGCCATCGAAAATGGAATGACTATTTGGATGACCAAAAACCACATTATTATATAAATATAATGGAAAACGGCCAGTATCTGGTAAATCTGGACCCTTACCATCTTAACCATAGAGGAGGAGAAAAGACTAGTAGATTGGATTATCCAAATGGGTAAAGCAGGCTTCTCGATAACAAAAATCCAACTACTTGAAAGAGCATGGTTTGAGAGATTTCTCAGACGGCACCCCGAGATATCGCAGCGTATTACAGAGAATCTACAAAAATATCGGTCCATTGTCACATAGGAAAATATTCGAAGTTGGTTTCGCGAAGTAGCAGACTATTTCGGAGAAGAAAATATTATAAACGATCCCTCAAGAGTATTTAACTGTGATGAAATCGCATTTGTTTTTAACGCCAACAGGTGAGAAAGTGCTCGTTGAAAAGGAAGCAAAAAAATCAATAGAATCGTAGCCAATGATTCTAAAGAAAGTTATACTGTTCTTGTAACAACGAATGCCAGTGGAATGCTCCCACCATCTATGATAATATATCCACACAAGAGGCGTATTCCTTCGGAAATTCCTAATAAATATCCAAAAAATTCGAGTATAGGATATACGGAAAGTGGTTGGATGACTTCCGCTACATTTTATGAGTACATTACCGATACTTGTTCCCCATGGATTTTGGAAAGGAAAATAGAATTGCCGGTAGTACTCTTTGTGGATGGGCATTCTTCACATTTGACTTTAGCGTAAAGTCTATTTTATAAGGAGGAGAAAGTAATATTATCTCGTTCTTGGCTCACTCAACACACATTTTGCAGCCAATGGATGTTGTATTTTTTCATCTCCTCAAGTTGGCTTGGAAAGATTGTGTAAGCAAATGGCGAATGGATAGTTTTGATGCTAAACTAAATCGTGCGGAATTTGCACCGTTACTCGAAAATGCCTTAAATCTTGCTAATAAAGAAAGTCTTCCGAAACGGATTCAGAACTTGCGGATTATGCTCATTTTCCGAAGATGCCATAAATTACAAAGAAAAACTTTTGACACAGAACAGTCTCTCAAAACCCTATTTGAATTGTTGACCCACTTTGAAAGTCGTTTGGATAAATCGTTGAAAATCAGTTTTATTGCATCTGAAAGTCGAGGTAAATGGCATGGCGAGGAAAAATACCAAAAACATTTCAATTATTGGCTCAAAATAAAGCATGATTTAAAGTTAAGTGCAGAAATAACGCTTCCCGTGGAAGAGGAAGATTTTATGTTTAATCCGGAATTGACAAACCATCAAATTGCAACGAAGACATGCAATCCAGATTCTGACAGTCAAAATCAAATAGATTCAACGTTTCATCCGCATCCAACAAACCACCAAAATGTAATAGAGGCGACTACTCTTGATACTTCAAATACAGTTTAAGTGTCAATTCTACACCTTTGAAACTAATGACTAACCATGTGTTTTCTGTAATCCCAACTCCGTTTAAAAAGCATGTTTTGGCCGCAAGACATTAAAGAATCCGGGGAAAGAGTTAAACGACCCAAGGAGAAGCTACCACAAGTTCCTTGGATAAAATATAATCAGCAAAAAGAGAAGGAAAAGGCTAAAACAGAGAACGAGAAAACAGCAAGAAATGAATTGAGGAAAAAAAAGAAACAACTATTTAATAAGAGGAAGGATTTAGAAAGCACGAAGCATCCGTGCCAGCACAACTGCCGAATATATGAAAGAGAATGAGGCAATATAAGTTTAATGAGCTACGTCCCAAACATATCGAGCAGTCATTTTATTATCATCGATGCATTTCGACGACCAAACTGATAATGAAAATCGTAATATATCAAACACAAATTTATATTATAATTCAACAAAAGGATTAGTTGATACTTTGGACCAAATGTGTCATGCGTTTTCGCCTAGACAAAAACAAATCTATAGCGTCTAGCCTAATTTTTTTATATTTTTGATGTCACTGGTGCAGCAGCTAAGGTTATTTGGCACAATATATATTCCGAATGGCATGTCTGGAAGCCTGATGTTCGCCGAAAAAAGTTTCTTAATAAAATAAAGCGTTTACAGTTAATGATAAAATAAAAAAGAGACTATTTTTTTAAAAAACATCATCAGTCATCTAATTCGTGAATCATTTACCTTAAATATCAAGTTTTTTTAGCTCTCTAAAATAAAATTTACAAAATCTGACTTACACCCTATTCGCAATAAGCCATCGAAATACAACACGCAACAAACTTATTGTAATAGTATTGGTGTAAGTAAAAAATTCAGGCGAATCTATACTATGTAATTTAAACGAGATATGATTTTAAATGGGCCTTAGGCACATTCCAAAGTCATTTTAAATATTTTATAAGCATTATTACCATGAACTTTAGATTTAAAAGTGTGATTTTTATCTCACAAGATTCCTGGACTGCGAAATTTTTCTGAAAGTTTAATTTTTGAGTTTTACTACAAAATTAATCAGAAACCTGATAGAATTATTTTTTCGTCGTTTTAAAATAAATAACGTGTCAAAAATATGTATTATTTTTTAAATTTTTAATTTCTCTTGAGAATTGTTGAGTGAGGTTGTTAAATCTTCTCATCTGTTTTGATGCTACTTTTTCTCGATTTTCTTTTGTCTCTCAAGCCCTTATTTCTTTTCGTAACAGGACATTATTCCTCCATCCGGATATTAACCCTCCGGACAATACCCCTTGCCATTAGCCACGCCTTAACCCATTACCTCCTGGATATTTATATTACCTCTCCCTCCTCTCGGTCATTATTTCGCCGCAGTTACTCCGTTTTCATCCGCCAAACACCCGATTATAACCCCCCCCCCCCCCCCCAACCTTCCCCGTCTTTATAGAGAATTTCGATGAATTGTATCTTTACAGACTTCGCGTTTATGTGTATTATTCGGGTCTCAAAAGGATTTCGATATCGATCGAATAAGTAGATTTTGAAATTGATTATTGGAGGTGCATAATTTATTTGAAATAATTTCAGTTGCTATAATAATTCGAACATTCCGAGAACTTAGGAACCAAGATGATGGTCCCAAGTACCAAATTATATAAAACTATCAATATTATTGAGGAAAATTAGATGATTAAGGGATCAACTGATACCATTCCTCCAGGAAATATTATTCAACAAATTTATTTCCGTGATTACGTGAGTTTCGATGTTAAATAAAAATCAAAAAATTACAAAACATTAAAAGTTTGCACAAAAATTTGCTTTTGCAAACGATTGGGGTAAAAATAATAAATAGATTTTTCTCCTTAAATTATGCTCCAAAATCGAAAAATACTCTTGAACAATACAGTTCGACTCATACAAAAAATGATAATTTTCTTAAAATGCCTCATATGATAGCCCAGATTTGGGTAGTTTCCCAAAAATTTTACTTAAAAATGATGTTCTACGTAATTGGCATGGCATAGAGAATACACACGTGAATTTTCCATGACCATTTTTTAAATCTATTTGTTCTAGATAGAGGAAGAAGCATGTTTATGTTAATAACATGTTTCTGTGAATTACGTGGAATTTATCCTGATTTTTTAAAAATGGGGGGGGGGGGGGGGCAGGGAGAGGAATGACGGAGGAGAAATAACCGAGGGGTAATGATTATGGTGTAATAACGACGGAGGGGGGGGGGGGGGTTGCTTATTTCCCGGGGGTAATCGTGGAGAGTATTGTCAAGAGAGGAAAAGTACTAGATCCTTTTCTTTTGACTAATTATTTAATTTTAGCCTCTTTTAAATTTCTGAAATATTTTCACAAGCCGATTGCGGTATGTCTGCGACAAGCTTTACTACTTCCACGTCTAGTTGATCATTATTTAACAATGGTGCTGCAAGATTGGCACTGTAACGGAATTGGATGGTATAATACACACGATAACCTATAAATTAAATGTGGGAATGATTAATAAAATGAGTTTCTGAGATGACACACATCTATATTTTATAAATCGTGGACTACTTCTAGTTATTATTGGTGTCTCAACATTACATTAAGTAGTGTGTAGGTGTCTTGTGTGCTGGACGTTTCCAAGTTTGCTTAGAATTTGGTATAGCTTTATAGCTCTATCTTCCATTGTTTGCAGTATTTGTCGATTGTACCTAACTTCGCGAGTATTTCCGGATAGTTTGCATGATATTAATTTTGCTTCTCATTTTCTTTTGCAAGCATACATCCTCTATAGCCAGCGCGGTGGGCTTATGAGCGATGCATACACTTAAGGAGGTCCTCTTCTGAATTGTTGAATTTTGCAGTTAGGTGGTGTCCTACATTTAACACATTTTGCTTCTTAGCCGTAATATCGCTCTGCGTACTCATATGCTTGTCATATTTTGCATTGCGGAATTTGTTTAGATTTTCATAGTGGTTCTGTTTCCACTTTGCAACCTTATAAATTAGTTATTACTTACATGAATTTTATTAATGCCTTATTCGTGCTGAATGATAGAATAAACATGTTTAGTAGTCATTTTTCATCAAGTGATGGAATACAGAAAATAACATTATGCTGGTTGTTCTCGTTCATAGCTTTCCACCATTTATTGAATAATTTCGAGAGGGTGAATAGCCCAGTGTACTCACTGGAGTACCATCTGGGATATTTCTTCGTTCAGTTGAGTTTATTGCATGTATACTCGTTGTGCCGCAAGAGGTATTTTATTTGCCTCCTACCTTCTGATTTTATTCGGCGAGCATTCTCCGATTCGCCATGTAGGGGCGCGCCAAATGGGGAGTAGAAGTTTTCATCACGGTAATAAATATGGATTAGCATACAATAATAATCATGGGGGTTAGAAGTATCCCTCACGGGGTTGAGTTAGAACTACATATAAGTATTATTAAATTGTGAATTGCCCCATTAGTAACAAACACGACTGAATATAGTCTTGATACAAATTACAACACTAATTTGTTTGAACGGACTCTACACAGAGTTGCCAAGAGTGACCTGCACAACACGTATGTCGATCACATTGACCTGTTATTTGATTGTCACGTTTTAGTTACTCTTGTTGAGCTGGCTCTCTATTTCTCCTTTTTCTTAGTCTTTACGTACCATATAAGGGGATTTTGCCGCCCGCACAATGGTCTTTAAACTATCTCAGTGCATAGCACGCTACCTCCAGTTTTGACATCCATACTGTTTGCAGATCTTGTTAGACGTGGTTGCGCCAGCTTAGTCCCGTTCTTCCCGTGCGACGTATGCCAACAGGTTGTTCATGTCATAAATAGACCGAATGGTTATCGTGTCAAAAGATTAAATGTCTATTTAAGTTTTATTTATTTATTATTCTAGTATCTAAATTTACTTTTTAGATATAAATGTATGCTAAAATTATTGAATTTAAGAATTATCATCAGAAATTGGGACTATAGACAACTGGAACTCATTAGCTTAAATTTATATTAATCCGCTTATGTGGGTGCGATTAAACTAAATTATTAAATTCTTCGCGGGAGCGCTTTGTATGCAAATTCACTATATGGTATTCCTCTGCGTTGATGTTCATCATTCTGGTGATATGATTTGAGACTTGGAAACAGCACAATCACCTAACTTACTCACCTGACGAAGGCAACTTCTGTCGATTGTTATTGTTACTCCATAATTAACTTGATCAATCCGCAGTGTGATTTTTTAGGATTAACCTCAACTAAAAATCATGTGAGTTTTTGAAATGGAATATGAATGAAACAATATCCACTTGATATAACATTGTAAACCCTATAGTACATTATTGTATATACCAAAAGACATAAAAGCTCTATAACGCAAATTAATTTTCAAACTATAAAACTAGAATGTGTCCTATTGACTGGATTGGAATTCAATTTTCCAAAATCCTAAAATTCTAACCCCCATATTATCACATATAAGATATCAATCAATCAATTTTTATGTGTTTTACAGATAATACGTAATGATCAAAATTTTCTATTAAATGGATTTTATCCAGATTACATTAAAAAAAAAGTTTAACTTTTCAAAAATAAAAAAAGTTCCTTTCGGTAATAAATAAAACTTGTAATCCTTTTTTTCGGAAACGAGATTTTACCAGACATCGTAACCAATACCAATATCACGTGAACATGAGGGCAGAAAAATTTGGTTAGTGAAATGCATGAAGAGATTGATTTTTTGATACACATATATACAAATCGAGCTTGCCACTTTTTAAATATTTTCCTCGTTACAACATACTCGTACGTATATATGTGTAACGTTTCTGGTATGTGTTTTATATCGAAAAACTTAAATATTTAAAATCAATAACATAAAAATAATTTTTTAAGCCAAAACAGACAGGGAGGCACATAAATTTCTCACCCATCTGGCCTGGTTTATAACGAATAGAAGCAACTTTTTGGAGCATAAACTATTTTTATGTGTGAGTGCGGTTAGATGGATTTTTTTTAACAATAAAAAAGGTTATGTACACAAATACTTACACAGATGTATGTATTGAAACACATGATTTGATCTATTTTTTTATAAATGAATATAAACACATAAATATTTTGTAAAACCCGAAAAACCAATATAATATTTTCCATGAAGCCAATAAAATTTATTCTCTTGTATTGTATCAGAGAAATTCATCAGAAAACCTCAATATTTTGGTACGTGTTTGCGTTTAAGTTTGGCTTACAAGAGCTTTTTAGGTATATGTAGGAATAATTTTTGGAGAAATTCCATGATTTCATTTCAATGACAAATGGATAGGGCAGGTAAACTTAATAAATTGGTGCACTGATTTGGCAGACAAATTTTCGATGGTTTTAATCAAATCAAGGGAACTTCTTGTATTTATTATGTATTTATTATAAGGAATTTTTAGATAATATTCTTTACACTTTTTGAGTACTTCTCATAGTTCACAGTCATTTTCTTTATTACTATTTTTTATAAACAAAGTTTTTGGTAAAAATGTTATTACTTCCTTGATTTTGCTGATATGAAGTAGGCAGAATTTGAAGTTTGGCGTCATAGGAACGGCGAACTATAAAGTTAAAGTTGAAATATTAAGTTACCCGTGTCGAAATACAGGCTCCAGCTGTTGACCTTCAGACTTGCTTATGAGCATAACAAATGTTGAATTAATAGGAAATTGTCGTCGCTTAAGTTTATAAAAAATTGAGGGGTGAACATGTTGCGGCCAACGCCCGACTTTCTTTACCATAAATGTAAAAGGTAAATGGCTATAATACTGACATAGGCGGCATTACTGACATGTTTCGCGAATTCTTCCTATTTTAAGAATATAACTCAACATACTAAATTTTTTTTCTTTAAAACACTAATCAAAACATTCTAGTTTCTAATTCTAGGGCAAATTTAACTGCACAAGTTCAACGATGTAAGTATATTTGAGCGTGTAGATGATTAAACTGTGCAGTTTTTAAATTATGTGCAAGATTTGGTGCAGGTGACTTGTGGAATACAAAAAAAAAATGTCTTTTTCGTTTTCGCTTGCGCAAGTTCATTTGCACATCGTTGCGTGCAGGGAAAATTTGTACATTTTTATTCGGTTTTGGTTTCGAGGCGTGCTTAATTATATACATCAAAGTTAAAACATAAAACAAAATAGAATTTATTGAAAAGAATTTATTGACATTTATAAAAGAGAAGCATGTTAATGGATGATATAAAATGAGGAGTATCATGATCGTAATTTAAAGCAAGTGGTTTATGATAAATTAATTAAAAATTCAAGGAAACCCATAAATTAGCGAATCGGGAAACAGTGGTAAAAAAATAACTTGCGCACAAAGTTTCGGAAGGAGTTCAAAAAAGTTATTGCATCGGAAAGATCAGCAGTTGCAATTGATTATATTTAAGTTCCAGATTGTGGTATTACGATTTACTGTCTTCTTTAACTGACCAGGATAAGGTTAGAAAATCAGTAAGCAATAACTATACCAGGAAAAAGGCCGGTAAGTAAAATATTATGGATTTATATTTTATTTTAATATATTTCATTTTAAGTTAAATTATACATGATTATCATGAGAATGAAATTTTAGTGCACAAAATGGTGTTGCCACGGTACTTGGCTTTCGTTTACAAAGTATGGTAAAATACCACAATCCGGATCGTGGTACATATTGTGGATCGTTTAATAGTTTTTCGGTTAGAATAAGAAAGCATCTCGAAAATTACATGTATTAAACATTGTATTATGTTTCTAGATGGCTTGAGCTGCACGTGTACAAATTTTTGCCCCACTCACTCTCATATAAGTATTATTTTTTTACTATAAATGCACCGCAACTATGAATCAGTAGCGGGAAAGTTTTATGTGTGATATGACGTTACTAGAATCGTAAGGATCGTGTACACGCAAAATAATATTTTAAAAGCGCTAAAATTGTTTTCAAGCAAATATTTGTTGATTTAAAGGAAAGTAAAGATGATTTATTGAATAAATAACTGTTATTTAAAAGAAAAAACTATTAATTAGCTTAATTTACGAAGATCGGCATTACGTGCGCTATATATGCAAAGTGACGCAATTATGAACCTCGAGATCCACTTTTCCGTCACAAACTCACCCATTTCATTATGAATTACAATAAACTTTAAAATATTGATTATAATTGATAGCCTACAATTGTTATTTTGAGATGAGCTAATTTGGATCTAGAATCTAGTTTCTATTTGGATTGTTAAAGTTTCCTAAATATTTAAATAATTAAAGATTAGCACCGGAACATAATCGACCTAATTACAGGCAAAGTAATAAAAAAATTATAGATCGAATTTATAACCATTAATTTGTCTCTACAATTGTAGTTAAAATTTGTTTTCACTTAGTTTCTATTCTATAAATTTAATAAAAAAAGTTTATGTTTCAAAATTTCGCGTTCTTGGCTTAAAAGCGGATCGTGCGATCCGAATTGAGTTCTACAATGTAAATCTGCCGCAGATAAAGCGAAACGAATTAATAATTTTATTTGTTAAAGGTTAATTTCGAAAAATACGTGGATAAATATAAGATGGCACATAATAAAAAGCTCAGTACTCTTGATTTAAGTACTAGGGATGGATACTGCAAGCAGTAAAGGGCGGTATGACGGTTCACTCTGCGAGCAAAACTTATAATGTACCGAAAACAACTTTATACAATCATCATACTAAGAACCTGAGTGCCGATATAAAGCAAGGCGCAATAAGTGAAATAATTTTAGTTTCACTGGTATGCCGAATGCAACTTCAATACTGCAACCGATGGATGTGTCATACTATAATCCATTAAAGCAAGACTGGAGAAACACCGTAAAAAATTGGCAAATGAAAAATAATGGAGCTCGGATTTGTCGTGAAGATTTTGGGCCTTTGCTTCCTCAATTTTGGACAAAGTGCGCGCTTTGAAGAAAATTTAAACTTGTGGGTTAGTCTACAGAAACATTTAAAGCATTTGAATAATTAAGTATTTAGGAGATCTCAAAATAAATATCTTTGAAATGGCTCATTTGTGCAATTCGTGGACTGAATCAAAAGAGAATACAAGTTTATTTGAATTTGGAGATATTTGAAAATTAAAATTGAGGAAATAAATAATAATGAATCGAAGGATAACGGTCACAATGAACCTTTCGACCTCAACTATCGAGAAACGGCGAGCAATGACATTTTCGACCTTGATAAAATGGATGTTGATTTGGATTGTATTTTAGAACAGGACACTACCCTGACCCTAAATGACGCATTGGATGGTTCAGTAACTGTCGGAAGTGCACTTCAAACTACAAAAAAACTCGAAGAAAACAAAATTAATAATGGTGTACCTACTCCATTCAAACAGAATTTTATTTATCTCACACCTAAGCTTGAAACAATATCCAGTAACGGGAAAAATTACCGGCAGTGATCTAATCACAACAATGGATTTTATATACAAAAAATAAATTAGGAAAAATAAGATAAAGAAATTAATGAAAAGGAAAAAAGAAAACGACAAAGACAAGAAAAATGTAAGAAAAAGTGCAATTTTGATTTAGAATCTGATAACCATGAAAAAACGGAAACAGTAATATCTGGCCACTGCCGATTTCGATTTGGAACTTAAAGTTCAGCAATATGTGTTGTTAAATACGAGGGGAGCTGTTTCCGGGAATAATACAGAATATAAAAGATCATGAATACTTTGTACGGGTTATGTGTATGTATCAGTGATCAAAAAACAAAATTAGTTCGTTCTTCTACCGCACTACGAAGTACGATAGAAAATAAAAAATAAAAATATTCTTTCTGTATGGAACGAACACAGTAAAACTAAACGTATTCTTCCCAAGTACAAGCACGGTTTTTTGTCGTTTTGCAGTTTTGTGCTCAAGCACAAGAACGATTTTTTTGGTTTTTAAATTTTGTTCTTCTTCGATTTTAAAAATGCGTACATTAAAATTTTTTTTAGCGTGATGACAAAAAAATATATTTTTGTTATCTGCTTTGACATACGAAGACAAAATTATTTTTGCTTCTGTGGTGTGATGTATGTACTACTTACGAAGTAGTTCTTATGTATATTTTCCGTAAAGGGTTTTATCTAAGCATGATAATATCATATTAAAATGACTAATAAATATTATTGTAAATTATGATTGTAATTCTATAAGTTAGCTGAAAATTTAATTGATTTAAGATAATGGAGGCTTTTAATTTATATGAAATTTAAATTATTAAAAGTTTAAAACTAGAATAAACTTCGTGCATGAGGTTCAGGATTTACCTATCGGATTAATTATTTTCTATATCAAACCTTATGAAGTTTAAAGTTGCGTAAGAAATGGTAAACCAAATGATTTCATTTACCGATATAGACATTACAGTAAAACCTTGATGTAACGGACTAATTGGCGGTCCGTTAAATCCGAATGTTTTTTAATTTAATCGAATCGATCGAATTTAATCTGGGACGCAACTCAGCCATTTCTTAGCCGATTATGTTGGAATTCGGTATGTTGGATGGAAATGGGTTTATTAAATTATTATTGAAAGAATTTTTGAAATATGGCCACCTCGGACGGAACTCGATTAGTTCTTAACCGATTATGATGGGATTGAGTGTGCTGGATAGAAATGGGATTGTTAAATGATTTTTGGAAGAAATTCTGGAATGTGGCCACCAGGGAAGGAACTCGATTAATTCTTAACCGAGTATGATATGATTAGGTACGCTGAATGGAAATGGGATTTTAAATGATATTGGAAAGATATTCTGGAATATGGCCATTTGGAAAGGAACTCGACCAATTCTTAACCGATTATGATGGGATTGGATATGCTGGATGGCTGGGGCGAAACCGGCCCATTTTTAACCGATTATCATGGGATTGGATATGTCGGATTGATCTCATTTTCATCAAACATACCCAATCGCAACATAACCGGTTAAGAAATGGCCTCCCATGTAGCAATACTTAACCGAGGTTAGAATAAGTAACATTTGAGTTTTTATCAAACCCGGATTCTCAAACCTTAAAATACTAGTGGAAAAACCTCCATATTTTACTTATTCGTTCAACGCAAACCATTTTTAAACTTTTCATAACCTAAGGTAAATTTAAGTTAATGTTTTTCTTTAGTATTTTCTTTATTTAGGTTGAAATAAACCTCTAGTAAACCCCATACGTTCGGAAGTTGCACTTGAGTTAATTTGGAGTTAGTAATTTAATTTTTTGTTTGTTTTCAACCTTCATTTACTCGTTTAGTAACGAAAATTGAAATTTGGATCCAGGCGAGGAATTCTATTGGTTTGAAATAAACCTTTACTTAATCCCTTTCAACCATAGTTAATTTGAAATCCATAATTTACTTTTAAGTTTGATTTCAACTCCAGTGAGACCTTATTTCAACTGTAGTTGGATTTTGAATACAAGCGTACGTGGGTGCCTGTTGGTTTAAAATATACCTTTCTTGAACCAGTAGATCCAAACTTATTAGTTGATTTGATGTACATCCCTAACTCGAGAAGTGAATAACTTCAATGTTGATTATGGGTTTAGGAAAACCCACGAATTATTTCCAACTTTACTATGCTTCTGCGGTTAACGGTTAAACAATAACATTTTTGAAATTAGTGCGTTACACCCAAATTGGTTATATATGGTTGTTCAACCATAGCGATGCAAGTAAGTTTAATAATTAACTATCCAAACGCCTGTCGATCAACGGTTAGTGAAACCTTAATGGAACCGTTAATGGAATATAAACCATTTTTAAACTTCTGCATTACTTCAAGTTAAATTAAATTACGGTTTATAAACCGTTCTCGAACTCCAAATTGCTACATGGGCTGAGTTCCGCCCAGGTGGTCTTATTTCAGAACTTCTTCCAAAAACCATTTAAGAATTCCATTTCCATTCAATATACCAAATCCCATCACAATCCTGAACTTCCCCCAAAAATCATTTAAGAATCCCATTTTCATTCAGCGTACCTAATCCTATCATAATCGGTTAAGAAATGGACGAGTTCTGTCCCAGGCGGCCAAATTCCAGAACTTCTTTCAATAATAATTTAAGAATTCTATTTTCACCCAACACACCCAATCCCAACATAGTCGGCTAAGAAGTGCCTGAGTTTCGTCCCAGATGGCCATATTCATGAACTTCTTCGAAAAACTGTTTATGAATCTCATTTCCATCCATCATACTCAATCCCATCATAATTGGTTACGAAATTACCGAGTTCTGTCCTAGGTGGCCGTAATACAGAACTTCTTCCAAAATTCATTTAAGAATCCTATTTCCATCCAACATATCCAATCCCAGCATAATCGGTTAAGAGTTGGGAGCACTGAATTTGTTTTGCAAAAAGTTGATTTTGAATTGTAAAAATGTGCGAACTTGAAATCACGTCGATTATAGAACTCGCGAGAGCGAATCGATTACAGATTGGAAGAACATATAAACAAAATGTAAAACAATAGCTATTAATCAAAATAGCCAAGAAAATTTGTACTGATTTCCATATAAATCGTTTTTTATGACTCCGCAATACGCGATAAAGTGCAAACGCAATAAAATAGTTGCAGATCTAAAACAAATTTAAGTTTACTAATTGTACGGAAATCCATAGGAATTTCTATGATACTACGATTTAGAATTTCAATCGACTCGCTCCCGCGAGTTCTATAATCGACGTGAATAAAACTTGAATTTGTTTTAAAAAGATTTGAATTTACTTAACATTTAATTGAAATTTCTTTGAAAAACACGAATTTGCTTTGCAAAAAATTGAGGTTGATTCAGGGAAAATTGACAATGAAGTATAAAAAATTATGGTTGATTTGAAGAGTTGTGAATAAAATAAAAAAAATTGAATATCATTTGCAAAATCGTGAATTTGAAGTGCAAAACCTATAGTATCTGTATTGCATTTCAAATTAATAATCTATATTAATGGATAATTGTTCATAAATCTATGCCTCATCTATGCGTCCAACATTTTAAATTTATTCGTAAAATGTTGTTGCTGTTTATAAATTTCTAGGTTTATTGCTTCTATTCTTAACCATTTACTTCAAAATAACATTCTCACATAATCGTAAATGGACAATATGGAAAACTTAATAAATAAATTAAGATTTTAACAAGCAAATTTTATCCTATTTAATCAATTTTGTTGCCGCATTTAAACCGTACTTCAAGTTATACAAAACAAAATTTTCATTTATCTTAGATATAATTGCAAATTTAAATTAATAACATTAAGCCAAGAAAATTAAAATGAAGCTGGTGTTATAGTGAAATATCGTTTAATAATTGGTACTTGATATCTTTGCTAAACCATTACAAAAATCATCAACTTTTACACCATCCTTTAATCAAACGTTATAAATATTATTTCCTAATTCATAATTGCATATAAACTCATTAATTAATAGAAAATAAATAACAAATTATCGACGTAAAAGTATTTTAGTATTTAGACTAAGCGAAACAAAAAGGGACACATTTTTTTTATTTTTCAATGCACACAAAATGTATTATTGAAATGCATTTTTCAAGTCTCTTCTATAACATCAGAAGCAAAAAACTGAAAAACCAAAAGACATCGTGCTTGTGCTTGAGCAGAAAACAGCAAAACGACAAAAAATCGTGCTTGTACTTGGGAAGAGTACGTTTTGTTTTACTGTATTCCTTTCGTAAAGAGAGAATATTAATATTTTTTTGTAATCTGTCGTACCAGCGAGATCGTAAAAACGAAAAAAAAAAATTTGTTTATTTTTTGATGAAGTCGAAATAGATTTAGAAAATAAAAACATTTGGTTTGTAAACGAAAAATGAGAAAACGAACAACAAAAGAACGACGATTTCGATCTCTGGTATGTATGGAACTCATTGGAAGTAGCCCGACAAGGATCATGAATGTTGGTACAGCAAGGGAAATATAGTTCAAAAAATTGATGAACCAGCACTAATTAAGCCAGGAGCTCTGTAATATTTTTTTAGAATGGTAACGAAACTGAAGCATCTTCAATATAGTCGAGATGATCTTAACTGATAGATTAACAACGTTTCACTTATGATTTAACTACACAAATTGTTGAGTTAACTACGACTTATTTTACAATGCTCTACTATTTTTAAACAGAACTTAATAAGAATCGCTAATAGCGCATTATCATATTTAAAATTTGTTGAATTAACATGGTTTATTAACAGTTTTACTATTTTTTTTCTCAGCGTAACAACGCGCTCTAACATATGACAAATGGTATGGGCACATACGGTGCGAGCAAGCATATTAAAATACCTGGACCAAAATTACTTTACAAACCGAGAGGCGTATATGCTTTAAATGCGCGCCACCCAACGATATTCACAATGGCATAAGAGAAAAAAAATTAAAGGATGAATCTTTCATATAAGTGAAACAGGATTTTCAGGTACAAAACACCAGCTGCTCGACAGTGTTTAGCTCCTATTAAAAAACACCATACTTAAGAGAAAATAATTTTAAAAAAGGTAGACCGAGTCGACAATGGTACGAAGGTTTCTTAAAGAGAAATCCCGATATTTCGCAACGAGTCTCTCAACATTTAATTAAAAGTAGAGGTATAATTACAGTCCAAAATATAAGGGAACGGTTTCAGCAAATTAATATGTATTTGTTGCAAAATAACTGTAAGGATATCATAAACTACCCAAAGCGGATTTTCAACTGTGACGAGAGTACTTTTTTACTGGCACCTAAGAAAAAGTGCGTATTAACAGCAAAAGGCGAGAAAGCTGTATATAGTATAACCTAATAAATAATGACGAAAAAGAGTACCTTACTACATTAATAATGGTGTGCGCTTTATGGGATATTCTTCCACCGATAGTAGTGTCGATGCCCACCCATAGTGGTGTCCCGTCTTCGATGACGGGAGAGGTTTTCTTCAAGTACGTCGCAAATGTATTTCTCCCGTGGTTAAAGCAAAGTCGTCGAGTTTCTAAGTTATTTTGTTCCTAGATGGGCACGCCTTACATTTATCTTTGACTTTAAGCAAATTTTGTAAGCATAACAACATTGTTTTAATAGCGCTTTATCCTAATGCAACTCACCTCATACAGCATTTAGATGTCGGTGTTTTTCGTCCGCTTAAAACGGAGTGGAAAAAGTCTGTCCATAATTGGAAGTACCAAAATAACGGGAAACGATTAAAAACGAGGTGATAAAAAAAACTTTATCAACAGCCGCAAACCTAATGCTTTCAAAACATGTAAAATTTATCGACTTTGGCCTGACGCGGTGAATTATAACAAAATGTTAAAAAATCCGCAAACTGCGACACCTACTACAACTAATACTAGCATCTCAGGAAAGCAAGATATATTTTCTACTAAATTTGAGTCGTTTTTAACAAAAAACCAGTTCCAAGCATTAACATCTACACGGGGTATATGGAATGGCACAAAAGAGGATGAAAACCTTTATAATGTTTGGGTTAATATAACACAAAAATGTGAGCAGCATCTGAAACTAATAAGTTTATCTGTGATTGAGGCCGATACCGATTATCCTATTGATGCTGAACTACCAAAGGAATTAATTCCCGCGTTAGGTGACCGAAGTCTTTAACGTTTTGATCTTAATACAACATTTTCCTATTATGGTGCTGATTCAATTCTGGGCTATTAAATATTGAAGGGGTGCGCGAAGTGATAACATTTTCTATAGAAGGCTCCCAGGAGCGCAACCAAATTCCCTAAAATGTATCAAAATGTGATAATTCTGTAGCTGAGCAACTTCTGATGGATGAAAAAAATGTCCCGGATTTGGAAAAGCCTTACCAAAAAGTTTGTTTTAGCCAGAAAAAAGACCTAACGAGGCTTCGATTAAAAAAGTCAAAAAACGAATTCTAAATGTGATTGTATCCTATGATGAGCATATTGCATACAACACAAAAAAACGATAAAGAGCGCGAAATTAAAATGAAACGGAAATTAAAAAGAGAAGCTAAACAGACTACCAAAGAAAAGATTGAAGATGATTCGCCCAGAGTCGATACGTTTATAAATATCGATCAAACTAATATCGGTTGCTACGTAATCTTCCGTAATCATCGAGCTTTTGGTAAAACTTCCTTGAATAATCAAAATACATTATCCTTGTTTAAATTTCAAAAACCAACAAGATAAATTTATATAAATCCTTTAATTCTTTGTCGTTTTTTGTAACTGCTAAAATTTTCAGAAGCTGCCACTTCCCGTACTCTGATTGCCACCAAATTTTGAACCGATCTCCCAATTAGTGGGAAAAATGTTAAGTATGGAGTTTTTTTCCGAATAGTCAAACTGCCTTAACTGTAGAGATGCCAAATTTTGGCGAAATTAAATTGTATATAAGAAAACTCGTCGTTTCCGACAGAATTTTAAAATTGATCTGAAGAAATTTTGTTTTAAATTTAATTTGCAATCTTTTTGATTTAATCTCTTTTTTTAAATGCTACATGAAAAATATCAACATATTTGTAAAAATGAAAAGGGTCTTATGAAAGCTGTCATTTCCAGTGGGGCGATTGCGGACAAATATCACATGGATTTCCCAAAAAATTTGTGAAAAAAGCTTAAGTATGAAGTTTCATCCTAAAAAACAATCCATCTGGGCTATTATAGGCCCACTAATAGTGGGCTAATATAGCTTGATGATGATGCAAAATGCATTAGTTGCTTTGGTTTTGGCTGCTTATATGGTTCTGGTTGTCAATATATAAGGTTCCGGCTGAAACACCAATGCATTGTGCTGACTGGCTTGGTTCCGGCTGAGGATTCAAATTCAGCTAGACTTTATTAAGTGTATGGGCCTTGTGGCAAATCAAACTTACCCAGTGGCTCTATTCTGGTAATTCCCGGGGAACGGAAATTTTAAATTTTGTAGAAGTTTTATTCCCTTTCCCTCAAAAGTGTTTTCTGGTTTTTTGGAAAATAATTTTTTGGGAAAAAATTATTCCCCATTGTAGCAGTTTTGGCGTTTATTATTCCATACCTATTTTAGGAAAACATTAACTGGGAATATAATTTAACAGAAATTTATTATATTTATTGTAACTTCACAAACAAAATTATTTTTTAAGTAAAATCGATTAAAATATCAACAAAAAAAATTTAAACGTAGTAAAGTATTTTTAAAATGTGATTTCTCGTTTTATTGCGATCGCGTGTCGACCAGAATTAACTTTTGGAAACCGGGGAAATGGGAAAAATGTCTGGGGAATAGCTGCTAGAAAAAGAAATTATTCCCTATTCCCGGGGAATTACCAGAGTAGGGCTACAGGTGGGGAATAAATTATTTTTGTGTCACATAAATAATAATTCCCAACGACCAATCATCCCACCCTGACCGCACGCGGGGAGTCACTATCAACATTATTACTATTTTTTGAATATAATTCCATGGAAAATTATAAACAAGGACATCGTTCTACTAAATTAAAAATTAAAAAAGAAAGAAAACGGCAAAAATAACTTAATATTGTTACGGTGACACCTAGATTAGAATAGAATAAGTTAATTTCATTAATTGTTCAATTGCATTTATGATTTATACGCAACATTCAGGCGTCATTTCTATACTAAAATATTTGCTCGATGCGCATTTAGGATTATTCTACAAACAAATATTTTGGTATATAAAGGCGTACGTTGTCGTGGAATGCTGAGTCTTATTTTAAACGTGATACAGTGAAGGTTAAATAGAAAGATTATTAAAGTTCTGTGAGGAGCAATTCTGTAAGATGGTATCGTTCTCAAAGCGAACGAAAAAAATTAAAATCTTAAGTATTATAGTCAGAATTGGAACTCATCTCCTCCTGGTGGCTGGAATATGTACGATTATTTACATTACCTTTTCGAGTAGAGCTGCAGAATCTATAACGCCAGATAACAGATTGATGAATGAAGATGATGTTTACAACAGATCGTCGCTTACTTAGTGGCTTTAAGTTAATAAGCTCCAAGCGGTCAAGATAAGGAGGCAAATTGTTAACGTCCACCCAAGGTTATCCGCACAGCGCAAAGCGTAAAAATCTACGCTGTACCGCTTAAATAATTCCTATGTGCACTTTATGGTATGGGGACCAAACCTGACTAGCATACGCGAGCAGAGGCTGAACAAATGTCATGTAAAGAGCACTCGTAACATAAGGGTTCAAAAATTCCTTTGACCGGAGTTTCACAAATCCAAGCGAAGAGTTTGCTCTGTTGACAATAAAATCGATATGATCTTTAAAGTTAAGTTCGCGGTCACAAATTACCCCTAGGTCCCATATTTTTAAAACTTTTACAACAACAGCGCTGTTGATGGTATACTCTCGACTAATGAAATTTGCACGCGTTTTCTTGAGTATGTTATGCATTGCAAATGCCAACACATTCAGATCTAGATTATTTTGTACACCAAATTATGAAATTATTGAGGTCATTCTGCAATAGGTTAACATCGGTGGAACTTGAAATTTGTCTGTAAATTTTCATATCGTCTGCATAAATGGGAATTGACGATTTTTTGATAGATAAAATGAAAAAATAGGCCCAAGTAAAACGATTTGGTAAAATCCGTTAAACCGATTTGGTGAAATCCGTAGAAATAACATCAACTTCCTTTCCAACTTCCATAATGTTCAAACTATCAGATGCAAATTCGAATAGATTGGTTGTAGTAGATCGTCCTCTAAGGAAGCCATGCTGATTCAATGAAAACAATATTTTACATAGAAAGTTAAGGGAAACGTACACAATACTCTCGAATAACTTGGGGATACAGAACAGTTTCGCAATTGGCCTATAAATAGAGACGTTTGATTTACATCCCTTGTTATGGGGTGGTATTATACAAGAGTCTTTCCGTATTGATGGAAATATTCCGTAGGAGATCGACTTTTAGAGCAGCATTGGAAGTGACTGCACTAAGTTACCATCACAGTTTTTTAAAACGATAGAAGGCAATCCACCGAGGGCAGTGGAAAAATCATCATTTATGCTCCGTACCACAGTTTCAAGATCGATTTGAATAGAGACCGGAGACGCTACAGCGCTGTTATTCATGTACCAGAAGTAGGCCGCATCAGGCTTGACATTGTTATTAAAAAAACCGAACTTCATCATATAAGGATATCCATCTGATTTCTTCTTATAGTTAATGAATTGCCAAATGCGCTTTGGGTCAGCGATGTAATTTAACGGTCGATTTTACTAATTTTAAAAATGTATTACATTAGAGCGCCACCAGATATTGCCGGTCAAATATTACATCATGAGCCTCAAGTGTGTAATAAATTAGTTTTGTGTCTGGTGTAATAAACTATTAAATGTGATTAGGTCGACAATAAGTCCATTTTATATAGTTTTCACTCCAAAAAAAATTTGATTTACCCGTTTGGGTTTGATTAGACTAGATCTATTCGAAAGGTTTACAATTTTTTTCCGCCATTTAGGCGAATATTAATATTGAGAGTTCATACTGAGACTCGTGAAATACACTAGGTAAGAATTCATGGAAAAATATTTCATTGAACAACGCGTTTTATTAAGGAAAACTTTTTGCATAAGTCAATCATCGTTTAAGACAAGAAAATTACATAAAAGCCTTTGAAACCTACAATTTACCGCATTAACAAAAAATTTCAAGTGTGGCAAGGGACTGTGGCAAATGAACCAAAGTGTCTGCAACAACATATAGTCAGAACACCAGAAAATATTGCTGCTGTACGTGAAAGTGTACGAGATAATCAAACTTCAATCAGACATCGTGCGCAAGCATTTGAACTTCGAAGTTCAACTTGGATTTATTCCCGCTTAAAATTCAATTAACACAAGAGCTGCTTCCAATCGATCATTTGCGGCGCCGTACGTCTGTAAATAAGATGCTGTTGTTTAATCGGGATAATCTGATTTTTTTTTGAAAAATGAGTTATGAGTGATGAAACTCATTTTCGCTTAAGTGAGCATGTAAATAAACATAACAGCCGGTTCGGGGCAGTAGAGAATACACAAATAATTCATCAATCACCATTACATGCCTGAGCTGAAGGGGTCATTGGACCATATTTTTACGAGAATCCGAATAGTTCAGCTGTTACCATCATTGGTGAACATTATCGTGATAAGATAAGTAACTTTTTAAGATCAAAATTGCATAAGAATGGTTAGACAAACGTGTGGTTCAAACAGGACGGTGCCACATGTTATACTGCTAGAGAAGCCATGGAATTGTTACGAGTAATGTTTCCACAACAGTTAATTTCAAAATCTGGTGATGTGTAACTGCTTCCGACTACTTTTTATGACGTCTTAAAAGTAAGATTTGTGCAAAAAGTGACGAAAAATGTAATCAAAAGAGCCCGCATCTGTAAGGCCAATAGAGGCGACGGACTTTTGGCAGACATTGTTTTTCATGCATAATTTCAAACATTACATAAACGATCTGTAAATATTACTTAAATCTATTTTATTTCATTAAGAAAAATTAGTGGTAAAGCTTTCGGGTGGACACCCTCTACTATATTAAATTTTATAAAAGACTTTTTTAAATTTGTTTTATGTAGTTTTGCTTATTGATTTCAATACTTGTTTAATGATAATAATCGTTTAAGGCTGAAATTTTCCCTTAGGCAAAGTATAGGAGTAGTCTTGAACTAACCAATGATATATACTTAATTAATGATTAATAAATTCTAGTTTAAAAACCATCCCGATATCATAGATACATCAACAGTTAATTTTTTTTCAGTTTAGGTTTGATTATAAGCTAAACCACTCGTTCCTCGAAAGCGGTAACTAATTCCATCGGTTCACTCCCATTTTTCTATTTTGGACTGAAATAATTTTTTGTGTGTTCTTCACTTCAAATCTCATTTCACAATTGGAATACTTCCATAGATTAAATCTAGCCACAATTAATAAGAAAATAAATAACCTAAAAATTACGGCCACATAATACACACAGTACGATTATTATTATGTGTGAGCCCCTTATCCTCAGCCTAAACGAAATAATAATTTACATAATTTTTAAAATACGAGGGAATTACATTACAATGCTTCATGGTAATTCTGAAATGCAATCGTCGGTTATCCTTTTTGTGATAAGAAGACAAGAGACGAATTATATCGTATTACATAGAAATACTTTCCAAAGCAATAAACCACCCACGCCTCTGAAATTTTATACCAAAGCATATCATATGGATCATTTAAATATACCAAGAACCAAGGTGAACAAAAAAGGAAATACTAAATTGCTATCTACGTTACGGTATACATATGGAAGACAGGTAGTACAAACCTTATATATATATATATATATATATATATATAATAGAAAATGATTTATCTACATTAAAATAAATGTTTTGCATGAAAAGCTCAAAAGCTTACACACATATGTTATCCCCCAAAAATAACTTCATTTAAATATCAATAAGAATTGTTTTTTTTTTGTGTTGTATGTGTGTGTTGTTGCTATTATTGGTGTGTACAGCTTCGTTTATATGTAACAAATCCATCAATCATTGTTATCAATAAATAATGATGTATCGCATACACAAAGATGTAAGACTGTTTATATCTCTATATAAGATATGGGCGTACATATATAAATTAAACTAAAATAACCATTAGGCAGCAGTTATACGCAAACATATATGCTGCACAGATAGAGTATCAAAATCAGAATTATCTAACGAAAATCCAAAATCAAATGATTAATGATTTGTCGATCGAATTAAAAATCAAAACGTTCAAGTTCAATAAAATTATAGCGTTTGATTGTGCTTTGTGATTTTAATAGCTTGGTAAAATATAATTTGCGACACATTTTTGCAATGCAAACTTTTTTATTGTCACAATACAATTTTAAAGTATTAAAGTTTTCCTATATAAGTACTAAGGTAGTAAGGTTTCGAACCCTTTATTCCGTTCTACTTTAACTTTTCCAATTACAATCAAACATTATTTTTTTTACTCGCTCGATTTTCATAAAATTTTAGGTGTTTCTAAAAGAACTTTTAAGTTTAAAATAATACGAAGCGATCGGTATATGAGGGAGAAACGAGCAGAATAACAACGTAGAGCTTAAATTAAATAAAAAAATTCAAAATCATTAACATTCATAAAGAAATTAAAAATGAAACTTTTTCGTATTTTTTTTAAAAATAAATATTTATTATTTAATTAAAATTTTTGTTTTAATTTAAGTTTCCTTATTTAAAATATTTCTCTTGGTAAATTAGAAATTTATGATAAAAGCTTTTGTGTCGGAATCGGGGTAGAACATGTGTATAGCTTTAATTATAATTACATTAATTGTAAATGGAGCTCTCTGATAACCCTAAATTACTTTATGATTGAACTAAGTAGAGAAATATTTATTTTTTGGTTTAATTAAATTGAAATTTGGCTGCGAAATCGATGTAAAAACTAGAAAGTTTTTTAATTTCCAGTTGTTAAATTTTTAATACACTCCTCAACCAACGAACGCGTTAGAGCTTAAGTTGACCGTTGGTTGGACAATTTCGTTTAGCGCTACGATCACTTGAATTATTTAGGTTTCGGCACAGTCCTCTGTATCGGCTGGGCACACTGCGTTTCGTTGTTGGAATTAAGTCATTCAGAACTTGGTATATAAAATTACCTTCATTTGGCTAAGGTTAAAATTGGTAGATCAATTATGAGGAAAAGTTATTCTGGTATAGTTGAATCGATTTGTGCATTGAATATACTCCGGTTAATAAATCATCTAGAAATGATTTTTTTTTTTTTATTTTGCTGACATTATCTTCGGTGATTTGGTTGATACGCTCGTTGTTATGTATGGCGTAGAACAAGTGTATATCACCAAATGTTACTGTTTTTGATTCAAAATGACTCATTATAGAATGCCTAGTAAATATTAGCGTTAAAAGCTTGTCGTTCAATAGCAATGAAAGTTGTCTGAAAAATTTCCGATCTAACAAAGATACAAGAAATTTTTTCTTCAAATTTATTTTTATTTATCTACATAGCCTCTCTCTCTCCGTCCAAACAGTACTTGGCATCTCTCTTTGTAAAATAGTTGTTTACAAAGGTGATGGCCTCCTCATTCGACGAATTGTTCGACGAAGTTTCAGTCCACCGAGCGCAAGTGTTAGCTTAGAGAACACAAAAACGTCCTTTTGGGCTAGATCCGTAATGAGTAAGGAGGGTGGTCTAGCAGATCAAAACGTAATCTGTGGATTTTCGTAACGGCAACCGCTGAGGTAAGGTGGTGCTTTGTCTTGGTGGAGCATCATTTTTCTCCGCATATGTGGCAGTTTTTCCTCAAATTAGGCCTTCAACTCGTGAAGTAATGATGTGAAGTAATTATGCTCCTGTAATTCCATTCCTTTTTCAAGAAACCAATTAAGATAACATCATGATTGTCCCAGAAAACAGTCGCCATCACTTTAGAGCCGAAGAAACATGTTCACGTTTTTGTGACTTGCCGAATGTTCATGTTTAAATTCAGCTGCCCAAAATTTCATGGTGGTAAATAATGGTGCAGAATCTTCTTACACAGCCTCAAACTAGTCTTTGATTTGAGTAGGCGTCTTGCATTTCAAAAATAAATACATATTTGATGACAACTCGATACTCGATTTTTTATTGACGAGTGCAGCCATCTTCATGTTGAGGTCGAAAACTTTTCAGACAACCCTCGTACATTTGTAGAGTTTTTTTACGTTGTGGATATCTTATCACAAAACCCTTGATTCGATAGATATAAATACTTAGTTGGTTGAATTTAAAAAACCTGTTCAGCTTTGATGTTCGAGAAACTATAAGTGTCAGGCTTAAACACTTCTTTGGACTAAGTAAATCTTTTTATTCGGGAACTTAACTTGGTTTATTATCAATAACATTGCACTAAATTCAAACATTTTCAAGTGATAAATAAACCGTCTTTGACTGATTTGCCCCCTAGAAGGTCAATGGAGTAATATTTGACTCAATATCTGGTGGCGGTCTAAAATTATTAAAGGTGGTAAAAACGACCTATACATAACATATTTGAAGCCGTTAGTGTGAGAAGCGGATTCCCTCTAAACTGACACAAAAATAATTAATTAGACACCTATAAATATCTGTTTGCCCTAGCTCCCCAGAATAGTTCCCAACTTTTGAGAAAAATGGTCTACGAAGAACAATTATTCTCAAACACAACATTGAAACAGGCAATCACACCTCAACAAAACAGAAAAACTACAATATGCTACTATAGCAGTCCAGTATCTGACCTACACTGAGCTGGACAGTATGCTGGAGATGTATGTGTTTTAAGAGAGCTCTAGTTCCTGGAACTCCTTCGTCATTCCAGTTAGGAAGCTAAACGGAAAAAAAATCATAAGAAAAAAATTAACGCCTGATGTGTTTACTTCCAACAAATATTTTGAGTATCTCCAGAAATTAGAAGCTGAGAAGGAAAAAGAGTTAGCGGAAAAATTAGCACGAGCCAATAAACAGAGGAGAAGAGGAACTTGAAAGAAACAGATGAAGTGCACAACCAGACCAGAGAACTACCGCAAACATCAACTCTTAAGATTAATGATGACAACGATGTTGAAAAAACTAATAGAAAATCTGTTCCTGATGGAAATTTTGTAACTATTAATTACGAAAAAGAATATTTTCCTGGGATGGCGATACAAAAACGGAAATGAGCAAACTTGGAAATGGTCCGAAAAAGAGGACGTTATTTGATATAAAGATGAAAATTTTTTTACTTTCATTAATCCTCTTTATTAAATATTCGGGGAATTTATGCTGTACCCAAAATTAAAAGCATTCGAAAGGCTAAAATTTTAGTTAAAGTTTATGCTGAATTTATTTATTTTATTTCTCATTTTATTTTGCTGGATTAAATTGGTTTTATTTGTGATAATAATATAAGTTAATTATATGCTCTGAATTATAATTATGTATTAGGTATAATTGAAATAAAATAAGTGTATAATAAATGTTTCTTTTTTCGTTAAAATTGTTTAAAATGTTTTCTATGTACTTTTAAGTTTGACTATAATAGGAACGTCATCTGCCGATAATTGGTTCACAAATAATTTTTAAGTGTCGATAATAGGAATATAATAATAAACATAAATAATTGTAATTAAGGAATTATTGAAAATATTATTGGAATTTTTCAGTTTTATTATTTATTAGGTTTCTAATTTTCTTTACAAAAAGAAAATTTATTAAAATTACGAAAAGTTTACTGTCGTCTTAACTTGCCGGTAATTGGGACATTTACCTTAGAGATTCCGTCAAACACATACGTAGCTCGTTAACACACTTAGGGTCAGCATTCCGCAATGCAGGCCGGATTCGGCTAGTAATTAATAAAAGTATTATTAACCGTTTGAGTCCCAGGAGGTAATGCAAACGCATTACAAATAACGTAAAACCATTTGTGGTGCAAACGCAAACAACAAAAATAAACTCCAATGCAGATAACAATCGCTTTTTGTATTTGTTAGTTAACGCGATTTTCGTCTTTTTCTCATCGCTCCGTCACATTTATTTATTTTATTTTCACGACATAAAATCTCAACAGCGCGATTGCGGATCTCAAACTGTTAAACTATATTAACGACTTGTTTTATTGTTCAAACCAAACCCAATTTTGCATCAAATCTAATTTCAAGTCATAAGTTAATTATTTCATTTTGTTATAGTTTTTTTTGCAAAAGCGCGTGAAGTTTTCACTAAATCTTACTAGATGTCGCATATTATGCATTTGCAAACATTCAGGGGCTACAATTTTAATTCTTTTAAAATATAAAATTAATTTTAATTTCTTTTGAGAACATGATTTAAAAAGTTAATAAACAAATATTTAATTATTTTAAAGAGATTAGTCAATCAAAATAAATTAGATAAATTTATTTAATTAGATTTATGAATTAATTGACCATAATATACTTATAAAAAACCTAGTTATGTTAAAATGACATCCGTTCCCGTATTCCAAACATGAAACTTGATTTGAAAAATTTTCCAGCGATAGCCATCAACAAACTGATTTAAAAAGCTCTCGTTTAGTTTAAGTTTTATAAATTTTTGAAGTTTGCCCATACTCGTTACATACATATTATTTGGTTGGATTTAAAACTAGTAAATTAATATCGGTGTTTGAATTTCATTTGTTGGCTCTTATGACACATCCATTTTTAGCTGATTTTTTAGGTTATTACTTTCGGCTGGGATACCAATTTAGTACATAATTTTTGTTAGCTATCGGCTAAAGTAGTCGAGATACTATCTGCATTATCGATTTTTTCAGTTTTGGCTGAAAACTTTCGGCTAACTTTAACAGGCTTGTTTAGCATACTCGTTGGTTTTTATGTATTTCAATTTTTGCATATTTAAGATATTTGGCCTCTAAGATGGCAGGCTTAAAAGAATGTCAAGAGTGATCATGTTAATCACTCAATTTAACTGTGTCGGTTGTTTAACGGGATTTGGCCATTTCATCTTACGCCTTAAGATATATGCCATATACTAGCCGCCATGACTAGGATAATTATGGTAACAATATTTCCAAAAGATACAATATATTGATGAACGTCATGTTGAGTGACTTGAGTAGACGGCAATATCTCCTTTGTCCTTAGTTGGTTGATTGGTGCCACTATGTCATCCCGCTCTTGGGTAACATCTTTTTTCGTCCAAGATCCTAAGGTATTTTGAAAGGATTAGAATGTTGAACTGTAATAGAAGCTCTATAAGCTGTTTATTGCTGGTAAGTAGAATTTTTATTTATTTAAGGTACTAACTGATATGTGGAATCCTGTACGAATGATTCGTTGATGTTTTATAAGACACTGTGATTATAGCTTTAGCATGCCATTCCCCAAATTACTTCGATAGTTTCTAGTAATTTCATCTGGCAGCATTTATTAAACTCTGCTTCCTTAATCGGGTAGAATTATTGCGGAATGGGTAGATACCTTGTTGATGGTTGGATGTAAATTTACTCATCTCCATTTCTTAATGGTAATGTAAACTCTTAAACACTTGATACCTTAAGCTTATTGACAAGTGAAATCCTTAATTCGGTCGTGACTTCACGATTATAAACTTAAAAATATTTGCGAATTCATTATCCATCGAACTTCGAAGAATAGCTAATGACCTTGAATTGTTTTGATGTATCAGAGCCAACTGTTGGTCAAGTTTTGCAATTGTTAGAACGAGCCAATTGATTTTTCCTGAATTACTAAATATTGTTGTTGCAGAAACAATATGTATTTAGTTATTCTATTTGAATGTTTTCATAATCACATAACAGGGTTGCGTAAAGAAGTACCAAGGCGAGGGTGATGAATAATTTAAGATAAATAAAATTCATTTATCGACAAAATAGGTATTCTACGAGTAAGTGGAAGACTTAGAAACTCGATACCATCGTTCCTGACAAAGTATCTAATTATTCTGCCAAAAAATCACAATATTACTAGATTAACTATCGAACAAGTACAAACTATGATAAAACATTACACTATTAATTGCCAATTAGTTTTAGTCCAATATTTGAATTTACATTCACAATCGCAACACAAATAATGCAAAAAATAATTGACAAGCGTGCTCATTACCAGTATAAAACAAATGAAGCAACACAGTTACTCGGATATTTGCAAACATCGCGTGTTACACACACGGGAAATGATTATGCTTGTGCAGTAAAACTAAAATCTTCATTGGGCCACAGTAAAAAATATACAAAGCTTACAGTGCGGTATTCATCTGTTTGCAATAACGGAGTTCAACAAAACCTTCGTCTCAGAAATAATTAATTCAGCAAATCCTCCTTGCGTTGGATGGTGGGAGGCAGCCGTAGAATCGGCTAACAGCCTGAAGTCAACAGTGTTATGTCTAATTGAAGCAGGATTTACTTCTAGAACACTGTTCTCCATATTTTAAGACATCGAAGATACAGGCATTTTAACCCCTGGACATGTTATTATCGGGAAATCATTCATCGTTGCACCTGACCAAATTTTAATGAGAGACTTTATACATTAACCAATCATTGGAAGTTGACTCTGGTACAAGATTTCTGAAGAATATAGTCGTATTAATATTTAACATCATTATACAACGCAGCACACAATTGCACGAAGAAATTCCAAATATAGAAATTGGAAATATAAGTATTTCTAGGTAAGTAGTTTCTAGGGAAAATTCATACTATTTATTTATTTAACCAACAGTATTAATTTACATCTGGTATTTAAACTTAGGTTTATTAATATAAATCAAATTTGAATAAAAAAATTTTTTAGAGATCTTCTAAATTCATCTCTGGACCAATTAAAATCGAACACGGAAGGTACATTATTAAATATACGGCTAGAATTACAAAACGGGTCCGACATACCAAAATTAGACCCATGGAAGTACAGACCAATTATTAAACCTCGGTGTCTGAGTGATCTCACTGGTGCACGTATTAAAAACAAGGACAGTAGATGTGAACAATCAATTCGGCCCATTATAATGTCGCGCACAAACATTGCGCAAGAAATTTGTCTTCCGACGGAACAATGGTTCAATATTCAGTAACAAACAACGGCCTAGATACTGCGGAAGCACATACTTAGGAGCGTTTACCTCTCGAGGAAGTTGCCTTAAGGCAAACAACATAAATCGCTTCCGGATTGATTTTATACGGTTGCCCAGAGGCAGGGTTGCAAAAAAAACTGTTTTTTTTAATTTAAAACAAAAAACACGTTTTTTTTGTTTAAAACATGTTTAAAACAAACCAAAAAAAAATATGTTTAAAACATGTTTTAAACGTTGTTTTAAACATATTTTCATTACGAATTAAGTTAACTTTTTGTCGATTTTCTTGTAATTTCTCGATACAAAATAAAAGAGAACTAAATGTACGTTCAAAATACAATTGCTCTGGGGGCTATTATGAATTTTTTTTCGATTTCGTAAAATACGAAATCGTAAATTCGATCCGCCGCGAATATTCCTATTATGAAACTTTTTTTGATCGTACAATTTAAGACCATGAAGTTTTATGTTTTTGAGGTTTTAGCTAGAATTTCAACCATCAACACATTTTTCAGCTGGGCAGTCGGCATTCAGTCGGAATTTAATTCGTTTCTAATTTCACTCCACAAATGTTAGGTAGTCACTTAATATTGAGGCGCATTTAAAAAATGTTTGACTATGCCAACATTTCATGCACAAAAAAAAATTAAAAGTGAAATTGGCGACCATTGGTAATTGACCTACAAAAACCACAATAATAAAGTTTCAAATAAATTGCACTAAATTAAACTAGTCAATTTTTATAAAATAATAGTTTTAAAAAGTAATTACAGTATTTTATTTTAATAAAAAAATAATAAGTATACACTTATGTTTTCGTAAATACGATATTCGTCACCTACTGAGCAGTCGAATTTTGACATTTGATTTTCGTAAAATACGATTTCGTTTTTTTTTGTTGGTTCATAATAGGGCGGATTAACGATTTTCGAATTTTACGAAAGCAAAAAAATTTCATAATACGAATTTTCGCGGCGGTCCGAATTTTACGAAATCGGAAATATTTCATAATAGGCCCCCAGGTCTAAGTATGAAGCACGTTTACCTAAAGCCAACCTAACGCTACGTCGACGGTTTAAAAAAATCGGTCTCTCTTAATCGATTGAAGTAGCAGCACGATCATTTTCGTCGTAAGTTGCCTTATACGTGGATTTTATTTGTCTCTTCTATTTTAATGTGCTCAATTTTCAACAAATAAACTCGATCATTTATTTGTGTTGCTGTATTAAAAAATAGTAAAAGAGAAATTGTCGACATAAAGTGACGTCATTAGCAAAAGACCAATGTTCACTGTCCCATAGTGGAAGATGGCTCTGGTTACATAATTATACAAATTAATAAAATACTAATACAATATACAGGAAACCCTCCAAAAAGACGATTAATTCGTTCCATGTTCTTTAAAACCGTGTTGTTCGAGACTACAAAAAATAAAATAAAAAAGACATTACGTTTTATTGTTTATTTTTTGTTATGACAAACAAAAAATAAAATAGAATAAAGAAAATCGTGTTTGAAACCGTGTAGTTTGAGAAAATGGGTATCCATGTTCTTCGAAACCGTGTTCTTCGAATGCCGCCTTCGAATTTTTAACTTATTGGTTATCTTGATCCTGAGCGGTGTTGGTTATCATTTAAAAAGAATAACTCGTCCCACAAAAACAGTATTTGGCATTACTTCACTGAAATCGAAACATTTAGTTCTAATACTTGTGTGCCTGATGTCGATTTTTTTTGTCTGAATTTCCGATTAACTAAATTGATGGTTTGTTCATACCAGTATTGATAGATGTCTCTGTAAGGTTCATAACCAAAATATGCCTGAAATTTAGTTCTAAACTTAAAATTTAGTTTGGATATTTTGTCAATTCTAGATTATAAATGCTTTAGAAATTAATAAATCTTAATTTATTTAGCAAATTTTAATTAAAAAACACCAGACTAGATTTGTGTAGTGCCTCCGAACGAGTGGTTTGAAGTAATAATCAATTTGGTTGACCACAAATTGGGACAAGACAATCGGTGTCAGGCATACAGTATAAACGAAATGCAAAAATTGTAAAAAGGAACTATTTGGTGTCTTGTTCTTGAAACAGTGGAAGTTTCGCCAATCGGAATAAGGTTTGCTTCGGAATTCTCTATATTATTTGATTTTTTCACCGGGTGCTCTGATTATTTTTTAAATTTTCTCTGTATATTTCTAAATTTTTGCCACTAATAAGGAAAAAATTCCCACTGCGGCGCGAAGTATTCGAATAATGCAGAGAATTCTAAAGCAAATCGTGTTCCGATTGAGAAATGTCCACCGAAAAGTGGGGCTCCTGGTTTACTGGTTAGAATGAAAGAGCACCTGAAAAAATGCACGCAATTAAGCACACTTGTGGATGAGTTGAAGATCTAGATACCGACCATAACGCATCAATTAAGGATATTACATATATTGTAAATTAACCAAATTATTTAGTAAATATGATTTATGCAGCGAAATTGCTAAGCGAAATTATTGTTTCTCTGAAGAAACTTAAAAAATACTACATTAGAAACAATAAATAAACGAATTAATTGAAATTCAGAAATGGTTTATACTACGGCAAGCGAGGCTTGAATGTAATCTTCAGATTGCCATTGTTTAAATATTATTTAACATAAACATTTCAAATTTAATTAATCATAAAAGGCTGCCAAGTTAGTTACAGTATTTAAATCATTATCATCAAAACCAAATTGAAAACTGAAGCCATTTATATAAATGATACTAACTGAATCTAACTGATGAGTTTGGGTTTTGTGGCCAATCAAATTTATTTAATTTTATTGTATAAGTATTTGAAGTAACAGATATTATATTTATAAGATTTACTAAAGTTAATTTAAATAAAAAAAACTTTTGTTTTTTTGTCTAATTAAAATCATGTTTTAAACACTTGTTTAAAACATACCGATTTGTTTAAAACATGTTTAAAACATTCGTTTTAAACGTTTTGTTTAAAACATTGCAACCCTGGTTAGACTAATTGTTATAGTATGGATTCCAGACAATTGACGCATACTCCAAGTGTCACGAAATAATGAAGCGAAGAGGACTTTTAGAGTATATGGATCATGAAATCTTTGGAGAAACGGATTAAAAACCCTAACATTGAATTAGTTTTATTAATACATCTGTCACTATGGTCCTTAAACGATAAATCTCGTGAAAACAAAACCCCTAAATCTAGAAAAGAATAAACTCGTTCTATCATAACGCCATTTAAGAAGAAACTATTATCAGGTCCATAACGTCCATAACGTCTTCTAGAAAAGTTCATAACTTTACATTTAAAAACGTTCAAGCAAAGCTAACTCAAGCTACACCAATCGCAGAAAACGTTTAATTTCTGTTGTAGATTTAGCAGATCGCGATCATTTCTAATCTTATACAAAAGATTTTTACATCATCCGCGTAAATCAGAAAGTTACAATGTTTGAAGCACCGCTTCACATCATCTATGAATGCAATAAGGTAAACTGCTATAATACTGATATAGGCGGCATTACTGACATAAATGAATTTGCTCAATTTTACCAACATACTAAGATTATTTTTCTTAAAATCACTAATAAGAACACTTCTTCTAATACATTCTAATATACTTTTACTAAAAATAATATAAATCAGTAGTAATCTGATAGACATCGAAAACGTACTTTTGTGCAACTATTTCTTAGCATTTTGCCTTAAATTTTGAATTATTTTATTTTAGTAATAGTCTCTAACAAAGTGTTAATTACGTTTTAAATTAAAGTTTTATCGATCATATGATTCGTCTCATTTAATTATTTTACTTCATTCATGTGAAAATAATGAAAATAAATATATATTTTTGTTAAAATAGTTTTGACAGTATTAGAATCTGTGAAAAAATAGCGTGTTCCTTTCACTTACGCATATGCCAGTATTAGGTTAAAACATATTTTTTAAGCATCCTTTAATCTGGGTTGTATGCTTATTTATTGTAAAAACGGGATATTGGGTTCGTTTTCAATTCAATGCATCACTGTACTGTCCTAATTATGACCGTAAAAATTTGTGATAGTTTGGTCACAAATTAATCGAAACGGCAACGATCAGTATTGAATTCTTATTTAGCTCACTAAAATATCCAACACATGTCAATATAACCTAGAAATTCTATTTATTGTAATTAAAAGTATTTATTCCCGGTTTAAGGGAATTAAAATAGTTTAATTAATGTAAAATTAAATAAATATACGTAATCTAAAAACTGATTCTAACTTTTTGGAGAATTTAATTTTAGTTACTTCTTTAAAGTTGTATGTCAGTATTATATACACACATGTCAGTAAAGGAGCTCTATTATATGTAATTACCATGGCAATCAAATTGAAGCATCTTCAATAATATTATCGTCCCTATGACATTATCAACGCATTCCAACGTATGTCAAATTAGTTACTGTACAATAAGTTGTGTCTACTTTAAATGTACACATAGGACCAATCGGTTTTAATAATGGCAAAAGAGCAAAATATTTGAAGAATGGATGCCTATTAGATGTCTATTCGCAATTTCCATCGAATATAGCTAGCATCGATTCTTCGTCTACCATGTGGATTCGAGTAATGGCCAATCCAATATTTTTACAATTTTCACCCCCCTTGCTTGCTCTATAGTAGACTGTCATTCGCATTTTGTTCAGCAGAATTCATTTGCTCTTTGCTAGAAATCACTAATATGACTGACATGGAGGATGCATCGCTCGGTGGGTTCTGTAATCTGACGAGGGGTCATAATAGTTGTGTTCAGCCACATCACCGACCGACACCAGATATTGAAAAACACCATGTGCATCCTGCCCCTATCGGCGTTCAATCCAAGTATTTCAATTTTACTGATTTTGTAGACCCCAATCGGTGTACCATTTGGTTTGCAATGAACACACATTGAAGTACCAACAATTTAGTATAATTTAAATTTTATGCTAAATGTTATTAAAAACTATATTCTAGCATGTGTAGTATAACTAATCAATCGGAAGATCACTCGATTACAGTAACCTTAATTATACGACCAAATCTCTTCAAGGGACGTAGCGCCAGTCTAATAAATTAAACCAATTAATCAAGCGAATGATTGAAATATGAATGTGAAAGTTTCAATAGGATCGAAGCGAAGCTTTCATTGACATTTTAGAAACCGTCCTGCAATCAAAAAATTTGATAGTCAATTTAGAAATCATTGGATCGGTTCAAATTGAAAATGTAAAATTTCATTCAAATTTTGTTTTTGATCATCATTTTGATTTCAAATCTATTGTGTCATGAAATATTAACTGAAGACTTAGTACACGCGTCAAGAAAAGCGGCTATTATTGCATCATTTGATTCACAATCGAACATTTTCCCAACGATGTACAGAGTAAAATTATCAAATGGTTCGTGTTAGCGCAGCTAAATAACTGTACCAACATGTCATTTTCATATAAAATCAAAATTTAAGCAGACGGTGCTGTGAAAATACCGCGTCCGGTCCAATAAAAGTTATTTTGAGTTTAATATTGCTAATTTACCTGTGCAATAAACGCAATAAAACAAAGCTTTGCTTTCAGTACCAAAGAAGAAACAAATTTTTAGTAAGAGGAATATTTGTTTCTACTTTTGCGCCTTAGAGGTTTTATAATTGATATTTTGCAAAATACAAGTATTTTGGTAAGTTTTCATAAACTCAATAGTATGTCAGTATAGTGAACAAAAATTGTCAATAATAGAAAAACGAATTTTTCAATAGCTCAGTATTATGTACAACATGCCGTTTTTTCTAAAATTTTAAAATTATAAATGAAAATTATTTTTTATTTAACATTTTCTATTAATATCTGATTCTTAAATAAACAAGTGTTTTAAAAAGTAAACTAGCTTTTAAAATACTTGTAACGCCGGCCGCATTTGCGTACAGCGTTCCCAACTCTGATCCCCAATAGACAAAGTATGTGTGTCGCAAGCAGAACACATCGAAAAGAAATAGATAAAAAAATCAAAAAAAATCTGCTACATTTGTGTTTGCTAAACTGATCAATAGACAGAATCACAACGACTCGAGATCAGTCTAATAAAAAGTGCATACCTTAAAATAATTAGCTCGTGTATGTGATTGCATTTATATATTTTTATAAGAATCCCTGTTAATACATAGTGCTACCGGAAAAAATAAAAAATTCGAATAGACTTAATAAAACGTGTGGGGATCGCGTTATTCTAAGTTACACTGTGATTGTTTGATTGATATGTGCATGCCAACACATTATATCGCGAAGAAAACAATTTTGGTTTAATTTCCTTGGTGATAAAGTAAAGAGATAAATTTAGGCATTTAATATGCACAAAAAAATCTAAATTAATTCCTAAAACCTAATTCCTAATGAATGTGAACCAGTGAAACCCTAACGGAAATCAATTTAGGGTACTCTATAATTACTGTTAAATAAATTCATGTGATGTGTGTCGCCTAACTAAATTGTGAAGCGAGAGAAACAAGCCAAATGGGCGAGTAGTGTTAATTTGCTTTTAATTTTTTTTTGTACCCTAAGAAGTTTCATGTGGAACGATCGAAATAAAAAATAAGAAAAAAAATCTTAGGGAATTTTATAAGTTTACCATAAATTAATAAATTGAAAATAATAAAACTTATAAAATAATTAAATTCTATTGTGCACACATTAACATTAAAAATTTAAAAACTCGATCTAGCGGGTCTTAAACAGTTGGTAGTATTATCGTTACACTACGACCTGAAGGTTACCAAACTAAAACATTTTTGTTAACTGGATTCAAATTTGCGGTCGTGTAGCCTTTTGATTGGCTACCTAGCAAAACATATGAGTACATATATACACCATCCAACAAATACTCATTAAAAGTACATAATTTTGTATTTGTACATGACATTGAGAGGAAACCACCCCTTGGATTACTATTCGGCAGAGGATGAGTTTTTAATTTTGATTTTTGTTAATTATTACTAATCTCTTATGTTTATTATATAAAATTATATTATTACCTCTATCATTATATTATTAACCTTTACTAATATTATCTATCTAAGAAAATGAATTATGTACCTTGATTAACCCAAATATTTTTTATATTTTTTTTAATATAATTTAAATTTAAATAGTTTAAATAATTTAAATAATGTTCACAATTTCAATCATTTTTTTTTCTTCGCAATTTATTTCTATAAGTATCAATATATATGTATCTCTTAATTTTGTTGTTGTTACCATTAAAGTTCTAATTAAATTGAGTACGTGAAATTAAATTAGAAGAGATATTTTTTTTTGGGGTTTGATTTCCAACCGATTGTAATTTTATAAAGTCAGAATCCAATTAATCTAATTTAATTTGATTTATTCAAGTGATACATTAGGTAAATTATGCTATATTATTCAAAGCCTAAGTGCGGACTATATAACTAAGTACCATTACCATATAAGAACATTTCATTATCCATTACATATCATATTATATTATATATTTACTTGTAATGCATCCTAGCTTACAGAATTTTCTTTGATTTTTTTTCTTCTCAATTTTGTTAATAATTTTTATAAAAATAAAGTTTATTTGGCTTTTGAATCTAAAATTTAGCTCGAATGTTTTATAATTTTCCGCTTTAACCAATTTTAATTGAAATGCTGTGAAGTATCAGCTCATTAAGATGATGAGTCGAAGGTAAGTTCGCTGAATACTCCTGTGATGATTCGTTGCTGTTCGTCCTTTTTAGCGGTGTAATAAAATATTTGCTCATGTTTCTGGAAAACCCCACACCCGTACCCTGAGCTATAGTCGGCTATTAACACTGCCCAGAAATCGCTGAGGGAGTAATCTGTTAGTGAAATTCGAATTTCGCTACATACTGTTATTTTCTAAGTAATAATGAAGATCAAACTTCAAATTGTCGCGCCATATGTCAGTATATAGCCACTTACGATTAAATTTAAATAATTTAATTTAAATGTAATTACTAGTTATGTAATTTATAGAATTTAATATGAATTAAATATACCTAAACATAATTTTGACTGTTACTTTTTAAAGCACCTGGTTATAATAAATCTTATTAAGATTATGTGTCAGTGATGCATACTTACCAGTCAGTATTCGTATACATTATGATTTTTTTATTATGGCTGCCAAACCAAAACGGCTTCAATACAGCCGGGGTGACCTAAACGCAGCCCTCCAACATATGGAAAGCGGAATGACCATATACGCTGCCAAATAAACAATTTAAGATTCCGAAAACAACTTTGCTATATAAACAAAGAGGCATATATGCCCAAAATGCTCATGTAGACCACCCAACTACATATTTTAACTACCATAGAAGAAAACAAAATGAAAGAATGGATTTTATATATTGCACAAACTGGGTTTCCCGCTACAAAAGATCAACTGCTGGATACCGTCCAACTATTACTAAAAAATCTGAAGGGACAAAACACTTTTAAAAATGGAAGACCAGGTAGACGGTGGTACGAGGGATTTTTAAAACGAAATCCTGGCATTTCCGAGCGTATTTCACAACATCTAGTGAAAAGTCATGCCACCATAAAAGAAACGAGTATACGGGGATGGTTCCAAGAGATTAATACGTATATTTTGGCCAACACTGGGAGTAATTAATGATCCAAAACGCTTTTACAACTGCGACGGAACATCATTTTTGTTGGCTCCGAAAGAAAATTATGTGCTTGTTGCAAAAGGTGAAAAATTTGTTTACAATGTTACAAACAACGATGACAAAGAATGTCTTACAATAAGTGGTGTATAAGTACAAACGGACCCCATTTTCATTAGCCCGAAAAATGACAAACGGCCGAGGCATAGGTTGTTCGGATTCCAGGTGGATGAATGGAGAAATATTCTTCGAGTATATAGCAAACGTATTTTTACCATGGCTACGAAATAATCAAGTGGGATTTCCAGTAATTTTATTTCTAGATGGACATGTTTCGCATCTATCGCTCACTTTATGTGAATTCTGTAAAGAGCATCAGATAATTCTCATGGCGCTATATCCAAACGCAACTTACCTTTTACAGCCATTAGACGTTGGAGTTGTTCGGCCACTGAAAGTTGAATGGAAGAAAGCTGTGCATACCTAGAAAATTGAAAATGTTGGACGAAAGCTTCGAAAAGAATATTTTAAGTCATTACTAGGAAAAATTTTGTCAAAAGCCGCAAATCCAACATCAATTCAAAATTTTGTACTATAAGTATGTCGGTTAAATTATTAAATGAATTTAATCAAAACAGATTAAATTTGTCTACGTTTGATAACACAAATTTAAGTATCTCGAGTATTGGTGCACCAAAATAACTCTGCGGTAATTGAAGGAGAACCTCTAAAAAATATAAACTTTAATGAAGTATTTAAAATGTATGATGCTGATTTGTGTCAGAATATAGATGAAATTGGTGAAATTATTACATTATCAATTGAGAATTCCAAAAATGTTTATGAAAATAAACAAGAAATATCGGAAAATGTTAATTGTATTGAGAGTTTAGAAATTGTTGAAGAAAACGAGTTGCAGATCAGACAAAGAAGAATGTTTCAAAAAATATTGAAGGTACTTAATGAAATTTCAGAAACTTTTCAAATGAACAAGCGGACCGCTTTGTCAAACATTGAAACACCATTTAAAAACAGCTTTTTTTGGCCACAACCTTAACTAAATGATGAAACTATAAATAAAGTAAGAAAACGGATTCCATCGGTGATCGTATCTTCAGACGAATATATCAATTACAAATTGTAACAGCAAGCTGAAAAGGAACAGCAACACCAGAATAAATTAGAACGAAAACTGAAGAGGGAAGCAAAAAAGTCAACTACAACTATACAAAAAAATATAAACCAGAAGCAACACCACAAACATCTGAAAATATTTTAATAGATATCAGCCAAATTAAAGTCGGAAATTATGTAATGATTCAGTACGAGGAAGAATATTTTCCGGGTCTTGTTTTACAAATTAAACCAAATGAAGCGTATGTTAAAGTAATGGGAATGAGCGGCCAAAATTGAAAGTGGCCTGAAATAGATGATATCCTTTTTTATGCGATGCGTGATATAATGGAAATTATTCCGGAGCGTAAGCTTATTTTGCTCGAGGGATCTATAGTGTACCTGAAGTCCAAAAATATAAATCATAAGGATACTTATACAGTTTTGCGTAGTAATTTTAAACTATTGAATTTATTTTTCGTTGTCAAATTGAATATTTAGGTTTAAAAATCACTTGTGATAGCCAGAAGTAGATTATATTCTGTTTGTTTTATTTTTTTAGATATGATTTATTTTTTTATTTTTATTTTTTATAGCAAGAATTATAAAATATTGTTTATATTTATGTATTTTTTATTAATTTTATTAATAAATAACCACGCAGAACACCAATTAAAATTTTATTTATCATTATAAATGCGTTTAGAAATAATTTAATTACTATCAAAAGTATATCAGTATTAAGAACCAAGTTTGTCAGTAATAGATACAATAATTTTGGGATGTATCAGTATTATGTACACTTTTCCTTTCTTGCAACATTTAGTAAAAACTTCACTAAATCTTCGATTTTAGTTAAATTTAGTATAAACTTCACTATCATTTTTGAAATAACGTCACAAAGCAAAATTCCTGTACAAAAATAGTTAATTCAATAATGACATTTCTAAAATTGAGGGTGTTTAACCGTTGCATTATCAAAAATGTCACTGTTCCTAGCAAAAATATACTAAAAGGCATTAAAACAATTTAAAATGTCAGTAATTAGTGTCCAGGTAACGATGCAATGGCTCTAGAATAATTACTTAAACATATAAATCCGTTTTACTAACTACTAGCGGAGTGCGATATCATGAAAGTTAATATATTATATAAAGAATAAATTTTTCTACAATAAAATAACAATCCAGCGAATACTCAGCCAGACGGATTAATTTTTTTCGAAAATGAAAATACTTAGCTATATTTTAACCTCTAATGAAAGTCATTGAAAATAGATAAAATAAAAGTTTTTCAAGCTTTTACTCATCCCATTTACATAAATTGTTCTTACTTAAACGGTAAATTTTAAGATATATGTATAATAACAAGTCTCTAAATATAGTTTCTATACTTAGATAGAATTTGTATATAAAATATCATTTATCCTTGTCATTTTATTTTTATCCAAAAACATCTTAATTGATGGGAGAGGATGGTTTCATAAATTAAATATGATTTATCCGCCGGCAATATCCTATAAAACAAAATAATTATTACTAATTACCTTTCTAAAAACATTGTATCCCTCGTTGAATTGTTTTGATTATTGGTTTGCTCACATAAAACACGCACTATAATTACCATACATGAACATAACTATTATTACAGCAATTTATAATAAAAAAAAAAACACTTTGAAAATTTATTTCTATATTTTCCTTTTCTCCTGCCAGTTAACAAAACACTTTTATAAATCACTTTAATTTTTCAATTAGGCCATTTAGACATTTGTATGTCATATTATATACGATATGAGGAAGAATACACACACACAAAACTTTTTTTTATTTCATAAACTTTTCACTTATCATAATATGTATTTATATACCGAAGAACTTAAAAAAAAATACGAAAAATAATAAATTAAATTATTTAAAAATAAAAAGCACAAAAAGCACATGAACCATAATAAAAAAAATATGTAATATATGTTACAACAACAAAAAAAATATTTTACGTGTATTGTTAAAGTATGTTCGGGATTTTAAACTTAATGTTGAATGATAGCCGCAGGGAGATTTAATTTTTTTTTGTTGGTTCGGGTTCGTTCATAACGTATATATCGCAATAATTGGATTAAATTTGTTATTTTTTGTTATGTTTTATGATGTTTTTGAAACGTAAGTATATGCTTATAACGTACACTACACAATAAGGAAAACATTAACCATAAAATTTGTATTCCATTTTATTCCAAGAGTTCCAAGTTAATTAATTTTTATTTATTTTGGTACAAGAAACAAGCTTTCCTAATTCATTTTCCTTTTGCTTTTATTTTGCATGTAACACACACTCTATTCACCAACACACATACAATTTGTTGTTATTATTTTATCTTTGTATTTAGTTAAAAATCACGTTTTATTTAATTCGACTCATCACTCATCTTATGTACTTATACTACATATGCGAGTACATAGACGTAGTCGTCGCAGCACAACAACAAAATTCATTAAAAAATATAAAAAGCTAACCAACAGTCGAATGTGTATGTTCGCCGAATAAATTCGTTAAACTTAAGCACGTAATTTTCCGTTTTCGGCAAAATAAATAAAATGTTAAAAATTCCGAAAAAGCTCACATATATGATGTACATACATATAAACCACGAACTGGGAGATGAAAAAAAAACATAAATAAATAATTTTTCGGTTGATTTTTTTTTTTTTTTTATTAACCGAAAAAATTATTTGCCTATTTGTCCTAAGGTGAATATAAATTAGGTACACACACTCACACTTTACATTGTATTCTATCCACCTTAAAAACAAAATACAATGGGAAAACTTTTTTATTTAAACTAAAAAGCACAAAACACTATTACAAACAATATTATTTGGTTTTTAGCAAACAACAACAAATGTAATCGTAAACGACCCGCAACGATGCTATCCGGTTAAAGATTCTCGCGAAACTAACATAATTTTCAATGGGATAGGATAATTCGGAAAAAATCGTTTGCGAAATAAAAAATTTTTTGCATTCGTTTTCGGTTTGAATAAATTGAATGCCGAATCAAACTAAGGGGAAATCAACTTTATATAAATATTGTTTAACATCCCAATGATACAATATCATATTTTATATGTAATTATCACAAAACTATAAATAGTTAAACTATTAATGAAAACTGTAAATTATTTATAACAGTAATAATAAATATTATGATTATTAATTTATTTGATTTTTTCGACGCACTATATTTGAGACACGCGCATATCGCACCAAATCACAAGTACCAACCGTACAAAAAATATAAATTATTATATTTTGAGAAAATCTACATTATCGACATACGCGAGAATGAGAAAATTATTTTTCTCACAATGCGATGGGATAAATCATTAAATTTATTAGCTTGGAAGAAAATCGGTTTTAATATGATTTTTCCTCAATACTTCGTCTTTGGTGTATTATACACTCGCACATACACAGACGATATAGGTACACATTTTTCCGCAACAAAATTGGGATGAAAAATTAATTTTTTATATTTTGTTGTTGCCTTAATATTTGATTTGGTACTCTCTCGCGGGCACGCTACCCAATACACCACCAAATATTTTTGTGTATACGGAACACATGCTGATCAAAGGGAACCGTATTGAATCGATTTGTTTTAATTGATTGATTATTGTTTCTATTTTATTATAGTTTCAGCTTTTCCACAAAAGAATATAACAATTTATTTTTGTTTTGTGAAAAATTAATTGTGGGTTGGAAAAACTTTTTCTTTTGTATGTAACATTATTTTTGTTTGTTTTTTTAACTTTACTGGGTACGAGAGATGACAATTTAATAGAAACGACATTGTACCGTACATTTTCCCGTCTCCGTATATACTCGTACATGCTTTTGTACATGTACGAGTATACATTGTGTGCTGTGCCGTTAAATGATTTGTTATCATCACTGTTTGATCGATCGACCGAAATATTATTTTGTTGTGTTCCTATATTAGAGCTTTGTACTTTGTCATATATAATTTAGGGCACAGATTATTTGGCGCAACCAAAAGTTATATTTTATTATTTGTTATTTTTTTTTTGTTAGAAAACTTTACAAAAGAAAATTGATTTGATACCAAATTAAATTACAAAGTAAGAAAATGTAGTTTTCGTATGAATGGAATATCCATTTTTTGGCACAAATTTGTATATGCACGGTGCTGTGTAAAAGTTTTTAAAATTTTGAGCTTTTGATTTGAAAAGTTAATTGTAAAAATTATCTACGTATTGCAAACTTATTTATTAACCTGTGTTGCTTACCGTATTTTGCAATTATTACCCGATAAACACGGTAATGAACAGTTTCGTAGAACCTTCCTAAAATAAAAATGTTTGTAAGTTAAATCTATTTTTTTAATTAAATTTATTTATTACAGCAGATTTACGAATCGACTAGAAATTTATATTTCATAATTATTCTCGTTTGGATGGTTATAGCCCTTTACCTAGTCCCTAGTAGATCAAATAGTTTCTTCCTTCGCAGACGTCTTTCTTGGTTTGTATCATCCAATATGCGAATCAAATTAAATTAAATTTATATCCAAATTTGCGACATTTTTAAGAGAAAAATGTCGATATCAGAGTAGCAACAACGAGATTGGAGCCCAAACTGTTAATATAAATAATTTTTTTAAAGAATGGCTAATTTCGATGGGGATAATCCGGAAATCTAATTCGCCCAATTTGGATAGTCTACTACAGCTCTCTAGACTATATGAATAATTTCAACCACAGATTGGAATTAAATTTTTTGTTATCGAATATATTTATTTAATGAGTAGTGGTGGGCTCTTACCTCTGTTGTGGTGCTTTGACCACTTTTCAATTAAATAAAACTTTAAAATTTCCATTATAGAAGAGAACAAGCATCTGGTTGGGTTGTTAAATTGTTCTAACTTATTTTATTCAATTTTCTTGGTTCTAAAAAGTTATACTCTATAAATCTATCTCTATAGTATTAAACGAACAATAATTGTATGTATATTTATCTGTAATTTTTTTCTCGACAACGTCACTATAATTTTATTTGATTGTCGATAGTATAGAATAATTTGTCGGTGTAAATATACAAAAAGGTTTGAATCCCATCTTATATCAAAACTATTCTCCGTAGATTCAAAATTGTGGGTCTCCGAAAGCTAGTAAAATCTTGCATATATCAAAATCAAGGTCTGTCATATTAAAATAAAAGTTTTATTATAAAAAAACAAAAGATTTCTTGCACTAAATTTGACATTTAGTTTTTCATCGGAAATTATTGTATCAAAACCAAAAATAATAACTTTTGTGAAATAAAAATAAATAATAATTTGCCAAGTAATGAAAATCGTGATAAAAAATTTAAATTTAAAATCAACAAAACTTTACAAATGCGTAATTTAGATATTTCGGAGGGTATGTGTAATGGAACACTCCTGATTGTTACCGAATTATGTAACAACGTAGTTGATTGATTGATTGATTGCAATGTATGACCAGGCAATTTAGCGAGACTCCCGGACGACGCCGGGCCCGCCATACACCTTTATTACATTTAACAAGATGGAAGGATAGCATACGCATGTTAAATATGGCCGAATCGACCCGGTTGCAGACACCTAAGTAGTCAATAGTTATTAAATTGTTAGTTAAAAATATAATGGAAGATGGGTTAGCACAAGACAGCACAATTATTTTTGATTTTTTTTTGGCAATTCAGCAATCAGCATCCTAAAAGAAATTTATAATTAATTAAGCTGCTCTCTTAATGGTAAATTTCCTGAAATAAAATGTCATTATTATGATTTAAAGATTAATTATTAAGAACCGTACGATATAATTAAATAAAATAAATGTAGTGTAATGACTAGTATTAACTTAATTAATTTGAAATTTTGGGTTGTTCTGGATTGATAGCCAGATAGTACTTTTACATCAAGGTGAGGTTATCAAGACGATAAAAGTTTGGTAATAACTACCTGGCTATCAATCCAGAATAACCGTATGTATGAAACTTGAACAATGAAATTCGAGGTTACCAAGGGGTTGGCAATCGCGTAGCGAATCATTAAAATTTGCTAGGCATTGTGATTATACTTTGATTAGTTCAAAGTATTTTCATAATTTTTGTAGTTTGGTCACTACAGACTGATGAAACGACCGAATTTTTTAATACAAAGAATTCAATGTTTCATTAGTCCGAAACCAAACTTCCATCGTCTTGATGAAACTTCACCTTGATGGTTAAATTAATTTCGTTCTCTTACAACAAATTAAATCAAACTAAAATAAATCACATCCAGAAATCTCCAAATATTGTAATATCAAAATAGAAAAGGAAAGCACAACTTTTCTATCTTCAACGGTGTTACAGGCTGGCTACTGCCATCCTGCAGATATTCACTGAGCGCATGCAGAGGCCTCCACGGTGATATTTTGCCGGCTACGTTCTCAGGGAGAAGTGAGAAGGGTCGTGGGGTTTGAGGCATGAATAGCTCCGGGCTTACTCGTACACCGTGATTAATACAGATATTTTAAAAAAAATTAAACCGCAAATAATAATAAAACCGGAGTTCCGCCGAAATTCGTTGGATGGAACTTGAGGAACGAACCAGATAATCAAATAATAAAAGCAAATAACGGAAGAGGTGCCTTGGTGCGCGGGCAAAGCTCTGGTTACGAAATTGGATGCGGGCACCAAGGAACCGCCATCACTATGCCGACACAGAGGGAGTCTCCGCTCCCATCACACCACACCGAAAAAAATTAATATTTCATTTTATTAAACAGACAAAAACAGTAAACAACTTCCCCCTCCACCCCAAGAGAGAACGAGAGAGAGCGAAGCGAGACCAATAAGCATCGAGCGTGCACCCGCTGTGCGGCGCTTGATTACAAAATTTTAATTCGAAAATTATTATATATATAAAAAAAATAAAATACATGAAAAAAATAAAATCAAAAAGAAATTAAAAAATAAACATAAAAATTGTACCTTAATATAATAAAACAAATTGTTGCGGCCTTGCCCGGCCATAATGCCGTAGGGTCACCGCCCCGGACCGTTGCGGTTTTGGTGCCGTTAAATATTGCGGCCTTGACTGGCCGCCAACATAAATTGGACGTTGCGGGGCCTTTCCCCGATACCAAGGTATGAAACTATCACGGCTGGCCTCAACTGGCCGCCGGATCCATCGCAAAAGAGTGGCCTCAACTGGCCACCCGTAAATAATTGGTTAGCTGCAGCACAAATATAAAACTGATGACACTGCGCCTCGTAATATTTTTGCTTGAACTTCTCGTTTATAACAATAACCGTTCGATGTGTAAATACCCACAATACAAATGACGTGGCCTCAACTGGCCGCCAAAATCCGTTGGGCGTTGGCTCGCCTTAACCGAAAATACACCGTTGTGCGTCCTTTTGCATTAATCGATTTAGGTAATACACTCGATATTCACGACACTCGTAGATAGTATGGTACCGCCGCCAAAATTAGGTGGGCGTTGGCTCGCCTTAACCGAAACGACACGCGTTGTGCATCCTTTCGCATTAATCGCCTTAGGTAATACACTCGATATTCACGACACTCGTAGATAGTATGGTATCATTGAAAAAAACGGAGCACCAGTTGATTATGTTAATTATCCAAACGTATCGCAAATGCAAAAAGGTTCGGTATTTTGCAGCGTAAATTATAAAGATGATCACACCAGACAATCAAAATTATCCTTTGAACGTTTTCACTTTTTATAATCAACAACACGGGATTTAACAACCAAAAATAACACCGTAACGAAATCACGTTATTATAAAAAAAAAATTGAACTTGGTCAAACTCGAATATTCAAATTTATTTTTAATTACTCTTTATTTACAATACAATTTTTACAAGAGTACGTTTTTCTTTTATCGCCACTCGTTTAATCTCCTTTTCTTATTTTTCCACAGACTATAAACTTAAACTTTTTACAAGATAAACTCAACTCTGATTTAATTTTAATTTCAAAACGGAACTCGGCTTATCGAACAAAATTCCAAAGCTTGAATGCCAATAAAAAAAAAAATTATTGCGCCACAAAGCGACGCGCAAAACGTTCTTGAAAAATAATCTCTCTTCTCTGTTTTTCGTTTATATCAATTTGCATTGATATAAACGAGAAGCATATAAGAAAAATATTTTTCTAAAACCTTTTACTTTACACACGCTCGATACGCATTGTTCTCTCTCTCTCTCCCATTTTCGTAAATTGAGCGTTATTTGTATGTTTAAAAGTGAAAATTGTCACATTTTCTCACATTTTTTCCATGAAAACTCTCGACGGTCATAGCTATCATTTGCTCATCACAACATTTTTCTCTTCCCAGAGCAAACGACGGTTATAGCCGTCATTTGCGCGAACGCGGTATGACGGCTATAGCCGTCATTTGTTCGGAAATATATCGAATTGTTAAACATGAAAAATTAAAACAACAAAAAACATTTGATATGTTATCTGGAATGTTACATCATTTTTTATTCGACGTATTACTGAATATTTGACAAATAAATGCATTAACAATTACACTTCATACGAATGATGTTCCTTTTTTTATTAATTTAAATATGCAGGACGGCTATAGCTGTCATTTGCCTACATATCACCAAAAATCCGACGGCTATAGCCGTCATTTGCGGCAACGGGTTAATGATTATGCCAACATTTAAAGTCCAAGGGCAGATATATCATACTGGCGGTTTCTAATTATCAATATCAGACGAACAACATAAATTTCTTCAAATATTTTTTCTGGGAACTGATTGTCACGAAGTCGACACAAGAAGTGCAATTATTTCGGGAATACAATGCGATATTGTTCAGTCTTTGAAAAATTTATTTCATCAGCACATCGAATTAGTAAAATTAGTTATTAGAGCTGATAAAACATCGGTTGGTGAGCATTCCAGACGATTCGATGCTCCAACAATAAATGAAGTCACCATTATCATTGTTGGCGATCAATTCGAATCAAGAGACATCATTTTACAAAATGATCAATTGCAATGTGTATCTGAAACTATTGTTCTGGCAAGGAGAGAATGGGTATCACTTCCAACTGAAAATGATTAATCCTACAACTGGTAAATAGTTGTTTTCAAAATAAATAGTTGCATTTAGAAAAATTACAAAGAATTTATGTTTTGTTCTATCAGTTTTTCAGGTACAATAACAAACAAAAAGATAAGCTGCATGAACTACTATGCATAGAGATAGTGATTCGCGAAAATCAAGACAATCACATTTTAAAATGTCATCAATTATATCATCAGTACGTCGTGGACATGTATGCCCAAATAGAAACAGAGCGGTTATTGTTCATTCGGCTAAATTAGCGACAATTGCGATCAAAATAAAATATGAATCTCCGAGATGCAATTATTAACGATGGCAATGTAAATGACCTTGCCTAATTAAAATGTTACCAGCAACTTAAACCGAAAGTTCGAGACGCATGCACAAATATGCGCAGGATCCAATGTCATACGTTCGCAATTATAGACGTCCCGATTTACATGCAATCCGAATTGGACGGACATTAAAAATTGCTTATTGCCAGAACAATCTCCTACTAATCGACATGCTCTCTTCGATGTTGGTTGTACTCAATTGAATGGCATATTCTTATATGGTGCATGGATAAAATTCAATCAAATGAAATCGACAAGAATATATTTGCAGAAATACCCAACTCAACAAATGATCCAGAACTTTTCCAAATTGTTACTCAAAATATGGTACATGGCCTATGTGGAGCATTAAGCATAAATTCGCCATGTATAATTGATGGCAAATACTCTAAAAGATACCCCAGACAATTAGATAGTACCCTATTCACCTTTATTATCAAAAATGTAAAAAGCTCATGTAAATAAAGGAAGCGATATAACCTTTTTCAGAGTAGCACCTGCAAATAATTTAGGTGAAATTAAGCAATATGAAATGGGAAGATAAATCAGCAGCAATGAAACAGTATGGCGAATATTCAATTTTCAAATTCATGAGAGATATTCGCTGTGAGAGTTACTAAATTCATTAAAATCGAGCAATCTGTTTTTGAGAAATCCATGTATAATTTTAATAAATATAATTTCTTTGATTAATTTTTATATTCTATTTTTGTAAAATATTTATTCTTCGTTTGAGGCATTACTATCATATTTTGAGGAATAAGTTTCTCAATTTCATTGTTTCACATTTACAAAAATAAAAAATAATATCTCATTTCGAGATGAATTTTTGTTCCAAAACAGAACAATCACTTTTCATTTAAGTTTCAATTTTCTTAAAACACAATGTTTAAATCAGAAACTGAGAATACCTAACATCGAATTAAGAAAACAAAACTTGATGTACTTGATGGATTTGCTTAAATCAAATATTTTTATTCTAAATTGGAGAAAGTTTATACCACATTAAAGAATGAATCTATTCTTGGATAGAGATTTGTATAAGTTCAGCTTATACTCTATATTTTTGAATAAAATCGATTTTTATAGATTTTTGAAATTTTTTATTGAAAAATAAATGTTAAAATTGTTTACAATAATATTAAAATACTAGAAATTTGGCGTAAACTGACCCATCTTCCAATATTCTTATTGAAATTGGTTTTAAATATATTTTACTATTCAAATTTATAAATTGGTATTCCACTAGCTCTTTCTTAATTAAATAAACATTAAAAATTATTTCAATTTTTTATGCAATTAAATTTATAATTTTTAATTCGGTTAAAATATATTTAATTTTGAATAACGTTGGTCTTAATTGTACATCAGAAACTGAAACCATTTTTGAATAATTATCTGATTTATAAAAAACACAACAGATGCTTAAATTTTGTTTAATTTCACTCAAACAAATGGTACTAAATTTTATTATTTTAACAATGCTATCTATAAACTCTTGTTAAGTAATAAAAAGTAGACAAATTTAATAATAAATCTCATTGCTATTGGAACTGGAAAATTAACTCTAGAAAATGTTACATTGCATACATAGTATAATTTTTAATATCTATGGCTTTAGATTCGTAACGCATACACCAAAACATGCGTAACAGATCAGATTTTTTTCGGCATATTTTTATCGTATATTTTGCAATGATTGTTGTAATAAAGCAATAATTGAAAGTTCCAAAAAGCACGAGGACACTGAATTTTCAAACGATGGCTTCCAAAGTTTTTTTTGTATTTTGTGATATCCGTCCGGTTGGTGGCAAGCAATAGTGGAACCGTTTTAAAACTTCCAGGTTTTGTAAATCTGAAAAAAAAACATAAATAATTATTAAGCAACTAATAATGCACCATTAAATTTAAAACATAACATCGAACAACCGAATATTTTTTATACATAAATATGTATAAGAAAAAGACTTTACTTATACATACTATATTTATGTTTTGGAGGACGGTGATTGATCCTGAGGACGTAATTATTAATAAATTAACTCTAAAACTTTTAACTTTTAAAGGGGAGGAATAAACTTAGACAAAATAATTTCACAATTAGTTTGGGATTAAGATGCTGAACTTAATTCAATGACTCCATTTAAAAAATAAAAATAAAACAATATTCATAAAGTATATATAATAATGGATTAAACCATCCGCAACCAAATTGCGCGTCGTATTCCATAATATAATATACGAATACCTAGCCATACAATAATAAAAAATTTATATTAACAGTGTAGATTAAGAAAACAATTTTGAAAATGAATAAGAAAAATAGTAAGTTATGCACGTGTAGATGTACGAGTACAACACTGCTATTAGGTATGAAACTATTTGGATGTCTGAATATTATGAAATATATATGTTCAAGCTCTCCGAGGTTCCCTAATCGTTCTAATGCTTTAACGTCTATAGTGTTTCCATTTAAAATGTTAACCAACACGCCTTGGATCCTTGTCTATTTCGATAGAAACGAATTATTTTTATTTGGATAACGAATACCAAAACCAATATCGATCTATAAGTGAAAAATGTAAACGAAAGATTAATAAAGTAACATAATCAAGATAAAAAATAAATATATTTTGTAAATAAAACTCGTAATCCACTTGCACTTAAGGGCCATTCTGACAAAATTTACGTAATTTTTTGTTCCTTGAATAGTTTGAATTCCTTGATCCTATCTAAGCTGGCTGCTTTCCACCTGAGTTCTAAAGTTTCGCATGGCTCATAGAAACAGTTAAACCATGTTTTGTACTGTTTAAAATCAGTCAATTCAATTGCCTCAGTTTCGGATGTTCCAGTTATTTCATGTTAAAAATAAAACATACGCGTTACGCGAAAGTGTTTTTTTTAAATACACTGCCAATATACCTGATGACTTCGATTTTGAACGTATTTCTACCGTATGGTGCCGTGTTATTCCTTCTTTCTCAAACGGTGTAAACAGTTTTTAAACTTATGATATACAATCTTCCTGAGGGATTTCGCTGGTTTGGTTGCAGAGGGTCATAATAGTATTCCTGTGTAAACCAAAATATAGCCAACACGATTATTTTATTTTACAATTTTATGTATATCTATATACGCACACACACATACACTATTAACTCAAAACCATACACAAACACTTAATATTACTTTCATGCAACTAAATGTATGTAAAAGTATACAAACGTAACAGCTTTACACGGGGATGGGACTTCTCTTAGCGCTTGCAATATCGTTTTGCTTTTGTCACAAATATTTTATTTTTATTCATTTTTACGTTAAACACTTTAAATTTATAATATCTTAATTTCTTAGTTTTATTTTTATTACATACTTGTAACCACCAAAATACTGCTGAAACTACTTTTTCCTTATAAAAGTAAAGAAATATTATTTTAATTCGCACCACACTATACATATTTTATAAAATTGTTTTAACGCATGACCACTGCCTTTATAATTTTCGATTACACTAACCATTTAAGTAGCGAACAAATTAACGCTATTTCATTAATTGTCTACTGCTGAAAAGAAGTTATTTCTTAATTCTAGAAAAAGAAATGTAGTGTTTCTCAAAATTAGTAAATGCTATTGAATTAAAGAAATATTTTTCTTTCTTAAACTAAGAAACTTAGATTTAAATCTATATTGCATTTTATTAATAAAATTAGGCGTAAGTGGCTTCATTTATTCAAATTATTCTTCCTTCAGCTAATTATTTCTTGAATTTTACTAAAAGTTGAATTTATTGATTCATTATTCGAATTTTCTTAAAATTAGATTTTTCTCAGTGTACACTTTGGAACACCTCCCGAAAAAATTTGAATGTTGAAAAATGGGACAAGTAGTACTTGGACATCCAAATGTTTTTTCAATCGATGCGTTAGTTAGAATTTACACAGTGCATCCAAATAATTGTTATTATTTGCGTTGCTTTTGATAAATGTACGTGGTTCAACATCGTTTCAGCATTTGAGAACCGTAAGTAATGTATTGTGCGAATCATATCGTGAACGATCCACTGAGGGCATGTATTTATAACCAAACATTATTTCACATAGAGGACATTTGTTTAATGATCTTAAATTAAGTGTATAGTCAATTAGGAATACCATTACCAATTCGAGCAATCGTTTCGGCCAAGCCATCCGTTCAGCTGAATGGATTTGGAGTTTTCGATTTCTTGTTGCAAATTGATGTATCCTTAGAGTGTCATCCTATTTGAATTTTAACGCCACAAATCCTGTAGGATGATTCTTGGTCTGATTAAAAGCGAGTAAGGCCCGCCAAACGGACCCAACACTCTACCTGCTTCGAAAAAGATTGTCTGTTTTGTATTCCTCCGTTTGAAAGATGTGCCGCGATTTGAAAATCGAAATGATTTGGAGTCCACTGGATTCCAAGTATGTACTTTAGATCGAGCCTTTTTACTCATCAAGCGATTTTGTTCTTCTTTTTTGTGACGGATCATGCACTTCTAGTACATTTATTTCATATTCAATTAAAGACATTTAAATGTCTTTAACCATTCTACAATTTGCTAAAAATTAATGGCAAATTTATAAAAATTCAAAAATTTTCTACTATTTGCCATATTATTTTGGCAGGTGGAGACTTCTAATCAATAGTGGATTAATACTAAATTGTAAAATATAATTTAATGTTTTAATGCTGTCAAATAAAATTATATTTTTGGACGATCATTGAACCAGCAACCCTTTCGTAAAATACTCCAAGAAATACCAAGTTTTCAAAATTGCGAATAATAATTGACCTATCGGTTAAACGCGTAGCCATTTAAATTATGCCCATCCCACCGCTACTTTATTCATGTTGTTACGATTACACCAAAAATAAAAAAAAAAATCTGTTAATCTAAACTTCTAATTCTAAAAGCTGCAAAATGGTTGTAACATTTGGTAATGCTCTTATCAAACAGCATTAAACATAAATACATTAAAAATACAGCAAAATTTATCCTTTTAATACTTAAACACCAGATACATATAAATACGTCTATCAATTTAAAATTTATAGCCAACCATTAAATCTACCCTCCCTGTACCATGTATAACAACAACAACAACCGCAGCAACAACATCAACAAATTCTAAAAACCCAATTCATGATTTATTAAGATACATTTAATTTAGAATTTTTCCGAATTAATCAAAATTCCCAATTCCACAGCATACACATCATAGAGTTATACACCATCAATGTTGTATAACCGATATAAAAAAAAGCGGAAAAACTAAAAAAATAAAAATTTAATCGGATTGAAAATGGATTATCACAGTGCTTTACATACACACATACGTTTTGAATTAAATATTTAAATACAGCAACGCAGCATCAAAAAATTTACATAAATTCGAGTGCGAGAGAGATATTAGCAATAAGCTGATTTAATTATTAGATCGCATCATAAACACAAAATAATCACGCGACGGGAGAATAAAGAAAATCCGTTCGACAAATTTTCACACAGCTTGTATAAATTAAACCCGTACACATCCTTATTTTATATATAAGTAATGAAAATATTCGAATGTGTGCCAAAACGGAAACATTTGGTATTCCGCATATCATATGGCTTTTCCCTATATTCAAACAATATAGAATATATGTTTAGGGTGTGTGTGTGTAACCGCATACACACCAAATAGAAGAAGATAAAATTATAATAAGGAAACAGACAAATTATAATTTGAGTATTCGGAAAACCGACAAAAACGAACAATGGCTATACATCCTGTTATCATATTCTTTTACTTCTGGATGTATCGTCTATATACAAAAATCCTTTTACTATAATAGTTATACACATAAGGATACTATCAAATGTAATGATATAAAGTAGAAATAACAAATTCCTTATGTGAATTCGAAAAGCATCTTTTTCATTTTTGTCGGAGCTTTTATACCACTGTATACACAGTAAATTTGAAACTTTGAAATAAAAATTTATTAAAAAAAATATTTGGAAAACTTTCTTGTAAATAGAAAATTGAAAGGAAAAAAATATTATTTATATTTTTTATGAACCACAAAGAATATATCCTTTATAGATTGTAGCATCTGCATTACGAGTTCGGTACATTTTTCCTACATACCTATATATTTAGATATCAGCAGAACGTACAAACAGATATAGACTTTATAGTCGTAAAAGGTGAGCTAATTTCGATGGAATTGATTTTAAATTTAAATACCATGAAAAATTTAAACAATTCCTAATATGCTTTTTGGAGTAGTATGTACACGAAATATTAACTAATATTAGAATTTAATTGGTGCTTGCTACGTCCAAATTAACTTACCACATATAAATCAAAAGCTGGTTAAGGACCTTGTGCAAAGCGCAAATGAAATTCGGGACACAAGCTGGTAAAATGCTAGTTACTTACAAGTGAGTAGCACGAAAGTCAAGGTGCGCAAGAAGTTGTGATGTGACCAACGGTTTCTGATCCTTTAGCAGAAGGCTTTTGAAAATCTAGATGAGGTTTTAAGCTGAATCCGAAAAAAAAACTCTAAGCAATACAGTCATGCTCAAGGTTTACAAGAATGATGAACGTAAACTTGACATGTTGGAAACTCTAATATCAAGAGAGGGGTCATAGAACGGTATCCTTCACTTTGATGGCGGCCCGATCATCATCACAAACTTGGAGGTTTTGCGATGAATGATCTGTTATAACGGTGGAGAGTGGGCCAACCCTAATGCTAAAATTCCGGCACATCACCACTGGATGGCAGCATCTACTGCTCAAAATAAATCCAGAGCTAATTAACGTCGTGAAAATAGAGAAACTTTGGATCAATCGAGATGGGCATTTCGACCCCAAATTACATAATTTTTCATGCAAAGAAAACTGGCAAGATTCGACCTTGTATTCTTTACAGCAACACTAACGAACTTCAACGGCAAGCATTAATATAGCTTACTACACTACACACAAAAAATAAACTGTGTTAATAGATATTTTATCCTAATGACTAGTTTATTTTTATCCAATCGGATAATTATTTTAGATGTTAGATTCCGCAACATTTAAGTTTATCCGATGGGATAACTATTTTTGAAAATAGAATTTGTTTACCTTTTATGGTGGTAAGGAAGTTTTTGGTGTTTTTTTGTTCTATGCAATCTGTTCTGGCGTCCTAAGCTACCTGTAGTTTTAATGTTCACTACCAGGGCAGTTTTATTAAATACTTTTATAAAAATATAAAAGTAATTTTTGTTATTTTGACATCGCATTTTTCTAAATAAGACGAGAAATTAGCTACGATTTGTATTCAATAATGTTCGAGCATATTACGATTTATTTAAATATCACTTTGTCAACTAAAAAAATTGGCTCAATTTAAGTCCAAACCACACGAATGTGTGAGTAGAAAACCATGGTATGTAATGGCGTTTTTGATAAAAAATTTTGCTTGATTTGAAGTACAACCAACACAATTGTGTGTATAGTTATAGTGTTTTTTTTTTCGTACGAAAATAAGTTTGATAAGAATGCACAAACGTGTAAGTTGGTTCAAAAACATACAAAAATAAATTTTTGACATAGCACTTTTGCCGTGGGAGTATCACGTCGGAGAAGTGGAGGGTAGTGTATAATGCACTAAACTCCATATACTTGAGCTTGACGATCCAGAGAGAAAATCCGTGATCCCCCCCCCCCCCCCCCCCCGTCTTGCAGAGATGCGGGATGGCACCAAGGGCGTGTTAAGCTAACTGCGCTCTCGGACCGGAGATCGGTCGATCTCTATAAAAGGGCAGTGACCAAGGTAGATGAGGTGTGGCCGGGCACTAGGCTTGAAGCAGTTAGCAGAGAGGAAATCTCGAGTAGGCTGAGGGCACGCGTCTGGTTACCAACCGAGCCGGATAAGCCAGAGGAGATCATTGAGATTATCCGGGCAGGTAATTCCGATCTTCCACTTTCCGAACACACGACGAGAGGGGATTTGCGACCAAACCAACCAGCCAGATGACACTATCGTGATGCAGGGAGTGCATGGAGTGGTGAGTAACGTAGATTACAATGGTTAGCATTGTACAAATAAACCTACATCACACGAAGGCTGCCTCGGTAGCTCTCGTGCTCAGACTGACTAAGTCAGATGAGGACTTGGTGTTAACCCAAGAACCTTTGATTAACAATAACAGGATCTGTGGCTCAGAATGAAAGGGTAAAAATACTCAACCAACTCTGAAAAGATCAGATCGTTTATCTTAGCGAAAAATAATTTGAATATTTTTCTTCTTCCACAATTTAGTAGCGGGGACGTTACAGCGGTGAGCGCTGAGGTAGGCTGTGAAAAACTATGGCTAGCTTCAGCCTATATGAATCGCGAGAAGGAGTTTACACCGGACAACCTGGGGGAATTGATCCGGGAAGCAGGTCAGAAAAAGGTAGGTGTGATACTTGGATGTGATGCAAACGCGCATTACACAATCTGGGGAAGCACAGACATTAACGAGAGAGGCGAATAATTTTTTGATTACTGATTAAATACTAACCTTGTATTTTGCGATATTGGGTGTGAACCAACATTCATTGTTAAAAATCGACAGGAGGTTCTAGATATGACCTTTGTGCCAGAAACAATTTTTAATATGATCAGTGGGTGGAGAGTGGCGAAGATGCATTCATATGCTCCGATCATCGATATTATACATATAACCACAACATCAAACCTGTTGCGCGGAAAGCCTTCAAGAATCCCAGCAGGACAAACTGAAACAAATATGGGGAGGTGTTGAACGAACTATTGCTGCTGGAGGTCCCTGGACTTCCGGCGACAGTAGAGGAATTATATGGCATGATTGATATTGTCACAAATGCATGTAATCTTTCATTTAATGCTGCGTGTCCCCTGATAAAACCTAGGGGCAGGCAGAAACCGACATGGTGGACCATGGATTTGGGAACCTATCGGAGAACGTGTAGGACAGCCTTTAATAAGTCTAAGAACACAAGACCTGAGAAAATACAAAACGAGTTAAGGAGGGTACAAAGAGGGGTCTTGAAGACTCTTCTGTTGTAGGATGGAGGAGTCTCTGAGACTTCTCTCCTTAAAAAAATTCTGTCTACTAACCCAACCAGTCCTAGTTACCTAATTAGGCCGGACGGGTTATGAACAGCTTCAAGTGCGGAATCATTAGAGCTTCTCATTGAGACCCATTTTCCGGGAAACATTGATGGCTCGATGGAGCCTGAAGCTCATCGAGGAACACCTTTAACGGATGGGGATGGCATCCTGGACAGGGAACGAATCCTGTTTACGCTGAACGGTTTTAAGCCTTATAAATCGGCGAGCCCGGTTCGGCTTATACCAGCAGAGATCCAAAGGAACTCTGTAGTTATGCTCCCCTGGCTGGAGGTTATCTTCGGGGGATGTCTGCAATTGGTCTATATTCTCAGGAAATGGACGAAGGTCAGAGTGGTCTTTATACCAAAATCGGGAAAGAGCTCACAGGCTTATCCAAAGGGACTGAGGCCTATAACTCTATCATCCTTTCTGTTGAAAACCTTGGAAAGATTGATAGACTTACTTTTTCGAACAAAAGTTGAGCCACGGATTTGGGCAATGTCGCAGCATGCGTACTGTAAGGGAAAGTCGGTGGACACAGCTCTGCACTATCTAGCACGCATGATTGAGATGTCAATTTACTCGCAAGAGTGGAGGCATCTATGCATCTTGACATTGAGGATGCCTTTAATAATGTAAAAACGGAGGCGATCATGGAAGGATTGTTATTTTTGAAGATGGATTATCCTATAAATAGGTTGATAAATCAGATGTTGGTAAGCAGGATTATTACCTCGGAGCTGAGGGAGTCCACCAATAGAAGACGGGTAGTTAGAGAAACTGGAGAAAGAGGGGATGGGGGTAGTAGCGTATACAGATAATGTAGCGATAGCTGTCTCAGGCAAATATATGCGGATACGACTAGGGGTATTATGCAGAATGCACTCCTGATCGTTACGAAATGGGCCGGCAATTGCGGAACCCGCCCAAGACAGAGCTGGTACTATTTACTAAGAAATATAAAATTCCGGTAGTTAGCCCTCCTACCGTGAACGGCTTTAGACTGGCTTTTGCTGACAGGGCGAGATTTTTGGACATAATCTTGGAGAGTAAGCTCAGCTGGAAGCCTATAACATTGTAGAAAGGGTGAATAAGGCTAATGTAGCCATTTACTCGTGTAGGAACGTCATAGGTAAGAGATGGAGTTTGAAACCACAGCTAGTACAGTGGCTCTATACCGCAGTGGTAAGGCCTGGGCTGATGTACGGGGCTGGCGTATGGTGGCCAGTTCTGGAAAAGGTAACTTACATAAGGATGTTGGAGAATGTGCAAAGAACGGCCTGTATGCTTATAAGCGGGGCGCTTAGGACAACACCTACACGCGCTTAAGAGGTTATGCTCCAATTTGTTCCAATGGAATTTTTTTGAAAGCAGATGGCAGCCAATGTAACTACAAGGCTCTCGGCTGTCTCTCAATGGAAGTATCTTCAGGCGGGACACTCGATAGTTAGATCACTAAGGGAAGAACTGGTAAATTGTAATGAGTATTTCTCCGTCCTCCCTCCCCCTCCCGTGCCCTAATTACAGCTTCTATCATAAATCTTTGTATCATTTCTTGCGGAATGAGATTTCATTCTTCTTGGGCTGCAATACTCAGCTCTGCTATCGCATCTGGTGCGGGATTTGTAGCTCTAATACGTCATTTTAGAATATCGCATACGTGTTCGTATCGTTGCAGCTAAGTGTACTGGAGCGTTAACACAAAACTAACAAAACCTATAAAGCCTACATATAGCAAAACGTGATCGCCAAGAATGTTGCGAACATACCAATCTATATTCATCCTCAAACCAATCTCCACCAGCTCCATACGATCTTCTCAACTGATTCCACGCCAAAACATAATTGAACCTCTATTAAAGCTTACGTTTTGCATTATGTTACAAGATGTTATGTATATAAATTACGTCCTTCTGGTTTTCATAATTGTATAATCAAACTCCACTCTTCCTCTTTTATTTTATACTCGCGGTCTAGAACGTTTTATTCTAGATTTGAGATACCCCACCCTATATATACGCTGAACTCTAGCTGGCCAAAGACGATCGCACTAAAGCCTATGAGTAAATAAATTTCTGTGAACAGCCGTTAGCCATCTATTGGTTATGTTACACGTGTTCTTCAAGGTTTTTCCAACTTCATATCTTGTTGGGCTCCAAATTTGACATTTGTAAAATTTGTAAAATTTTATGTGATCTTTTATAATTTATCCATTTATGTACATTTGTTGTTTACCATTGTTAAACTTTTGGGGGTTAAATTGTTGGTATCGGTTACCGGTTGTTGTTGGATGTCGATCACTTTTAGTACTTATTGTTTCTAGAGACTGAAAACGTTTCTTCAAAAATAACAAAAATCTTTTAAATTTTTCCCCCTTTTTTGCACTTTAAATGTAGTTTCTTACATTCTAATTGTTACGTTATCTAATTTTATTTGTAATAGATGGGTGATCTGCACATCGAATTGCTCGTCATCTTTAAGTATGTTGTTCATATTATGGATGGTTCCTTTGTTGTGTCATGCATCGTTCTGATTCTTGAAGTATTTTCTGTAATAAAGTGTGGTTAAGGTTTTGGCTGAGATTAAAAATAAAATAAAATAGAAACAAAGAAATGCAAAGAAGAATAAAAGCCAAACTGGTTATTTTCCTCCTCTCTTTCAGAATCCAAGATATTTATTTCTATTTGGTGAGAAAGGAAAGAAAAAAGTTAAAATATAAATCCTTTCTTTTGGAAATGTAAAAAATAACAAAGTCAAATTCGCTCGTAGACGTACGCTGTACGTCATTTTCAGTATAGAAAAAACTTACCAGTACGTACAATCCACGTCAAAATAGCGCAAGAGGTTAATGAAATAAATAACTGCTTGAAACATAATTTTCATTGTATTTATTTTAATTAAAATAGTTAAGAAGACCATTTACTATTTCCAACGCCATCTCATCCACTGCTGTGTTGTACTCAAGCTAATTATCCGATATTCGATAGCTAGTTGTGGGATGGCTTGGTATCGAAGCTAAATCGATTTCTTGCTCTAGGCATTTATTAAATAATACAAAGCACATGTTTATGATCTGTACTACTTTAAAATATTCGTAATGAAGAACCGGTTCGCCTAGTAGACAGAAAAATGTATCTGTGTTAGTGAGCCTAGTTGTGATGCGCATTCTGTTTTAATGTTAAAATAAACTAATTCATAATTTACTAAAAACTCGGTATCGTGTTGTTTAACTATTTTGTTGCTAATAAAAGTGCTGCACATCCAAGACACATTTATAGCTTCAGGTACCCCAATCGCCGAGTAACCAATATTCGGACCTTTAGGAGAATCCGCCAGAGATTTAGCGAAAGCTCTGTGCTAGAGCAAGCTGTTCTCAATAAAATTACAGAACACCCCTAACGAGCACAAGAAAAATTGTTCGTGAACCAAACGCCACATGATTCAGTAAATTTAAAAATTGTTCTGCTCAATATAATAATTTATTTGTGAATTTTAAACATTATATTACTTTAGCGAACCCGACAGACCTGCCCGAACGTTGGCTTGCCTGCTATAAGCGGGTTCAGCAAACGTTTCTTCAATATTCGATTTTTCCATAAACTATATAAATAGTAAGTGGCATTTGACATTTTTTTTCGTTTGGTTGATGTGTCATTTGCTGTTGCCAAAGTAAAATAAAAAATGAGTGCAATTTCTCATTATTCTGCGCCGTTCAATTCTCGTATCAAGGCCGGACGATATTTGGTGCTTGTCATTGGCACATTTGGCGAAAAAGGGTTGTGTTTTTCATATGAATTAGCTGTGTGGAGAAGACTATGTGAAACTCAATTGGTCGGTGAGCTCATAATGGATCTACAAATGACTGAAGATGTGGCGTCTCATGAAAATGGACGCTTCTACGCTGTGGATCCACTGACCCATATGTACCAAATTGGATGATTTTCATTTTGATCAAATAAACTCAACAGTGCGAATGGATCGTTTTGCATACGTTGGATATGCATATTTATATTAAGGTGTCATGTGTTTTCATTTCACCATAGGTATGATTGTTTTAAACATGCGTTAATTTCGTCGACACAGGGTTATATATGTCTGAAATCACCGGACAGGACAGCAACATTAGAGCGCCACTGAAATGTCTACCATTATCGTTGAGATCTTTCATTGGTTTATCGAGAGGTTCAAGTGAATGCTTGTGAGTTATAGTGCAATCATCCCAGATAATAATTTGGCATTTTTGCAAAAATTTTGCCACGCCGAAATCCTTCTTTATGTTGTACAGTAAAGTAAATGCCAGATGAAGCAATTGCCAATGCAATATGATTTTGTGATCGAATGCACGCAAGTATCAGTGAGATGAGGAATATTTTGCCATTATCGCCAAGTGCATCCAAAAAAAGAATCCGCATTTTTTCCCACAAAAAGGGCTGCATCAAACTGTTGTTCACGCTGAACATTGCTGTATATGATATCTGTTGCTGGAGGGTTAGGCGGTGGCATACCGAAATGAATCAGTGGCATATTCGAAATGAGATATCCGCAATCTTCATTAATGCCCAGCGGTCCAAATGCAATGCAAAAGAGTATAGGTTAGATTGATTGCCATTGAATGCGCATGTATATAATTGAAATTCACTGACGATCATATACCGTATTCACTTCAACATTGAACCTTACACATTTTATTTAATGTAAGTGTTTAAGTATACTTCATTTATGATCTAAAACGTTATTTCAATATGTTTCGCGATGAATAATACATTCAATATGCACGCAAATATGATACATGGAATATCGAAACACAGCGAATAGAAATTGAAATATCAAAACAACGCCAAGCAACGCTTGCGCATCTATTGATGCGTACGTCAAACAACACAGAATTCGACATCAGCGCCGCCTATTAAATAATAAAAAAAATAGTTCATCAAAAAACAAAAAAATTCTTATAACCCGATTGCAGTGTCACCTATCGGGTTCAATTGTGAATCAAAACTATCCAGGGACCCATTCAAAAAAACACACAAAATTTCATTGAAATCGGTCCAGCCGTTTAGGAGGACTTCAGTCACATACATACGCACAGAAAATTTTGGGGTGGTGGGGGTGGTGAAATTTTAGGGTTATATGTTCTGATATGAAAACGTGCCAGCCATTTTTAAGAATTCTTTAGAACCTATTCGTATAAAGATCTTCATCATTTTTGTGGCTTGAGCACTATTTGCTTTATTTTGGAGTTGCTAATGGCATTCAGCATTCACGCCATTCTCTTGAGATTTTAAAATACTTTATCATCGTAAATGTCCAAAAGTTTTTATCCAACCCACGCATGCAACATAAAAACGCATTTGATATACACACGATTCTTTAAGAGTTTTAAAAAAGCGTACGACAGCGACAGAAAGCGCAAAAAATTTATTATTGTTTTGTGATACTCTCGAATTCTATGTATTCATATATGTATGTTATATGTATATTTTTATGTTTGAATACCAACAAAAACATAAAGTCATAATAATAATAAAATTATCATAAAGAGATATGATTAGATGAGACACATAAAAAAATGAACATAAGAATTTCTAGAGAAGATAAACTAGGAACCAACAAAAACATTTTATATTTATGTTGATTGTATTTTATTTATGTTGCTTTATGAAATTATGTTAAGCTTTTACATTTTGTTTTTGTTGTTTAATGTAATGTTCTTGTACTATATATATATTGAATGTTTTGTCTCTCGCTCTATCATCTCTCTATACGTTTTCTAGTGTAAGCATGGGAATACATACTATAAACATTAATTTGAATTATGCGAATGTAATTTTATTTATGTATCGCAATTTTATGCATATACACAAAAAAAAATAATCATAATGTTGAGTTTCTCAGGTAAAAAATAAAAATAATCGAATTGATTATGTTGTTATGTGTATTTACGGAATGTGTTTGTATAAAATACATGTTATGTTTCTAAAATTTTATTCATGACTCGGTGACAGTTTTTGCTGAAAATTTACAAAATCGAAATGAATAAATTATGGTGGAAGTTGAACAGCGCGATGCGGGGGCCTTGATCACATAAAACATTAAGGCTTTATTTTAAAATGTATTCAATCTAAATACATATGAGGGTGATATACTAGCTATAAGTTATTATTATACCAAGAAAAAAAAACCGGCTATTCATGGAAGGCAGTAGATTTTCACACAACAACTTACACAAATACACATGGACATTACTTGATGGCAGAAGGAACCAAATGTTAACAAGATATTTCTCACGTTATAACATTATGTCAGGTCAATAATAGGTGGATACATTTACAGTGAATACCAAATGGTAATATCACAATTCAAAACTAACAATCAAGACAAATCAAAAGAAATTTAACACCAACGGATTACAAGAAATGCCGATACAGGAAACAGTTGCTGTGAATCGCTCAAGCTAAGCCACCAAACGAATGAACAAGGGATACATAGAGGAACAATGGAAAGAAATCGAAGAAGTCTATATTGAAACAGCTACCAACATACTCGAGTACCAAAAATATATAGATAAAAACCCTAGATCAGTGATAATACTTGGAAGAAAATTGAAGAAACTCTGAAAGTCAAGTTGCAAATGTGCCAACAAAATCAACAAAATGGCAAGGAGTGATCGTAGGCACTGAAAGCCTTCTCAAAACTTTATTTTAAGGTAGGATAGGCTGCAGCAACCAAGACTACATCAAAGTGTACGACGAAACTGGAAAACTCCTGAATACCACAAATAAGGGATGTATCTATGGTTAAATTTTAACAACAGAATACAATAGATATGATGAAAGGAATAGTTTGATGAAGAGATTTCATCAATAAAAATACGCAAAATTTTCGAATTGACATTTGGCGATAATAACTAAAGTATCAATACCAATTCTCTAACAGAGCAGTAAGTTAGCGGTGTTCTTGCGTACGAGAAGCATTAACTAAACTGGGAAGATTCCCAAGAAAGGTCCCCTATAAGAAAATGCAAAACCGATTTTATAGAGGACAATACAAAGGCAAACAAATTGAGTTGTACTATAATACCCAAAGAGTAAGGCTTAAATTGAACCGAAACAACGGAGTTCGCACCAATTATGAAAGGTAATTTAATTTTGAATAATAATACGTTTAAATTGAACCGAAACAACGGATGTTGAGTTAAGGACGCGAAATCTTGCCACTTCTGTTCGTAGTAGTGTATTTGATAGTGTCATGACAAAGTTATAGATAGTGCATCCCCCAACGACATTCAGTGGGTTTAACGGAGATACTCAATGATGTCAACAGATAAACACATCGACCTGCAACAGGAAGCATAAAGGTTGTCAGATCTAGCTTAATAGGTTTGCATCAAAATAAATATCAGCGAAAACTGTTGCTAAACCTGAAAATTACACATAAGATCAAAAATAGCCTACATGTGTTTGTAAATAAATGTCAAAGGATAATGTTGTACATAAACTTGAAAGTACCCCATCCATTCAAGTTTTAATTATTATGTATTTCTTTATTATGTCTCTCACACTATTGTTAATTATGTATATAAATTGGGAAGCTAATATTTATATAGCCAGTTTATAATAATCGGTCCTCGTGACAACAAATAAACCATTTTGTGAATATAATTATTTTATTATAAAAATAAACAAACATAGTATTTGACGATGAAACAGTGAAGAAACAATTTTGTACCTAACCTTGTACCTAGTACCTAGTACCAAATTGAAAAACATTTAATTTAGAATTATTATGGTATTTAGAGCAAAGCAACAGCTACTAGGAAGGAATTGGCTGGATTGTATTATGCCACCTTGGCACAATAATTTTGTGCAAAACTCTAATGATGGGGTGGCATGTTATAACGTCACATTTTCGATACTTTATCGAAAATTATGTCTTGCTTCTTTAGAACAACATATGACACTATTTCACATTTTATGTCATTTACCAAGTTGATAGATCGAAAAATTGTGATATTCTACTCCGTTTATATCAGAAAATAATTTGTTTTCGATACTTGAACGAAATTAGAGAAAGACAACATGTTCGCATTTGTACTAGTATAGGTTGTGATAGCAATAGAAACGACATATTTCATAAATGAAACAGTTGCCCATTTCAATTTAGGAAAACGAGAAATAAACTTCGATAAAATATCGAAAATGTGATGTTATAACATGCCACCCCAGCAACAATATATTGTGAAAGTGCAGTGGAAGCAGATGAAGATTCATTGGTTGGAAAGCTGAAGAAAGAATTTTTAACTGTGTCTTTGGACAAAGAAACTTCAATGAACAGGTTTATAGCTACGATTATGTTTAAGGAAGGTGCAAACCCATATTCGATGCCATACGCCTAAAAACCTAAAGTAGAAATTGAGTTGAATAACATGGTGAATAATGGTGTTTTAGTACCAGTTCAACACAATTATTGGGCTAGTCCAATTGTCGTGGTACCTTAGAAGAATAAAATCCTTATAATATGTGTAGACTTCAAGAGTTCCGTTCTGGGTGGATTTTCACCATTACCCTCTACCAAAGATTCGAGATATTTTGGCAGGTTTATCTGGTTGCACAGTTTTTACAGTTTTGGACTTGGCTGGTGCTTATCACCAAGTGGAAATTGCTAATGATTCGATGGCATTATTCAGTATCAATACTAACTTATTATGGGCTTATTTCGTTACAAAAGACTTACCTATGGGATTTCTAGTGCCCCAACAATCTTCCAAAGGATTATGGATGAAATACTAGAAGGATTACCGAATACAATGTGCTATCTAGACGACATTTTGATAGTGGGAATTAATGTTCAAGATTGTTTTACCAACGTGAAGGCTGTTTTCCGACGTCCTGAAAGGTATATTGTTAATATAAAGGAAACGAAATGTTTATTTTTCAGACATAAAGTAGAATACCTTGGTCACGTTGTTATTGGAAGTGGAATTTTATCAAGTCTAAGTAAGGTTGAAGCAATATACGAAATGCACCAATACCAGAAAATCTTACACAGCTTAAAGTTTTCCTAGGGCTGGTTAATTTTTATAGGAAATTTATGCCGGTGATGGCTTCTGAACTGGTACCGCTTTACAAGTGAACTCAAAAGAATGTTGAATTTAATTGGAACTGCAACATTGCATTCATAAATGTAATCAAGGCCTGATGAGCACTACTATTTTGTGCCACTACTACCATCAAATGAGCTGTATTTGGTTTGTGATACAAGTTCCTTTGGAGTTGGTGCTGTTTTAAGCCAACAAGTCAATGGAATAGAACGACCAATGTGTTTGCATCAGTAAGTCTAACTGCAGCCGAAAAAAAATTATTCACAACTGGACAAAGAGGCATTGGCTATGGTTTTTGGGGTGGGAAAGTTTAATAAATTTCTTTTTGGTCGTAATTCTATTTTAGTCACGGACCATCAGCCACTGGTGTCATTATTTGACAACCAAAAGGGTGTTTCAATTACCACAGCTCATAGACTTCAGAGATGGGCTATTATATTATCAGGCTATAACTATGCGATCAAGTACAAGATAAGGAAGAAGTTGACTGTTCCGGATGCTCTTTCTCGATTACCACTATTTGATAAGTTTTGCAAACACACTTATATAAACTTAATCAACACATTTGCTGAGGTAGATGAAATTCCTCTCGGCCATGACGATATTGCCCGGGAAACATCAAAGGACGTTGTTCTAGCGAAAATTATGTCAAATGTTATAAAAGGCTGACCAAATTTAACTGATGACATAGATATGAAACCATTTTTTAAAAGAAAGTTGGAACTGTCACACGAAAGTGGGTGTCTAGTTTGGAGAAGCAGATAGTAATTCCACCTTATTTAAAAAAAATCGTTTTGAAACTCCTACATGAAGATCATCTAGGAGCCGTAAGAATGAAAACATGGACGACGATGTTAAGAAAATTGTAACAAGTTGTGACGTTTGTCGACGCTCTCAGAATGCAAATGCATCCGGCTTTAAAGAAACAGGAGAGCAAAATGTGATAAGGTTTGACAACGATTACATGGATCGATGTTCATATAATGGGTGGAACATCTGCAGTTGATGTTGTTGCGAAATTAAAACAAACATTTTGCATATTTGGGTTGCCCTATGAATTAATCACCGATAATAGACCACCTTTTGGAGCAGCTTAATTCATAAATTTTTGACAGTGAAATAGAATTTCGCCTTTAAAAAGTTCACCGTATGCACCAACGGCAAATGGAATCGCTGAACGCGCTGTACAAACGGTTAAGAAAGGACTTCTTAAATCTTTTGGATCCGAATTGAAGTGTTCTCATGATGAGCTTCATAAACACTTTACAAGTTTTCTGTTGGCGTATAAAATCACGCCGCGTTCTGTAACACTAGAAACACTATCGAACTTGTTATTAAAGTTCGAACCAAGGACTAGACTTAAGCAGCTGAGACCTGAGTTGGATTAACCACTAAGAAAGGTAAATATATTTCTAATAGTATATTAACCTTTCAAAGTCGTTTATAGAAACTGAATAGATGCGGATAAATATTAATCACCATTGGAAGCCTGCCAAAGAGTTGAAGGTTCTGGGACTAAGATGTTATTTGGTTAAAACAGGTGATCAAATTCGAAACAGTAATTTAATTGCGCAACCATTACATGGATTACTTAACATGGATCAAGTTGTATTTTGAGAAGAATATAGAATTAATGAAAGCAATTGTAAACGGCAGCGATAATCATTAAAAAAATATTTGAATTAGAAACGGCGTTAATCTTCAAGACAGATGACTTTGAATGTTCATGAGTACAACTACAAACAAGTATTTTATATTTGCCATACGCATACATGGGCAGGTATAACAAATGGATAATCTCGAACAGCAATGCATAAGCATATAATCGCGAGCAATTCGAAACGCAGAAACAGTTTTAATTTAAAAAGTACCAAGTGAAGAGTGTGAAAAAAGTTAATAGTAAAAGTAAAATTTAGTGAACAGTTGAAAATAGTAAAATAGCGAATTTAATTTAGAAGTTACCGCTCAGTGATTAAATTCATGGTGTTTAGCTAGGGAGGTACCTGGAGCTACTATAGCCTGGCATAGAGCTATACAATGAGCAGATGGGTAAAAAAATCGAACCTATAGCCGTACGTCCTCGACTTGGCAGCGACTGCGTAAGGTAAGAGCGTAAAAAGCGACCTACGAAAGAGTTAGGAGTGCTACGGCCCGAAAACAGATTGCGAGGATTTAATACTTAAAAAAAACTAAAAACAGTTAAAAGTGTTGGTAAATAATATTTGTAACGTTATGATGCTAAGTGTTTTATTTGGAAAATCCATTATAAGTCCGTAATGAACGTTCGATATTCGGAACAATAAATAAAGTAATTTAAACTTTATGGCTTAAACTCAATGTATTTTAAATAAAACTTTAATTTTTTTAACATTCAAAATTCTTTTCATTCTTTTACATTCTTTTATAATAAGTATACATAGATCTCGAATACACCACACTTAATCCCTAAAGTAAAAAATTAAACTTACCGGATTTGTGGTACAAATTGTCTTGTATAATCAAAAATCATTGATCCTTTCAGAAAACCATCATTGATTCCGCTAAATTTCAGAAAGTCCATGTTAAAAATTAAATTTGTATTGCCAAAACTGAGAAAGCTCTTACGGAAGCTACCAGAGATGTCCACCACATTTTGCATGGATCTTCCAATTTATGGAGAAAGCTTTAGTATGTAGTTTTATTCAGAATAGTTAAACTGCCCGGTCTTTAAATATGCTGAATTTTGGGAAATAAAGTTTTTTTATGAAAACTCGCTATTTCCGGTAAAATTTAATATATGATCTGAACTAATTTTGTTTGAAATTTAATTTACAATCTTTTTATTTTAATTGTTTTTTCGTAAATGTTATATACTTGTCAAAATATTTGCAAAAAACGAAGATGCTCCTATGTAAGCTTTCACTTCCGGTAAATTGGTCAAAAATAACTGGGATCTTCAATTTATGGAAAAAGTTTACGTATGAAGTTTCATCCGGATTAATTAATCGGTTTGGCGTTTTTAATTTAATTAATAACAGGAGACCACATTTTTACTGAAAAACACTTTTTGAAAAAAATCACCATTTCCGCTTAAATTTTGGAAAGCTGATTTGGAACGGTATTGTTCAAAATTTTTTCTAGAATCTTCTAGTTAATAGTAATTTGAATCGTAAATGTCATACTTTTGAGAATTTTTGCATTAAACAAAAAATATCCTGTGAAATCTGTCACTTCCGGTAGACCGATTTTGGCCAAAATTCACTAAGATTTCCCAATTTATATAAAAAACTTAAGTTTAAAAACAGTTTCAAGTCAAAAAATATCATTTCCGGTTAAATTTTGGAATAATGATCTAGGCCGACCTTGATGCAAATTTAATTTTGAGTTTTGTCCAATTTCCCCCAATTAACATTGGGATCTCCCAGTTTATGAGAAAAGCTGAAGCTTAAAGTTTTATCCCAATCAGCCAATCCGTCTGGGCTGTAGATCGTAAAGGAAAGTGATTTTTTGTGTCTGTGTACAACACTATTCTAAAATATATTTTTAAATGCAACAATTTATTTAAAATGAAGTTGACATTGATCTTTCATTCGGCCTAATTATTAATAAATTATTGAACCAACCTCTATACCAAACAGCTTGACAAGCTAATTTAAAATAAAATGTAAATAACATTCCTCCTTCCACACCTTTTAACGACCACTTCCCCCCATATCTCTACAATTAGATATTATAAGAAATTATCATGTCATAACCAAACAACATAAGCATTTATACCTTTACACATCCATTTACCCGAAACGCTAAAATTATAAATTTTTTTAATATCAACAAATTTTGTGGAAAAAAACTTCTGCTGTTATTGCTGTTGTTGTTGTTGTTGTTGTTTTTGTTGATGTTATTTTATTACTTTTCTTCAACTCAAGTATGATTAATCATGATGTAATTTAATCCCAACCATTTTTATGTTCGGTGTGCTTCGTTGTTGTGTGCTTGTGCTTTAAGAATATAAAATAAACATATATATATATATATACATACACATAGCAATTATATTGGTTGTGGGTACAAATTTATCCAAAAAATTAATTTGTTACAAAGAATAATCATTCATTGAATGGTTTCTGTCAAAATCATAACAAATAATCTTATTTATTAAAAAGTTTGAAATTCATAAAACTTTATGGCTTAATTTAAAGTTAACGCAAAAAATAGTACACCCACCCACCCGCATACACTTCAATTGCGTTCTTTCATACATGCGGCAGAATTTTTTATTTTTATGTTTTCACCTCTGTATAAGACCGACAGCTTTTTTACAACACCGCAATATGTATATACAGGGGAATTAACAGAAAGCATTTATTTAGGCAAACAAAATAAAAATTTATTAAATAATTTTCCTCGTACTCTGTCCACCTCTTTTAAGTTAGGCGGCCTCCATTCATAATGTAAACATTTCGCATTTTTCAACATAATTCAATGAGTTTAGAAATTAATCAAAATTTTATGTTTTAACATACAAACGTGGAAAATGAAGGATAATTTCGAGCGGTTTTCTTTTATTTCTTCTTTAATAAATAAATATTTATACTATGTAAATACAAGCACGGATATGTAACGGATCAACATAGGCAATACAATCATTTTAAAATCATTAGGAATCGATTGTGTTCATTAAAAATAAAAAATAATTTGAAGTAATTTTCACGATACCACTTCTAAGTAACCGAAATCGATAAAATTTTAATCAACTCAAAAATGATAATTTCTGCTTATTGCAGTTTTTTTGCGAAGGATAAGGAAATTGTTGCTTATCTGTATTATCTGTAGTGCTCCACTTTGACGATTATGTTAATGTCAGTTTGTCCAAAATGGGGTCGTGCTAAAGAAAATTTAATGAAGAAATTTGGGTCAACTTCCTACTACTCGAGAGTTCAAGCAGTAAACGTCGTTGTATATGATAGTTTTAATTAAAAGCCTGGGTCAGTTGGATTTTATACGTTTATCAACTCAAGTCTCGACGCAAAAATTCGTTAAGATGAAGTTGTAGAACGGCCAAGTTCTTGGAAACGACGAGAAATTGGCTGCATCGGTTTTTCCTGTTACACTCTTATATTCACAGTAGTTTCAGTGATGAGCAGAACGCTACTCAAACGGAATACTGACATTGAAAATAAAATTTGATGATTTGCTCACATTGCTCAACGGTATAACGGTCTCTGGTGGTTTGCCATACACGACTGAACAATTCACAACAAATTTAACAGTTCTCAATTTCATCATGTAATTTGAGTTATACCTTCTTCGATTAAGGAATGAGACCCCCCTTCCCCCCAAAAAACAAATTTAGAACTCACAATTGATTCTTAGTACTCGAAACCCCATCTCACCCATTTTTATAAAATTAGTTTAACCCGAAAAATCCAAAATTAGAACCATTACATTGGTTCTTGAACAAAAAACAATTTCCGAAATCTTTGACACACACGGCGTTTAAATATTGTAGTTGGGCAAGCAAGCAAAATAGTGCCACATCAACCAACATCATATGACATGACGCAACATGAATTTTCACCAAAATCATTCGAGCCCTTATAAATTTCCTTCAGATTCATTTGATCCGAAAAAATTCAAAAATAGAACTAGGCCTTCACCGAAGGCCTTCACACAGTATTCGGTTTTTGGGGTCTAGTAATCGCCCTTTTCATATTTTCCATCAAAGTTTATTGAGCTGAGGAAAAATAAAATAATTAAACCGATCTCCACCGAAGGACCTCTAAACGAATTTATTGAATTTGGAACCCATCGCAATCAATTCTTGGCATTTGAAATCCCCTGTTTAACAATTTTTACACAGAAGGTGCAGAATAACGCAGAATTGTGCAACAGAATAGAATCTTCTTTCCCAAATTTTGTTCGTTCGCCCAATTTTTCAAGAAACAGGACTCGAGCCCCACCAGACGACCTTCTCTAGGTTTGCAAAAATCAGAATTATTCGCAAACCACTACTGGCATTGAAAACTTCTTATCACTGCAATTTTTACCAAAATCGTTTGAGGGGATACAAATTGAAGAAGTGAGCTGACCCCTAACCCTAAATTAATAAAGGACCTCGGCCTCCACCGGACGATAGTCTTAACCGATTTTCCAGAAATTACCACTAATCGCAATCGATTCCTGGTACTCGAGAAACCGCTTCCATCAATTTTTATCCAAATCGTGCAACCCGATATTAGGACAAATCGGAATTGATGCCTAACATTCAACGTAGCAGCCTTATTGGAGAACCCCTAAATCAATTTTCGGGAAATCGAACTTCTTGTTTTCGTTTCCTTGTAATTGATATCCCTTTCTCACTTAATTTTGATAGAATTGTTAAAGTCAAATAAGATTATAAAAGAAGTCCCCAAACCCCACCAAGAACCCACAAGTATAAGGAGCTATCGGAATTGATCACCATCAACAATTTTTATCGAAAGTATTCGAAGTAATTTTTTCAACAAACTCGGGCCCATCTGGAACTGCTAAACCACGTTTCTCGAATGAATTCACTGGCACTCGATAATTCCATTACCATTATCGAAATAGTTCGAGCTAATATTAATAGAAAAACATGACCCAAGCTCAAACCGGAAGGCTGCCTAAACGAATTTCTGTTATTGCGACTAAAAAAACACGTACCACTGCAATTTTTATCAAACTATTTTGAGTCGTTTTTTAAATGGATCCCAACCCTCACCGAATAATGTAATAATCGAATTTTCCGGAAGTTGGCACCCATCGAAATCGATTGGTGGCATTTAATACATTCACGACCGAGCTGCTACCCTAGCCTGGAGTAGCCCAAAATCAGATAATAAATTTGCACGAAATGAGCTAATAAATGTTTTATTTATGAGTTTTGTGATACTTGTGACGTTATTAATAGTATGACGCACTTGAAACCCCCTTCGTGACATGGTGTGCATGACACAACTTGGAGCAACGTCACGGAAAATGACGGCCTCTTCAAAGGACTCCTAATTGAATTTTCTAGAATTTTTTCGAGAATTACTTTTATTCGGTTTGTTGCAATGAAAAACGATTCCTGGCTTAATTGCTTGCTGGCTTAATTTTATCAAAATCATTCACAAATAACATGATAAAAGAAGTCCCCAAACCACACCAAAAACTCTCAAGAATAAAGAATCATTGATTCCTGTCATTCGAAAGTTCCTCAGCAACAATTTTTAACGCAATAATTTGAAAAAAAAAAAAAAATTTCAACAAAATAGAATTCAGGCCCCATTGAAAAAACTCATAAAAAGATTTTTAAGAGATAGATTTCAATTTATCGCAGTACAGCTATCCTTTCAATGACTTCTTTGAAGACTCCTTTCTTCCAATTTTGTCTATCCTTTCAATGACTTCTTTGAAATTAGCACCCATCGCATTCGATTCCTGGCACACGATAAACCCCGCGTTTTCCAATTTTTATTAAAATCGTGCGAGCTGAAAAACAATTAAAGTAAGAGTCCCTGGGGGATCCCTTGAATGAATTTTCCTGAAATTTGGACCAATTGCATGCAATGCCTGGCAAATGAACACCCCACTTCACCAATTTTTAAACCTTCAACGAGTTTTCATTAGACCAAGACCCATCGCAATCGGTTGCTGATTCTCGAAAATCTCAATTTAGCATGCATGCTTCATGAATATCGTTCGTATTATTTGAGATATTTCAAAAATCCCATTTTCCCAACTCCGACCAAATTAGTTATTTTAAATTACTATCGAACTCACAGAAACCACTATTATCAAACAAACCAAGTTTTATCCCGATCTGCTGAGAAATTTTGGCCATTTCCATTCAAATAACCCATTTTTCATAAATAACGGGTTGTACTATACTAATTCACTATATTGCAGAACCAAATCTAAAACCAATTTTGTAATTAAATTTTCATTCAAATTGATTAATGAATGGCTTAATATCATACAAAATGGCCAATTTCCTGAGCTACGACAAGAATTAATGTTTAACCCCTATAGACAAATTAGAAAATCCACAAAAGAAAAACGAAAATATATACAACGCAACAACAACAAATACTAGAAAAATTACGTAATGGAACATGGGCGCTATTTCATTAAAATCGATCGGGCCGTTTCCGAAACCCTTGATACAAACTGACAGTTTCAGAATCTCGTTTCTATGCACCATACCCAATTGTTGGCCATGGTCGAATAATTAATGGTCTATTTCGGTCTCAAGCGATTGTATCCCAAAACTTCATCCGTAGATCATTTTATAATCCCGTTTCCATCTACTAAACCTAATTGTATAACCTTCGGATAGTTAAGATCCAGTTCCATTCCAGTTAGTCGTTATACAGAACTTCGTTCAAGCTTGAAATTTTCATTAACCATATACCTAATTTCGTCATGGTCGGTTAATATTCCAACCTTGTCCCGTCCTAGTTGGCCGTATTTCAGAACCACCTCCAAAAAATCATTCTAGAATTCCATGTACATCAATCACGCCAAATTGCATCATTGATAAAATAAAAGGCCTAGTTCCATACTAGTCGGCCATAAACCGGAACTGCCTAAATAAATCATTTGAGAATCCATTTCCCTCGACTATACTCAATTTCATAAAATAAAATTAAAATTTAATAAAAATGAATAATCGAAAATTCTCACAACAAAATTTACAAAAAGAAAACCGGACTACTCCTGAGGACCCCCACTTAAATTTCCGCGAAATCAGGACTCATCACAATAGATTGGTATTAAGAAACCCTTTTTCTAGATAGAAAAAATAGACTAATGGCAAATGATTACCCTCCCTTACCAATTTGGATCAAAAAAATAAGTGCGAGCGAAAAAAATTAAAGAAAGGCACCAACAAGTGCCACTGCAGGATTCTCTCAATGATTTTTACAGAGAATTTTTATCAAAATTTGAAAACGGAACTCGGGGAACTCCGGATGAGTTTTTAAATGAATTTTTCCGAAATTAGCACGCACCGTAATTGATTCCTGGTACTCGAGAAACCTTTATCAGTAATTTTAGCCGCAAAGTCGTTAAGCTATGAAAAAATTAAGAAAAAGGAACCTGGGCCTCATTGGAGCACCCTCTAAATGAATCTTCTGGAAACAAATTTCTGATAATCGAAAACCCTTTCTTAGCAATTTTCATGAAAATCTTTCGGACCGTCTTGGATTGAGAATACAGCTACAGTCTTCCCCGAACATAACACATAGGTGTTATATACGGATAACATTTTTTTGTTCATATTTTCAATGTTTTTTTTCGAATATAACGCTCTTCTTAATATAAAGCCTAGGCGTCTTAAATAAATTTGTTTTCGTAATTTTAAAAAAGCAAGCATTTAAAAAATATTGAGCAATTCTTTTGGAACTTTATTATAAAATAAAAACAAAAAATACGCAAAAAAAATAATAATTATAAAATGTACTAAGTATGCTGTCAAAAATAAAAATTACAGCCTCTACATAGTACAAATTAATTAATTAGTACAAATTAATTTATTGCCGTAATCCAAAATGTTTTCCCAATCTAACTTACTGGATGTAACTCGCTGCATCGGTGCATCCAGCTAAATAAACAAAAGAAGTAATTTTGAGGCAATTTCCGCAATTTTACTTTTTTTAAATTCGATTTTGGAAACCGCAAAAGCCTCTAAATTTGTTGAAATATCCCCAATTTAATTAAATTTTCATCATTTTCATCCAATATCTCTTTGGTATCCGGGTGAATACAAGCGAAAAACTTGTAGTTTGCACGCTTGTCTAAAACCATTTACCTATATCGTTAATTGTTTCAAAAAAAAAACAAACTTGTACCATTGGCCGGTAGCTCGGGATTATTTTTAATAAACAATAAACTCGTGGTAATTAAAATTTTTAGTAGATGTATATTTTCCGTAGTGCACAGTTTAAATCCGCTTTGAAAAAATTTTCTCTCGCTGTTATTCGACAAAATTTAAGTGCGCGTGTCTAACAAAATCCTAATTTTTACTGGCTAGCGCCTATGCTTTATAATCGGGGGAAGACTGTAGCTATACATTTTTGAATTACACTGCTACTTTCACTTATCACCACTTATTATTTTCCCTCTAGTCACTTTCCCTTTTAATCTTTCCCGTACTGTAATTCCTGAATGACTGGCTCATTGTGTTCATTGCACACGTATTTGCATACCGCGGTAAATATTTGAGATCTTCGGCGGACTCTCGGTTTTGTTGCACACAAATGGTGCTATAATCTGCAATATCACAAAACTTTTATAAAACTACTCATATCAAACCCAGATGTCACTAATCTCACAAAAAGTGTCATTTTTTTTGAAATCTTAAATGAGCAATTTTCGATGAAAAAATGTTTCTCCCATGTTGAACTAATTGCCGTTCAAACTAATCGGCGATATGGAGTGCTTTTATGTTCCAGGTCGATGTTCTTTTTTCCATAACTTTCAAATGAAACACAATTTTATAATTTATTGTATGTAAAATACAATAGTTGTCTCAGCCATTTCACTTCTAATGTTGTCCTTTAGCATCGAGATTATGGTTGGTTTGTTGGTGTACACCTTTCCTTCAACTACCGCCATATACCCCGGGAAGGGTCAATCAGCGAATCGTGGGGAACAGTCGATATTACTACTTTTGACATTATTAGGCCGGGAAAATTTTCACACAAAACTTGTATCGTAGGGTGAGCTGTGTTTAATAGACCTGAATGATGCCGCCGACTCAATACATAATCAGTACACCATATAATTCCTCGTATCAACTGATCACTAAACCAACCAAATCGAGATGTGTTTCATACGACTTCTCTCATAATTATTTTCTTTCCAAAAATAGTGTTCGTCTATACCGAGCTGTAAAACTCGAGCATTCCATTTCGAGAGCATCGTCATTTTCTTATAGCTCTTGTGTCAACTGAATTTTATACGCGGGTAAAAATACAAATCTTCTTTGAGAACTTTTAACAAATTTGATGGAGGCATTCCCAACACTCTGCTTGACTGCATTAATCTTAGTGTATACACATTTTCAATATTATTCATTACACACTAAATGGTTGACTTGCTCGACACACGATTAACACCAAAAATGTCTCGTAATTTTTTCCGGGTATTCACAATTGAACAATTATTTTTAAAATAAAATGTTTTCAGAATTTCAACAAATTGTTGCGGCATTAGATGCTCCACAATAAATTGTTATCGACCACACTCTGCGACTATGAAATGCAAAGTGATTAATGTGATCCAAAACAAAATTGGTCAAACAAAATTAATCTAGAATATAAAAATCACCCTAAATTTATTTAGGTACCAACATTAACATCTGTTCTTCATTTCTGTTAAGACTGGCAATTTCTGCTCTGAATCATGAGACACCAGAACTTAATATTAAATTTATTTGATAACGATTGGTTGGCGGGATCTATCTAAACATTTTAAAATTCTAAAATTTCTTATAGCGACTTTCTCGATTATTATAATATATATTCTCATTTGTGATAGTGTTGCCTCTCGTTGCGAGTACCGTAATCCTTCATTTTCTGATATCTTAACATGATATTCGAGAATGACGTACATATGTGGTAAAATAAAATTGGATGTTGGCAGCAACATATTCACATCTCAATTTTTAAATGGTTTTTATTGAATTTCTTTCATTTCCATTAATTTTGATAAATTTTTGATTCAATTTTTCCATAATTAATAAACAAAAATTAACAACGGCAACATTTCCTTCAATATATTTAACATGTTGGCTATACAAACAAATTAATTGAATATTGGTTTGAAATTCGAACCCCCTCCTTCCGAACCATTTCACATCATTATTATGACGATAAATCCCGATAAATAAATATTCCGTTTTTTATTAAAAATAACGTCAAATTTATGTAAATGAAAATTGAAAATTTCTCGTAAATGTGTATATGGATTTTATTACACCTATTGTGGGATCGAGTCACATCGCTCCACCCGGATACCGATGAAAATTTCGATAAAAATATTTTTTAACCGATATCTCACATGTGATTTTCTTCTTCGCCTTGTATCAGTACGTATATGTGTATTTGTATATGTCGTTCACATATCGTTTGTATGTCGAAGCAAAATGAGTGTAAATTATGATTAGTATTATTGGCATTATATGTTTTTGGCACATTATTTGACACAAGATAATTGAAATGATATTAAATAATATAATTTATTGAGATATCAGGATTTTGATATGAGTAAAAATTCTGAAAAAGGTTTATGTTTATAGATTTCGATGTCATCCCATATCATATTTAAAATAATAATATTTAAGAACAATAAACCAATGTTGCCTCTTACATATAATTATATACAAAATGTCGATTCGATATGACAGCGAAACGGCATCGTTATATCTACCATTTTGCATGCACAGTCTGGTTACCCGATTGGATAACTATTTATTATGAATATTTTATTTATCGAATATTTTCGGTATGCGCTTTATACAATAAAATATTTTGGCCACAAGCAATTTAATTATCATAAGTAAACAGTTTAGAACATCTAATTAAACATTTATAATTAGCTTCTAGCTAGCATTAAGAACTAAAACCATATTTTTTGTATCTTTTTGTCAACATACTCTAAATTTTCCTAGAATTTTTTTTTATCCACCCACAGTAAAGGTTAGCCAAAAGTTCAAATACTTGGAATTCATTATTTGGTCGATGTATACACATGTGCCAAAATTATAATAACAATTTGTATGTACGGTACAGAAGAGTGATTAGCAATATTAATGGAATGTTCGAACCATATCTTCCTTCTCACCCAATAAACATTTTGTAATCAATCTAATTGATTGGTTCGGTTTCTACTTTCTGTCATTCATCATGGTCAAAATATTTCATTACGAAACATCCAAACTTTTTTCATTAATCTACATTGAAATGAATTAATTAATTAGAAATATTTTATTGGCTGATTTAACTCTATGTGTGGTACATTGGTTTGTTGATGTAAGAAATCCAGAACCGTTGACTATGAATATTTCAATTGATAATATCGTAATCAGAATTGAAGTTATATTCTTTTATCATTACAATTAGGATTTAAGTGCGTTGGTTCAAATAACATACAAAAATAAATTTTTGACATGATTCTTTTGCCGTACCCACACAATTGTGTTACCGGGCAGGAAAAGGGATATGTCCACATATTAAATAGTAACACATAATATTAGAAGTAAAAACACAGAATACAGTACAGAAACGACAATTATAAACCATTTTTTTGGCAATACTCCTAAAATAGTTCCAATGTACGCAAATAGATGGCTCTAAATTTTAAAAAAATCGATAAAATACGATAAAAGTGTAGAAATAAATTCACCTTCTTAGTCTATCTGTCAAATTGTTCGTGATCATTTGTCAAACAGTGAGTATTATTATTAATGAAAATGATTCGATTGAGGCTGAAAATTTAGCACGGGTACAGAATATACTATATTCTGTGGCACGGGTATCAAATATTTTTGATTGAATATGCCCAGACCACTCACCGACAGTCCAATCCAGTATTACTTGTAATCTTCGGTAACCCCATTGTGCATCGACGAAAATTGGCGGTACAACAGTTATTGTGTTCAAAACAAAACTTATGACGGATACAGTTTACCTGAAATTTTTAAAAATAAAACAACCTAATTAGCGGAAATTTCTGACTTTTTATTAAAAATTAAATTTTCATAAATTTGGATTATTCTGGATTCTCAACTTTATCGGGTGACTATAAAAAGAAAAAATGTTTATGGGTTCCACCGTTGATTGAGTACATTAAGATATTACTACTCGGATTTTTGCCGCTACGTTTGGTTAATGTCTCTACTAGTCACATATAGATAGAGGCATTGTTGTGCGAGAATGGTTTTTTCTTTCTAGCAACATAAAAATCGAACAATTTAATTGCTGTTGTTTTCTCCCATATAAAAATTGCATTTGTATGTATTGTGTATCAACTTTTTATTACATAAAAAAATATCATTCTGAAATGTTACGACTGCTATTTCACTTACTCTTACATACAATTGTACCATCAGTAACAAAATAAATATATGGTTGAACGGAGTGACCTTAGTTTTAATTTGTTTCGAAAAATATCAACAACAAAAAAAATAATAACAAACAAATTGTGTCGCAGTGCAAATAAAAAAAATTCCCATCGCCATATCTGTAAAATCTGTAAAAACGTCATGAACAACCTCCACTCACATGGTTGGAATACGACTGAAAAAATGAAAACAGAATGAAGACATGAATACAATTTCATTGTTTTTGTCTATTTATTTTTGTCATATATATTTCATATATTCAGTTGAAAGAGAGGAAAATACATTTGATTCCATTTTTTTTAATTTTGTTAAAATATTTAGTGGTGTGGGTAAAAATAAATTAAAAATATGTTTTGCTTCTATCTAGCTGCTTTGAAATAATTAAGTCTTTCTTTGTTCTTCTTAAACCTACATGAAGTGAGTTGTGTTCTTCTTTTACAATGTATAAGAAGCAACAAAAAATAAAAATTGTTGTTGTAATTCGCAGTGGTATTATCTGCAGTCATAATTAGTCAATGGTTCCACAAATTGTTCTGAGGTACTTCGGATTATTTTCACCGCTTTCTTGTGTTGTAGCTTTGGATTCTTTCTACAGCATCAGTGAGCGCTTCCTTTCAATTATCTGTTGGTGACAAAGGTTGCGTTCCCATTACAACATGTCTCAATTTCTAGTCAATTTTAGCATCGAGTAATAAAGGTAATTTCGAATAACTATGTTCAGCTGGGGCTAAATTTTGGTATCATTAAATAGACGAGTTTAAATGAATTGGATAAAGGGCTAATCGTTTATCAATTATACTTTCTCAAATAGTAAATAAAAATATGAAAATTCCTACTAAGGAAATTGTTCATCCGATGGTGGAGATGATATGATGTATAGGATCAGGGTAATCAGAATATCGTCGCGGTATTCCAGCTAATCCTAAAAAATGTTGTGGGAATTTATTGTTAATCCTGTTAATAAAAGGGTATCAATGGACAAACTCTGCTATAATGGCAAATACTGCTCCTATAGATAAGACATAATGGAAATGAGCTACTACGTAGTAAGTATCATGGAGGATAATATCAATAGATGAATTAGCTAAAATTACTCCTGTTAGTCCACCAATAGTAAATAGAAATAGAAACCCTAATGATCATAATAATGACGGAAAATAAGTTAATTGAGATCCATGAAAGGTTGCAAGTCAACTAAAAATTTTAATTCCAGTTGGAACAGCAATAATTATAGTAGCTGAAGTAAAATATGCTCAAGTATCTTCACCTATTCCTACTGTAAATATATGATGAGCTCATACAATGACTCCTAATAGTCTAATTGCTAATATTGCATGTTGCTAGTGCTCCAAAGATTTCCTTTTTTCCTCTTTCTTGGCTAATTACATGATAAATTATTCCAAATCCTGGAAGAATTAAAATATAAACTTCTGGGTGCCCGAAAATCAAAATAGGTGTTGGTATAAAATTGAATCTCCTCCTCCTGCAGGGTCAAAAAATGAGGTTTTTAAGTTTCAATCAGTTAAAAGTTATGTAATAGCCCCGGCTAAGACAGGAAAAGAAAGTAATAATACAATTGCAGTAATTCCACTTGATGATGCAGGCCTTATGTAATTCCACTTGATCGTATATTAATTGTAGTTGTAATGAAATTTACAGTTCCTAAAATAGAAGAAATTCCAGCTAGATGTAAAGAAAAAATAGCTACGTCTACAGAAGCTCCTCCTGTATGGGCAATACCGACTGACAGGGGGGGGGGGGGGCTGTTCAACCAGTACCAGCTCCATTTTCTAATATACTACTGGCTAATAGAAGTGTAACGGATGGGGGAAGTATTCAAAAACTTATATTGTTTATTCGAGGAAATGCTATATCAGGGGCCCCTAATATTAAAGAGACTAATCAGTTTCCAAATCCACCAATTATAATAGGCATAAAGTGCGAGCATTGCGAATTAAAATCACAATCCAGCATTCAGTTTTCTCCAATTTCATGTTTAATTTGTCATCTGCAAAATGTTCCATTAAACGGGCGTTTTCAACAAACTCATCTAAACAGCCGATTATAAAGAAATCATTGATGATTAATGTTTGTCATTCATTGTTTCATCCGTGCCCCCTCTAAATAGTTTACATATAAATGCACCAAGAATTCGGTGATTGAATCTCGATAAGTATAACTTTCCTGCTGAATAATCAAATCCTTTAGTGCATTATGCTGTCCTCGATTAGTGATCGAGAATTAAATATAAATACGGCATAGAATGATACAAATATTTGACCAGTTTGTCACCGCTAAAGATCATTTAAATTTTGAAATCGAATTCCTTAATCCTAACTCCTTTTTTTATGTAGAAGGAAACATATTCGAGTCGAAAGGTATTCATACAAAAATGGAGTTATGTCGCTTCTATATATTCTGTGGTAAAAGTAATAACCATAGGCGCGGCGCGTTCGATTCAACTGAGGAGCATCAACTCTTCACTTTAGAAATTGAATTACTGAAGAGAAGAAGGCGTTCGTTCGATACTCGTAAATGTCAAAATAACTCGTTGTTAATTTTATATGTTTATGTACTTTCTCAAGTATTTAGACACAATTTTGAACAAAATTAAAAAAAATATTTTATTGTTTGTTAAATTAGAAAAATGGCTTATATAAGAGAAATGGCTAAAGACATAATTGTAAATAAAATAAATACCCTTGTAAACATAAACGCTATTGATATTTTTATAAACTTTTTAAATACAATTTTTGCAAAAACCAAGCCTAAAATATCGTATTGGAACTTGATCGACGAGTTCCAGTGATAACGAAGATGACAAAGAAAAACCCCTACATAGAGTCAAGAATTATTATGAAATAACGGTACATTCGTATAATGACGTTCAGTTTAAAGTTCACCCAAGTTTATCAAGTGGCTGACACAAGACGAAGCTATTATAGCAAATGAAGAAATGTTTTTTTTAATAAAGGAGGGTTAAGAAACGTATTGGTTGTAGCTCACATATCCCCATTCTAATTTTTGGATAAAAATAATGATTACATTAATCGAAAAGGTTATTCAAGTCGACCTTCACCTTTTCCAATTTAAGAAATTCTTCTATCCTATTTGCTTTTGCTTCGAATATTTTAATTTTAAGTTTATAAAATTCCTCCTTTGCGCTTTGACGCTTCCTTTTAGGTCAAGTGCCAGAAGCTCGGTCCAGATTTTCAGCTTTGGAATTTACATTCGCTACTCCACTTTCCAATGAAAGACCTACCGAACTTCAAAAAATGCAAAACAAATCGGGTCTCGTACCTTCGCTTTACATAATTCCGTTTATTGAAGCACTCTGTTGTCGATTTCTGAAATCAAAATTATTACGTTTAAGTATAATATAGTACAATATTTTAAATGTCAAATTAGTTATTAATCTAGCGCCTGCAAATGCGTCAAAACCATTCCCCAAGCATGTTTCCTTTGTTTTACTTGGTTTTGTGTTTCTCTGTAGTGCAAATTGCAAATCGCAATAATTCGCTGGTAGTACAACTATACATGGTATTGCTCTGTTTATAGAGACAATATTCCAATGTAAATAATACAACGCCAGTCGTTGCGACCTGATGAGAAGGCTGATTTTTTCAAATCAGTAATCTCATCCGTTCGAAACTGATTGTTTGAGATTCTTACACATTTTCCATCTATAAGTATGGGGTTGTTGGGAAGAAAAAATTATCGAAAAATCCTAAAAAAAAAAGTAAAATATAAAAAATTTATAATTGCTTGCAAATAAAATATATATACATAGTATAACATCAACGACCACAACTTACCATTCCATGAAAATGTGGCTCACTTCCCTCCATACACAACAAGATGCACGGATTACAAAATATGCACGCTTGAAAATAGACGACTGCTCTTGGGCGCGGCCTTTATTGGTAACGTTTTGCTTGGTCACGTTGATTCAGCTTACATCTTGGAAAACATATCAATTCACGTGCCATGCAGAACATTTCGAAACCATGAATTTTTAGCACTTGAACACCATTCTGCTAAATATGGAGAAAACAACCCCATTAATAGGATGTCTAAATCATTCACCTAATCGACGACCTATTTGACTTTAATTTATCAAAGGACAACTTTAAAAATATCCTGAAGGACTAATTTTTACATTTTTAATTGTTTAAACCAAAATTTGGTTTATATTTTTTTCTGTTTTAAATTTTCTTGTTGTTTTAATATAATTTTTGTAAACTACTGTAAATAAACTGAAATCATAATATGTATATTACAAAATAGATTTCTTTAAATAAATAAATAAATAAAATATCTAATCAAGGCAAATTGTGCACACTGAAAATAAAATTAAATCAATTAATCGATATAATAATCTCAACACATTGCTAATTAATATATGTGTGTCTGTAATTTCCATAGTTTTAATAACTTTTTTTTGTAGTTTGTAAGCACATATTTAAAAATGGACCAGTTTCAAAATATTTCTAATTCGGAGGAGGTGGGTCGTGGGTGCATATCCAGTGCCCTAATTCTCTAAAAACCAAGATAAATTGTAAAATGTAAAAGTGATAACTTTTACACACGAAAAAAATTATCGTAGAAGTCTAGATTTATATTGAATATCGTGATGTTTTAGTAAACTCGCATTCTCTAAATTTTTTTCAAGATAAAATGTAAAGTGGCAAGATAAGTTTATGTCAAAAAGTAGCACAAGTAATTTCTCGCGGAATAACTTTGCTTGAATGTGTAAAACGCTTCCGTTTGGATATTATTAATAATTAATTGCAATTTTTGATATTTCAGTTTTTAATTTTATTTTGAAATTAAACAAGCCAAGTTCTAACAATTTAAATAACTGGACTGTTATCGATGGAATTAAAATATTCTTTCAGTAAATCAAACATTTGAATATTTTAATCGACCGTCTTCACTTTACCTATACTTTTGCTTAGGTTCAGTATTTCCTCAAAAACAATAAAATAAATAAATTTATTATTTATAAATTTATGTTTAAAATAGGGAATAAATAATGTACCTATTTATATTAGAAGAAAAAGACTTAAGGGGTAGAATATCCTAGAACGAGATGGTCTGTGGATTACAGAAAAAGCAATTTTAGTTAGTCAATTTTCAAATATAAATGTCAAGTGTTTCAAGTGTCTGATTTTATAACATCTAAAATGGACCCGCTCTCCGCATAGCAAGCAAAGCTTTCAACTTGGTGTGCACCTATTTATTTATTTATTTATTAACATTACAATTTAGAATAAAACCGTACACGTAAAACGTTGAGCTTTCAAGCTCATTTGTTGTCAAATCTGCATTTGTTGTCAAATGTGTTTGGTGTTGGTTATTATTTTGTTGTCAAATGTGCAGTTTATTAAAATTCCAAATACAGCCATTTCCTTCATTTAATGGTTATCCCGTTAGTTTTCTGCTAATATGTGGCACTTGCAATATTTTACTTGATCATTACACATGCACAATTAAGAACAGTGACGAGTACAATAAATATGACGGCCTATAGAAAATCTAAATTAGTTAACAAATTTTAGTTTGTTGTTGTTTAATATTTCATTTAAAGGCACTAGGAGCTCTCAACAGTCAATCTATAAGATCTTACAATGCTTTAATTCTAAACTATTTACTAATCTTATGTTTTGAGAAATTAATAATTAGGACAAATTTCGAACAATAATGAACGAGTACAAAATTTAATTGTATTATGCATTAAAACTAGCTTTTAACTAGCACTAAGCCCAAACTAGATGATATGGCATAAAATCGATTTCTAAAGTGCAGGTAATTGACCAAAGTCTCACCTCCTCCTACTCGTTACCGATCATTAAGATTAACTCAAACATTTTACAAAGATTAAAAATTAACTCATGGTAAAAAAATAAATCGTAACACTAAAACGTCCCTCCATAACTAGACCTACATCAACTACTAGAAATGGTTTCGATTAACAAATTTTCGGTGCTATTAAGGAGGCACATACAAAAATATAGGATGAGTAACTCGTGGAGTTCGTTGAATGAGCTTCGTTGCTTAAAACGCATAGCTTTTTGTAGTTTACTCGAATTTCTAAAATTCTAATAAGACAATCCCGAACTTTTCGAGATCCGCATGTGCGGAAAGAGCTAAATGGGTCTTCAACAACGAAATACACTGAAATTATGATCTGCTTAAGACAGATTCGATGGAATTTCAAAAACCTATCACAAATAATCATTACATAATAATGCGATTTTGTATTTAGTATAAAGAACAACCTTTAAACAGATTAGAATACACAACATTAACCAAAATTCAACGGATCGATCAATTGTAAACAAGACTTATATTGTACCCGTCTGTAACTTATGAAGTAAAGAATCTTTTGAATGTTGTAATGTTCTCGTGAAACATTTGGTTTGTTTTATAAGTCTATCTAACCGTATCTTGGTTTGAATTTCAAATGACTCCCGACTCCGATTATTTTTCAATATGATTTTAGGGGCTACCTGTGATTCTAGATGGCTTTGATGTATATGCAACAATTTACGTTTCTAGAGATTATATTTTTTGAGTTATTAAGGATATAAAATAATTAAAATTTCGTTTTGACGTTTAATGTTATCTTGCTCGCTTGCTGTCAATAGGTTTATCTTGGGAAAAAAAACTGTTTAGAGAATGCGATTTAAAAATGCCAAGATAATATATTGTATAAAATTTTCACCTGCAAAATTTACCTTACCACAACCCGTAACTTGAACTATAGTTTGTGAACAGATGCTATTTAGAATAACTTATATCCATAAGAATAATGATGAAATTTAAATGGGAACGGTAGTTATAGGCCCTCAAAGTCTAAATATGAACCTACATACATCATAAGAGTGTGTTAAGTTTTGACATTTATTTATCGTAACCGTAATAAATTTTGTCTTGGAGTGCAATTACAGAATGCAAATATTGTAAAAAGGCAAGATAAATTATCGTTTACACGTTTACAAATTATCTTACTGCTTAGAGAATTAGGGCACAGGTGTCAATAATTTGCAAGGCGAAGTTAATATACTTTTTTTTTTATTTAAATTATTACAACTGAATACAATTCATCTAGTAATTTTTCTTTCTTAAATAAGTCACTTGTGAATGAGAAGAGGCCCATTGGCCAGCTCCATTTACAGGTTATTTACTGAAGTAGTCTTTGCTCTGGTGTCCTTAATCCATTAAATCAATTGGTTTCATTCTCTGGAATCGTCTTACTGCATGTGAAGTGTCCAACATACCACGAAGCTCTTCGTTTTCGTGTTGATAGATACGTTGTCCATGAACTACTGCAAATTTTTTTATTTCTTCTTGAACCGTCAGGATATTTACGTCCCTATGAAGGTGATCATTCCTAATGTACCACGGAGCGTTAACTATACCACGTAGCACTTTGTTTTGGAAAGTTTGTATTATTTTGGTGTTGGTTTTCTTTGTACAGCCCCAGAGCTGTATTCCGTAAGTCCATACAGGCTTTAGCACCTATTGATACAATAGCAATTTATTTTCGGTTGACAATTCCGAATTTTTCCCGAGAAGCCAGTACATTTTGTGATATTTGATATTAAGCTCATCTTTTTTCTTTTTAACGTGCTCTTTCCATCTGAGCCTGTTAATATAGTAACCGAGGAAAATAACGTTAGTATAAAATTCAATTATAAGTATATTTAATGAATAGATCGTCTAATCAGCGCAAGTTCTTGGGCAAATGTTTTTTCTTCATTTCTTACCTACATATTTGTCTATAATGTAAATGTTGTATAGGCAAAGGTAATAAACGAGGAAGAAACATGATATAAATAGTGTCAAATCGTATACTGAGATTCAACAATTCATATTTATTACTCCAATAGTGTAGTTTAGAACACATAGCAAAAATTACAATGGAGAACAACAATCACAATGAAGTTATGAAGAAATTGAATGTACACAATTTTTAAAAGGTAATTCAAACTTGTTTCATATATTTTACAATTAAACTATATATGTTAAGGGAAACAAATTAATCGAGAGCGACTTCGTTATTTGGATAGGGAGGATCTAAAGGAAATGATTCCGGACCATGCATTTGGTTTAAAAGTGGAATTCCGCGAGAAATTACGCGTTTGATGACACTGTAAGAAATTGTTCTGCTGTTCAGTCTTGGCTGGATAAAAAACAAACCGGTCACCCCACAAGTAATTAGGCCAAACTTCAAGTAGCTCAGAGGACTGCTTCATACTTGTAATGGAAATAGTTACTTATCCGAAAGTAAAATTGTTTCAGCGGATTGTGTTACATATAAAAATACTTAGTACAAAAATATAATACTTAACCAAACTACTAAATTCATTATTGATTTATAGAATAATTTCTTTTAAAAATATTGAAAATGAAATAATTATCATTTGTAACGAAATATCCATAATACAATACGATCCACACTACAGTGCATATGAAGTTGAACAAAATAAAAAAGTTATACTAGAGTTTCCGATTGAATATTTCTCAAGCCCACCGTTGGATGTATGTAAAGTAATCGGAAAATATTACTTAAGAAACAAAATTATAAATTTAATTTTGAACATGTAAATAATGTAATGTACAATATATAATATGAATGTATGTATATGTATAATATGTAGTTTCACCCTGTAAATAATGAATAAGATAAATTTTGAATTCAAATTAAATTACATTCATGACTTTTAACTTAACAATTTTAAAGTGAAATTTTTTGTTAAAAAGTAAGTTATAATTTTTTAATTCAAAAATATTTTATTTTTAATATAAAAAATTTTGTACTTTTACAAGAAAATGTGATATTTTTAAAATGAAAAACATAAACATACATACGAAAATACCAATTTTTGTTTCAAATGTAACTTAAATCTTAAAGTAAATATCTCGACAATTTAAATCAAAATTTAATTTTTTAAAAGTAAAACTTTGCAATTTTCAAGGCGATTATCAAAGCTTTTAAATCAAAACTTAATTTTTTAGTTCAAATGTTACTTTCATTTGAAAATAAAAGTTTTAAATTTATAATATAAAAAATTAAGATTTTCAATTCAAAAAACCTTCTGATTTTTGTGATTATTTTTGTGATTAAGAAATTTCATTTGATTTAAAAATCAAAACTTTTAGTTTGAATATCCCAATTTTTGAGCTAAAAATCAAATTTTTAATTCTTAAATGATTTAGAATAAACAAAAGTAGAATGTTTTTTAAATTAAATAAAAATTTTTTTAGCGAAAAATCATGTCGCATTTCATTTGATTTTACGGTGTTTTGTTTTAAATCTAATGTGTTTTTTCTTTCTCTGTATTGCCTCGAATATGCTTGCTGAGAACCTTGAACAGATCCCGGAACAGATTGGAGGGTTAAAAAAAAAACACCACACACAACTCTAACTAATTTTTTTCTTTTATGCCAAAGAGACGAATGTGCCAAAACTTTACTGTACTGGTACTCATGAAATTCTAAAGTATTACACTTGGAGTAAATCTATAGGAAAATTCTCTGTAAGAGGAAACAAGGCATCAGATTTCTTGGTTTTAGTGACGTATGTGAAACTGCTGCAATAGGAAGAGCGTGTACAGTCCATCCAAATAATGCAGAATGTTATTACTTGATAATGTTACTTCACAGGAGAATTGTGTGAAACTTTTAGAGAAACTTGCCAGAAGCTTGGTGTACTCGAAATTGATCAGAATTGGGGTCCTACTTTATGAAGTCGCGATGTCGTATTTTCAGCCTCAGCTAAGAAAATTGTTTGCTGGTATATTAACAGCATGAGGGCCGGCAAATCCATTAGATTTATGGAACAAATATAAAGAAAGCTTAGCATAAATATCCTAAGAGAAACACTACGAATTAATACAACTTTACAAAATTCAACAGAAATCTTTAATCAAGCTCTCATCATTCTTGAAGATAAATGTATTTCAATAAACGGGAAAACTCTCTAACAACTTGGCGTAGAAGGTTCAAATCGAAATATGTCTTTGCCATCAGATTTTTGTCATAAGTAGTTTCAATAAATCAGTAAATCAACTGAAGGAGCAACTTCGTCGCCAAAAAATGACAGTGTAAATAAAATAAACTTATATAAGATCAAATTTCGGGCTCATCTGTAACTTATAACTCTATCGTCACCGTTGTAGAAGAAGAGTAAGCTGTGTTTTATCCTACAGTGTTTTTAAATTCTTTACAGCGATCAGGATGAGCCCACATCGGCTGGTTCTGATCAGTAACTATTTTAAAAAACGTTGACTCTTCCAGATCATTCCCAGGTTTGAATTTAATATTTTAAATAGTTAAAAAGGCTTCAGTTTCCTGTTCGACTTACTTTTGCAATTACTAATCAGACTCAAGGAAAGGCTTTAAAGGTGGCAGGAATTAATTGGTAAAGTCCATGCTTTCTCATGGGCAACTACTGTACGTTGCATGTTCTGTTTTAATTAAAATCCTTTAACTGAAATCCATTTTTGAATTTACTGTTTTAACATCGATAACTATATCTCTTGATAACCTTAAAACCTTTAAATTTTTGCTACCAATGGGATTTTTCCAAAAGCGCTAGAAACCAGTGACTTTAATGAGAAAATACATTTTCAGGCAAATAACAGAAACTTTAGTTGGTATTTTGATAATCTCACGAATGTTTAATAATATTTTCTCGGGTAATACCGGATATACCAGCTAGTATTAAACTATTATTCACTAACCGCAGCATCCTTATTGGTTTAGTAATCGTTTAATTCCGTTCCAAATTTTATTTTCTAAAATCACTTCTAAAATTGTAACCCTTTTCTCATCATATAATTGAGATTCACACAAATTTGTTTATAAATATAGAATTCCATAAGCTTGGCCTTTTTTCTGAATAAGCGGAATTAATTCAGTACCATATTATAATACTTTACAAATTCTACTCTATATATACATACATAACACTCCGTGGTAGAGAGGTTAAAGTAAAAACTACTAAGTGATACCATCGCAAAGGTCGAAGGTTCGAGTAAAACGCGACGCAGTACTTATAGCTGCGGTTTTTAACTATACTCCTTTATTTTACAGAACTATACAGAACAACGATATTACAAGCAAACCATACAACTTTTATGATAGATTTTTTTGGTTTTACATAGATTCCAATTAAATCTAAATTATTTAATTTATAAAAAAGTAAATTTTTAATTTTAAATTGGACAAATTTGAAAATAACTATAGCGAACTCTACTCGATTGTCCTAAAAAAAACATAGCTTTTATTGAGCGATCGTTATTCTTAACTATCAAGGATGTTTATTTTTGTTTGACTTATTTGGCGCTAACCCCAAACATTTGGTGCCATCTCTTTTAAAACTTTGTCAAAGACATCCCATCTCAAAAATTCCTACTCGCTGAACCTCAGATTTCAACCTGGATACATGATTAACACATAGTAACTTCATATATGCACAGTGGTTAAAGCTTGGGCGTTTGGATCGAGAGGTACCGGGTTCGAATCCAGTATAGGCTGGCATGGAGCTTGCAATGCCCGCAGATGGTCTTAAATTAGTCCTATAGCCGTATGTCCTCGTGTTGGCCGGGAGGCATAAAAAGCATTAGACAACAGATAGACATAAAAAACATAACCGCGGAAGAGCAAGGTGAGCCATGAACCCCAAAAACACAGATCGCATAGTTAACAATAAAAAAAACTTCATATAAAAAACGGACTCAAACTACATAACTTCTACATTAAATCCAACAATAAAAATTACACAGATATTTGGGCAGGGTTTCACCATACATGCAGGACACTTATCACTATCAAATACCAATGAAATGACTTACAGAAATATGTAATTTGAGAGTATAAAAAAATTGTTTTACTTTACCGTATACTACATGCCTGATTCATTTAGTCTTATCAGGAAGGCGCCACTTGGAGGTATAAATCTTGGACTTCGCCCCTCTTTCCTGTCTAGCTTATATATTGCAACTTTGCCCAAATCTCTAATAATGCATTGTTATTGGCGCAGATTGAAAAATTACTCGGATTTGTAATGGAAAACTGCTAACAACAACTTTTGAAATCCACCATTTGGAAAAAAAATTGCTACAAAATCTTCCTCATTGATAGACTTGTCTGACCTATATAATAGAACCTTGTCAAATCGCAAATAATGGCTTGTTGTTAGCCCACATTGAAAATTACTAAAATTTGTTGTAATTCAAATATTCTTGCGGTAATTTTTTAAAGACAATCTTCAGTGAAGAAGATAAATAATCAGATTCCAACTACACATTTCCTACCAGCTGTACTATTAAAAATGTTTCTAGAAGTTGTTAAAGGGAAACAAATTTTAGCATCGTCAATAGCAAAACTGAGATTCACACCAATATACCAAGAGAACAATAGATACATATGTCCATTACGCCAACAATCCTGCTGGTTGTTCCCCCAGAGGCTTGTTCCCCTAAGCTCAAGTCTTATGTGTGGTGGTGCAACGGGATAAACTGATTACTACAAACGCCGAATACCTGGCCGCTACAGAAACGCAATTATACGGACATCAGGTATAGAACAATCAAAAAGAGACATATTCTTCATATTCATTTGTGCAAAAACAACCGACTGATTTGAAAACATAATCTCACAATACTCATCCTTTCATAAGATGCAAAGGGTTGTATGCTATATATTGCGATATATCGGCAACTTAATCAAATCGAAAAGTACAAGAACTGATGGAATACATCTAAGAAGTTATGAACTTTGACAAGTAATCCACCTGCATTGCCGACATGGGCAACAACGATTTTTCAAACAGGACGTACGGGCATTACCTCAGGAGATGTAAAAATATCCAGCACATCATTTGATGCAGTTCTGGACGACGCAGCATTTCTTCGAGTTGGCAATCGACTCTATAACAGCTTGGCGCCATATTCCACCAAGCACCCGATAATCCTCCCTCCAAAATCAGGTATCACATTTTAAAGCCTTCGAGACATTAATTTAGATCAAAAGCAAGGGCCTACTCTTCTTCTAGCAATAGCTCGACAACAATTCTGGATACCAAGAGGTAAAATGAAGGCCATGCAGACGTTTCATCAAAACGAGGTAGATTATGGAACTCCCATTTCAAGCCGATAATAATCGATAAAGCCTATATATCTCTTTGTATGGCTTAGTACAAGAGCCGTCCATATCGAACTAGTTACCGATTTATGAAGTGAGACATTTTTAGGAGCTTTATAAAGATTCACAGCGCGACGCGGAGTTTATGCGATCTTTCTACAAATCGAATGACTTGAAAGTTTATACCACCTGGTTCTCCCCATTTTGATGGATTTTGGGGAGCAACCATAAAGTCAACCAAGTCCCATTTCAAACGAGTCTTTTGGAAAGAACATCCGAGTCAAGCGGTCGAGGAAATGAGTGTCATGCTATCCGAGATTGAAGCAATCCTCAATTATTGACCGTTACGTCCAACTAATGATAAGGATGGGGACACGCTTGCACCATTGCACTTCTTCATTCGCCAGCTACACACAGAGTTTCCCGAACCCGATGTCACTCATCTAAAAGAACCAATTTAATTAGAGGGCAACTTGTCCAAAAACTCAGCAATCATTTCTGGACCCGATTGCACACCGAATACCGTACTTCCCTTCAGCATCGAACTAATTGGCAAATTAGAAAAATCCCAATCCAAGGGAATTATACTGTCTTGAATAAAGAAATGAATTCCCCACCAAGCCAATGGCCCCATGCGCAAGTCATAACATTTCATCCCAAGCGTCCCATATACAAACAAGATGTTTTCTCGGTTTCCCAGGATGATCCGGGGAAGAATGAAAGACATCAACACCAACATCTATTTCATTATATATCGTCATCACTGACACAACCAACCAAATCACCCGGATTTACATACAGTTCATCCCATCAACGACTCACACGGATTCTTGCAGCATTTCAACTTATCCGTTCAAAGCGGAGTGTAGGTGGCTGCTCCTAAAAAACTGATTCATGCATAGTTTGATTTGAAGTCTTGTTTTCAGTTAATTGCTTTTTCGGTAATTTACTATTTTTTTTATATTTCGATGAATTGTCGTTGTCATTAAATTGACGTGTTACCTGCTAGCGATAAAGTATTACAATATTAGCACCGTTGTTTTACATCGAACACCCGAGATTTTGGTTGTTTTTATTATTGAATGAAATTATGGATATATTTTTGGTGATGTTTCTCTGCGAAAGGAATGTTTAAAAATATACTGTAACAATGAAAAATACTCACAAAACATATTAAAAATTCCTTTTTTTTTGAACATACCACCAGCGGCCAGTAAATATACCAACCTGTATCAGAAATCGAGTAAAATTCACTCATTTTTTTAAGAATCTAGATTTTAGACCAAAATAAACACACAAAATAAAACCTTAAAACCCCAAATAGAAAACATGAAAAAGGATGAATTCATTTCTTCAACATACATCATAATATTGATACATGTACGTTGTATATAGATAGATAGATAGGTACACACTAAAAAATTTTTGGATATTCTATAAATTTATTTATATTTTTGTTCAGATAATTTATATTTATATGAAATTCTATATAAAAATTATAAATATTGAACCTATATAATTCGTTTATATAATTCTGTAATATATTTTATACAAATTCATAGTATACATACAGTTTCTATACTTCCATTTGTATGCTTTTTATAGCCTACCGTATAACATTTCACTCTTTATACCTTGATTTGTATGAAATTAATATATTTATCATATACAAGTTTTGCTTTATACGATTAGTCTTATAAAATTAATAGAAAAACGAATATTTTTTGTTAAAAACGGGATTTTGGAATTTTTATACTGTAAGGATCGTTAGATATTTTTTTCAGTTCTGTGGATATCGTGTAGTGACTTAGTGAGTGAAGTGTTCGTAAGTTTTAGAGTGAAGTGTTGTAGATTTGTGAAGTTGTTAATAGTGTCAATTAATATAATTTGGTAATTGTATAGTGAAATATCATATTAATAAATCGAATAATTTACTATTTCAATTGTTGATATAATGTAGGTATATTATATACCACTGTATTATGTATACACAATCTTTGCTAAATCATGTATATAAAAAATGTGAATAAAAAAACGTGTGGGTCATTTCACGAATATTTAAAAAATTTGAATAAAAATCAATGGATTTTAAAAATGTTTGCAGAAGCGTAGCAATTTGCCAACAACAAAAGTTTTCGACTCTTATCTAATAAATCGTTGCATATATCGTTTATTAATTATAATACACACAATCGCCCTGGATTATTCTAAGCCTCACCAGGAAGTGATGACGATAACCATAACGAATTTTATGAAATAAAGTTAATAATTTTAGAGATTACTTAGTTTTAAGATTATTTTACGACATTCTTAAAAGGTCGCAACAAAACTATTGCATGAGAAAGGAAATGAAATTGAAATTTTGTGACTGAGCTAAAGTAAGAATTAATCTTCCTTAACTAATTTTTATCATTTAATTAAAAGCTTTTGATTAAGTTAAAGTATGAGTGTGTGTTTGAAAAGTCTTAACTGAGACATTTATTTTCCAAAATCAGTCGAAAAAAAGACCTAAGAGCATTGATAAAAATCATGCTTTGCGAGATCGCAAAAATGGAAAAAGTTTCTTGCTCATCATTAAATAATTTGGCAAAGATTCTTCAATCTGGAGGTACATTTTATGAGATCAAGAAAAGAAACTATAAGAGGATCAGAAAGATACCGCCCTGAACAGACCGGAAAATTACTCAATCGGCCTTAAATAAGCGCAGAACAACGACAGACGAGCTTCAAAAGCATTTTAGTGAAGAAGGGATAAAAATATCAGTGATGATATTGCGATGAAGGCTATATGAAAATAAATTGAAATTCTCTGGGAAAATGCGGAGAACATCTTATTTGGGGTAAACTTCATAAACACTGGACAGTAGACGACTGGAAGAAGGTAAATCGGAATTTTAATACTCATTATATATTTTCAAAAATTAAATAAAAGAAATCCGAAATTAAAAAGTTTTTTTTTAATTTATAGGTTATATTTAGTGATGAATGCAGGCTAGAGGCCGTTACAGAATCGGCCAAGTTCGTCTGAAGGAGACCAGCAGAAAGATTTAGAAAGAACTGCGTAGCCAGGAGCATAAAACATCCGCCATCAGTAATGATAAGGAGCTGCATTAGTGGAGATGGATCGGAGGAAACCATGAGGAAAGAATAATATCAAAAGGTGTGCTTTACAGAAGTCTTATTTTCTCACATAAGGTCGCTAGCTCAAGGCCAATACTTTTACACTTTTATGCATGATGGAGTTCCTTGCCATACCGCAAAAATTATAGAGAATGTCCTCCTTAAATAAAACATTGACATCCTCTCTTGGCCTGGCAATTCTCCGGAATGAAACCTTATCGAGCATTGTTGGGCCTTACTAATAAGTCTAACATATATAAAACCCCCAAACCTACAGTGGCCACCCTAAAAAAAATATTGAAAAATTTGGAGAAATAGTGATGAAATTTGCAATATGATCAATACTTGTATTAATATTAATGTATGATCAATGCAATATGATCAATACTTGTATTAATATTAATGTATTATATTAATGTATTAATAATGTATTAATTTAATCGTAGCTCTTGTACACTTTTGTCAGTAAAATTTTATAAACATAACACTTAAAAAAATAATATGATTTTGATAAATATATCGAATTTAAAAAATAAGCTAAAATTGTTTTACTAATTTGTCAAAAATGATTCTTAAATTTCATCAGTATTGAAAACTGAGTTCAATTCTAGCATATGAAATTTCCAAATTTCTATACTAAAGCAACTAAATTTTACACGATAACCAGATTGATATTTTCTATAAGTAATTTATATAAAGTTAATACTACTCCCTTTTAAACAAAAATTAACATTTAATGGATAAACTTTATATTTTGCACTATATACAGATATTTATACGTTGGAGTATCAAATTTATACCAGTGACCTATCAAAATAATTATATGGAGTTAATATAAATTTTATACAACATTTTATAACATTTGGTTATCCGTTAAACTAATATAAAATCTATAAAAAAATCGTACGGAATTATATTTATATTATAAATGTATTCATTTTATATGTAAATTTTTTGGTGTGTATAGATTTACAGGATTTTGAAGTCACGTTTTAAGAATTTTCAGTTATTTTCAATGAATAAAAAGTTAAAACTAAATAAAAAACATTTTTGAATAAAAATAAAATATTACATTTAACCTGATTGAAATTCAGGATTCTCTACATCTTCTGAAAACAAAACACCAGAAGAAAAAAAACTTTACTTTAAAAAGGAAGAAAATAGAGCGCCTTTATGATGTAACCTACCTCCTTATACGTATTATACAGAATAGACGGCACACAAAAAATAACGAAAATATTTGAGATTTTCTTTTTAGATTTTGTTGTTGTATTTTTTTTAGGGGATTGAATAACTTGTGTGTGATAGGATTTTCATGTTTATTTTGCGATAAATTCAATTCTGATTTTATATATTTTGTATTGCTTTCGTGTGTATCTGTGTGTAGATTGGATTTTCTAGGGTAATGATATTTAAAAAGTGAGATGTGCAGGCTCTGAATGATGTGGGTGGTTTATGTGAATGATTTTGTTTTTTTTATACGTTCGAAGAAAATGATATACAATTGATTTTATTAAATTTACAATTTACGAAAAATGATTGAGATGATTTTATGGGTCGATTTTTGTTTTACGGTTTTATGATTGCCGGAATCGATACCAGGAGAGTTAATGAAAAATTCAATGTTAGAAATGTGATATAACAACAAAGGCGATTTATACAATTATCGGTTAGAAATTGTAATGCAATCCACAAGGTGGAGCTGTTATTTAGCCTATATGTCATATCATCTAAGTAAAACAATTTGAATGACAGTTCTATTGATTACTCGATATACACTTACACGTAGAATCACACCATCTTATCTAGACAGGTTTTTGATTAATGGATATTTTATAGCGCTCTGTTGATTGATTAAAAAATTCACGATTAATAACAACAACAAAAAATTAAAGACATTATTATTCGCGTTTTTAAAATTTTCATAATTTATTATGAGGCAGACGCACACCCAACACTTTCGCGGTTACATTTTTACATTCTTTTTTTCGTAGTAGCTAAATCGAATTTCCAAAAAATACTTTTCCCGGTAGTTTGTAAGAAAGTTATAATAATTTATGTCCATAGAGAATTGGCTTGTGAATTGTAAATCATTTTATAAAATAGACCTATTCACAATATAGTGAAATATCTGACAAATTATCTGACAAAAAACCTTATAACAATCAATATGGGGTAGACCTTCAAATTGTGTAGTACTAACTTATCAGATCTTTTATTGCTATCTTGTATTGCTTAGTAGAACCGTGAATAATGCCTAAACTATTAATCACAGATTTTCATTATCTTTCTTTCCATTGAATCCAGTTTCCTGATTTTTTAAAAAGATCATTTGATTGTTCAAGATTTTATTTAATACCGAAGAATTAACTGAGACGCAAAATAAAACTTAATAAGAAACTTAGATTATCAAAATACACGTACAATTTATATGTTCTCGTTGTGCGATGTCATCATTTGGTTCAGCAACATTTTCTATGTGTATACTCATATAACTGTTTGAAACTGTTGCTTCAAAATTAGTTTATTGAGCATCATCCAAATATTCCTCCTCTGAGTAATTTTGTTCCGAATACCAATCGCTTGTCTGGGTTACAAGCATTTTTGGAGAATTTGTTGCTCAAACTCAATTTAATTTTTTTGCGCAAGTTTTCAAATGAAACATAACTAATTTCATAAACAACACTAGAAACACGGATTTCTAAATATGTAAAAACTTACCGATATGAACTGGTGTGGAGGAAAGAAATCCGTCGATAAGGTTTTCGCTGTTCAAATCGTTGTTGTATTTTTTCTTAATCGCGGATGGTGGCGAATTTGCAATCATATTGGATGTTTTACTACTATACGTATACATATATTACTAATATTAATGGTGAAATGTTTTAAATAATTGGTGTAAGATTGGAATTAAAACGGTTTAATTTCCAAATTATATCGGAAAAAACTTATATCTTATATCTAATTTTGAATAAGTAGTTGTGCTAGTTTCCAGATCACTACATCCAACAATTCCTAATGTGGAAGAGGATAATACAGGTATTCATGAAAAAATCAGGAATATTTTTAAATTTATGGGTCAATACATTTTCCTGTTTTTCCTGTTATTTTTTTATAAGATATATAAAGATTTTTCTCTTCAAAATTGGTTATCAGCATTTTGCATTTCATTTAATCTATTGTGTAACTGTTGTAAAATATTTGAAGGTTTTCTGATTAGCCGTTTAAGGAGCTGCATGAAATTTTCTGAGCTGTATGTGGAAAATGTGTCTAATGGACCAAACTGTGTTACACAATCAGCTAAATGTAATAAACCATGAATATTAAATGAAACAATTTGTTCATAAAAAGGAGTAGCATACGTCCTAACAAAGTCTTGTAACATTTTGTTGGCTATCTCAATATCGCTTGAACTGCTTCTTTCACAGGATAATATTCGTATTGACGACTCTGTCATCAACATTATTTTTAAAAACTACGATTCCGGTGTACTAATATTTGCCTAAATTCAGTGGCTTCCCACCGGGCAACTTTATTTCCAGTAGGATATCGTGTTCCAGTAACAAAAGTTCGAGCCGAGCCGTCACAAATTTTCCCAATTCCCAATTTTTCAGCCGTGTTGTTTAAGATATATAATTTCTTCTGTTAATTTTTGTAAATATTGGTTTACAGAACTAGGTTTTGAAACCGCTGAGAAGCATCCTATGAGAAATGGGGACACATTTCGAAAATTTGAAAAAGTTCCAATAATGGGCCATAATACGCCTCGAGAGCTTTTAATTAAATTGACCCCATCTATACTAATATGAATGGTAACCGAAAGAACATTTTTTAAAAATGGAAAGGTTTTGATTTTAAGTAATTTTGAATATCAATACTTGATCGATTAGTTCGAAGGAGAACGCGTGCACATAAAGGTAAACCTTTAACATTTGCTCTATGAAGAGCTTTTAGTAAGTCATCAACACTTTTATGCGGTACTTTGTTTTGCAAGGCACATTGCCTTATTTCGAATGAAATTTTTTTTCCTTCATAAAGGGTTTCATCGTCAGGATCGGAACTGTTTGCGGTATTTTCACTAGACTCTGAACAAATAAAACTACAAATTTTATTATCATTAACACTAGAATATGGTGCGTTGTGCTCCGACACAATTTCAGAAACTCCCTTACTGGGTTCTTTCATTTAAAAATCATCTGCAAAAGTGGTAATTTCATTTGGTGCTTTTAACAATTCGTTGTATCGTAGATCATCATTTTTAAATGTTCTTGCCAAAGCGCTCATGTCATTCGCAATCGTTTTTTTGCCATCTCTTCAAAATTTGTAATTTCATATAAAATTTAATTATATTTAATATGGGAATAATAATTAACATTGAGTGGAATTAAACATATGATATTGTAATATAATATACATTTCAAACACTTTTATTTTCTCGCTGTTAATTTTTTCAATTTTAACTCGTTACTTATTATTTTTAAATTTTATGAATTATAAATTTTAATTATCAAATCACATAACTTCTACATAACATCATCTTCATTCTGAATAACTACTAAATCAGTGATGAACAGTAGTTATTAAAAATGAAAAGAGAAAAATATAAAATAAATATGTACCATGCATCGAATATTCAGCATGGATTCGGCACTGAATACAGAAAAACTCCGCCTTCTGGTAAACATTTCTTCATCGTGATTGAACTCGGTGTGATAGTTTTATTGATCAATTCTTCGCCAAGGATGATGTCTACTGGTAATAAGCCATCCGCTACAATTTGAAATACTTTTGGATAAATATCGTTATCATTTATATGTGTACAGAAAATTGCCTAATCGTGTTAAAACGATGTAATCCATTGCCCAAAAAAGACACGACATGATCTTCCCATTTCTCGATATTCAAAGATTTAAATTTGGTTTCAGAAATCAAATTGACGTCACTGCCACTGTCTATCAAAACCATAAAACTATAACCTTTAAGTGTAAATCCCTTCAAATCATGAACGACTGGCTGATTGATTGCTGCAACGGACTTCCTCACATTATTCTTCTCGCATTTTATAGAAATGTTTCCAAATTCCCACACTGTTTTGCTGTATGTACCACTGCGATTATTTGTATTAATTTACTGGTCACAAAGCATGCTTTGTTTTCGTAGTTCGTGTATGGGTTATTTTAGTAAGCTTTTTGTTGTATTAATTACATCTGTATAGGAACCAAGCGCACATTTTAGTGGAAAAAAGTATTCGATATAATTTTTTCCGTTTAAATGAAAATGCGTGTATGCACCCAAACTGCTATACAAATTTTGTGCATGCAATCCACATAAAAACTAACTAAATTTAGACAAAATTTTATCAGTACATATGGAGGTACAGATAAAATGTTTTTTGTTATTTTCAAAGCGATTTTTTTCTATTTAGAAAGAAACAATCAAATTCTGAACATATTTATATTTTTATTGAAAAAATGAATGGAATAAATTCAATAAATGAATTTTATTGAAAAAACCTACATATATAATTTAACTATATTTATTTTATAATACATGTATATGTACATGATCCAATTATAAGTATTTTTATTTGGAATGATATAAGTCAGTACTCGGAACCAGCTATAATTATGAACATATACTCGTATGTAGATTTTTGATCATCTTTAAAATAAACATTTTTGTTTGTTGAACTCAAAATTAAATATGTATTTCATTCAAATTTAAAATAAACGGCGACAAATTAACACAAATCGAAACGTCAAATACCAATGCGAAATGTCCAGTTGTTTGTAAACATAATAAAATAAATCAAAGTTGCACATACGTCTGCTATGATTAAAAAAAATATTAAAAGTTGAACGTACGTTTTTCTAGCATTTACAAGAAATTATATCGAATATTTTTTTCCACTAAAATGTGCGCTTGGTTCCTATACTGGATGGTTTATGAATATTAACTATTAAATGTGACAAAATTTTGAGGTCACCATAAATTGTCGATGTTGGAATCATACGAAATCAAAAATTGACCCATTCGAAGACCATTGACAAAACATCGTACAGATGTCTAAGGAAGCCGGAATATGCCATCGTGTTGTACTGACCATATCACATCTTTTTGTAGAAGCCAACATATTTATGCGACTGGTCCAGGCATATGTTTGCTATGTTTGGATCATAAATAATCGCAAAATTCAACTAATCGAACGCGTTTGATACGGCATCGTAGAGATACCTAAGTAAACCTAAGTATGCAATACTTCGATAAATAGATTAGTTTTTACTAAAAAATATTATTTTTTTAACGTGGCATCAATTCTAGAGCTAATTTAAGAAATTTAAAAAAACATTCCAAGAAAATTTATTTTTTGGTTTCAGTGTTTGTTGATTTTCAGATTTTGTTTCATTACATATTTTAAAACAAGAACTGTCGTATTATTTCGCAATTGTTGCATTGATCAAGGAGAGCAATTTTAAAAGCTTGTAGACTCAGGCCTTGGCTCTGATTATGTTTAAATTGATTATTTAAATTACCGGTGGTGAGGTTTAATTAATCAGTGAGAACTATATGGTTGGTTTTTCAATTCGTTCTAACAAATTTTATTTTTGAGCCCTCTTTATATACAAATTTATACAAGTACAACAATTACAGTTCATTTGCATTAATAATTTTATGCAGCGTATGAAAAAATACTGAAAGCTATTGACAAGTAATCTTCTATTTTCTATATATAAAAATGGTGTAGAAAATGTATGTGCGCGCATCAGTTGAGAACGGCTTAACCGATTAAGCTCTATCGTTTTTGTTGTGTTCTTACGAAAGAAAATTTTGGTACAATCCACTGGAAAGTCAGAAAATTCGGAAAATCGAAAAATTATGTTTTTCAGTTGAGAACGGCTGAACCGATTTGGCTCAATCATTTTTGTTGTTTTCGCAATTGCCAGGAGATGGTTTTTACGAAAGAAAATTGTTAAAAATTCCATCGGAATAGTCGGAAAACCGAACAAATGAAAAAAAGCTTTTTTTTATATGAATTTTGTATGTACACTTTTTTATAAGACAGGTGGTGCAGCTTCCGCGCTTGGGCTGGGAGGTACTGGATTCGAATCCCACCGGAGGCTGCATGCAAATTAGTATTTTGTTTTTATCCAATCTATTTTATTCTCTATCTAAAAATCCACTGGAAAAGTGGGTAAATTCGGAAAATCGGAAAATAATGTGTTTCAGTTGAAAACGGCTAAACCGATTTGGCTTAATCTTTTTGTTGTGATCAAAATTGCCAGATGATGGTTCTTACGAAAGAAAATTTTGGTAAAATTCACCGGAAAAATCGGAAAATCAAAAAACGATGTTTTTCAGTTGAGAACGGATAAACTGATTTGGTTCAATCTTCAATCACCCATTTTGGGAGCCTCCAAATCCACATGTTATTCATGAATAATCAATTCATCCCAAAACAGTTACTGTTTGGTGTGTATTGTGGCTGTTTGTGGTTTGTGACGTATGTGTACTTATCCCAGGATTTTATCCTCGAAAAAACAAATACCTAATCAGGCAACACTAACATAATTATATTCCTCTAACTCTTGTGTGAAGTTTTCTATTATATGTTATTCCAAATTCACTTCATATGTGAAGTAAGCCCGAATTTTATTATATGAAAAAAATGTTTATAAAATTATTTTAATTTACAAAATACATGATAAATATTTCTAACATATGCTACGAAAGTTTTAAAATAAATGTAATAATTTAATAAAATGAATTGACTCATAAATTTGTCAGATTATGATAATTTGGTTATAAGACAGACAAACACATATTTCACATTTATGAAAGCCGAAAAAATCGTACCACTGCAACCCAGCAAAATTAGGTTCAGAGCAAAATATTTCCAAGTAATTCATTTTCGACCCAAAGTAATATTTTATGTTGACGTGTAAAAAGTATTAACTTGTCGGATCAGAACTCAACCGGGAATCAGAACCCAAGTCAAACTTATAAGTCTCTTACGATAATAAGAATGCAGCTCACAATATAAATTTCAATTAAAACACGTCCGGCGTCTTTCGAACCCCACTTGCAATACAATATTTTTATTACAGTAAATTGATTTTCAAAAATAATATCGGTATACATTAGGGTGGACCATATTTTCGAAAGTTCCAATATCTAACGGGACACCCCGTAAAAATGAGAGGTTATGCTAAAAACTTCAACAGAAGAAATATTGGGTCGACCGAAGGTCGTTTAGAGGTCGCCACTTGACAGCGAAGTTGGATAAAAACGGTATTTTTTCATTTTTTCTCTTACAAACGAACAGAAAAATTATTTTAAATGTTTTCTTCTTTTTTTTTTCTAAATAAGTGTGTGTCAGACTAATTGTGGTCAATAGAGGAGATTACCTTTGAAAAACATCAAAGATAACAGAAATCGGTTAGCGAGATTATTGCCAAATTTCCAAAATACAAAAACAAGACAAATTATTACTTTGTTTTTTTATTATTAATGCATAATGTTTCTTCTACACAATGATATAGTATGAATAAAATTTTATGATGAAAACAATCAATCTAAGTTGATCTTCTACCCAATAAGGATGTTTTGGTATACTTTGCAAACTTCTTTGTGCAGTCCTTTACGACTTGTAGCAAAATATTGCACTTCATATTCATTTCTTGTTAATTTCTTATTTTAATCTTGTATTAACTTAACACCTGGCTCTGCGATATCATTTACGACTTTTACTTGTCTCATAATCTTCATTCCTTTCTTGAAATTATCATCCTGAGGCCACTTATTCCGATTTTGTTTAAGGAATCTGTGGAAATCTTGAACCATTTAAAAAAAATCGCCAGGGTTTGTTGCAACAAAATATGTCTAGATGTCGTTAAGGAATATATAATAAGGATCGATCCAATTTCTGCTCTAAAATAATAGCTGCTCCATATTATCTTCCTGTATTTGAACATGTTGTATCGAAGCAAGCCACCACGGCACCGTCAGTTGCTCTCTAATCGATTAAGTTTTGGAAAACAGCCTCTGCCATTTCCAAACCAGTTGATCTTGATATTTTAGGAACGCCAAGTAACTGTTCTCCATCTATATGGAAAAAATCACCGGTAAATGATCTACGGTCTCCGTTCCAGACAACTCCGGAAGTAATGTTCCATCCCAATGTACTACGCCAGTTGTAAACTTGAAAGCCGATTAAACTGATGCTGCTATTTCTACTCTATTTGCTGCACGAAGACGCCTTACTGTTGTTCGATTCAAAACGAGCTCATCAATGGAATATCCAAAGTCTTGGACTTATATATTTCTTTTCGCTGTCACTCTCCGATGACGAAAATATTGCTTGTGAGTCTATTGGCATAGATTTTCGTTTTTGTTTAAGATATCTTCATCTTCAATTTTTTTCTGCCCTCATACGTTCCGATTTCGTTTCTCTTTTTCAATTTCATATCGTGTGCTCCAGTCAAATATCCAGAACGCCCTTTCTAACGCTGTGACAAGAAGAATCGCTTATCGTCTTCACTGGTCATCAGGGACAAGGCATTAGTGTGTGTGATATCGAAAATATCATCCAGTTTACTATTAAAGGCAATTTTTCTTTCACGGTAAACTTTTGAAGGTTTATTTTTATTCTTTAGAAGATTTGTCCACTCATCATGCAGTTGTTCCAATTTTTCAACGGAATGGTGTGCCTTTTTCACTGGAATTCGTGCTTTTGACCAAAAAATAGACACTTCCTACATTTCCTGGATTGTCAGAGCTGCACTTTCACGAATAGTTAATATTACAGTGCTGTGATTGTAAAACAAAGTTGTTTTTCCCCATACATGGACCACCCTAAATACATGTTCTAAAAAATCCAGATAGCGGTATCAAAAATATATTAAATATAGTAATCACATCTCTATCATTTCATCCGACTCGGCCGCCCTACTGTGAACTGTCTCGCTGAAGCAATCACCATCACGATTGGATTGCAACTCAAAGCTTCGACGTGTCTATCCGGTGGCTTGTACGATGCTCAAACTCGTAATTCTACGGTACAATCGGTAATTCTACAGCACAATCGGTTAGTATGTAAAAATTTATGTCCTAGCAAATAAACCGAAATTTGTTCAGAGCCCTTACGATTACCAATACCTCCAACTGGTAGCTGTCATACTTCTCCTCACACGACGAAGTTTTGCGATAGTTAAACGGGATGCAATCTCTGATCATCAGCACGACAGTGTAACGAAATTGGCACGAGAAAACTCTATTCAGCTGTTCCATTGCCTTCCTCTGGTCCAACTCTATTGCAAACCTCGCATGTTTCCTCAACAGGTCTGACAGCGGTTGTATGAAATACGCGTAGACGAACAACACTGCCCGGAATATAGTAACGTCTTCAAAGAATTTATATGCATCCAATTAAAAAAAATTTAAATTTCAATTCTAGGTGAAATCAAGTTCAGCAAAATGTATGTTATTGTAGCTATGAAAAAAAGTTTAATGTAAAATGCCGTCTGTTATGCATCTTCGAAACGAATACAATATCCACCGTCATTACTTAAGTTCAACATCCCTTTCTAAAGAAAAATTTCTGAATACAGATACGGAGCCACACGAATGGAATCTATGTTTATTTGATTGTTTTTTGTCTTTTTAACCGGAGTAAAATTTGTTCTGTGTGATGGCTGTTATTAATTCTTACATAATTTGTACTTTAAAATTTTATTGCGAGATGATGATTTATCTCTATATATTTAGTTTAAAAATTTAACTATCTACAAAATTGTGCTTTTAAGTCAATGCAATATAAAAATTTGGGTTCAAATGTTTCGAATGTGAAGTAGAAATAAAGCTCCAAGGAGCCGAATTGGTTTCATCAACAAGAAAATCATAGAACTTTGCTCTTTGCTAACACAAACAATTATTTTCGACATTGTCTGTATTCTCTACATTGTCGACGTTACTTATCTTATGTATCCAATTACGGTTCATAAGCAAACCAATTTTTTAAGTAAACTTTGGCAGCCAGCATTTAACAATTGAAGTTTACAACGGAATGTTGCAAACAGCATTTCACCACTCTTTACCATCTTAAAAACCATTACCATTTTAAAAATCGAAAATTCCAGACAGCTTTTTATAATTAACACTTCGTTGAGGAAATATTTTTTGTTAAAAGGATACGCGAGTACCATAATCGGTTGCGCTCATTCACAAATCGAAAGAATTTGTTTTATTAATTTGATTTCATTGCTTAACTAGAAAAACAAAGAAACGAACGTTACATTCAACTTCAGCATAATTTTTAACAGTGTTTGCTTGCAACGAAAGCTCCATTAAACATTTTTTGATTTTTATTTGCATTCAACTTGGTATTTGTAATGAAATTTTAAAGACATGAAAGCTTTTTATTATTACACAAAAAGTTATAAAAGAAGAAACCAAAAACTTTTCCAAATATTTTTTTTGTATTTTTTGTTACTTCTCGTAATTTCAAAATGAAACTTTCGTGCTTAGTTTAAAAGATAGAAATAAAGCTTTTTTTATAAATGAATAAATATTTGTCATGCTTTTTCATAGTTTACAGTTTTCTTTTATTTATTTGGTGTTCATACTGTATTTGTTTGGTTTTACCAAGGAATTGTAGTTGCTGCTTGAACAGAAAAACGGAAACAAACAAAGCTATTTATGGAGTAAAATTACTGACACAAAAGTCATAACATTTTGAATAAAAATTGAACTCGGGAGAATTGTCTTTCCCATTCGTCGGTTTTTACCAAAAATATTTATAAACTTGAAGTTTCTTCAACGCTGAGGTAAAAGTATTTCGAAAAATCGATATTAGCACGAATTTAAGTCAAAATGGAATAATTTGAAGCCAAACAAAATTTGTTAAACCAGTTGTGTGAATAACAAATCTAATGGTTGCACAATAATTTTAAAACAATTTGACTCAGTCAGAGTCTCAGACTAATTGAAACATTCAGAGCTTTCAGAGAAGCATAATGTCGTATTGGCGTTCACTTCACATAGATCTATCCTGCCATTTGACATTGATACGAGGGTTGCCTTTTATATTTCGGGATTGGATAACCCTAGTGTTGCATTCTGGCAACTGACAGCTCTATCGTAAAGTTTGACATTTTTGAGATTATACGTACTCAGAACGTTTTGTCATTCGAGCGCTATTTGTGTTGTTTACAGTACTCATTAACTCAACATCTCGACGAAAAAATGGAATTAAATCGTGAACATTTACGAGTATGAGCCCGAAAGTAAACAGCAGTCGACTGTATGGGTGTTTCAAGATGAGCCGAATCCAACAAAAGTTGTTCGCGCACGAAGCACTTGCAAGCAAATGATCGCCTGTTTTTTCGGAAAAAATGGACATGTCGCAACCGTACCACTAGAACAACGTAAAACAGTCAATTCTGAGTGGTACACAACCATTTGTTTGCCAGTTGTCTTCCAAGAAATCACGAAAACCAACTGCCGAAGACGGATCACTCTTCACCACCACAATGCGAGCTCTCACACATCGGCTCAAACAACTGCATTTTTGAGCTCTTAAAACATCGATTTGATGAGTCATCCACCGTATAGTCTTGACTTGTCACCAAATGACTTCTTTTTATTCCCGTACGTAAAAAACAAACTGAGAAGTCAAACGTTTTTTGACACCTGAAGAAGCGGTTGCTGCGTTCAGAATGCATGTTTTAGAGATACCTCAATCAGAGTGGAAAAAGTGCTTCGACAATTGGTTCAAACGCATGCAAAAGTGTATAGATCTTCATGGGGAATATTTTGAAAAACAATAAAGCGATTTTTGATGATTAATATTTGTTTTTGTTCTCTAATCCCGAAATATAAAAGGCAGCCTTCGTAATATAGTACTTAATGCTTAATGCTAGACTCCACTGAAAATTATCTGTAACTTGTCGAAAAGTAGTTAAAGTTTCAATTGCAAGATTGCACCCAGAGCAACAAAGAGACAGTCCGACAAGAAAGCAAGTTATTGAAAACGTGGTAAAAAAGAAAACTTGGCTGATTTACTAGCAATAAAACCAGTTGGAATTTATTCAAGTAGGTAGAACAGCAAACAAATCTTCGAGTAATAATTAGAATAGCGGTGCACCTGAAAGATGAACTTGAACCATTGAGTAGTATTATCAAACAGGCAGCACCAAAAAATTCTCCTATTCCTCGTACCAACTCTCTCCGGAAGAATAACTGATCTATTGAAGTTAGACAACTAGTTAGAGAAAACCGGAAAGATTGAAAATCTAGCAGTATAGATTCGTGTTCCGCTACATAACAACATCCTCAATTTGCAGCTCAACAAACAACTTAAAACAACTAATAAACTGAAATATGTTCCACGTCAATGGTGGCTGAAGTAATTATGATACCAAAACTATTTTGACCATCTAACGATAAAAAACCTAATTAATAGACCCATAAAAAATTGGACCTCCGCTATATCAATTTTTCTACCAAAAAAAACTGGCTCAAATAAAATCCAAACCACACAAATGTGTGAGTAAAAAACATAGTATCCCTTTCAGCACCGACCAAAAAATGTTTTGGTATTTCTTCCTAACCGATTAGAGTAACATAATTGTGTAGGTAAATAATGTCGTCGAATAAATCCGAATTTTTTATTTATTTGGCTTAAGCACGTACCAACTTACACAATTTTGTGAGTATAATAACATTGGTTTGTAGTGGTACTATGTCTTATTTTAAGTTTGCAATTTAATAAAAGTTATATTTTAATTATTAAGTTTTTTTATTTATCTTTTGTTGTGTTTGCAAGTTTTTTATTATTTATCTTTTTCTTATGTCACGAAAATGCATTTTTGGCTAAATGGTCGAATTTCAGATTTGAGCAAAAATGGAATATAGGTTCAGTGGCAAAATTGAAAGGTTGGTTGGGTACCAACTTACAAATAATATATATTTTTTTTTATTATCTAAATACCTGGATATAACAAAAACTTTGTTATAAAAGGAAAATTGTTTTTAAATTTTCAGTAGTATGAAATTATTTCCATCTTATGTAAGATCACATATATTAAAAAATTGTGTTATATAAATTTTTATAATTTATAATAAAATATTATTGATTTGAAAGTTAATTTATATATATATATCTTTAATACAAATAATAAAATAAAACTACAGTTAATAATATAAATTTGTGAATGAGTTTTATTTTGATGTAACGTGCAGTGGTTTAGTTCACGGATTTTTTATAAGTACATCAGTATATAGAAATATATCTATGCTGCAGATCGATATTTTACTATCGTAACGAGTGGCTGAAATTAGTGAAGCCAGTTGTGCTACAAAAATATTCCGTGTCTGGAAAAGGATTTCAACTATAAATAAGTAAACAATTAATAGTTTGTGAATGAACAAACTTACCAATATGAGCATCTGCTAATTATGCGAGCCCAGCTGCTATATAACTGGAAAGAACGTATAAACCAAAGGTTCATATAATCAGTGACACAATCAAACCAGCGTAGAAATCCAAGTAGCACAATTGTGTAGTTTTCTAACGTTTATTAGTTGCAATTTGAATCAGTTCATCATTGTTAATGCTAGTGTAATCTATTTTTAGATATTTTAACTAGTTGAATGAACTGTCAAATAAAAAAAAACTTGACAGGAAAATTATTGTTACGTGTGAAACTCAACAATGTCGGACCAGCGCCATTGCCAAAAAAGTAAGTACATTTTTATATTATTTCTAAATTATTATTTAATGATTATAATAGTGATAAAAATTATATTAAAGTATTCAAAGTTAATTTTAATAATGAAAAATCGCAAATGAGTAACTTAAAGTGTTGCAAAAACTGCACAAAAGAGCCACTAACACGACTGTGTAGGTCCAACCTGGACCTAGGTCCAACCTGTTGAAATGATAATTTTATTTACTATGTAAAAAAATGTAGTATGTATATGCATTATTACCAAATTATTTACTATTGATGTTAACTATTCTAGTTGTGTTCGAGAACGGTCAATGGCTAATTGATAACGAAGAGCTTTTAAAATTATCAGGAGCTTCAGATAATTCAGTTGACGAAATTATCAACAACCAGAGCGAAATCAACTTGAAAGTTCATCTGATTCTGATGAGTGTAACGATGATGAATGTAACGATACAATTAACTCATCTAATATTCAAATAAACCAAGTTTGGACTGAAGCATCAAATCTTACCGATTCAATATACGTGACCGGTTAAAATGGAAAAACAGATGCCGATACGATATTTTTATAAATATTTCAAAAATGAACATTTTGAAGATACCGCTCGCTTTACAAATTTGTATTATATAAAAACTACCTGAAAAGAACTGAAAACCAATAGATGTGAAATTCGATAATTTTATGGCATATTGATGTATATGGGATGCATTCCGTATCCAAGATTGCATTTATTTTGGCATAACAGTATCGCGTTTACAAAAATTTCTAGTTGTTTGTCCAGACAGAGGTATTAGTCTCTTCGATCATCGATCCATTTTGTGGATACTTCACAAGTACCGGAACCAATCACAAATCTTATTTGGAGAGTGCAACCAATAGTCGACGCAGTAAGACAAAGGTGCCATGTAATCGAGCGCAAAATTAGACACTTCTCAATCGATGAGAAAATGAAACCTTTAACTGCCCGAATGCCTGCTCGAAAATTTGTGAAAGGTAAGCCACGGCCGGTTGGTATAAAAAACTTTGTTGTTACTACATCATCTGGGCTAATAATGGACTTTGAATTGTACCAGGAAATTGCAACAAATTTGAAATTTAAAGAGCTCGGTTTAGAACCAAGTATTGTGTTGCAACTCACTGAAACATTACCAGAAGGAAGCATTCTGTATTTCGGCAGATATTTTTCAACTGTAGCATTGTTTCAAAAATAACAACAAATGAATTTCAAGGCAACGGGCACAATCATGTTAAATCGACTCAAAAAAGTTAATTTTAAAAATGATCGCCAGCTAAAAAGAGGTGAATCCCAGGAATTCGTGCATTTTATTCTTATGTTTGGAATAATTTATACAAACAAATTTGTAGTTGTTAAACATGCAAAATGAGACAACGAAATTGAAATATGAAAGATGAGAAAGGTAACGAATATTATCACTTGAATTCCGTTGGGTTATTCCAACAAAGTTTTAATAATTTTTGAAAATGATTTGTATATATTTTTTGCAACCATAAAATCGTGCTAAAATTGAGAATGCTTACCAGTTTATAGACTTGGATCGTTTTAGTCTCTTTGTCCTTCTTGAACTTAGAGCATAAAATTAGAGTACATTTGAAGCCGTTTATTTTCAAAAATTATCGCGATTACCTACAAACCCATGATATATCGTACTCCATCCGGGTTATTTGAGATTTTTATATATCTTAGTTCATTATTTCTTATGTACAATCCGTCATAATGCTCTAATATTGTAACATTTTTCGTAACACGTTCCCACGATAAGTGCGTCGATAGGCAGACATAATTTTTTTGTCGTTCCGTGGTTTAGTGTAAACGGAACTTAGCGTGCTGCGTTCGAAAAAAGCACCACCATAATTTTTTAATTCATTCAACTATAAAGCCCCCCCCCCCCCCCCCCATTTGCAATATTTTCATTTTGGCATTGTTATTGGGGTTGATTTTATAATAAAATTTTGTTGTTGCCATTTCCTCTATACACATTTAATTAATTTTATCATATTGACAGAATAAGCATTAAAATGGCTTATAATTACAATCAAATTAATTAAATTAGATACAAGGAAGCATATTTAATCTTTTGTAATGTATTTTTAGGTATTATCTATATTACATATAACATATATTATAATATATTATGTATATGTATGTACATATGATGTTGCAAATTACAACCAATAAGAAACATATATGTATGTGTTATATGTTTAAGAAGATATAAGAAGCCTATAATAGATAACGCTTTTTAATTTCTTTCTACCTAATTAGCTCGAAACAATACATAATACAATACTTAACTATATACATACATGATACAAATATATTCTTCACAAAAATTATTAAAAGTTTCTAATTAAAATATGATTTTGTCATCATCATTACACTCTAATTACGTTCTATTGTTATGGCAAATAATAAACTAAAAAAAAAAATAAAAAATATTCGAAAAAATAAATTGGAAATCTCATTTCATTGCTTTGTTGTGTACTGGTAGTGTATGATGTGGTAACATTTAATTACAAAAATTCTAACTATTCTTTATAAGGGGTGGTATTTACATCTCCATCTTGATAACCCAAATATATATAGATAATATGTTTACATGAATATTTTATGTGGGTGGGTGGCAAAATGATATTTATACACATTTTTACTATCGTCAAAATTAATAAAATTTATTGTTACGATACAAATTCAAAATTGGATTCGGATTTGGATCTCAAGGGCAGGGTGTTATAATATTACAGAAATTATCTATTAACACGTAATCATTAATTTTTGAAGTACATGCAAACTGATTCGATACGTGTAACATCAGTTTTAATAACAGATTATACCTGAGAATTGTTAACCGCTGTCCAAACTATAATCTATAAACTATACGCTTCGTACGAATGCTCTCAAAAGAATAGCGCTGTCTCACCCCCTCGCAGGGGTAAGTATACCGCTTTGGCAGTAGCAAAGAAGTACCAGGGAACAACAGTCAGTAGTATGGTACAGCCAGCAGCAAGATACTGCTAAATCTACAATATTAGGAGGCTGGCCCTATAGAATCTGATGTCTCCCAGAATTATTATACGTACATCGTTGAAATTAAAGATGCAGTTTTATGATATTAAATTATTACTAGCTGACCTGTGACTGAATAATCAGTCACGTGAATACATTTTGTTGAATTTTTGGTTAAGAAATGATTCAAAAGATTTTTTAAGATGTAAATTCGATGCACTTTTATCAACAATAAAGTAAATTCATATACGTGGTTAATTTTTAAATCTTAAACGGCAAGCACGCGCTCAAATGTACACAGTATGACTTACGTGTCAAGTCAAATATTCATATCTCAAACAGGAAGCGCGCGCTCGGGATCACATGAACACTTACGCACCCAAACTAAATATTAAATTCGGAAAAAGGAAAAACACACAATTGCTGAGGCAAACTTTAATCTAAATATTTCATAAGAAATGTACAAAAGGATAATAAAATAGTAGTAGAAGGTAGATAGTAAAATAGTAAAATATATTACAATTTACATGCACAGAATCTCTTCAAAAAATACATTCTTTGTTGTGATGTGCCCATCCCGATCAGCTGATTGATCGCTTATCTCAACGATAAACACCGTAAGTCCGTCAAATGAGCGGCATCTTAAAAATGTAACATACATCTGATCATGCGTAAATATGGGGTCCGGCAAGTACACTTCTACCTTCTTCAAGCTTTAATCCTGACTCTTGTTGATGGTTATGGCGAACGCGAGCTGAACCGGAAATTGAAGGCGAGACATTTTTAATGAGAAGATGCCTTCCGATCAGCACCTCACATTCCAGAATGTAGCGGTTTATTTTTGAGACGCGCATGCGTGTTTCATTGATTCGACCCTTGCTAGTGTTTAGATTCCTCATCAAACGAACGATCGCTATTACCTTTAGCGGGATGGCATGCCCCGGTAATCCGGACAATCAATCTTGTTGAGAAACTCGACGGGTAGGCGGAGTTCCTCATGAATGTCGTCACTCTCAAGTTTATCAGCAATATGTTTGACTTCTTGTTCGTCGGGCAGGAGGTCAAGCACCTGCTGATTGGTTAGCGCGCAATCATCATTCTTGGGTGCAAGGATGGTGCGCTCCTCGATGGTTCCCTCGGCTGGTGTTGTGTTGATGTCACCATACACGAAATCGATCACACTTTGAGGAAGTTTGCCGGAAGTGTGATCGAGTCGGTTCGAACATTGCCGTTTCCAACAGAAATCAAATATTATGCAAACTCGTCCTCACCTTCATCGACGTGCATGTTCTTGGTGAGTATAAACGTATTTACCAATTTCCAAAGCGGGTTCAACTTGATGGTCGATTCGCAAGTTCGCGCGCGTGCCGCCTTCAGGTAGTCACCACACATGAGGATGATTTTCCCAGCTAATGGAACACCCACTACCCGTCTATGATTGTGAGCTCTGCTCCTGGCATGATTAACTTCGAATTTAAATCGCGCGTCAACCATTAAGCAACTTTGAAATTAATTCGCCTGCCGACAGTGTTGCAACTTCGAATCTGAACCGCGTGTCAACTGTTTTACAACTTTGAATTTGAATCGCGCGCCACTAATTTGAACAAAAATATTTGCTTTTTGGTCGTCCCATAAAATTCTCAAAAGTTGCAAGATTTCACGTGCACAAAAACTTGGAAATTTTCTGAAACCACCTGAGATACCCATTTCGGGTACTTTCCGGTGGAATTTTTCCGATTTTTCTAGCCCACGCACAGCGCAATATTTATGTCGACGTACCCTGAAAAAATCTAACGGATCGTATCATGTTTAGGGGTCATTTTAGGGTTTAGTATGAAAAAATTAAGAATATTAATATAATAGATAGATAGAAGATAGATAGAAGCTGACCTTCGACTGAATAATCAGTCACGTGAATACATTTTATTGAATTTTGGTTAAGAAATAATAAAGAAGATTTTTAAGATGTAAATTTGATGCACTTTTATCAAAAATAAAGTAAATTCATATACGCGGTTAATTTTTAAATATTAAACGGCAAGCACGCGCTCAAATGCACACAGTATGACTTACGTGCCAAGTGAAATACTCATATTTCAAACGGGAAGCGCGCGCTCGGGATCATATGACCATTTACGCGCCCAAACCAAATATTGAAATCTCAACTTCGGCTGGGGACATTTTCATTATTCACTGCAGCAGTTGTTTTACGAAATGCATCCAACTGCTTTTCGTTTAGCAAACAGAAATTCGTAATTCAGCTTCTTCGGCTTCTCGAACAGTATCGAAGACTCGCACTTCTACTGGACTTCTCGATGGAGTTGGTAAGCTGATCATAGCGCAAGAAAGTCCGGGCTAAATAAGAATTATGTTGATATCGTGGAGAGCCAAATTTTTGCTACATTTTCAATATGGTGTCAGCTGTAATCGAGAGTCATGTCATCTGCATACTTCATCCAGAGATCAAGAGGCTTTGAAGGTTGACAAAAGCAACAAATATAAACGCAAGTCTCTCGAAGCTATCTTGGCATTTGAAAGGCTGCTGTTTCCGTTAAGCAGTGATCCCATTGCTGCTGTTTCCGTTAAGCAGTGATCCCATTCATCATCGTTTACCAGACTTCATGTAGCTATAGCTTCTTTGAAGGTTTTGTAAATAAAACATTTAAATGTTCGTACAAATTCAAAGCTGGTGGAACCTCGAATATGTAGCAAAAGCAGCCGCAGGGAGAGACGCTCCTCATCTCTCAGGATTACTGTTTACATTCGTGCAACAACCAGCTTTCCACTTCTTTGACGAAGTTGCCATTTACCGCGACGTATACGTAATGGTGGGGAATGTCAGTATATAAGAATTGAAGTGCGTTTTGATCATTGAAGTTGAGCTGAAACCATGACTGAAGCTTCGTTCGGCCAGTTTTTGCCGCAAACAACGCTTCATCTTCATTACTTGCTTCGAATGTAATTATTTATTGATTCGGTAGGTGGGCAGTAAACGGGTCACGGCATAAGATCGCTCATGCATTTTCGACTCGATAAAAAATAATTTGATATCGCGATTTTCAACAAAGTAGCTGACATCTGGTGAATTAAGAGTTTATGCTGTGTGCCTGACACCGATTTTTTTGTCTAAATTTCCGACTAACTAAATTGATCGTTAGTTCACCCAGGTATTGTTAGATGTCTCTAATTGTAATTATATAATGCAAAATCTACCCGATATTAAGTTCTAAACAGCAAACTTAGTTTTGGTTTATCAATTACTGATAAAGAATGTTTTGTGGAATGTTACATTTAAGTTTATATAGCAGATTTTAATTAAACATCAGATGCGGTTTGTTTTATGCCATCTTTGAACGATTGATATGAACTAACCATAAATTTAGTTAGTTGGAAAATTATAGACAAAAAAATCGACGTGAGGCACACAACATTATTAATATAATAATAATAATAGATAGAAGATGTATAGCGTGTCATGACAAAATTGTATTTTTACACTCACAACTATTAACACCAAAATGTATGTAAAATCATTTTAGGTTCTCTGTTTTGTTTAATTGAGATTCAATTACAAATTTTCTACTCATTTTGTCATCACAGTGTGTCATCACAAAAACATCGTCAATTGTAATAAATTTTGTCATTGTCACGGTGTAATGCGCATGTTCATATATTCAATATAAACATATTTTGTCATGGCATTCTGGCGTCGTGACAAAATTTTGCTGAAAACACCTAAGGTATTCGTTTCAGGTACTTCCCGGTGGAATATTTCCGATTTTTCTAGCAAAGGCACACCGCTATATTTATGTTGACCTACCCTGAAAAATTTAAACGGATCGGATCATGTTTACGGGTCATTTTGGCGTTGAGTTTGAAAAAATTAAGCGTATTAATATAATAGATTATGTATAGAAATACTTATCTTACTATTACTATTTTGCTTTAGTATTGCATGCAGTGATTTTAAAAGTTTATTCAGCGGCCTAATTAATTGTAAACAAAATTTGACAATTTTTTTACTTTTGGAATGTGATAAGTTTAAAGTTAAGATTAAGATGTCGCTTTCTGATTAGGTTTGGCTATGTGCTAAGTGAGCAACATCTTATGCTAATAACTATGTACATCAATTATGATACTTTATTGAGATGTCGCTCTATAATAACCATTATTGTATTAAAAATTGGGGTTGGTTCAAAATCCCGAATTACAGAAGACCGAATTATCAAAATCCCGAGAGAAAAAAATCCCATCTTTCAAAATCCCGAAATCAAAATCCAAAAATCATCGACTTTTAAAATCCCGACTTTAAGAATCCCGACTTTCAAAATCCCGACTTTCAAAATCACGCCTTTCAAAATATTGAGCCCGATTTTTTAATTTTTTTTTATGAATTTGGCACTTAGCTCTCCGAGTGGCTTTAGATTTGGACGTAGGAGCCGGGATCATCAAAAATGTAGCACTGCGTGCCGCACGTAGGAGCGGATTATATAGAATCTATTAATGACACCTAATCTAGTAGGTAAGTATAAAAAATATTAAATATTAAACTTGGTTTTTTTCATCTATAAAAAAACAAAATTTAAAATTTAATATTTTAAAAAAATTCGCGACGTTTGTCGGGAATTTTTAGGTTTCAGCAAAATCGGGATTTCGAAAACCGCAATTTTGAAAACCGGGATTTTGAAAGTCGGGATTTTAGAAGTCGGGATTTTGAAAGATGGGACTTTTTGTTGGGATTTTGATAATTCGGTCTTTTGTAATTCGGGATTTTAAACCGACCCCGTATTTTTATCTTTATTTTTATTAAGAACTCGATCGTTTTTTGGCCGATCTTGGTTAAATTTCGGTTATTGGATTCAATTTTCATTTTAATGTGAATTATTCTAGAATTTTTGGAATTGGGCCTGCTTAATTGAACTTGGCGATTCCTCAACCAAGAATAACATTTAATTTTCAAAATTGGATGTGTATAAACATGTTCTTTTAATAAAATATATTTTTGGTCATCCTGGAAAAGAACGTTTGGGTTTTTGATGTCATTAATAGATTCTATATAATCCGGGTTGGGAGGGCTGGGTACGATTTGCCAAATCCATAACTCCAAAAACGAAATTCCAAAATCAAAATTCTAAAAAATAAAATTCCAGAAATAAAAATTCCAAAAAAACAAAATTCCTATACAAAATGCCAAATTTCAAAATTAAAATATACAAAATTCCAAAAAAAATTCCATTTTATGGCCATGGAATTTTTATTTAATTTATAATTAGGAAATCTACGATTAAAGTTTATTCAACAGTAACATGCAATTTGTTAAAACTGTTGCAGTACTTATTTATTAATGATTGTACCACACAGAAGGTTAAAATATAAATATTATTTATATTTATTTTACTCAAACATGATTCCCATTATTTACCAGACTGATTAACGCTTATTGTTGTGATTCTAGAAAACAGGGTTAGGTTTTTTTTAGAATACCGTTCCCCCTTGAAACATGCTAATATATATTAAAAACATGTCATTAGTAAATAAGCACTTTAACAGTTTAGAAAATTGCAAAATACCGTTGAATAAACCTTAATAGATTTCCTAATTACAAATTCAATTTTATGCCATGGAAATATGCAAAGCGCGCGCTTTTCATATTTCCATGGCATAAAATGGATTTTTTTTTGGAATTTTGTGTATTGGAATTTTGAGAATTTGTATTTTGTACATATATGAAATTTGTTTTTTATTGAATTTTTAATTTTAGGATTTGGATTTATTAGAACCTTGATTTCTGGAATTTCGTTTTTTGGAATTTTGATTTTGGAATTTCAATTTTGGAATTTTGGATTTGGCAATTCGTACCCAATGCGTTAATCAATCTGGTAAACAATGGGAATCATGTTTGAGTAATAATTTTTAAGAACAATTAAATTAAAATTAATTAATTGAAATAATGATAATTTAATTAATTGAAATAAATCAATTATAGTTTTTGCGAAATGCTACAAATATTATTAACAACTAGATCTACGAACCGGTCAAAATGACCGGTTGTATCATTTATTTATAATATTTCCTCTTTGTCTTATTTAATATTTTACGATAATGTCATGATTTTTATTAAAGGGGAAATGTTATAAATAGATGACGCAACCGGTCATTTTTTGTTCTAGTGTTAAACTCATGAAATTATGGAATTTTGTATTTGGAATTTTTTTCTAAACTAAATAAATTTTGGAATTTTCTCAATTGGAATTTTTAATTTTGATGTTTATGTTATGGTATTTTGTAAAATAGAATTTAATATTTTTGTTATTTGGGATTGCGGGTGGGGTGGTTCCCGTTTGCTGACCACAGCTCCTCTGGTGCTACGAAGTTCAAACCTAAAGCCTCTCGGAGGCGACCTCCCGCGTACCCGTGAGAGTTATCGAAGCCGTCAGCTTCTACAATTATTGCATTTCAAACTGCCGGCTCGCGGACGCCTGAATTCATACAAAAATTTTAAAAAATCGGGCTTTTGAAAATCAAGATTTTGAACAGTTCACAGACGAAGTCTTTCGGGCCGGATGCATTGTCTTAAAATCTAAAATCGTGTCCGAGTATTCGAATTTGGTGAAGTGGTATTATGAAAATAATTTGTAATAAAAACTAAAAACTGGGAACCATTTGGTGAATATTGCAACGTGTGATGTTATACGATTACTTCTGCGATACTGAATTTGTGAGAATGACGACCTAAAACCAGAAGACGATAGAAGGCTTGCAAAAAATCGTGGTTAGGTAATGGTGGATTAATGAGCTTATTGCTCTGCCTTGAACTACATATTATTAAAAAGAGCTTATTTGAATTTATAATAGATAACCGGTTAATAATGTATGGTCAACCATTGGAAAAATATAAGCAGCGAGAGCGATATTGCAGACTTAAGGCATTGTTAAAAACCAATTCAACCAAAAGAATGTTTTGTACCAAGAGCTGTACCACGACAATTCAATGATACGAAGCCCACATTTGTGCAACAGCTAAAATATTACTTTCATAATTTACACGCCAAGAGTTTTATAGTCAAGGAAATATGTCCTGTTGATGTCCGAATTGTTGATAGCGAGACAGCTAGTTTGGTAATGCATATTCAACCTACGGAAATTATTTATAGTAGCACGTGGCAGCAAATTTTTCAACGCTTTGGTAATACGGATCATACAGTGAACACGCTTATCAAGCAAACTCTGGACCAACCCAGTTGACACGGAAATTCAAAGGATAATCGACAAATGTCTGACAAAATCGGGTAAAATCTGTCAAATTACAAGAGATAGCGGTTAGAATATTTATTTCAATCAAAATACTTTAATCGCACCGGTAGGCGCAAGACGGAACCAGCACGACGAGCATTCCAAAACCGAAAGAAGAACGAGAGAACAAATTTAATTAATAAAAATCAATAAATTAATTAATTTATTTAAAATTTATGCGCTTGAACCGAATTGTAACAGTTCCAGTTGTGTGAAGTGACATAGACCACATGGTTTATCGTGTTAAATTGTTTCCCACGGAGGGTGCGTCGTCCACCATGCACAATTTTTTTAATTGAAATTTTGAATTCCAAAAATTTTCGTACGACTAACGCATGGACTAACATTAATTGGCACAACAACTTTACTCTAAATTTAGTACTTAAACATAGATGCATAAACCTTCGCTCATAACTATTGGACCTATCGTTGGGAGTACTGTGCATAAGCTTTAAAAAAATGTCTGCCACTATTTTGTGAACAACTAACTTCGCCACATGCCTCTCTATGTCTTTACACGACTTTTTTAGTCCACGACGTCACTGTCTTTCTAATTGCACAAGCTGTCTGCGCTATGTTAATGTCTCAATTCCTATGGTTCTGGTCAAGAATGCTCCTGTTCTCTCAATTATGTATGCATTGCTTTTCAGATTTTGATCATGGATACAACCCCATATAATCAACGGCAGTTGTTTCCCATGGGTGGGTTGGTACTCTTGAGTCACCCATGAACCTCACCAGGTAAAATGAACGGCGTCTTGGGCGACCTGCTAGATTTAAGTCGATTTGCCAGAAGGCATCAGGCGGCTGGACAGGCCTTTTCGACAACTACCAACCGAAGCATGCGATCTAAATTCGAGGTGCAAACTCGTTTGAATATATGGGGCCCTCGCTTTAAGTACCTTGTTTTTGACTGTTATTTATCTCGTGTTGATGGCCCGTCTCATCCTGTTTCATAACGTTGATGCATCCAATGTCAAGGCAACTGTTAGTCTTATCCACTGACGGCCTGATGCCAAAAGCTTTCCAGAAATCGTTGTCGCAGATTAAATTTTTGACTATGGATGGAATAAACAAGGATCTAATCACCTTAGATTTCAAATCGACAACAAATATGATATTCACAGCACGATTTCCCTCATAAATTGTTCCATCCGCGGTTTTAGACCGAAAATTAATCAGAATCGTACAACTGGCCCCTAAATCAAGTGAACCAGTTATGGTGTAACCGAGTACTTCAACCTTTATACGCGGCCGATTGTCGTTTTTGATGTCAATTATGCTTTCAATGAACTGTAAACTATCTATAAAGTTTCTTTCTTCAGCAAGCCAGTCGCCAACTGTTGTCAAAACACTTCTATTCATACCATTCCTTAGCCTGCTGGTAGTTAGGAAACTTAACTATTCTTTGATTTTGGTGAACTTTGCATGTTTGGATTCTCTTCCGCATGCATCTAACTCATTGGATTCGATACCTTCGAGACCTACACTTGAATCTACTATCACATACTGAGCTACACAATCTGCGGTATTTTTGGATTATGTTTACTAGTTTCGAAACAAGTTGATCTCCTACTTGCCCACATTCTCGTTTATATGACTGGATTCCTGTCTTCTCCGTTGCCATGAACGAATTTACCCCCTTTCACGACTCGGACACTTTTCTGTCGTTACTTCTTCTCTTTCGATGACCAGTGACGATGACGAGGCTCCTTGCAGTTCCAACATGTTAAGGTTCGGTCGTTTGTGTCACTTGTGAAACGTCGTCTTTCGAAAAGAACGGTTTCGTATCAATTTTTGTCACCTTCTACCGCAGGTGTAAACTTAACGTTGCAGCAGTTACAGCTCCAATAATCAATTGTTTAAGGGTAAATTTAATTGAGCGCAGACAGCACACATGATTTCAATACCTTAAAATATGTACTTACATCAGCACCGGTACTGATTCGTACAAACATCCATTCTTTACTAGTCGCGACGAAAGCACAGAAGGAGTGAGGTCAGTTTTATACCAAAAAGATCCCGATAAAATGGATCATGCTATAGTTTAAAGTAGCTGATTAGATAGCGCAACCCAAGTGGTAAACCTGCTCGTTTAGGTTTACCACTGTAAGGCTACAGGTTTCCAATAGAGCATCAAAAGAGAAAAGACAATGTGGTCCCGGATATGCTGTCTCGTGCCTATACTGCGACACTAATGAGCAGATATTCAATATTTCGAAATTATCCACATTCCTTGAAATAGAATCCTCAGAATTTAAAGATGAGGAGTATCAAAAACTTCGAACTCAAATTGAGGTAGATCCTAATATTTTTCCCGCTTTTTGTATCGATGACAAACGTATTTTTAAGACTGGAGCTAAAAGCCAAATATAAATTACTAGATTTGCTAATTTGGAAATTATGATTACCAACAAAAATTAGGTATGATCTTATCATGAATAAAAATAACGATCCGCAATCAGCACACGATGGAATAGCAAAATCAGAGCGAATCCGAAGATGTTATTATTGGCCTAGGCATGGCGAAGGAAATTGAGATTTTATCGTGAACTGTGAGATATGTAAAACATCCGAGGCTTTTAATCGAACATTGAGACCACCAATGAGTATAATATGTTCAAAATTGAACGTCCATGGCAACGAGTATTCATATATTTACTTGGACTCTATACTACAGATCAACTCAGGGTAAAACAATAATTTTGATCATGTTTGATCATTTTATGAAATGTATAGTTCTAAAAACTTTAAGTAAAGGGACCTCGCAGCAAATAGTTGATTTTATGAAATGTGGAATTTTTTTTATCAATGGAGTACCAGAAACGATTGACTAGGTCAACGGATCAAAATGTAAAAGTACAGAATTCAAAAATTATCAGAATTTGGAGTCCACGAGTCTAAAACAGCTATTTATTCACCTCAGTCAAACCATTCCGTAAGAGTCAAACTTTCCATATCGTTCCATATTGACAAAAGGAAATATGAGACTGTCATTCTTTTGAAACAATTTATGGTCAGGTTACGATCAAACAAGTCTCCGCCAAATCTCTGCACCATATGCGTTATATTTCCGACGAGATATTACGAGGATTACAAGTTTTAGGTGACCAAGCTGAATCACTCGAACCACGGTTTTGGTAAACAAATTGGATCGTGTAACTAAACATGATTGGGCTCAGCACAGTTATAAAATTGAATTCCCACGATAAGAAATTTTGTCCATTTTTTACAGAGTGACTCGTTAGAAAGTTCGCAACCTTCGCGAGAAATTGCACATCAGAAGCCACACACTCATATTTTAAAGATGCCGTTCAAAATTTAAAATTCGTATATGCCGAGTGAGACACCATACAATGTTGCATTTTCTCATAAAAATGCTGTTTGACAACAGGTACAGAATAAAACTTAAGGCATTTTATCAATCAAGGCTACGCCATTACATTCTTCATTAAAAACAATACCAATTGACGTTCTCATTCTACAAAAATTAACTAGCTGTCTTCCACCTCGCAACGTAAATCTCACCAAAGCAAATCATAACCATAAAATTGGCAGATCCATATTTCTAAACACTCGGGGTACTAGACTTAATAATTGGAGGTGACCGATTTTCTTTACAGTGCTATGAGAAGTTCGTGTTGATATTTTAGAAAACAAGTTAATGGTCAAAAGGCCAAAATTTGATGTTTGGTTGGAAATGCAGAGGTAACTCTTAAACTATTTTGGGAACTGAAAGTGATTCCTGCATGTTCCCAAAGTCCGGAGAAAAGAGCGACTTTGAAAAAGATTTTAAATTAAAGTGTCAGAGATACACCAACGGGAAATTCATAGAAAAGCTACATTTTTAAATTTCTCCTTTATCTATTGGATATTTATTAGGGAAAGTTAGAAGGAGATTATTTTATTTGGAGAAAAAATTAATCCGAATTCTTTTTTAAAAACTGAATACATGAAAATCATGCGTGGGTACGGCTTTAAAGTTGGTTTGCATTAAAATATGGTTGAACGCATTCAAATCGCCATTCATTTTGGATATATGTAGCTTATAGTCATTGCAGTTTTCAAATGAAAAAAATGCTGCTTATTCTATGGAATTGATCTATTAATCCATTGATCTACTATTAAACAGTAAAAAAAGTACTTTGCAAGATTTATCGTGATGGAAATTTTAATCTTGAGGACGATCCACGCCAAGGTGCAGTAAAACAATTGGAAGACGAAGAACTTAAGGTTTTACTGTATGAAAATCTATGTCAAACTTAAAAAGAGCTTGCAGAGTAGTTAGGAAATACTCACCAACCAATATCACTTCGATTACATTTAATAGGAAAAATCCAGACGGAAGGAAAATGGATTCCTCATAAAGTGACCAAAGAAAAAAACCGGGGTTGACAACTGCATGAATTTGCTTTGTCGTACAAAAGAAAGAATTTTTTGCACAAAAACGATGAAAAGTGAATTTTGAACGATAATCCTAAATGCAGAAAACCATGTGTTGATGTAGACCAGCTAACAAGGTCAGCTGCAAAAATGACTATTCAGGCCAAGAAAGTGTTACTATGTTTTTGAAGGGTCCACGTACACCAAAATCTCCTGGGTTAATTGACGATTCATCTTCTCCTTAGGCTGGAAATTTTTACAGCATGCGGTGTATTTTCCAGACTTGGCTCCCTCTGATTACCACTTTTGAAATCGATGTCTTCATATTTGATAGACCAGAGGTTTACGAAAGTTGCGAAGATGTGCAAATGATAAATTGCAAAAGACAACATTTTTAATAAAATTGAATTTGACCAAAAAAAAAGACAGAGCTTTTACTTGCACACCTAATGAAAGGGATACCAAACAAAACAGCAGGTGATCAAATTGAAAATTGCTACTATTTAACGCATCAAGCCATTATCAAAATGGCCAGTACCATAACAATGCTGCGTTTTGTTTCTGATTGATCTAGTAGAACAACGAGTGGAAAATCTATCAACGATCTTTTGATGATAGGCTCGATAATTCAACCCACTTTATGGCCAACGCTCGTCAAATTTTGATACGTTAAAATTACACTTACGTCCGATATTGAAAAGATGTATTGTCAAGTTTAGTAGCCGATTTTTTGGATTAGAGAACCATTGAAGCATTATAAACTAACCACTGTTACATTTGGGTTGGCTAGTTCAGCGTCCATAGCGATTTGTCCATTTCAACAAGCTGGATATGGTTTCAACTTAAAAAAATGGACTTCTGAATTACTGGATCAACCATTCGACGAGCACAAATCGATAGTTCCGTCCGAGGAAAATAATTTGGCTATTAAGTATAGGAGTTCAATGGAATTCAAAGGAGGCTGTGTTGTCATTTAAAGTTAATCTTCCAGAGAAAATCACTCCAAACAAGCGATCCTTAATATCTAACGCATCCAAAGTTTCCATCTTCTTGGATAACTCTCTCTCTCTCTGATGACATCGCGATGGAATGGAATAGGCTCAAAACTTCCACAATCCGAGCAGCCTAAAATAAAGAAATATATGCGCAAGAGTTACAGCTTTAGGACACTTTCTGGCATCCGAAGAAGTGTGAGTATACGGATTGCGAGATTCCACTATTGTTTTAGCTTGGCTATCCGATCATCCAACCGAATGGAAAACATTCGTAGCCAACCGTGTATCAGATATTCAGCGATTATTGGCCATTTATATTTTGAGTTTTCTATACACGATTTCGAGATATTCTAGTCAGAATTAAACACTCTTTTTGGTCTAAACAGTCCACCACTATCACTGAAGTTTATGCTTAATGCATAGAAAATACTTAGAATGATTTTAGAATGTACCTAAGGCCCATTACAAAATGACATTTCTATAAATATCGTGGAACATCCTGTCGGACCCATTAGAAAATCATATAACATACTAGGGACACTCCTTTGTGGCTAAGCAGTCCACAGATAAATACTTAGAAGAACTTTAATATGTACCTGACCCAATTTCAGGGAACACAGTAATCGTGGAAAATTTTAAATATTTTACACTCCTGGAAATTGTGCAATATAAATTCGCCTGAATGCTGGTCCTTAACCAATCATATAAATTATCCTTGCATTCAAATATTCTTCTGACGTGAATGACGGCACATTATCGGTGCTCCATTTTCCGTTTATCTGTACAAAAACACGCTTCATTCAGTTGAATTTGTATAGAAGAAAATATGCCCTTAGACATAATACCCTGGTGCTTTTTTATTTGCTATTGATAATTAAAATGTTAACTCTGAACAAATATTGAACAAGTAATTTTTTCAACATACGATTTATGCATGTCAAAATTATTTGTAAAAATAATGAGCGCGACATAATTTACAATAAATGCAATAAATATTCATACACGATAAAATATTATTTAAATATAAAAATTAATTTATTTATGAAATAATTTGTTGAAATTTATTATATTTTTTAATTGTACAAATATTTATGATTGGTCAATAATAATTATTATTATTATAATTATTATACATCGTTATATTTTTTGTATTATGTAAAATCCTGTTTATTGGGTTAATTTTAATTTTTACCGCGTGCGCCATAACTTTTTGCCGGAATTTTTTTAACTGCACACAAAAAAAAATTTTGGAACACAATAAATACACGAAACCAAATTAAATGCTTTAAGCTTAACTTTAACGTTCGAAATGTATAAATTGACAACAATAAAAACTACATAGCATTTTTTGTTTAATTCGTTTAATTTTTATTTTTATTGGGAAAATGGAATCATTTTCCGTTTTAATTTTTATTGAAAGTTACCAACAAGCCAATACACGCTGCAAAATACATATACATATATACACATGGAAAGTACACAGTAGAAAAGTATATAGAATAAAATTAATTGGACAATTAAATTTTGGGATCACTGTAAATTTGGTGATTACTAGTAATCCCTTTTTTGCTGTTGTTTTAGTTTAGTTATGTACTGTTTTGTATTCGGCACCCATATCCATATACAAGTGAGGCAAACAAAAACACAAACAATTTTAATTCGTTCATCCTTGAGCTGGGATTATAGGGTATGGATGATTTTAACCATTTTATAAACGAATGTTAAATGTACTCGTATCTAAATGGATATACATAGTGAGAGTTTTAGGTTCCCCAACGGAAAAGTGCTAGTGGTTTTCGGCGTTTGTCCATTGTTTTTGCGTTAAAAATAAAATATCTCGCAGGCATAACATACCGACGATACAAAATTGATGGACTTTTATGTAAAAGTTTCACGTTCCCAAGTCGTGCTCGTATCAAAAATTGAAATAATTTTTTTTGTTGTATATTGTTTCGTTTTTATATTACGTTCTTCACTTAGTTTTGATGTCTTTTGGGGTTCTGTACCCAATAATATATAGCTATTTGCATGTATACAACAAAATTTAAAAATTGTATACAAGCTGGTGATACAAATTTGCAAGATCTAGCAATAAAATAGCAACCACATTTTTATCTAGGTATATATTTAAATAGAGTGAAAATAGTACTCAGTACGTCTAGACATTTAAAGATTTTAGTTGTAAGACGTAAACAAGTAGATAAAGGTCACCACTATTACATTGTTACATTTTTCATCATCCTATTTTCTGCTGCTATGCTATTGTTAGGAAATTTTTCAATTTTCTTCACCGAAATAAATTAATCCCGAGAGAGAATATTGTGCCGACTTTTTATTATGCTTGGTCGTTTTTAAATCTAAACCTCAAATCTATATTACGATTATTAAAGATAACAATGGAACATAATTTAACTCCTCTTGGTTGTAACTATATATACCATATTGTAGTATACGAATTGCCAAAAAATCATTTTCATAAAAGAATAGCATCACACAGTGTGCTCTATTATAGTATCAAATCAGATCACAAAAAAACCACATCAAAATCCTACACAAATAAAAAAAAACTAAATTAATGATGACCTCAAGGATTCGAAGGTTTTTTTTGGTACGCTTCGAACAGCAATCCCAAAATAATGAGAACGGAGATTTTTAACAAATGGGAACTCGCTTAAGGGAAAATACTGTTTTTATTTTGGTAGATTTTTCGGTTTACGTTTCATCCCATCACTAGGACATAAACATCCAAACTCGTTACATAAATTTAGAACACAGTATAGTCCAGAATAAAAAAATCATCCGACTGGCGTAGCATATTACATTTTAAACAAATGGATTTCTTTCCGAATGTTTCCACAAAAATGTTGATAACGTCTCTCGCTCAGTTCGATTAGAGGAAACACGTTCATAAAAACTAAATTTTATTTACGCCGGGTGAGCAAAAAACATGAACACCCTGAAAACACGAGAGAGTTAAACGTGGCACCCCCCCCCCCCCCCACACATGGAAGTTGGCGTCGTAATCGAAAAACTGTTTTTCACAAAATTATGTAAAAACAGACAAAAACCTCAAACAGATCTCAAACTTTTCCCTCACTCCTTATTGATTCACTACTTTCACTCGAACGCAGGGATAACGAATAGGACCTAATAGTTTTCTTCTCCCGTGGGGATCCTTGATACTTGAGTCACTGCTTCTCACAAGTGGTGTGTTATATTAACGTGAGTATATCGTGTAAATCTGTAAGAAAAATGTTAGTTCCCATTTCAAACATTAAAGTTATTGCCTTAGCATTAGTTTGGACACTCAGAAGACCATTGCAAGTGTCTTTGTGTTTGTAATAGGTAGTATGCACACAATAATAAAAATTCGACAACGAGATAAGGCAGATACAGTAAAAATCCAGTACACACGCAAGAGGCTAAATGTTAACATCTATGAAATATGTAACAGTTCCAGTTGGATGATGTGGCACAGAACATATGAGTCCATCGTGTTAAAGGGATTCTCACGGAAGATGCGCTTTCCACGAACCGATCGGACATTCCGTAGCTTCCTCATCCTGTTCCAAAGTCACCAACATATCAAAATCCAATATCCAATCGTCCATTCCCTGGAACTCACTTGAACTTTTGTTTCAATCATGAAACAAATCCAATGGCATCCAATGAGTTAGCGCATTTGAAGGAAATCAGAGGGCAGACGGCTATCGGGCTCACTTATTAATAAGGCAATAAGGTATAAATAGTAGACAGATGTCAAGCAATATACATATTAGAATAGTTGGCGAAATTCGTTTGTATACCTTCAGTACTATATTTTTCTCTGTTTAACGAAGACAAACTAGTTGTTTCGCCTGTATTCGTTTGTATCTCATTATCAACATTTAGGCGTATATAAGAACAGTAGAAAATCTTAATCAAATATATTTTATCTCAAACCTCAAAAACTATAATTGGAATTAGCTTCCAACTTTTTTGGTATGAAGATGCCATTGGAAACAACATATATTTGCGAAAAACGTACCAGAGAATGATAATTGTTTCTAAGTTATTCGCTATCGAAATCTTGATATATACCTTACGTCATCACATTTTCCATCAAGGTGAGGTTATCAAGACGATGGAAGTTTCGTTTCGAACTAATGAAACATTGAAGCACAATTTATTTGATTCTGTAGCAAAATTTTCTGCAGAAAAATTTGGTGAAGAATAAAAATCGAAGAGAAAGAGAGAGAGAGAGAGAGAGGGAGAGGGAGAGAGAGAGAGAGAGAGAGAGAGAGAGAGAGAGAGAGAGAGCAAAAACAACCAATCAAATTAGCTAAATTGGTTATGTTTTTGTAAACACATTTCCCCTACATTTCATTTTGTAAAGCTTGTTGCCCGTTATATTTTAAGAGTCTTCAAGGTCACATTAAACATAAAAACACCCTAATTTTGCCTAAATTGGGGGATTAGGGTGTTTAGGACGGCGATGTTACAAGTGATTTATAGAGAGCAGATGCCAAAATCGCTGTCCTAAACACAATTTGGTCAATATTGAGGTGTTTTGATGTGTAATGTGACATAGAAGATTCTTAAAATATAAGTCATTTTGATGTTGGGTTCCTAGGATTTTCCGAGAAAACTTATGAAAACCTTACAAGTGATTTATAGAGAGCAGATGCCAACATCGCTGTCCCAAACACCCTCATTCCTCAATTTGATCAAAATTGAGGTGTTTTGATGTTTAATGTGACCTAGAAGATTCTTAAACTATAAGTCATTTTGATGTTGGGTTCCTAGGATTTTCCGAGAAAACTTAGGAAAACCTTACAAGTGATTTATAGAGAGCAGATGCCAACATCGCTGTCCCAAACACCCTCATCCCCCAATTTGGTCAAAATTGAGGTGTTTTGATGTTTAATGTGACCTAGAAGATTCTTAAAATATAAGTCATTTTGATGTTGGGTTCCAAGGATTTTCCGAGAAAACTTATGAAAACCTTACAAGTGATTTATAGAGAGCAGATGCCAACATCGCTGTCCTAAACACCCTCATCCCCCAATTTGGTCAAAACTGAGGTGTTTTTATGTTTAATGTGACATAGAAGATTCTTAAAATATAAGTCATTTTGATGTTGGGTTCCAAGGATTTTCCGAGAAAACTTATGAAAACCTTACAAGTAATTTATAGAGAACAGATGCCAACATCGCTGCCCTAAACACCCTCATCCCCCAATTTGGTCAAAACTGAGGTGTTTTTATGTTTAATGTGACATAGAAGATTCTTAAAATATAAGTCATTTTGATGTTGGGTTTCTAGGATTTTCCGAGAAAACTTAGGAAAACCTTACAAGTGATTTTTAGAGAGTAGATGCCAACATCGCTGTTCTAAACACCCTCATCCCCCAATTTGGTCAAAATTGAGGTGTTTTGATGTTTAACGTGACCTAGAAGACTCTTAAAATATAAGATATTTTGGTGTTGGGTTCCTGGGATTTTCCGAGAAAACTTATTAAATCCTTACAAGTTATTTATAAATAGTAGATGCCAACTTCACTGTCCTTAACACCCTAAAATCCCAATTTTAATAAAATAAACTAGTTTTTTCTATTAGATAGGGCCTAGTAGCATTTAAATAGTTACTTTAATTAATACTGGTTTATATGAGATTCCCGAAAACATTCAGAAAACTTAAACAATTTTTTATTTGTATGTAACCTTTTATTGTAAAATTCGTTCTATCGAGACATTATACAAACACATATACACATATTTTGTTATTGTTGTATTTAGGACAGATTTAGGATAAACTTCACCAACGTTATTTAAGCGATGATTTACGGGTAAGACGGTTAGCAATTTTGAGTTGATTTATCGGTAAATCGATTTACCGGTAAAGTAGATCAGAATTATGTTACTGAATATTGGCTATACCTAGGTGTCTGTATCCGAGCCAAATTTGGCCCACCTAATCAACCTATGAAATCCTTCGGTTTTGCTATGTGTAAAAAGCGTGTAGATCCGATCCACAATCAGTTTCCACCGAATTAATTTCCATCCATATTTGAGGTAAATGCGCATTGCAATAATATTCTTTAATCATTACCATTTATCCAATAACCAAATTAAATTAAAAAGCGGAACAGACAAAATTCAGCCTTAAAAAATATTTTAAATGTTTGACATTTTATGTTTTGCGATAATAATTTATTATAAAAGGATAGAAGCAAACAAAAAAAGCTCCGAGCTGGCGCACTATACATACCCAGCAGAAAAAAAGGGTTAATGTTAAAACAAACGACATTAATTTGGTGCTACACGCACATACGAATTTTTGAGTGAGTGAGATTTTTAAATGGTATCATTCTTCCGGTTCAAATTTAACTCGTACAAATATATTCTGTTCGTACAACCAGCAAAAATTTTTTGACCCCAAAAAAAAAACATTCAAAAAAATTGTTATAATAAATTAAATAAATAATAACTTTCTGCTTTTGTTGTTGTTGTTGCTTTATATGTAATATGTATAGCCTGAAAAAAAAAATATTATTGAAAACATGAGGAGACATAAATAATTTTAAACTCACCCACAAAACACAAAAAAAAAGTTTAGCATTTTGTTTGGTATACGACGCAAGAAATGAGCTTTTAAAATTTTTGTTTCCCTTTTTCATTTTAACTAACCATCATCATCATTCACCCTCCTGACCAAACCAATTTCCTGTTTATAAATTAAATTAGAAAGGCAACCAGTATGAAAATAAAAAGATGTACTTTTCTAATTTAATTTTAATTTAAAATTTATTATCAACTTCATATCTCAACTATGTGTGTGTGTGTGTAAAGAGATGCGGCTGCCGCTGAGCTGCGACGAGTATCACTGCTTTTGTATATGTACATGGTCAGTAAATAAAATATTAAATAAGGTGTTTAAAAGCTCTGCGTGAACTCGACATTTTTTTTGTCGTTTTCGGCAAACTCATAATTTATAGAAATACTTTTGTTGTTGCTCTTCACAGGGCTATATGAATGTAACAGTCTTTGAAATTATATAATTGGTCTATGGGAAAAATTTGTACCGTAAAGATAATTTATGAGGTGAATGACAGGAATTTTTTTTATTTTGTTTGTTTAATTTTGAAGGGTGTACAGGATATAATAATGGCAAATTATGATATAGAGCGTGGCGGTAAAAACTTGTAATAATTCATTTAAAATATTCAGCATGATTAGAGAGTGTAAATTGTTTTCACAGAATCATGTTGAATCGGAAGTCAGCCGAATATTCTGGTTTTGGGGCCACATCTTTTCCGGACTGTAGAATCTGTGGTTTAACAAGGGATTTATCATCACAGTTATTTTGTCAGTTGCAAATGAGCATGCTGTCAGTTGCAAATGATACGGATTCGTACTGGATTTTGCAAATAAAACACTCAGCGCTTAAAGTTACAAATTTTATTTACACCTAAAATTTTAAATCTGTTGGTCCCAAACATACTTGTCGACGTACACTTAGCCGATCAAATGTGGACAACTTTCAACTCACTTTTGGTCATTTTGCTGTAACCCAAACTTAATAACACACGGTAGGCGAGGCGCTCTGCTGGCGATGTAATGGTTTTGGAACAGTTTTTGGAACACGGATATCGAATTTTTTACTTGATCGGAAAAGCGTTTCCAGTGCCGATTCTTTGTTGCACTTTATTACTACATCTATACTCAGTGGGTGAATGGTCGCTTTCTCTCCATGATTGGGTGATCAACGACATTTTTTTGAATTGTAGTACGCAATATAGATGACTCCATTAGCTTTTCAAATGGTCATCCCTTTCCTGATTACATCGGTTGAATAGCTCACGTTCAAAACAGGTACTGGTATTTTCTGAGTAAATCAAGGTTCCCCCATACTAAAACCAATAATTTTTTATCCGCGGGCTCCACAGTTCCCATCTTGGTATACCAAGGTCACTATCTATTTTGGCGAAGATGACCTTTTTCCTCATCGTTGGTATCCCAACCCTGTCTTCGATTATAAACGTGTAATACATTTTCGTCACTTGTGTTTATTTGAGTGGGTACCTTCATATTTCGCCATTTTAGAAGCTGGTTATCCAGATTCATCATCATCTGGTATCTCTTCGGCATTCATTAGATACTCTATAAGCTACGATAAACCATTGTTTACCGCAATCTTCCGAACGTTACTGGTAGCGTGCAATCTCATTTAACTAAAGCGTATTCTTCTAGATCTACTAGGACAAAGTAACTAATTTCGAAGCTCCGGTATCCAGAGAAAATGTAAATTGACGCTGTGTTAATAGGCCAATAATAGCTAAACTTATCTAATCGGTTCCAAGTTAAGTGTGCTTATGGTGTTTTTTGGACATTTCCTTTCGTCGGCTTACGCCCCCTAAAACTGGTAGAACTTAGTTTTCTGGATCCATGCTTATTAAATGAGGCAAGAGGTTTCAGTCCTCGCGTTATATAATTGGCGGCTTACCTCATGTTATGGATGGGTTGTAGGCATTGGACACATTGGAAAGGGGGAACGCGATCGTTTTCATCTGTTCGCTCGAAAACCTTAGCTATAGTTTCATCATCTTCTCTTTTCTTACTGCATTTATTTGCGAGATATCCCCCGGCTTCAACTTAAGCAATACAGAATCAATTGGTAAACTTATCCTGGCTGCATATATTCTAAAGCAAACGCTAATACTTCATTATGGTTTTTGGTTTTACCTGTAGTACAGGTTCTCAAATAAAGTTTCATTTGGGCGTCATGGATACACTGAATTCGATCCATTTCATACATCGACAGGTGTATTGCTCTAAGTATTTTCGTTTTACTTCTTTTTCTAGGTCTTGCACACTCCCTCCACGTAGTTGCCACAGTTTGTAAGATATCTGCAGCTTTCGTCGGAGAGCCAATATGAAGTCGTTCTCCACTACGCCCCAAACCATTTTGTTGTACTACCTCTTAAAACTGCACTTCTGAAATTCTCTGTTCAGATCCTTCCATAAAATGCTTGAGGATTTAAAATTATTTTGGAGCTTTTGGCCACTAGTTTTGTTGAAAACGTTTGTGAAGCTAGTGTAGCCTTTGGCCTTGGGTCAATTCTACACCGTGTCTCACACATATATCATGTGGGTATAGCGTTCAGTGGCTAGGGGGTTGCATCATCGTAACAGGTGTAGAAAGTCCTTTTATAATATATACTTTAAGTGTGCTACATTCGTTCAAATTTTTTAAAGGTTAAGTCACTTTGCAGCTTATATCAATCATCCCATATTATTAATTGTACTTTACATTATCATGTTGTATTTATATTAATTGCGCAAAAATAATACGAACCGTAAAAGACGCTATGCAAAAATAGCACCGCTCACTTATAATAAGAAGAATAAATTTTGGTACTTAACTACGAATTCTAAAACTAATAAGTATAAATACTTATGTATGATAATTGATAATCAATAGCAGAAAACAAATTGAGTTTTATAAAAAAAAGAATTACCAATTGCAGAAAGAAAATGATAATAATAATATATATAAATATTTAAAAAAATGATAAATATTGATTTAAAAAAATGAAAATAATAACATGTTTTGTACGACACCAATTCCAACTAGAAGACCATATGGTAGAAGGATCCTCAATGCCGTTGTGTTTTCCTCCAGTATGGTTATGACGTCATTCGTTTGATTACTAATTCCGGTAAATCGATTCGATCGCCATAAGAAATTGCTGTTCATCAGATTTGGATTTCTTTTCGTTTTTATATATGGATATTCCGTAGCTTGATACGCATGATCACAACGTGATACGAAATGTTTCCTCAGCATGAACTAACCGTGGTTCGAAATTACGTTGTTCACTTGTGCTTGGTTATAAATGTACGTTTATATTATTATTATTAGTTCACTCGAACTCGAAATATTGTGCATCACCCAGTTGCAAAATTGAATTATTTACTAAAACTGAATTTTATATTAGGCGTTTTCGGATAGATCCCATGGCAAGTTACCCTGGCTATACCAAAAGTAAAATTACATTAAGCGTGGTAATTTTGTATTCAGCAAAATGAAATTACGTATTTTAATAGATATGTACATATTTGTTGTATTTTTTTTAATAGTTTATGCTTGGTGCTTTAATTTTTCTGACACTACTAATTTAATACAAGTTGTCAGAAAGACAGAAATTAAAAAAACAACTAAAAGTAAATTACCTAAAGTTACCCTACATGTTCGGAAAAAGATTTGGTAATTTTTTGTCAGCAAGTTACCCAAAAGTTACCATGGGATATATCCGAAAACGCCTATTATATTGTTAATCACTTTATTCAAATTTTATAATTGGAAACCATCTTAACAATTTGTTACTAGTATATAAGCGTATTTAAATTTATTGGTCACAATTTATTTACAATTTTATTATTAATATTAATTTAGTTTTTTTTATGAACATTTTATTTATAATCAACAATTATTTTAATTTAACTTTTTCACAATAATATTTTTTTTATTCTAAGTTTTACTAAATTTGTACGTTCGTGTGTGCTTGACTTTCTTTTTTTTTTTTTTTTTTGATATTTTTGATCTTTTAATTTGCACGCTTACAACCGAACTGACTAAAAATTCTCAATTCATCTTTTTCCTCACATGTTGCTTTCGCTTTCATAATCGCTGGAGTGTCTTTCCGGTTTTTCCGGTTTTTCCGGTTTTTCTATCTATTCGGATTTCAAGCTTGATTTTAAATTTCAACCTGATGTACAGTACGCGAAATCAAACTGAGTTTTCAAATTAAGGTACATACTAAATTATAAATTAACCATAGATTGTTCCACTAGCCAACTCCATTAGTTTTCAAAATATGCGTTTCAAAGCGAGTTTTCACTTATACCTAATCAATCATTCCGTCTCCTAAACGACTGTCCACTTCTACCACAATTTTCATCATTTTTCGTTTAGGCTATTGCATTTAAAGTTCTTATGGATGTGCTAGATTTAATCTAATTTTACGGTTTGCACGTTCTGCTCTTTACACAATTCGGCAAGCTTACCATCTGGTTCAGCTCTAAGTTCTGCCAATTGGTCGTTTTGTTCTTTGCGTAGCTCAGCAAATTGTCCACCTTCCTCTGCTCTCTTTTTGTTCTGCCAATTGAGTCGTTTATGTTGAAAGTGGCCCAAGTCATTTATAAATCGAAATATTTAAAAATATTATCCCAACTTACGAGAAGATTTACTTGTATTTGTTATCTCATCAGGACACTTATATTATTATTCATTTTTTGAAAAAAAAAAAAACACCTTTATAATTTATTTTTGAACATTGCTGATCTAATTTTGCATAGAATATAGCGGACAATAACATCAATTATAGCAAGCTTACATTTTATCATATATCCTATGTCCACGGATGGTTTCTGTTATTTATCACGGAGGAGCGGCTGTAAAAAATGGTTGTTTCTGTATGATTATAATCGTTCTGGTCCCGCCATTTTCTACTTCTTCTTCGCCTGATGATTGTCGCGATGGTGTTTATGGTCACACAAAAAATGATCGAAACTGGAAGATGATAATACGCGTGGATACTTGTTCTCAATAACATAGAGAGACTAATGAAACAGGTTACAGATCGAAATGAAAATATATGGCTGAGGGAATTAGAATATGAAAAGATTATGAGTTCAAAATGGTATTTAATATTCGTTGAAAGTAATACTTCTAAAAATATAATTCAACAGGAGTATCGTTGTTTACAACAAATACAAAAACATCATATTATGTCTGCCAACAGGGTTACTACATGTAGGACTGTGGAAAATTCAAAACAATAAAGACTTAACAATAAAAGCCAGCTGAACCAAACTATCTAAAAATAACTAATCAACAGTGGACTGAACACTAAATCATTCATGGTAACATTGCGATGGGCTACATCTACAGTTGTTGTCTACAAACTGTCTAGCCTGTTTGTTCTGACAATTTTTCCACCAAACATATTGCTCATAAATTATTTATAGAAAATATTAACTTGGTTATCGTATAAAAAATTGTTGCTTTAGTATAAAAATTTCGGAAATTCTATATGCTAGATTGAACTCAGTTTTCAATTTATTTAGTATTGACTGTGCCATAGCTTGTATCTTAACACGTTCGCGGACACTTTCAAAATGTGTTTAACACAAATTTGATAACTTTTGTAATTGCAATGATATTTCATCGCGGAAAGGAGTGTATTGTTGAGAATTGACAAATATGTCGCCTTATTTCTTAAAAAACGAAAAAATTGTATGATTGCTATAGCATTCACGTCCGCGAACGAGTTAAATGCATTATAAAATTCGTCAAACGTGACAACTAAATACTTTTGAAATAAAAATACAATATTCTCATTCTCTAAAATTATAAATTTAAAAATTTTATGAAATAAAATTCGTTATGGTTATCGTCATCACTTTCTGTGGCACTATTCTGGTATTCTGGTGTTTTTTTTGTAGCAGCTATTTCGCAGACATTTTTTCCCAATTCCCCGTTTTCCAAAAGTTAATTCTGTAATTGGGGAATAAATTTACGGAAAATAATTTGATTATTTGCGGTCGATACGCGATCTCAATAAAACAAGGAAACAAATATCTGAAAGCAATTGACTGCGTCTAATTAATTTTCATTGATATTTTAATCGAATTTTACTAAAAAGATAAATTTTGTTTGTATATATTAATAGATTTCCGTTTATAGTACAGGGTGTTTTGCAGGTGGACCGACAACGTTTTATGGCAGATTGAGGGGGTCATTTGGAAGCTTTCATCTCATTGGACCGATGTCCTAAGTCTCACGGGAACTGAGATTTGATATTTTTAAGGTTTTTTTTAAATTACCCAAAATCTCACCTTTAATTGGTCGTAACTTTTTTGTTTGTAAACGTAAAGACATGAAATAACTTTTATTACATTTTGCTATGTGATTTGATTCTTAATAAATTATTATTTACTACAATCGGTTTAAGAAAAATGAGCTATGGGCTTCCAAATCCTAAAAAATGTATAAAAGTATAAAAAATGTCTACCTTCTATATGCATTTAAAAAAAAACTAGCGACTGTTTTGAAATAACTTTTGTTTCAAAAACTTTTCTAGTTTATGCCCTGTCTAACGGTTTGCTACATGCCATAGAATTCATTCACTTTGTGGTTAAATTAAGAGATACTATTTCGCGGGGGCCAAGTTTAAGAATATACCTTTTAAGTTATTGATAAATTTTTGATCAACTTCATTTATTAGATTTTTTTTTGAAATGACCTCCACCACTCCGTATGAATGCAAGGTACATTTTTCTTATCTCCAAGGTTGTTGTGGGAGGTTGAATTTAATTTTCATCTGCGCCGCTTATCATTTCAATTAAAATTTCTATTGTGGGTACTTTTGTGGCGTACAGTAATTGTTTAGCAGGTCCCCAGACGTACAAATCCAAGGGTGTGAGGTCTGGGGACTGTGCGGACCAAGGAATAGGGTCACTCCTATTAGGGTTACCGGTATTTAATTAGTAAATAAATAAATAAAGACCTCTACCAATATGAGTTTGGGAATGAATCATCCAAGTATTCTCTTACCGTTTGTTGGTTATGTGCTGGACTTAAGTTAAATTGTTAAGAATTTTTTTTGCGTTTGTCTTCGCTGTTGTTACCTAATTTTAGTAGCGAAGAGTATGCTGACATATTGCTGGCGTATGGCAGTACGTCAATTAAAATACCTTTAATTGCAAAGCGCGTGAAGCGAGAAGAATTGAGAGTGATATCCTGATTGACGTTTACCGCACCACGAAACTTGCTCAACAACCTATCGACGTCTGAGGAAAACCGGCAGCTTTCATTTTCACGAGTCACGGGTGAATGTAAGGCAACATAATGTTGCAGTCGATAGAAGAATAATACAAGCTTTTGACGAAAATTCTGTGAGGCACATAACCAACGAACGGTAAGAAAATACTTAGATGATTCAATCCCAAACTCATGGATTGGTAGAGGTAGCCCTATTTCTTGGCCCGCACGGTCTCCAGACTTCACATCCTTGGATTTCTACATCTGGGGACCTGCGAAGCAATTACTGTACGCAACAAAAGTACCCACAATAGAAATTTTAATTGAACTGATAAGCGGCGCATTTAAAAAAATGAAAAATTAAATTCAACCTCCCACAACAACCTAGGAGATAAGAAAAATGTACCTTGCAAGCATACGGAGTCGAGGGGGTCATTTTAAACAAAATCTAATAAATGAAGTTGATTAAATATTTATCAATAACTTAAAAGGTATATTCTTAAACCTGGCTCCGGCGATATAGTATCTCTTCTTTTAACCAGAAAGTGAATGAATTCTATGGCAAGTAGCATACCGTTGGACAAGGCATAAACCAGAAAAATTTTTAAAACAAAAGTTATTTCAAAACAATCGCTAGTTTTTTTTTAAATGCATATAGAAGGTAGACATTTTTTATACTTTTATACATTTTTTAGGATTTGGAAGCCCATAACTCTTTTTTCTTAAACCGATTGTAGTAAATAATGATTTATTTAGAATAAAATCACATTGCACAATACAATAAAAGTTAATTCGTGTCTTTACGATTACAAACAAAAAAGTTATGACCAATTAAAGGTGAAATTTTGGGTAATTTAAAAAAAAACTTTAAAATATCATATCTCAGTTGACGTGAGACTTAGGACATCGGTCCAATGAGATGAAAGCTTCCAAATGACCCCCTCAATCTGTCATAAAACGTTGTCGGTCCACCTGCAAAACACCCTGTATATTGATATGCCCAATTTATATTACCAAATTTTAGTACAAATTTTCTGTCATAACTATAAAAAAATATAATAATAAATTTCCGTTAAATTCTATTCACAGTAGTGTACGTTAAACATCGATAGTTCAATCGATAGTATCGATTGTAAAACTATCGATTGTTTTTACGAAAAACTATCAATACTATCGATAGTATCGATAATTTTAAAATTTCTAGGGAGGGAAAATTAAATAAATAAAACATACTATAATAGCACTATTTATTTTTCGGACAAATCAAGGCTAGTACTATAATATTCATTTACAAATAGTAAACAATCGATAGTTTTACAATCGATACTATCGATTGAACTATCGATACTATCGATGTTTAACGTACACTAATTCCCAGTTAATGCTTTCGAAAAATAGGTATGGAATACTATAGTCAAAACTGCTATTAATGGGAATAATTTTTTTCTAAGAACTATTTTTTCTTAAAGTCAAAAACACTTTGGGGAAAAGGGAATAAAACTGATACAAAATTTAAAATTTCTATTTTCGGGAATTACCAGAATAGTGCCAAAGAATAATCCAGGGCGATAATGTGTATTATAATTAATCCACAAATATTTTACGATTTATCAGATAAATAATTTTCTTGAATAAATTCTTTACTTAGTAAAGTGTTTTACCTATTTTCCACTTTTCTTTCTAGATTTCAATTTTTTATAAAATTTATTTAAAATTTTAAAATATTGGTCAAATGACTCATAGCAGATAGATCTCAAGTCAAAGCAAACAAATGATCCGTTATCAATTTTCGTAAATTATTTACAGATGAAACGGTGACTAAACCAAAAAACTCGCGATGCGAAGTAAGGTTACAATAAAAAAACTGCAAATGAAGAAAAAATAAATATAATTTATATTTTATTGTATTTTAAAATAATTACCATTTCTCCCAGCAAATACGGAAATTACTCGAACTGGCATTTTTGTGGCAATTTGTGTACTGCTTCAAATTCACTTTAAGACTAATTTTTGTTTGAAATTTTAAATAAAATTTGGAGAACTAAATACAAAGTCGGATAAAATAAATGATTTGATTGGTTATAATCTCCTCGCAAAAAATGTTTTACAAAGCGCAAAATAAATTTTGAAAAGTATGCATTTGAACATTTTAAAAACACTTTGTAATTTATTATTAACGAAAAAACAAAAAATTTTTATTTTTAAAATATTTGCATTGATATATTCAAATTGCGTACCTAATATTTATCTAGCAGCATTGCAATATAATTGTAAATATTGCAGTGCAAATTTTACAAGGCTCGTACTTTATTAAAAGATTAATGGTATTGCAAGTTTTGGTGTACACAGCAAAATGTGTACGGGCGCGATTTCTTTCAGTGTTCCAGTAAATTAGTTAATTATTCGATTTATTATTATTATATTTCACTATACAATTAACAAATTATATTAATTACCACTATTAACAACTTCACAAATCTACAAGAAAACTTAAAAACACTTCTACGCACTACACGATATCCACAGAACTGAAAATCATCAAACGATCCTACAGTATAAAAATCCCGTTTTTAACAAAAAATATACATTACCCAAGTGTAACAAGACGAAACTCAAAATTGAGCTATCGTATTTGCCTTCGAAATATTAGAAAAAAGTCGAAGAATCAATACTTTAGTATTGGTGCGTATATGTATACTGTCCCAAGTATAACAAGACGAAACAAAATAGAGCTGCGTATCGTATTTATTTTACATGTTCACGACATGAGTTTGATAATTTTATAAAAGTGATTTTCTTAAAAAAATTTAAAGATATTTTTATATCTATTCAAAATTTTTTTGTATAAACTAATTAATTTATAGTTCAGTTTTAAATTATTAAGTCGAAAACAAATGCGAAATAATAAACTGGATATGAGCTAATGGAAAATATTTAAACTTTTAATATTACAAACAAGGAATATTAATCATTGTCAAAACATTGTTTAATAATAAAAAATAATAAAAAAATTATTTATAATATAATTTAGATGTGTATATATGTATATATTTTTTTATACAATAAAATATTCATTGTTCTAAACCTAAATTTTTTGTTTTGCTTTACATTTGGACGCCATCTTTTTCCTCTAAAATGTATTTTCAATTATAGCCTTTTACATATGCCGTTGCACAAGATCGTTCCCGCCATATTGTTTTTTGTTGTTATTGTTCACACATACATGTATACAATTCTATTTATTGAGTTTCGTCCAGTTTCGAATAATCGCGACACTTTTCATACAGGATCTTATTCTAAGTCGAAAGTAAAACTATGTCAAAGTCGAAACTAAATATAAGTTTTTACTTCGAAATATGACAAAAAAGTCGAATCTTGTTATACTTGGGTATCCTATTAATTTTATAAAACTAATTGTATAAAACAAAATTTGTATAAGATAAAAATATTAATTTCATACCAATCAAGGTATAAAGAGTGAAGTTTTATACTGTAGGTTATAAAAAGTATACAAATGGAACTATAGAAATTGTTTGTATACTATAAATTTGTATAAAATATATTACAGAATTATATAAACGAATTATATAGGTTCAATATTTATAATTTTTATATAGTATTTCATATAAATATAAATTATCTGAACAAAAATATAAATAAATTTATAGAATATCCGAAAATGTTTTAGTGTGTATTCTGCTAAAGAATAAAATTTGCTATCTTTACTTTTGGAATTCTACTAATTCGAATCATGTTTCCACGTTATGCTGCTTAACACCAATTTGAGTCTAGGTAACAATGTATGAACCACAGAAAATATAATTTTTCTATAGGAACGTTTTGTAGCAGTTTTTCTTATCTACAGTCTTGGCTAAAAGTATTGAGCACAAATGATATCTTACAATTTTTTGGGAGTATCAATTTGAAATAAATTAAAACTACTTTTATTAGTTCACATTACTATTTATTTATATAAAATTAATATTTTGTGGGTCCACCCTTTGCTGAATTACGGCAGAAATTGTTTTAGATAGAGAGCTTACAAGTTTTTTTACATTCTGTGCCCTAATTCTCTAAGCAGTAAGATAAGTTGTAAACGTGTAAACGATAATTTATCTTGCCTTTTTACAATATTTGCATTCTGTAATTGCACTCCAAGATAAAATTTAATACGGTTACGATAAATAAATGTCAAAACTTAATCCACTCGTGTGATGTATGTAGGTTCATATTTAGACTTTGAGGGCCTATAACTACCGTTCCCATACAATATTTTATCTTGGCATTTTTAAATCGCATTCTCTAAACAGTTTTTTTACCCAAGATAAACCTATTGACAGCAAGCGAGCAAGATAACATTAAACGTCAAAACGAAATTTTAATTATTTTATATCCTTAATAACTCAAAAAATATAATCTCTAGAAACGTAAATTGTTGCATATACATCAAAGCCATCTAGCATCACACATAGCCCCCAAAATCATATTGAAAAATAATCGGAGTCGGGACTCATTTGAAATTCAAATCAAGATACGGTTAGATAGACTTATAAAACAAATCACATGTTTCACGAGAACATTACAACATTCAAAAGATTCTTTACTTCATATGTTACAGACGGGTACAATATAAGTCTTGTTTACAATTGATCGATCCGTTGAATTTTGGTTAATGTTGTGTATTCTAATCTGTTTAAAGGTTATTTTTTATACTAAGTAAAAAATCGCATTATTATGTAATTATTATTTGCGATATGTTTTTGAAATCCAATCGAATCTGTCTTAAGCAGATCATAACTTCAGAGTATTTCGTTGTTGAAAACCCATTTAGCTCTTTCCGATGCCCTATTTAGCTCTTTCTGCACATGCGAATCTCGAAAAGTTCGGGATTGTCTTATTAGAATTTTAGAATTTCGAGTAAACTACAAAAAGCTATGCATTTTAAGCAACGAAGCTCATTTAAAGATCAAATTTAGTTAGCCACTGCCACTTTTCCGAACTCCACGAGTTGCTCATCCTATATTTTTTTATGTGCCTCCTCAATAGCACCGAAAATTTGTTATGATGAGTTAATTTTTAATCTTTGTAAAATGTTTGGGTTAATCTTAAGGATCGGTAACGAGTAGGAGGTGAGACTTTGATACCTGCACTTTAGAAATCGATTTTATGCAATATACATCTTGTTTGACCTTAGTGCTCGTTAAAAGCTAAAGTATTTAATGCATATAATATAATTAAATTTTGTACTCGTTCATTATTATTCGAAATTTGTCCTAATTATTAATTTCTCAAAACATAAGAATAATAAATAGTTTAGAATTAAAGCATTGTAAGATCTTATAGATAGACTGTTGAGAGCTGCTAGTGCCTTTAAATGAAATATTAAAAAACAACAACAAAATGAAATTTGTTAATTAATTTAGATTTTCTATAGGCCGTCATATTTAATGTGCTCGTCAGTTTTCTTAATTATGCATGTGTAATGATCAAGTAAAATATTGCAAGTGCCACATATTAGCAGAAAACTAACTGGATAACCATTAAATGAAGGAAATGGCTGTATTTAGAATTGTAATAAACTACACATTTGAAAACAAATGAGCTTGAAAGCGCAACGTTTTACGTTTACGGTTTTATTATAAATTGTAATTTAATAAATAAATAAATAAATAAGTGCACCACACCAAGTTGAAAGCTTTGCTTGCTATGTGGAGAGTGGGTCCATTTTTGATGTTGTGAAATCAGACACTTGAAACACTTGACATTTATATTTGAAAATTGACCAACTAAAATTGCTTTTTCTGTAATCCACAGACCATCTCGTTCTAGGATATTCTACCCCTTAAGTCTTTTTCTTCTAAGATTAATAGGTACATTATTTATTCCCTACTTTAACTGGAGCTAACCTAAGCAAAAGTATAGGTAAAGTGAAGACGATCGATTAAGATATTGAAATGTTTGATTTACTGAAAGAATATTTTAATTCCATAACAGTCCACTTTTACATTCTAAATGGAAAGAATTTTACAACTATTTTGTGTAAAGTATCGTAGTTATTTAAATTGTTAGAACTTGGCTGGTTTAATTCCAAAGTAAAATTATAAACTGAAATATCAAAAATTGCAATATTATTAATTATATCCAAACGAAAGCGTTTTACACATTCATGCAAAGTTATTCCGCGAAAAATTACTTGTGTTACTTTTTGACATAAACTTATCTTGCCACTTTACATTTTATCTTGAAAAAAATTTAGAGAATGCGAATTTACTAAAACATCACGATATCCAATATGAATCTAGACTTCTACGATAATTTTTTTCGTGTGTAAAAGTTATCACTTTTACATTTTACAATTTATCTTGGTTTTTAGAGAATTAGGGCACTGGTCTTCTTTGTTATTCATTGTGTAGCGCATGACTCCTCGTTTTAATAAACTCTATAAATGTTCTATATAGGGTTCAGGCCCGTGGACTGGGCAGGCTACTCCAGAACCTCAATGCCATTTTCTCGAAACCATGCCATTGTGCGGGTAAATGTATGACATGGCACGTTATTCTGTTGGAATTTAACGATATCCATGTTTCTTTCACCAAAAAGTGTTAAAATTGAGTGCAGCAACGTTTACGTATTTTGAAGAGTTCATGTGGCCCTCACACACGAACATTTTACCAACTCCAGAATTAGTCATGCAGCACCAGATCAAATGCTTCGCCTACCCGGCGACGCATAACAGGTACACCAGGCTACCAAAAATCTGAAATAAAGAAAGTGTAGAGACTTCGGGAAACTAAAATATTTGTGTCGATGAATTTTATATTACAATCATATTATTTAATATTATTAGGACACAGAATTGTCAACTTTCTTCAAAGTGTGATTTGTCTGATCACACGATATTTGACCAATCTTCTTCGCTGAAACTTTGGTATTTTAAGGCCCATTTATACCGAGCCTTCTTGTTTTTCGGAGATCCAGGGTTTTTTTCTGGCTTTACAGCCTTTCAAACCAGCTTCCTGAAGCCTTCTGCGAGTGGTGCGAGCACAGATTGGGTTTTAATTTCTACTGACAACTCAGCAGCGAGGTTTCAAGAAGTTTTTTTCCTATTTTTTAAAGCTTCTCTCACTAACTTTCGGTCGCCACGGTATGTGGTGATCAACGTTCACATTTACAGGAAGAGATGCTGAATATTTTTAGTTCACTTAAGCAAAATAAGAAGAGTTTTGGACAACACAGACAGACCACTACACATTCTTAAATGAGTAGGAAAATTGTTAAATAATATTGGAGAGATCACACTGAAGAAGGACCTACGGAGATTTAAATTTCGGAAATTTTTTTTTTTTGAACTGGAAGTTAGATCGAAGGTTATAATCCGCGTAATTTGCGAAATCATTTCCACTAATAATGTAAAATAGTTTTAATACCTTAAAAACATATAAATGTTGTAACGGCAATAACTTTAACGATTGAAGGGCCAAGAAGGGTCTTGAGTAGCTTTAAAACCCATAATACGAATTATATGCTTCTGCCGCACATACACCGGTTTTAAAATAATCTGACATGCCCTATCCCAACAAGATTAACCATATTGGAGGATTGAGTCAGCCAAAGCACAATACACAATGCGCAGGAGATAATATGGACAATATAATCGTAACCACACACATTTTCCTTACAACCAATAAAAGTCTATTTTTCAAGCTTTCGACTTGAGACTTCCAGTTCAGCTTTTCAACTGTTATAATACACAAACATCTAAATTCACTTACTTGGTTAACCTGCAAGCAACCATTTAAGGCGCATGTAATATCACTATTACAGCCGAATTCATGATAGTTATCAGGACATGCTGATGAGTTTCGTTTTTTTTGGAATGCATGAATTAAGCTTTATCACTTAACAGAAACTTGTGTGCTTTAAGCAAAATCGATAATGGTACTAAATCTTGCTCTAAGCAATTAATATTGTATGAAATATCGTGATCGGAGTATGTAAAAGATACATCGTCAAAAAAGCAGTAGTGAACCTATTGAAATTCTGTGAAAATATTTCATTAATGTAGACTAAAAATACCAATGGTCCTAACACCGAATCCTGTGGAACCCCAATCTTGATTTCCAGTTCATTAAGCAACTGTCCGTTTACTCAAACACATTGACCACTTAAGTACGAGTTAAACCAATTCTCAATCGTCTCGCGGAAACCCCAGCAAGACAATTTCATTAATAGAATGGTATGATCAACTCTATAAAAAGCCTTTGTCATATCAATGAATAAAGCTGCGACAGTTTGGCCAATATCCATATAGTCAGTTATTTGATCCAGAATAGATAAAAGTGCCTTTTCGGTCTTCTTGTTTTGTCTGAACCCGTATTGCGATCCGAAGAGTAAGTTATTAAGATTTAAAAAAGTTAAAGTTGTTTTTTTATAACCTTTTCAAATATTTTCGAAAATACAGACAGGAGTGAAATCGGGCGATAATTGTTAATACACGATTTATCACCTTTTTTTTTAAATTTGAATAACTACAGCTTTTTGAGATACATATAACGGAAACGTTCCTGTTTCCACGCTTAAATTAAAAATAAAGGCTAGGACATCCACTAAAAAACAGGCAAGTGGCTTTATGACACTGTTGGTTATACCATCTATTCCAGGAGAAGATTTTTTTTTTCATGGAATTTATCACGTAATATAATTCGCAAAGGCGTGATGGGCGAGAAATAAAAACTGTTTACTGTGTTATTACTGTCCATAATTAGTCGTTCCTTGTCAATGAGTGCTAAATCAACTGTTGAGATGTTATTTGAGCCTAGACTCGTAAAAAATACATTAAATTCATTGGCAATTGCAGCTGGATCTGATACATTGTATCCTGACTGAGAATTTATTTCTTTAATATCATTTGATGCTGGAATTTGACTAAATTTAAAAAATTATTGTTAGATTTTATTAAAAATACATTTTAATTTATGTTTTAGTTTATCTTTTGTATACTTGTTTGTATGGATAGAAAAACTATACTTTATCCTTTATGCTATACAAATAAATAAATAAAAAACATTGTATAAAAAAATCATAATTTCGAACGAATGCTCTTATTGCAAAATATCTTGAAAGCCATCTGACTTCATTTAATGGCCGAAAAGCTAATACGTCTCGCTTAGTTACACTAGCCAATTCTTCGAAACTCGCTTTCTTCACAGTTGATCTGCTAAACATGGTAAATACTGTCCTTAATAATATTTCTATATCGCGCATTATTGATACTTTCTTCCAAGCATCATCAATTCCTAAACCTTCCTTGGGTGCAACACAATGCTGCTTTGATACGAAGGGGATTCTGATTCGCAACAATATGCAGCCACTCCATTGTTCTTTAAAACCATTACAGAAGCTCCATCCGATATAACCATTACCATTGCGTATTATCATGTTTTTTATAAAACTCGGCAATTATTTCGAATATGAATGAACATAGGAAATATAGGACATCCAGTCAATTTTATAATTTCTGCAAATGTGGTTTTGTAATCAAGTGTACTTTTGCGTCTGTATTTTGTATATATCAAATTAACGCCTTGTGTGTAGATATATCAGTACCTACGTCAAAATTAAACAATGAAAGGATGATTCTTTTAATTCCTCAAGAAACTCTCTTGGTATTATAAAATTAATGCAATGAACAAATTCGAAAGCATAATTCTTGCTGTGCCAACTTTCGGGAATAGAACTATATTTTTCCAAATGCCTGAATTTCCTGTACTGAAGACATGGAAGTGTTAATTTTTATTGCGAGAATAATATTTGCTATCAATTTTTTTATATTATTTCTATTAGCTTTTTTACGTTCTACCAAGTCTGCAGAAATCTCCCGTTCTTCTATTGTGATAGTTAACATTTCGACAATTGCAACTTTTTTGCAATTGCGTAATTTTAAAACTGAATCTAAATGAATCTTTTGTGTTAGATGCCTCTTTAAGTAATACAATTTCCAATTGTCCCATTCTTTCCCTTTATAAAAATCACTGTCCGCTTTTGCTTCAATACATATTTTACAAAGAACATCACTTGTTTCAGTTTGATAACAAAAAATTTCACCTAATTTATCTTTCTGTTTAATTTGTGTTGACGGGACTTTTGTTTGAACGACGTCATTTATTTTTTCGTTTAGCTACAAGCAGTTACGATAAATTTGTCCGCTAGGTAATTGTGTGTAGTATTTTTCTGTCAAAACTATAATTGAATGTCGTATATGAAGCGTTAATAAAATTCCGGTGTAGAAATTGTTGGTTATGTTTTCCTTTTGTGCTTTCCAATCGACACTTTAGCCAATACAGATTTTTCGCACTTACAAGTGCGGTGTCGATTGGAAAGCAACTAAATTTAACAAATCAAAACAACGAAAAGGGACTAGATCACTGGATGTGTATATAATGAGCGAAAGTCGCGAACAGTCGAATAAATACAAAATGGAAAAATAACAAATTTTATTGCACCAGATGGTTTATTGTCACACCTGCGGTGTGAGTCACTGTTGTTAGTCCGTTTTAGACGCCGAAAAAATAATAAACAAACAAAAAGGGTTGTTTACCGGACAAGTGGTGCAGTGGTTAAAGCTTCGGCACTTGGACCGGGAGGTACTGGGTTCGAATCCCATCAGAGGCTAGATGCAAATCGAATTTTCATCATCGATTACGATCGGTGATGTTAATAAACACAACTAAGACCCTCTGATGGAGTGCAGAATTCAGCGCCGACCCACCGTCCATGTCAATATACAGGTTTACATGGAGCTTGCAATGTGCAGGTGGTAATACTGTAGTTGTGTGAGTAGGTGAATAGGTGAATGGGTTAATGATGTAACGTGAATGCGTGGTATCACAATGGGCCAAAAATGGCCTAAGTGTCAACCACTGAAACCTAAAAGGGTTGTTTTCTGTTATACTTATCATGTATGCCCGAAATTTATAGAGTGCTCAATACTTTTGGCCAAGGCTGTATATACATATACGTTCTTTATCTAATATTATGAATAATTTTCTATCTATAATCGCATGAAACGATTCTTAGCAGAAAAATATTTTCATCTCACTGATCTCGCTTTTTCAATTGCAATTTAAAAAATATTGCGGTTTTAATTAATTTATTTTCAACGAGCAACAAGCTTGTTTACTGTTTAACATTTCTTAGATAAAAACAAGAGAAATAAGAAAATATAAACATGTTTACGTTCTCAACGATAATTTGTTGACTGTGGTCTCAAAAATTTTTGAATTAGTTCTAGTCGTAGACAAGAAATAAGCAGTTTACCTTGGTACTTCGTGCGTGTCAATCAATATCCGGCTGGTCATATTTTCGGTAAAGGTAAAACTTTAAGAGCCTATATCAAAGCCTCTAAAAGAGCGATGTTCTTAATATTGAAACTCTGGAAAAAAAATGTAAATTGACATTCGCCATAAATGAAGAAGTTTTAAATTCCTTTCAATTTCAGTCATTTTCTCCTCAGTTCAATATTACTTTGAGCTACCTGCACTTTCATTTGAAGAAACTTAAACATCACACCTCAAAGTTGATTTTATTTCAGTTATGATGTTCACTGAATTTGAATCAGTTTCTCATTTGGTTTACCGTGAAATTGGGTAAACTTTTCATTTAAAGCCCAGTTTATAAATAGCTCCTAATTCGACAATCAACATTTATTCAAATTTTTCTGTTTTTAATGGGTGGGTGGCTGACTTAACGTTGACTCGGTAGTGGGGCATGTTTATTTAAAGTCCTGCAAACCTGATCGAGCTCAAAAATTTGCGTTTATAAATTTTGAGAGCTCATTCATATTTTTAAGATGGGTGCGGTGGCTAGCTCAACAGGAGTAATATTATGTACCAATTTCCGGACTCGTGTCGCAGCTCAGATTTTTACTTTAGTGAAGATTTTTACAAAACAACCTCAATGACAGAGGTCCTAGACATTTTAAAACAAAACAATTAGCAATGTTAACTGTTCGTCACAAAATGCAGAGCTTCTCTTATTTTTAAAACTTGGTAGCGTACGAAAATGATACAAGCGAAGTAATTTTCATCTTGATCAGGAAAGGAGGAAACCCTACTATACCATTCGTATCTTAACGAAATAAAAATTAGAATCACTAACAAAAGTATATTCTAAATTAAATGACTGCTTTTTCGCTGGCTTAATATCTGGAATTACAGAGCGAGAATTAGTCTTTACATTGCCAACATTAACTCACAAAGTATACTAAATTTCCGGGATATTTTTGAAAATGTCGAAGTTTTTAAATAAACGGAAATTAATTAGCATTTAAAAAATTTCGTTATTTCGGTATGAACGTACTTGCAAACGTATGCATTCTTTACACATGTGAATGATTAGAGATACTCTCCGTTTGCTAGACACAACACGTAAATATACAACGGAATACAAACAAATTCTATAATTAGAATTGTAAGAAGAGACAGAATCGCGCAAATATGAGTACTTAACCACACAACAACAGGTTTCACAAGCAAACAATTTTTCAGTTAAATTAAATTATTGCTTGTGTACAGTGAAATGTCGTCTACACAAATCAAGAGCTATATTATATACAATCCAGTGTACAGGTCAATAAAAAAATATATTAAAAGGCAGACCGGCCATCGTAATTTTATTGTAAACACTTGGAATGTTTGTCTGTACGCACGGGATGACATTTTGGATATGAAATTAGTTTGGGTGCGCGCTGACTAAAATCTACTTATTGAGTTTATCGATGAATTAGTAAGAGAATCTGATCACTGTTTTCCGTGGCACAAATTTCCTAACATTGTTGTACCACCCAAATATTACGACGGACTGAAGGTATTTAGATTTATATCAAACGTAATAAAAATTAAAATCATCGTTTCTTTGAAGGATTTCATGGGGTTAAATAAACTTTGGAATTTTGTTGATAAAATTGAGACAAAAACCAATATTGCGGTAATACGATCGACCGTGAAAATCATCACATTTCATCCGAGAGTGCGAGAGAAAAGCATATCGTTGATATACAAACAACCACTGGTTTTAAATTTCAATGGACATGGCAAAAATTTATATATAGCTAAGGCGTACGATTGGTTAAACCCCGATGCTTTGAAACATTTCAATACCAAAATTCATTACCGTTACACACATGTCGTAATTTATCTCCTTCTCGATTATTACACAACGTCGACGTCGCAACAAACGCGTACTAAATTTATTTGATTTGTGTTCACTGCGCTTAGCAATGTTTGATCCACGTTACTATCAGTTTGATCAATGTGAAATACCCGGTTTGATACACACTGAGCTTCGTCATATAATCGAAAGCGAACAAAAAATTAATAAAAATTATATTTTTGATCCGACTGAATATCTAATACAAAATGGTGTTCACACCGCACCACCAATTGTTGCAGAATACTTTTTATTTTATGTGTCAAGTTATACGAAGATTCATGGAAATATTCCTAGTTGCAGTTCATTTTCGAGTCGAATTAACGTTGCAGATTACGTCCGTTTGTATACGGAAGACTTTTATGCCGAATATTTAATCGAATTTATTGCGAAGCGGCCATTTTTAAATATGTGGATCGATGGCAGTAAGGCTCCAATGGGAGCTCGTCTAATTCTTAAAATAATGAGTTTTCGAAATGTATATGGATTAGAAATTAATACAGATTTTCCAACTGTATTTGATGATACCGAGCCTCAAGAGATTGATCGGTTCGAAGATTTGATAACAGTCATGTTTTGTGGTGAAAACGAAAATAGTTTCATGGAAAATTGCTTGCTGTATCTTAAAAAACAGATTAAGTTGCGACCTTTTAATTTATATATAAAATGTCCGGTTACCGACTATTCTACTTTCAATGATATGCCCATGAGTAATATTTACTTTTTAAACCACGTTCTTAGCGCAAAAATGATTTCGGAATTACAGAAAACCGAACTTATCGAGCCGCGCTATAATTGGCAAAATTCGAAGCTCGCAAATGACCCAAACGTTTTAAAAATGTTACATAAATTTCCACTGGTGCAAGAGATTGAAATCGTCCAAAACGAGCATACATTCGATCTAATATTTGGATTCATTGAACATCAGATTTTGGAAAATAATTTAACGGAATTTTATTTCAATGGGTCATATGTTATCTGTTACAAGGGATTGGACGGATTTAACCAACGACTTAATTTTAAAAAATACGTCTTCCGGTTAAATGAGTTTCGTACAAAAATTGAAATGATTGATCAAACTGATCACAAAGTAGTTGACTTGTATGAGATTTTGAATCCTACTTAATCAGCTGAAATGGAATTTGATTTTTATCAGTAGGAGAAAGGAGGATATTTAAGTTCCTCTTAGTATTTTATTAAGATGTAAATAAATTACTAAAAAATTAGTTATACTAAGGAAGAATATTAATTTTATAAAACCCCTAAAAGCGATTGTCTTGTGCGAAAGCAATGTGATTCTGCAAATTTCATCGTTATGCCCAAAACCTCAAAAAATAGCTTAGCAAGAATTTAATTTCAGATTCTTAAAAACTTCGGATTGGTGGTTAGTGAAAATTGTGTTTTTTGAAAACTATATGTATTTTCAAAACCCAATTAAAAATATAGTGGTGCAAATGTTGTGGCGAGCACACAATTTTATTTTAACGATAAGTATACATAGATATCGAATACATCACACTTAGTTTTAAAAGCACAAAAGTTTAATCTACCTGATTTTTGATAAAACTTGTCTTCTGTAATCGTCAATGCAAAACTTGAAAAAGCTGCTACTGCCACTTCTAGTGCACACATGTCCACCGCATTTCGTATGAATGTCCTAATTTATGGAAAAAACTTTAGTATGATGTTTGATTTTAAACAGTCGATTCGCTGGATTGTAGAGATGCTGAATTTGAGTGAAATAAAGTTTGCTGAAACCCCGTCGTTTCCTGTAAAATTTGACAAAAAAAGTATCTGAACATTTTTTGTTTCAAACTTATGTTATAAAATTTTATTTTTGTTTTAATCGGTTTCGGTAAATGCTATTTATTTTTCAAAATATGTATTTGCAAAAAACGGAAAAGCTTCTGTGGCTGCAATTTCCTGTGGACCAATTTCGGTCAAAAATCACTGGTTAATTATAGCGTCTGTGCTGTACAAGGCCGAATTTTTGTATAAAAATCATTTTCTTTTTTTTTTTTTTTTTTTTTTCAAAAAGGTCATTTCCGTTTACATTTTTGGAAAAATGTTCCCGACCGTTATTTATTGCTTAATTAGTTTAGAATATTTTAATTTATAATCATTTTTCTCGTAAATTATATTCTTTTCAAAATATCCACTTTCGGTGACCGATTTCAACCTCCTAATTTACGCGAAAAGCTTAAGTATGAAGTTTCATGCCGCTCAGCCAATCCATCTGAGCTGTAGAAAACCAACAGAAATTTAGTCTGCATGGTACCACAAACGTAAGTACATGATTAGCTTACTTACTTTGACTGTTTCTAAAGGAAGATAAATTAGTACGAGTTGGCCATGCTCATTATGGATGTATTCTAACATTGGCGCTTCATGTGTGCTTCATTTTGGTAATATCATCAAATTTGCTTGCAAAATAGTTCGGCCAACACCACTTGACCTGCATGCATTCGAGCATCTGAAACCTTTCCATAAAACCCAAATCACTTTTCACGTTCCTAGAAAAGCCGAGCGAAGTTACCCATAACAAATTTCGAACAAGCCCTATTCGCTTTCCCAATTTTGCTAAAAAATGATCCATCAAGCATTAAAGTTGTGGGATTATTTTGATTATGAAACGTTGTAAGGACTTTCAAACTGAATTAAATATCTAACTCGGTAATACCATTGTCTCAAAGAAGCCAATAAGCCTAGGGTTTGGTACAAAATGGAAATAATTAGCTTCCTCTCATGTAAGTATAGTATTCTACAGGTTATTGGTGGGGTCAGATTACAGAAGACGTAAGAAACGGCTGGTATTAAAGATGGTTTATATTTTAATTACCGCAGTGATTCATATCAGAACATAAACCGTGGCTTTATGATGGCTATTGCAAGTTTTCCAACATTTACTCAACCGAACAGTGAATTTTGAATATCGGACCAGCACTTATACAGTAAAACCTGGTTATAACGAAACTCGCGGGACCGCAAAATTTATTCATTATATCCAGTGTTTTTTATAAAGAGGGTTCGTTATAAAAAGTCTGATAATTTATAGTTCGTTATAAGGAAGAATTATTTGAACCATTATTATAAAGTTTTGTTTTATTTGAACGATATTATATTTCAACAGTAATACATTAATACAAGCATTCCCAATAGAAAACTTTTGACTTTTGCCTTACAGAAAAGTATGAAAAAAATTTTGTTCGTTTGGTTGGTGTTTTCCTTATGAAAAGAGTAAAAGGCAAACGTCTTTAGGAAAATTTTTGTGAATCGATAATTTGTTTGTTTAAAAGTTGCACGTCTTATTTGATCCAGTTTTCTTTCAATATTATTAACAAATTGAAGTTTAATTTAACAATCTGGATTGCAGCTTAATGACAAGTTCTTTCCAAAAATAAAAAATAAATTGATTTTTTTATGTGGCAAAGAACACGATACGCGATTGATTTTTTTTGTAATGAATCTGTGAAAAATTGACATGCGATTTTTAAAAAAATTTATATTGACAGTTTATTGTCAATAAACTATCAACACAATTTTTTGTCAACACAATTATTTTAACACAGTGAAAACGAAACAATTATTTTAATGCAAAAATAAAATTATTTCGTATGTCAAATTCTCACGGCCAACTAGTCAAAAAGTTATAATGTTGATGTTTATATTTTTTTGAAGTGTTTATGTTTATATTTTTGACGTAAACATATTTATGTGTTTGTAAACGTCAAAAAGAATCTAATGAAGTGTTGAGATTTTTCAAAATTGATTGCGATAAAAACAAAATCAATTTTTTTACTTGGAAAGAACGTACCACGGTATTTCGATCAAAATTTTTTGTTCTCAAATCAATTTTTTGATTTATAAATCAATTTTTTTTTTTTTTTTTGAAAGAAATTGCTATAAGATTTAAATGTTTATCTATGTCTTTCATCGAGGGCACTTCCATTTCATTGTCGCTATCGTCATCAACATTTTCATCCGAATTAGTTTCCATCGACCTTAAAATCACTTCATCGCCTTCGTCTGTAATGATAACATTTTCATCTACAGTCAAATATACGGGCAAATCGACATTTTCATTTAGTGTTTGCATTAGTGAATTTTGCCAATATAATTCATCCATTTCAAGGCAAACACTGTTGAAGTTTTCTTCAATGCTTGTGGACGTTTCGTCATCGCTAGTCCAAGGATTTTTAAAGCAGTTAGAAATAGTGTACTGCAGCCATCGAATTCATAAAAATGAGGCAGGATACTATTGTTATCGAGACTCTATATAACTTTTTTGATCAAAAGTTTTCTGTAAAAAACTTTAAAGTTTTGTATAATACCGTGGTTCATTGGTTGTATTAAACTTGTAGAAATTGGAGATAAGCACTTAACTGTTATAAATTGTAAACCTTCAACTTCTAACTGCAACGAACAATTATCCACTACCAACAAAATTTTGCGTTTTTCGGCAAAGAATGGCTTATTAATATGACGAAGATAAAATTCCCAATCCTGGAAAGTCATCCAAGCTTTCAAATTTTATTTATATAAAACCGGTAGAGTGCTAATATTTTTGATACATCTTGGGTTTTTATATTTACCAATAACTGGTACCGGTAGCTTATCCTTTCCAGTAATATTTGCCCCTAAGAGCACAGTAAGTCGATCTTTGCTCCGTTTACCTCTAAAACAAGGATCGTTTTTAAAAGCCATGGTTTGATCCGGTATCAATTTATAATATTAGAACATAACAACATTTGTATTGTTAAGTTATAAATATTTGAAGGGTAATCCATATTTATTATGTATTGTAATACAAAAATGCTTAATAGATTACAAAACAAGAATTTAAAACACTCGAGTAAAGGAGACGAGACAAAATACATAAACGAAAAAATTCGTTCGTTATAACCAATACAAAATACAAGTGTTTTTTTAATTTGAACAGAAATGTTGTTCATTATATCGTTATAACGAGGTTCGTTATATTGAGGGTAATTTTTAATATGTTATAGGAAAAAAACTGGGACCGAGAGAATTGAACGTTATAAAGAGGTTTTCGTTATATCCGAGGATTTTATAACCAGGTTTTACTGTATTTACTTTGATTCTGTCGTACGTTCAAAAGAGCCTCTGGAATGACAATTCCGTATGGCCGGCTATAACGTATGCAAATAACGTATGTAGTCCGATTCGTCTAATACTGCCCCAAAAAGTAAAAATATAACCCTGAACCCGTACAGGAGGGCCACATAAACTATTCATCCTGAATATTGTTGTCGTAATGTTTTCTCCCATAAAAATAAGCTTGACGTGTTTGTAGAGATATATGAAATTTTGTACGGCAAATAGCAGCTTTAATGTGAGCTTTTTCAATTGCTGCTATGATGTGAAAAAGTTTAGCAATTACGAAAAAACGACAAAGAAACAAACGATTTAACCTTGTCGATTTTCTGAAATTTCAACACGGAAATGGTGTGATTATAAACCTCATCCTACTGACAAGTGACTTTTAGACAAACTTCATTTTAAAACTTGCGTAACATCTTAAAAACGCATCTTTAGTTGTAGGGTTCATTTTTAAACTCAAAACGCTATCATTTTTAATCATTGAAAACCATTTCCAGCTCAAACATGCCCGTTTTTTCGACAACTCGTGTCATTTAGAAGGACATTTTATCATGCCGCTTTCACAAAACGCTTTGTCCCCATCAGCTAAAAACTGAGATAGCCAGTTTTTACTAGCCCCGCTTGAGGCCATTTTTACACCACCAAAAGGGTTGACTGTGGACAAAAAAGATGATAATTGCTTGGTGACAGGTCAGAACTATAAAGTGACTCCATATACTAACTTCCCAACCAAGCTCCCCGAGCTTCTGGCGGGTCATCAGCGACGTGTGAAGCCTGGCGAATTCTGGCCGCTTCTAGTCGATTGATAACTTCAATCGGTCCAATTTTTGGCAGTAGAGGTCCAAATTGAGCATTTGGCCATTGGGTATCAGATGAACTGTATCCAATCCCACCAAACACACAGCAAAACCTTCCTGGCGGTCGATCCTGGTTTGATTCATTTCTCATCGTCAGTCACTATCCGCTTCAGAAATGGCTCGATTTCTTTCCATTTGGCCAAGGATTCGCAGATCGAAATACAGCCCAGAAAGTTTTATCGCATCATCTCATGTGGCACCCAAATATCGAGGTTGTTTTTGAAGCCATCATACAAATGGTTTAAAACTGTTTTGTGGTCGATCTTCAGCACCTGGGTGATGCTACGACAGCTAGCATGCCGGTCTACTATGAAAAGTTCCATGATTTTGTCGATATTTTCGACGATAGGCCTTCCGTGCGTAATGCATCTTTGATATCGAAATTACCTAAACGGTCTCGACGAAATCAAAATTTCGCGTGATTGACTGTGACAGTATCATGACAATAGAAACCATTCACAATTTCAACCGCCTGACTTGCGTTTTTGCCTTCATCGAAGTAAAATTGTAAGATTAGCGAAATCCAACAATGACAAATAAGTCTTTTAGTTCAGGAACCCCCTTTCCCAACGTGTATAATTATGGCTTCCTACGAAAAAATAATGAATTTATTTTTCCCCAACCTATCAAAGCTATAAAATAAACAAAACGGCAAAAAAATTATATATTTAAAGGTTTTACACTTAGAGCGGCGTAGAAAATTCACTTTTCAGTAAGTTATGTTAATAAAACTGCTGAGTATGAAGAGTTTTGCCAAAAAGTCCGGTTAATTTAATTTTTCCTCTTAAAAATTATGTAAGTATGCTGTGTTCGAAATCTTTCGACAAAATCAAAGTACAAGAAAGTCGGGTATTGGCGGCTCAATATTCACCCCACATTTATTTTGTCGTGCAGATTAAATGGTTATAATTTCTTACAACACTAACTCTACAACCCATGGCGGATTGACTATTCGAAATCAAACTTCATAAATAATAAAGGTTTTCCCATAAACTAGGAAATCCATGCGAAATGTGGGGTGTATCGGAAGTTGCAGATTTTACAATTTTCGATTTAAACGTTAAATTTTAACAATGGGTTGGCCTTTTTGTTTTTCTGAAATTTACGCACTACGTTGTGCGTCTACGCGTATTTCCAAATTGTCTACATTTTAGTGTTGAAAATAGTGAAGACAAATAATTTTTGCGTATGGATAAACTCGGGAATTGGTAGAGTATGTAGACAATTATCCTTCCGCCAAATATCACTATACATCAAGACTACACTTGTAACAGATGGGTATATGACCATCTACCGTACTACGTAAATATACAACAATAACCACCATATACCTAACTAGATGTAAGACTTACAAATTGGCAACGGAAGAAAAAATACACTTTTATTCGTGATCTCTTCCTGGGCCTAGTCGACGCACCGGAAGTACTTTGTTCAATAAACATAAACGTTCGCAATGGTCAACTAACAATTTGTTCATTTTCAAATCCAAAGCGGTTCCTTGTTATAATATCTAGAAGTATTCAGAGATCGAAAATTTTAATACCAAGATTTGCTCACAAACTAAAAATCTCGAAATCTTTACTTCTAACAAATTTCGTTATTTTATTTACACGAAAAACGGGTGAACGTATGCAAGCTTTCGTTGTACGTGTGGATTGATTAGAGATACTCTCCGTTTCTTAAACATAACACGTAAATATACAACGGAATACAAACGAATTCTATTATTAGAATTGTAAATAAAGAGAGAATCGCGCAATTTTAGCTACACAACAGCTTGTTTCACGGTCAAAACAATAATAAAACGAAAAAAAATTCAGTTTAATAAAATTGGTGCATGTGTTCAGTAGAATGTCGTCTACACAAATCAAGAGCTATGTCATATATAATCCAGTGTACAGGTCAATAAAAAAATATATTAAAAGGCAGACCGGCCATCGTAATTTTATTGTAAACACTTGGAATGTTTGTCTGTACGCACGGGATGACATTTTGGATATGAAATTGGTTTGGGTGCGCGCAGACTCAAATCAACTTATTGAGTTTATCGATGAATTAGTAAGAGTATCGGATCGCTGTTTTCCGTGGCACAAATTTCCTAACATTGTTGTGCCGCCCGAATATTACGACGGGCTGAAGGTATTTAGATTTATATCAAAAGTAATAAAAATTAAAACCATTGTTTCTTTGTAGGATTTCATGGGGTTAAATAAACTTTGGAATTTTGTTGATAAAATTGAGACAAAAACCAATATTGCGGTAATACGATCGACCATGAAAATCATCACATTTCATCCGAGAGTGCGTGAGAAAAGCATATCGTTTATATACAAACAACCGTTGGGGTTTAATTTCAATGGACATGGCAAAAATTTATATATATCTATGGCGTATGATTGGTTAAAGCCCGATGCCTTGAAACATTTTAAAACCAAAATTCGTTACCGGTACACACATGTCGTAATTTATCTCCTTCTCGATTATTATCGTACACAACGTCGTCGTCGCAACAAACGCGTACTAAATTTATTTGATTTGTGTTCACTGCGTTTGGCAATGTTTGATCCACGTTACTATCAGTTTGATCAATGTGAAATACCCGGTTTGATACACACTGAGCTTCGTCATATAATAGAAAGCGAACAAAAAATTAATAAAAATTATATTTTTGATCCGACTGAATATCTAATACAAAATGGTGTTCACACCGCACCACCAATTGTTGCAGAATACTTTTTATTTTATGTGTCAAGTTATACGAAGATTCATGGAAATATTCCAAGTTGCAGTTCATTTTCGAGTCGAATTAACGTTGCAAATTACGTCCGTTTGTATACCGAAGATTTTTATGCCGAATATCTAATCGAGTTTATTGCGAAGCGGCCATTTCTAAGTATGTGGATCGATGGCAGTAAGGCTCCAATGGGAGCTCATCTAATTCTTAAAATAATGAGTTTTCAAAATGTATTTGAATTAGGAATTGATACAGATTTTCCAACTGTATTAGATGATTCCGAGTCACAAGAGATTGATCGATTCGAAGATTTAATAACAGTCATGTTTTGTGGTGAAAACGAAAATAGTTTCATGGAAAATTGCTTGCTGTATCTTAAAAATCAGATAACGTTTCGACCTTTTAATTTGTATATAAAATGTCCGGTTACCGACTATTCTGTTTTCAATGATATGCCAGTATGTAAAATTCACTTTTTAAGGCACGAACTAAGCGCAAAAATGATTTCGGAATTACAAAAAACCGAACTTACCGAGCCGCGTTATTATTGGACCAGTTCGAAGCTCACAAATGACCCAAACGTTTTAGAAATGTTACATAAATTTCCACTGGTGCAAGAGGTTGAAATCGTTCAAGACGAGTATACATTCGATCTAATATTTGGATTCATTGAACATCAGATTTTGGAAAATAATTTAACGGAATTTTATTTCAATGGGTCATATGTTATCCGTTACAAAGATTTGAGCGGATATGAAAAAAAACTTAAATTTAACAAATATGTTTTTCGATTAAATGAGTTTCGTACAAAAATTGAAATGATTGATCGAACTGATCGCAAAGTAGTTGACTTGTATGAGATTTTGAATCCTACTAAATCAGCTGAAATGGAATTTGATTTTTATCAGTAAAGGTTTTTGGAAGTATATAATTTTATTGCTAAACCGATGCTTTTGCATACTCATATTATATAGAAGAGAGGAGAATATTTATTTTTGTATATGTCTTGTTATGTTTTGGCGTAAATAAATCATTAAACATTTAATTATATTAAGGACGATTATTAATTTTATAAAGCCTTTTAAGTTGAAATTTTTTGTTAGCCGAAACTTGAAAAAGATATCGTTATAGAATTTGACAGTTACAACCCCAATTCTCTTATTTTACACAGACTCTGGAATATGCGCGAAAATACCGGAAAGATTCCTAAATAATTTCAAAATATTACGAATTACTATTGGAATATCATAATACTACATTTACAATTTTTAAGTCATAACTATTTTCACTTCAGGTTTTCACTTCAGTTTAGGTTCGCTGCATTCGTATTTATATGCTGATACCCGCCTAGATCTATATACAAAAGTTATATTTACGAGTTTATTCTAGACTGCTATTATATCTGCTATACGTCACACTACTGCCTCTGTAAATTTAAGATCATGTATCGCCACCAATTCAACTTCGGCGTCGTCCAACAATCCGACGATAATGCACTCCATCACTGCGTACACGCTATGGGTCTCTTCCATATTCGTCACCATCTGCTTGCTGTTTTGCTGTTTTAGTTTGACCGCCTCGATTTGTTACATCATAGAGTATAGCCCGTTCAATCTAACATAGCAGTCGCCCCTCACAATTCCAGACCATTTGTGCATCCGTTTCAGAGGCTGTCTTTCAAGTCAATCGTCCTCTATATGGCTCTTACTCGCCTTTACTCTCCACTAGTACCTACATCCACTTTGGCAGATATGTCCGACACATCTCTCTTTCTCCTATGGCTCGTTGCAAAACTCACATTATCCCTGCTCGACATCCTTCCAGTGAATCCTGTAAATCATAGTTGCCGAAATCACTCATGCGTTGCAATTCGTGTTTAATTTTCACGTTTATCCTTACACCTCTGTGTGGCAAAAGTCTAGTTGACTTGTTCTTTTCCGGCTGGCTCAGTTGATTTTCCTCATCTGCTATTAAGCTCGACCTTCTGCTCCATATCGCCTACATCTTTTTGCAAAATATTATGTCTACCACCTCGAAGTTTCCATTGACTATTTTGATTTCAATAATTTCTCGTACCAAAGCTTTACTTTGTTCGATCGATCGATTAAGAAATAGATTAGGTTAATTTAAATTGACAATTTTCCAGAAGTATGGCCAAAATTTATATTAGATTCTCATTTTCGTCGATTGAAAAATGGCATGGTTCGATTGTGGAACAGTACGATAACGACTAAACCGGAGCACTTTTAAGCAAATTTCCCAAAATCATGATCCCATACAGACGTTTCTTGACACTCGAAAATATCCTATCTCAATTTTTTAATCAAAATCGTTCGATCCAACTTTGTTTAATGATCCTACTTGAGAACCTCCAAAACGAATTTTCTCCGTTAGCTATCAAAACCTCTTCTCACTCATTTATATAAAAAAATTTATAAAAACCAAACAAATGAACGTCATGAAGCTACATAACACAACGTGGTACAAAATCACGCAACATTGTACACCATGGTACAATGTTGTGTTATTTTGTACCATGTTTTGTACCAATATCTGTTCTGTAACATGACGCAAGTAGTAGAACTTCGGAGCAAGATGTAACAATAAACAACATCATTTAACATTACGTAACGTAGTGCAATATGACGCAACGTGATGCAATATACCGCAGCATAGTGCGACACCTCACAACATAGTGCAACATAATGCAATACCGTGCAGCATCACGTAACATGGAAACATGGAAGAACTTTATGCCACATGGTGTAACATTGGGATCCATCTGGAGACTCTTGTAAACTAATTTATCCAAAAAGTAAAAGGAGTTCGAAGCGTTACCAACTAACCAACGAACTAACTTCATGAATAACGAATCAAAACCTGGTACTCGGAAGCTTCAGATTTCGAGAAAGACCTGAAAAAAGCCAAAAAAACTGAAGAAAGGGGCTCAGGCTTACCTTATGTTCCTGCAGTTTTTATTTATTTTATGTTCCTGCAGTTTACTATGTGAGGCAAGAAACATAAATAAAGGAACCCGGACCACCCCGGATGACCCAGTAAATGAACTTTCGCGTCAATTACACCCCCCCCCCCCCCCGTCATCTTTCGCCATAATAACGGGCTGTACAGGAACTAAACCCTTAGTTCCTGTACAGGCAAGCAAATTTGGAAAATTATTAAAGTAGTCGGCGAAAAATTTGAATAATATAACGAATTTTAAAGCAAATTGTAGCAATTTAAAGAAAAAGTCTCCTGTGCCTTGGATAGTAATTTTGGCCAAAAATACTAGATCTCCCATTTACATACGAAAAATGCTTTAGTATATAACGTTTCACTGCGATCAGTCAATCCCCAGGAGTCCGTTACTCCATCTTCTACATATCCTTATTTAAAATAATGATTGATACAAACCGACCTAACGGAACAGTGGTTAATGCTTTTGCTTTTGGGTCGGAAGATACCGCATTCGAATTCCGATAGGGGCAGTATACAAAACAGACAGGCAGACCTATAAGCCGTACGTCCTCGATTCGGATGGTAGCTGCGTATAAGGTAGGATGTGAAAAGCGAACCGCGAATGGGTTGGGAATGCCTCAGCCCCAGAACAAGTTGCCAAGATGGTATCGAAAAATCCGGCAAAATACCTGCTACGGTTTAGTAACGTGTCAGAATTTGAAACATGTCTGAAAATATTTCAAAAACTTCTTGTTTTTAAAAACCAAGGTTTCATCGAATCGGTTTTAAAACGTATTTGAAACCAAAAATTGATATTTGGGTTGTTGTTTGCCATGCCAAAAGACTAAAATATCAATGCAAAGCATTTGTCCTTTTGGATCCTATATAAATTAACTTCGCAACGCTTCACGGAAATTCACTTTGCTATAGTCCTTTACCTGTTTACCTGACAATGAGCGGTACTGCGTAACTTCAACAGTAACTTCTAGAAAATGGTTCGCAATTCGATTGAGAGCACTATTAAAATTATACTTAGTAGACCTAGTAGACCTTAGTAGACCCCAGACTTCCAACATAGAAATCGACCTGAAATTTTTTCCAGGTGTGAGCATCTATAAGACCTTTCATTTGAATCTGTTTCCAGTCATGACACTTTAAACGGTAAATTTTTAAAAAATTTTAAACTTTCTGTGCGATATATTCAATCGAGTTTCCCGGACTTCCAACATAGAAATTGACCTTTTAAATGATAATTATTATACAAAAATCGGCTGTTATTTTCGTTTGATTAGTTTGAATCCGCATTATCGACATGTTTCGGCTGGAGTCGGCTAACTTTAATAGGGTATAAAGTTCAATCTATACCGTCTGTTTATATATATACGATTGTAAAACCCAATGACAATCACAAGTTCCATCGATCGCTTAAACTTAAAACCTTGATTTATGGAGAATGTTGATAAAATTCTTAAGTGACAACAACAACAAAATTCAAAATATCAAATTATGTGAAATAGAGAGAATATCGCAACGTACAAAACGTGTAGTGGAATTTCATAATTCGGGTTAATTTTTGTTCCGCGGATAGCAGAATATCTCCAGTACTTTGACATTAGCACTGCATTATATTTGCCTGCTATAGGTATATCCGGCTGAATAGAATTCTTTAACAAATTTAAAAATTTCTATCGTTATAAACTGAAAAATTTCTACCGTTTAAAGTTTCATGGCTGGAAATAGATTTAAATGAGAGGTTTTAATGTTGCTCACACCTGGAAAAAATATCAGGTGCGATATATTCAATCAAATTTTTCCGGACTCTCAACATGAAAATTAACCTGACGATTTTTAAATTATTACATTATTAAGCATTTTTCCAAACATGTCTTTTTTTCATTTTACATCTCACCTCCGCACACATCAGCCCTTACACAAATTTCGTTTGCTAAATTAGTTTTATTAGTTTCGTATAAAATTTTTATTTTAATAGTTTTAGTTGATTTTAAGAATTAACAAAACCATAATTTATAATAAAAACAATTATTTTCCGACATAAAATTGGTACCTGCACTATCGACATTATAAGACTGCCAGTTAATCTGGGTTATATTTAATCTGCATTATCGGCATTATTCGGCTGGATATTTCTGTGGATTTTTTAACCATTTTATATATTTTATTAAACCGAATTTTTTCGGACTCCCCACACGAGAAATTTTATATAGGTGTGAGCATCATTCAGACCTTTCATTTGAATCGATTTCCAGCCATGACACAATAAAACGGTGAATCTTTAGGCATTTCCACATTTTGTGTGTGCGATTTATTCAATCGAGTTTTCCCGGAATTCCCGGACTAATATACGTTAATGGATCAAAATAATCATTTTTGGTTTAAAAAGTAATTACTTATTGACACGAAAACTATTTATCTACTTTATCGACATCTTTCGGCTGGCTATTTATACGAATCTGCCTTACTGACTTTTACAGTTGGGTATTCCCTGTTGTTTTTGAATATGCATTATCTACATTTTTCGGCTGACAAATTTTAGTTGGTAAAGCAGAAACAGCATTATCGACATCTTCCAACTGGGGCGAGTTGGCTAACTTTAACAGTATGACAAAGAGAAAATTTATTAAAATTACTGATGTTTTTGTCACGACACGGTGACAAAAGGAGTAAAAAATTGTCTTTTACTCTCAATAAAACAAAATATTGAACACAAAATGATATCACATACATTTTGGTGTTAATAGTTGTGAGAGTAAAAAATGCAATTTTGAGTGAGAATTTTTACACATATCAAATGAGGCGCCATCTAGTCTTTAGATGTGCAATCTATAAGTCAACCTCGAAGTTTATTGTGCGATATAATAATCGACGGGGGAAAGTATTTAAGTATGCAATAATCAACTACAGGTTTTATTTTAAAGTAATAAACATTTTATTAATTTATCAAATTAAATTTTACGATTTTCCTTTTCTTGTTAGAACTGATGACGTATCTTAAACATTCCTGATAAGTCACAAATCTGTTACTACAACAAATGAGAATTACTCTCATCTTACTCTGGAAAGATCATTGATAAAAATCAAAATCCATGTCTTCCGAATTCGTGCAACCCAATAACTCATAAACGTCAACCACGTCGCCCGATTTTCTATTAAAAATTTCTATTTTTGTGCCGTGTTCATTCATCCGGAAAATATAATTATCAAATTTAAAGGCCCATTCAAATACGCCATCCATACATTTATAAAACGCTGTAAACGACCCTTTAAAACTAAATTCCGTTAAGTTATGCATTAAAAAGTGTTGCTCAATAAATTCAAATATCAACTGGAACATATTCTTATCCTGTACAATTTCTACGTCCCTAACTAGTGAAAATTCATTTAACATTTGTAAAACGGTTGCATCATTTACGACTGTCGAGTACTTCCAGTTATAGACTGTTTCGCTAAGTTCGGTTTTATTTAGCTCCGAAATCGTGTTCGCAGTTATATCGTGGCCCGTATCTCATTGAATATTGAATAGTCTGCCACCGGGCACTGTATGTACAAAGTATATGGTCGAAATTTAAGAAATGTTTTAAAGGGCGTTAAACAATTTTCCATTTCTTGATTTTCGTTATCGCCACAAAACGAGATATTTAATAAGTCTGGAAAATTGTCGATCTCTTTAGAATCAGCCTCATCAAACAAAATGGGAAAATTTGTGTCGATGGCCAATTTTACAACATTCGGAAAAGTCATTATTTTAAAAATAAATTTCGCGTTCGTCGCAGCCTGATCGCCATTAATCATTATTTGAAGATATGGCCTCTTTTCTATAAAATCGATCAAATAATCATTGTAGAAATTTTCGCTATATAGTCGGACGTAATCCTTCACCCAAACTAGGCTACATAGTAAAATAATTAGAATCTGCTATATTGTTTTCAATTTTTGAATAGCTTGAGACGTAAAATAGGAAATATTTTGTAACATTTTTTGGAGCGGTGCGAACGCCACTTTCTATTAGATACCTAGTCGGATCGAAAATAAAATTTTTATTAAATTTCTGTTCGCATCAATTATGTAACTCAGCTCGGTGTGAATCAAACCGGGTATTTCACACTGATCGAATTGATAGTAGCGTGGATCGAACATTGCTAGGCGTAAAGAACATAAATCGAAAACGTTTAAAACCCGTTTATTTCGTCGACGGCGCTGGGTACGATATAAATCAAGCAGAAGATAAATTACGACATGAGTATATCGGTAACGTATTTTGATATTAAAATGTTTCAATGCCTTAGGCGTCAAGCAATCATAAGCCTTGGCTATAAATAAATTTGATTGGTGACCCATAAAATTCGGATACCCACGATTATATGCCGATAAAATATTTTCCTTTCTTATTCTTGGATGGAATGTGATCACTTTCATTTGTGATCGTAATATCGCAACATTTATTTTTGTTTCCACCTTAACAATAAACTTCCAAAGTTTATTAAAGCCAATGAAATCCTAAAATAATATTTCAAGATTAATAAGCAGTACCAGTTTTATACAAAATAATTTACCATTAGCTCTCCATATTCTGCTACTGGAACGATAATTGTACTAGTCTGTCGATAAATTGTATAACTTTAACCGATTCAGCTCGCACGAACACACTAATTTCATATCTAAAATATCATCTCTTGCGTACAGGCAAACATTCCATGTGTTTACGATAAAATTACGGTGGCCTGTCTTCCTCTTAATATATTTTTTTATTACTCTGTATACAGGATTGTATATGATATAGCTCTAAATTTGATAGGACGACATTTTCACGATACCACTTGACACCAGTATTTTAAACTAACTAAAGGTGTTTACCATGAATCATTTGTCGATTCTCTTGTTTTGAGCGGAGTCACATAGACTGATGATAGTCGCCGCTTCTCAGAAACTAATTTATCTCAATTTTTATTCATTTCATTTGCGTCGATTGATATCATAGACGAATATAATGTTAAACAGACGTCTCAATACGAATAAAAATTATGGTCCAAATTTGATAGGGGTCATTCAACTTTGGAATGTTTTTTTATATTACAGGGATGGGATCAGAGCCACCTGTAAATAAGGGCCATAGGATTCCGCCATTTTTATCGTCAGCTTTAAATAGAGGGGCGCTTAGTCTTTATGAGACTTTATGAGGATTTAATGTTCTCTAATTTTGTATTAATATAATTTTGTATTAATAATATAACATTTATGCGCAAATCATTTGAAGCTTAATGAACAGCTAGGAGTAATTAAAACCCATGTTGAAGAAATCCATAAACCTGATGAGACGAAATCCTTTGCTGCAGTCGTCAAAACCAATCCAACAAAATTGGTTTTGTTACAGCCAAAGAAACCTCAAGAGAATAAGAAAACCAAAGAAGACATCGTAAGCCAGATTGATCCGAAAAGTATTCCCCTAATGGGATACCGAAACGTTGCGAATGGGGGAATTATATTGCAGTGCGATTCAAATGAAGCAAAGGAAAAACTGAAGCAAATCGCCACAGATAAATTAGGAGCTCAATATGAGGTTAAATTGCCTACAGAGCTAAGGCCTAGAGTGAAAATTTTAGGAATGTCAGAACAACTAGAAAGCGGTGAAATTATATCAGCGTTGAAGCAACAAAATTCGTTTTTAGCTGCTAGCGACATAAAAGTAATAACAACTTATCGAAGAAGAAATACACAGAAAGTCGATACATTCATTGAAGTTGGTGCCACTTGCTTTAAGAAAATAATGGAGGCTGAGAAACTCAATATCAATTTTGATAGATGCCACGTAGTAGAATCAATAGGCTTAACAAGATGTTACAAGTGCAATGGTTATTCACATCACGGCGATAAGTGTACCAGCAAGCTAATGTGTCCAAAATGTAGCGGAGAGCACAAATATAATGAGTGTAAGAGTACAGAAATCAAATGTAGCAACTGCGTTGAAACAAATAAGAAGCTAAATCTAAACATTGATGTAAACCATGCTCCGTGGGATAATAACTGCACAGTATATCAGCGCAAGTTGAAAATACTAAGAAACCAAATCAATTACCAATAGCAGTTTCGAAAACAAGACGCCCTATACACCAACATCCGAAGTCTATCGTCAAATTTCATGGAGTTACAGGAAATTGTGTTCAATTTTAAACCAGCCTTAGTATTACTCAGTGAAACTAGAACAACTGAAGAAATGTACGATTCGGAGTTTCATATTGATAACTATAAATTTATACGCTGCGACTCGGATAGTCGACATACAGGAGGAGTTGCTATGTACATTCATGAAAACATAAATTTCAAAATAATTTCAAACTGTGAGAAGGATCGCACTTGGTTTTTAGCAATACAAATCATAAAAGGATATCATACGACTGGGATATTTGGAGTAGTATACAGATCATTTCAAACAACGAGAGCAGTTTTCTTAGATACATTTGACGAATGGATGGAAAATATCATAAACCATAACAAAAATAATTTCATATTCGGTGATTTTAATATTGATGTCAAATCCAATGAATATTACAGTGTAAAATTAAATCAATTGATAAGTGATCATAGACTAATTCAGGTGGTTAAAGAATATAGTAGAGTTACAGCAACCAGTGAGAGTTTAATAGATTTAGTGATCACTAATTCAAAAAATGTGCAATGTGAAGTAGTTAAAGAGCAACAAATTAGTGACCATTGTATGTTAAGCATTAATTTAAATTGTGAGAAGATAAAAGCAACAAGAAATTGTGACCCGATAGAAATACGTTCGCGAAAAAATTATTCTCATGAATTACTTAACTATGCTTTAAATCAACAATTTCTGGGATGCCAAGATACTAACTTAAACGAAATAGACCAAGAAAGAAACGCAGAAGCTGAAGAGTTACTGTTAAAGTTAAAAACTTGTCTGAATGAGTTGACATGTACAAAATTGATTCATAAAACTAGTAAACTACCATGGTTCTCGGAAAATTTGAAATTACTAAAGCAAGATAAACTACGATCTTATGAAATTATGAAAATTATAAACTCAAATGAGAGCTGGGATAATTATAAAAGAGCCAGAAATATATATAAACAATCTTTAAGGAAGGAGCAGTCCACTTTTTTCAAAAACAAATCCATAGAAAATCAAAATAATCCAAAACAACTATGGAGAATGTTAAAATCGATGTATAAAACTAAATCCACAACACAGTGGAATATTCAGTTTAATAATAAAGTAGTAACCGATAAACTAGAATTGGCCGAATCTCTTAATAATACATTTGTATCCAGTGTGATTGACATCCATAACAAAATTCCAAAAGTAAAAAATGTTAATGAATCGAATACCTATCCCTACACAGTTCCATTCTGTTTTCAAAATATTACAAGTCAAGAGATAACTAAAATTATTAGTAGTTTGAAGTCGAACGCTGGAATTGATGGTATAAACCGTACTATCATGTTAGATGCTATGAAGAACGAAATATTCTCATCAAAATTTACGAACTTAATCAATAAAAGTTTATGTGAAGCTAAAGTCCCGAGATCATGGAAAATATCAACGATTATTCCAATTCCGAAAACTTCTAAGCCAACAACACCAGAAGAACTACGCCCGATAAATATGCTACCAACCTACGAAGCTGTGTTAGAACGAGTAGTTAAAAACCAATTAATAAACCACATTAACAACAATAATATACTAGTCGACCAACAATCTGGATTTCGCGAACACCATTCATGTGAAACTGCATTAAACTTAATGTTAGATAATTGGAAATCTGAAATAGATGACAATAAAGTAGTAGTAGCAGTGTTCCTGGAACGAGCTTTTGAAACAATCGATAGACAAATTTTACTAAAAAAATTAAGTAAATATGGAATACAAGGCGCGGCGTTGGAATGGTTCAATAATTATCTTCAAGAAAGGCAACAATATACAAAAGTTGATAACTGTATCTCTAAGCCAATACCAAATAATCTCGGAGTACCGCAGGGATCTACTTTAGGACCATTACTTTTCATCCTGTACATCAATGATATATTAGAAGTTATAAATAATTGTAAAGTGAATATGTTTGCTGATGACACCTTGATTACGATTGCAACACCAACCCTTAGTGAAGCTGTTCAGAATATAAATGAAGATTTGGAGAACCTGAGAAAATGGCTGATGTTCTATAAGTTGGCACTTAACATCTCTAAAACAAAGTACATGGTGATGTCAATAAAAACAATACTAGAATGTAATGAAAATATATTAGTTGATACTGAAGTCATTGAACGTGTTAAACAATATAAATACCTTGGTGTTATCATAGATGAAAAGTTAAATTTTAATGATCATTTGAATTATGTTGCTAAAAAAATGAATAAAAAGTTAGGTTTATTTAATAGAATTAAGGATAAAATGCCACGTGAAACAAAAATTATATTTTACGAATCAATTGTTGGACCACATATTGATTATTGTTCATCAGTGTTATTCATAATGAATCAATCACAAATATATCGTCTCCAACAAATTCAGAACAGATTCATGCGAGGTATTTTAGGAGCAGATATTAGGACACATATAAGTGAAATGCTTAAAGTACTAGGATGGAAGTCTATTAACCAAAGAATACACTACAACGTTTTGAAGTTGATGTTTCGCCTTGAAAACGGAGCTCTACCAAAATACTTGGACTTAATGTTATGCTCTAATAGAGACGTTCATAACTATAATACCAGAAACACACATTATCGATTACCAATGTATAGTAAATCTTTTTCGCAACGATCCTTAGGTTATAATGGAGTCAAATTATATAATTCTCTGAGCAATTTCTATACTTTGGGAGAATTACGAGAGTTACAATACAATCAGTTTTTGGGACTATTGAGTGTATTTATTAAAGATAGAATTAGTATTTAGCTAGTATTAAGTATAATAATTATGTTCTATTTTATTAATTCAAGATAATAAGATTAAAAAAAATGTCATTATTGATAAATAAATAAATAAATAAATAAATAAAATAAATAAATAAATAAATAAATAATAATATTTCACCTGGGCCATCTATATGATTTGTCATGACATGCCGTGTGGTGCCGTATTGCCCACGCCGCGTAGTTTACTGAAATTCACCACGTGTAGACAATGTGTATGTAGATAATCTAAAAATGGTGTAGACAATGTAGAGAATGTAGACCATATGTCGACAATGTCGAAAAATATTATTTCTGTTAGCAATCAGTAACTTATTAAGAGTTTAATTGGAAAACGGAACCATTTTAAGGTGGAGAGCTTCATTTTTAATACAGAATTTAAAAATGTCTACCTTTTTCGAAGTTTTTGTAGAGTACTGTAGAGAGATGGATATACATATATCGGAAAGATATGTCCCCGAAAAATAAAATAATCTATTGAAATATGCTTTAATTGTTTTAACACCTAAAAAATATACGGACACCAGTGCTAAAAAGCTTTACATGCAGTGTAATTTTTAAAGCATCACCATGCAATAAACAATTAAAGCACAGACAAATTTATCAAACGAGTAAAAGTTTAATGGTTCTAGTTAATAAATGTGAATGCTTGATAGAAGTATGGATATCCAGTTGGTAAGACAGAAATGGACATCGATTAACTTATATAAAAAATCCTACCTCCAAGGAATGGTCAACCAAAGTTTAACACAAGAAATATGTTATTTAATAATTAAAAGAAAAATATAAATGTATTACGATAATGTTTGAATATGCAATTTTACTTCTTTGAGTCGTATTGCATGGTTGTTGTAATTGTAGTCTGGTGAACGTCACCTGATGCTTTGCTACATTGTTGTTTGGTCGACGTCATCAATATGGTGTTTTGTGGAGTGGCAATCCGTTATTCCTCCTGCCGAAGAGATGGCCAAATTCTGTGAGGCTTTTGGTCATTAGCAGTTGGTAGTGGGTTATTTTTATCGGCAGCTTTATATTTCTAAAAACTTGAAATAAGAAAATTGTAAATTGTGTGAAATATAATTGTGAATACGATGCAATAAAATGCCCACGAAGTATAGTGACTGATGGCGTGGCGTGTTGATTCGTCCCAATTTGTTTAGGATTTCAGTGATGTTAGGCAAGGGATACCTATCATCGATGGTTTGGTAATTTTAACTTACAATAATCTATCACTAAACGCCATTTAGTTTTACCACTTGCGTCTACCTTTTTGGCATTTTCTAGATTGGCGAGGACCATGGCGAATAGCTTGGTCTAATTATACCGTCTTGGAGCATTTTGTCAATCTGGTTTTTCACTTCTTCCTTGTGAATGTGCGGGTATCGATAGCTTTTTGTAAATATAGGTTTACCATTTTTCAAGTCAATTTGATGCTTGACTCGATTTGTAAATGCTAAATTTGATTTTCCTTGAAGAAAATTTTTTCATAATCTAGTTACAAATTCCTTCTTCTTCTTCTTCACCGTTAAGGTGGCTAGCTCGAATAAGATTTGTTATGTCTTGAGAATTTTGGAATTAATTGATATATATATATATATATATATATATATATATATATATATATATATATATATATATATATATATATATATATATATATATATATATATATATATATATATATATATATATATATCAGAATGATTTTGTTCTGTACGATAATTATTTAGAGATTCAGTCTTGATCGGTGATATTTGCGATTTCTACATTTGATCGCCAACTTTTAGCTTTATATATACCTTCTGGTATTATTAAATTAGTTTGTGTCCGAATGGGTTTGATGAAGAATTCCCCTTCTTCGGTATCTACTGGAATTTGGATTATTTGTTTTGCTCGAGCCGGGATGGTATAGAGTTCAGATGTATAGTTGGGTTTAAACAATAATGGAATTCTTGCCTTGTCTGTTAATAACAGAGATTTTTGAAAGTCGAACCGAATTCCTAATTTTTAGATCATTTCGAGGCCAATTCAGCCATAAAAATATTCATGGAATTTAAAGCTAAAAAATTCTAAGGATTGTTCAGTTTGAAATTCTTGTAATCCCTTAATTATTACCTCTGTAATCTCATGATTTCGAAATTAGGGTTCGCACTGTTATAGGTTGAATTTTTTGTATCCGTTTAGGATTTAAGTATGCTGGGTTAATAAAAGGTTTATTTGCTCCTGTATCAATGAGCATCTTGAGTTTAGTTTTGTTGTCTATTGCTATATGAATATATGACAATAACCCAGATTGATGTGTATTGAGGCTAATTAATCCGATGGGTGTTCCGAGACTAGTGGAGGGGAAAACCTCCTCATCTGGTTCGTCCTCGATTGGATCTTGAAATAAATCCAGATTTGGTAAATATTGTGGACGATGCTATATTTTTTTGTACACTTGCTCATTAGTATTTAATTCTTAGTTCGATTCTCGACCAACTCTACAAGTTATACCACGTGCAAAACATCAGTTTTATATTGGCTACGTATAGAAGTTGACTCTGAAGCAAAATATGTCGCAAAACAATTGTTGTATATTGGGAAAAAGGTAATCAATGCATCACATTGCCAAGAATCTTATCTATATGTATAAAAATGGATGTTTGTCACTCCAACACCGTTCAACCAATCACTATGAAAATTGGTATGTGTATGTATTTGGTATGTGTATTTGATGGTATGTGTATTTGTGTGGATAAGGTTTTTGTGTTATTTTCTTTATAGTACCTCCCGCCAGGTGGCGCTGCAGCATATCAACTTCCACACCGTTCAACCAATTGTCATGAAATTTTCACCATGCATTAGTTGCATGTCCAGAACCAACCTTAGGATATTTTCGAAAGGGCTGGACCCCGGGGTCTAGAGGCTGCGGTACAAAATTTTTCGACAATTTCAATTTTTTTAAATTTGTTCACGGGAATGAGTTGAGAATATGAAATTAGAGAGATGCTCAAATTCGATCGAGGGGTTAGCCCCTGGATCAAGAATTAATTTTTACATAGATATATAATTTACTGTTTGTTCCAAATTTTCGTCTAAGCCGCTCAACCGATCGTCATGAAATTTTCACTATGTGTAAGTTGCATGTCCAGAATCAACCTTACGATATTTTTGAAGCGGCTCGACCCCTTAGCGGTGTCTAAGGGCTGCGGTACAAATTTTTTCTAAGATTTCAATTTTTTTATATCTTTTTACGGAAATGAGTTTAGGAATGGAGTTATATAAAATTAGTGACGTTCTCAAATTCGAGGGATCCAAAATCTTCTCTGGCCATCCGCCTCTGGATCAAAAATTAATTTTACATAGATATACAATTATCTGTTTTGCTCGAATGAGCGTCCAGTTTCTCAACCGATCATCATGAAATTTTCACCATGCATAAATTGCATATACCAGAACAAACCTTACGATATTTTTGAAGGAGCTAGACCCTATCGTCTAGAAGCCTCGGTACAATTTTTTCTAAAATTTTGATTTTTTTAAATTCATCCAATTTTGCATAAGGAAATGCAATGAGAGGGGATCAAACAATACATCTCCATGTAATCGTCAGCAATTTGGAATGGAGTCGCCTCAGTAAACAAAAGAGAACGCTGTTGTCTATGAAATATTATACGAAATGAATTGCGCAATTAATCAATTGAATCGATCCATATAAGTTTTAATGATTATCCATTTTTTTAATGTCTAACTCAGACACAAACAAAGAATTATTTTTAACTGTTATAACTTTTTTTCAGTTCAGATAGTTGTAAAAAAAACTGATAATGGAGTAATCCGAAATCGATATTCCAAACATTAAAACAAACCATTGTCACAATAAGAAAATAAAAAAAATTTCAATTAAAAAAAATAAAAGTTAAAAACACATAATTCTTTGTTTTTGAATTATACAATCCGCCGAAATTTATTGATAGACTCAAACAGATTAATTTGAATAAATTAAATTTTTTATTTTAAATTAAATATTTGAATAAATTGGTTTTGTAATTCATGGGTTTTAAAACGATGCCAAATGTGATTGAAGCAACAATAATTAATAGCAAATGTAAAGAAGAAGACGTGCTGATTCGAAACGACAACACATAAGTCTATCGATATTGTAATGAATCAAGACGAAGTTGTCGTGCCGCCAAAACCAAACGTCTACCACTTTGCGCCAGTATCAGTATTTTAGTGAAACCGTTCAGTGAGTCCCGACAAATATACCGAATCGATTTCAAATATTTGCAGTTGCCGGTGCGATTTGTTAGGAGCCACTGTATAAAATAAATTTCATGTTTACAGAAAATATAAATTCTCTCGCGTAAATGCGATAACGAATAATAAAAGCATGGCGTAATACAATTTCTCCGAAATTAAAAATTTACCAGTGTATGTGTAAGACCACAAGCTAAGCATAGTACAGTCATATCGCAAACAAAGCGAATCGCCCTGTGTACACTACAATACGATTCATGATCAAAACAAAATTATTAAATCGTCAGTAAATACCAAGACGTTGGCGCACAAAAATGTCTTCTACGCAAATTAAGAGCTATATGATCTACAACCCCGTGTATAGGCAAATAAAGAAATATATAAAGAGGAAAACATGTCATCGTAATTTTATTGTAAATACCTGGAATATTTGCCTGTACGCACGAGATGACATTTTGGATATGAAATTAGTTTGGGTGCGAGCTGGTTCAACCGAATTAATAAAATTTATCGATAAACTGGTTACAGATTCGGATAGAAGTTTGAAGTGGCAAAAATTTCCCAACATCATGGTATCACTAGCACATTATGATGGATTAAAGGTAATATGTATATGATATTTCATGCGACAATTATAAGGTTTTAATATTCGAATATGTTTTAGGATTTCATAGGGCTTAATAAACTTTGGAATTATATTCATAAAATAGAGACGAAAACAAGCATCGCGGTGATAAGATCAAAAATGAAAATAATAACATTTCATCCGAGAATACTAAAGAAACATATTTTGATACCCCATAAGCAACTGCCTTATCGAAATTTTGCTGCTCTTTACGCAAATTTATATATAGGTGATGCATACGATTGGTTGAAACCAGAGGCCCTAAAACATTTCGGTACCAAAACACGGTATCAATATACACACGTCGTAATCTATCTACTACTTGACTATTATCGTACACAACGTCGGCGTCGAAATATACGAGTTTTGAATTTACTAGATTTATGTTCATTACGCCTTGCAATGTTTGATCCGCGTTACTATCAATTTGATCAGTGCGAAATACCCGGATTGATTCACACCGAGCTTCGCGACATCATCGAACTCGAACAAAAATATGATAAAAATTTCGTTTTTGATCCGACGACATACCTTATAGACATAGGCGTTCAAAATGCATCGCATCATTTGGTGGAATATTTTTTATTTTATGTTTCAAGCTATAAGGACACAACACAAAATATACCGGAACCCGATAAATTTTCACATCGTATATGGGTAAAGCACTACGTTCGACTATATACCGAAAAATCTTACGCCCAACAATTAATCGATTTTATAGAAAAACGGTTATATCTACAAGTGTGGATCGATGGTAGCGACGTCGCAATGAACACAGGTCTCATCCTTAAAATTATGAGCTATCCGAACGTGTTTAAATTTAGTATCGATACAAATTTTTCGTTCGCGCTTGAATCGATCGAATCATTTAAAATCGACAAATTTGAAAACATTTTAACGGTTTCCTTTTGTGGTCATAATTTATACGGATCGTTGGAAAACTACTTAACAAATCTCAACGAATTTGTAAAATTTCGACCGTTTAATTTGTATATACAGTGCCCTGTCGCCGACTATACCGTCTTTAATCAGATACCGGCAAATAGTGTTTCATTTTTGAGACACGATCTTACCGCAAAAATGATTTCGGAATTACATAAAACCGAGTTAACCGACACGATCTACACTTGGCAACACGCAACCCTGGTAAATGATCCAACGATTTTAGAATTGTTGTACGAATTTCCACTAGCCCGGCGCGTGGCAATTACGCACGATGAAAACACATTTGATCTTATATTTGGATTTATTGAGCAGCAATTCCGGATCCACAACCTAACTGAATTTAATTTCAACGAATCGTTTATTATGCAGTACGATATTTCCGGTACCGGTATAGAAGGAGAACTTAAATTTAACGATTACACGTTCCGGTTGAATGAAGACCGCACAAAAATCGAAATGTTTGATAAAACGACGTGCAAAGTTGTTGATTTGTATGAAGTACTGTATCGGCCGAAATCACCGAAAATAGACTTTGATTTCTATCAGTAAACTTCAAGTGAGCGTAACAATTTTATTTGCGCTCGGACTGGAGAGTTAAACACTATTTCTCTCACGATATGTATAGTGTGTGAGTGTTTTGTAAATAAAAAATATTTTTAGTTGCTAAAAAATGTCGCAACAAGCTAAGGCCTACATTATCTACAATCCAGTGTATCGAAAAGTTAAAAAGGTAAGATAAATCGGATTTTATATCGATATTTTTCGTAATACGTTATGTTTCACAGCACATTAAATGCAACGGCTTCCGAAATTATATCATCAACACATGGAACGTTTGTTTGGATAAATTTAATAATGTGTTCGATATGAAATTGATCTGGGTAAACGGTGATGATTTAAAATTGGTTAAATTTTTAGACGATTTGACGGTCGAATCGAACTATTCGGATTTCTGGAGTAAGATGCCCACCATATCGGTAAATCAGTGTGATTTCACCGAATTAACAGTAAGTTGTAAATACGATATATCGATTGGAATAACGAAATCTTTTTTATTTTTAGGATTTCATAAAAGCGAATAAACTTTTGTGTTATATTGAAAAAATTGAAACCCGTACGCGATTGTCTTTGGTGCGGGTAACCGAAAAAGTGATTACATTTGATCCGAAAATTTTATCGACGCGTATTTTAACGAAATTTCAGCGATCACCGATTTTTGTAAAGCACCAAAGATGTTTATATATTGCAAAAGCTTACGAATGGTTAACTCAAACGGGGCTCAATCATTTCCAGAAAAAAAATAATTATCCGCACACCCACGTTGCTATTTATTTACTTCTCGACTATTATCGTACGCAACGCCGTCGCCGAAATATTCGAGTCATTAATTTATTCGACTTGTGCTCTCTCCGATTAGCCATGTTTGATCCTCGATACTATCAATATGATCAATGTGAAATACCCAGATTGATTCACTCAGAGCTGTCTGGCATTATCAAACAACGAAAAAAATTTAATCCAACGTTTATTTTCTGTGCGACCGAATATTTAATCGAACAAGGTATAGAAACTGTACCACCAGTGATAGCGGAGTACTTTATTATTTGTGTGTCAGATTATTGTGATTTTGTATCAGAATCCGAATTAGTAGCGACACATTACTCATATATGGTTGACGTAGATGAATACGTTCGGTTGTACGGCGATGAGCTATACGAAGATTTTCTAGTCGATTTTCTTGAAAAGCGTCCATTTTTAAGATTCGCAATTATGAGCACATCGCATTGTATAAACCCAAGCCTTTTCGGAAAAATATTAAATTTTCCAAATGTTTTTAATATCAGTGTTAATACAAATTTTCATGTGATAGCGGGCTTCCAAACGGCCGGTTCGATCGATACACAAAAAATTCTAAAAAACATTAGTCTTACATTTACCGGCGACAGTGAAACGAATTATTTGGCAAATTATATTTCCGTACTCAAATTATTTAGTATAGGGCGATCCATTATTTTAAATATCGTTTGTCCAGTAGTGGATTACACAATATTTAACGATCTACTGGTGGAGGAAATTAGATTCTCTGGGCATCAGATAAACAGAAAAATGATTACTGAGTTGCATGAAACAAAAATGGATGAAATTAGATACAGATGGGAGACAGCTTCGCTTGAAAAAAATATTGAGGCGCTGAAAATGCTACAGGAGCTTTCTCTGGCCTATGTAAGTATTTGTTAAAAAAATTTAAACCACACCAAATTCAAATGATAATGAATTTTGTCGTGAACATTATTTTCGATTTATAGAATCCTTAATTCTAAAGTTTGTTTTATAACTATTCTACTACAAAATCTAGAGCTGTTCTATCTAGAACTGCTTCTTGAAATTCGTATTCCAATAATTTCTAAATAGTTAATTAATTGAGAAATTTGAGATTGTTGAACTCAATTCTTAAAATACAGTGAAAGACTATTGCCGCTAGTAACTGTTTTGTGCCTACCATATTTTTTTTCATGATTTTATTAGTACCGCAAATACTGGTGATGTCAACGCTAATTGTTATCACAATTACTAAGTTCCGATTTAGTTTAATGCAAATTGCCCAACAAAAAATCTTTCTGAAACTCCTGTTCTTCTTCTTCAATTAACCCCTAAAACCTCTTAGACCTCAAAATTTCGAATCGTATCAATTTTTAAAGAAACTTGATTTGAAACTATTTGTTCCAACCGAAATATGTATTTTAGGAAACACTTTTAGGCCTCTTTGTCCACTAAGTAGCTAGGTTTATTGCCTGAATTCGATTGATGTGTCAATTTACAGCTTTTGGTTTTGGTTTTCAAAACTCAAACAAGAGAAACATTTTTGATGAATCTTACCCCATTTGTGCAGCAATACACTTAAATGTTTTATTTTCGTCTTGAAGATAAATAGTTATCTAACATCGCTCAGAATATGAGCCCATTTTATTAAATACAGAATGAAAACATCCAATTTCTTCTGTAATAACATCTTAGAAACGCCTTAGAGCAAAGTACTTTTAATGCGTTTTTCTGGTATACCACTTTTGAATATTATACTCATTGAACCCCTAGATTTTTTCCGGAAAGCTCCTGTTTTTCAATTGAATTGGGTTAAGTATAAAGTGAAAACTGTCATTCTAGCCGTAACCTTTTAGAAATATTTTAGGACAAAGCACATTTAAAGCGATTTAGAGATAGATTGCTAATTTGCAACATTTCCAGAATTTTATCCGGGTCGCTGGTTTGGTTTCCACTGGGAACCAAGCTTTCACTCTACGGCTACGGGAGATATCCTCTCTAGCAACTACTTTTACTCTAGCACCAGTTTAGATTTCAATTAGGCATTTTTGTACAGGATCAATGACCGTTGGTTGGCACAAGATGTGAACTTGATACGATTCCAGTGCATGTATATGAAGCTAGCCCGATACTCAGCCCGAAAAAACGTGATGGCAACACTAAACTATCACTATCGTGACAGTTTACTATCCCAGCCCGAAAAAATGTCACTATCGCGACAGTAAATAGTGTCATGATACAATGTCATAACATTTATAACATTCAGCCCGAAATTTTAAAATTACTTTTATGTATTTTTAAGATATATTACTATTGCTTCGTAAATGAAGCTAGCCCATTATTAAGTTGAAAAACCCCGTTAGCAATACTAAACTACAGCTATCGAGAAAGTTTTATATCCCAGCCCGAAAACTACCACTATCGCGACAGTAAAATGTGTCATGGTAATCTGTTATGTCATTTAGAGCATTCTGCCCGAAATTATAAATATAATTTTACGTATTTTTAAATTATCTCCTCAATTGTTTGGAAACCTATACACAGCCCAAACCTAACATGAAAACGACAATGTGGAAACTTAATTAGCATTGCGTGATTGAACACTATGAATATAGCAAGAAATTTCAGCCCGAAATTTTAATTTGTTGTTTATATATAGTCGATTGAAGTTTTGCCTACAAACTGAGAGATTTAAAAAAAATTATCGGAAATAACCGGGATAAAGACATTTGAATCTCGTCTGAGAAGCGATTCACGAACACTTGGAATATACCACCGGATTTGTTGAAGTTTTGACTACAAACCGAGAAATTTGTTGAAAAATTCCATCTGAAAATATCTAGATATAGTCGTTTGAATCTCTACTCACAAGCAATTCACGAGCACTTGGCATATATCTCCGAATTCGTGCTCGTGAATTGCCTGTGAGTAGAGATTCAAACGACTATATTTAGGTAATTCCAAATAGAATTTTTCTACAGATCTCTCAGTTTGTAGTCAAAACTTCAACGAATCATTTGGTATATGCAAAGTGCTCGTGAATCGCCTGTGAGGAGAGATTCAAACGATTATATCCTGTAAGGATGTTTCAGGAAATATTTTAGTTTTGTAGCCAAGATTTTAACGAATACTTTTGTATAAGTGAAGTGGTTGTGAATCTTTTGTAAGGCGATATTCAAACGACTATATCCAGATAATTCCAGATAGAATTTTTCCGAAATTCTGTCGGTTTCTAGTCAAAACTTTAGCAATTGTGATATACATAGATCAAGTGGTCGTGAATCCTTTATAAGGCGAGATATATTTTTTTTGAAAACTTAACCTAATAATTTTTTTAATATGATGTTTCAGCAGTAACATTTTTTTTTTATTATTTTATCAAAATTTAGAAGCCACGATTAGTTCGATATTATTTTTAATACACAATTAATTAATAGTTATAATTTGCGTGTGACACATATTTGCTTTATAGTTATAATTTGCTTATATTTTATGTCATGACAGAAGTTGTATTGCCATACGTAGAAAATTAAAATTTCGGGTTGAAAATTCGGGCTAGCTTCACGGAGGTTTCCAGTGCCACCTTTCGTCCAGACAAGCCGGAGCTGATCTAAGGGTTTCTCTCATAAAATTCAGGAAAATATTAACAAGATAATAATATTATTATTAAAATTAAAATTATCATTGTTACAATGAAATTTAAACATAGCTAAGCTGTAAGCATATACTACTAAAAAGTTGCGTTATAATCTTATTAGATTCAATCTAGTAAAATTGTTGTCTAAATAAAATAAAAAAAACGGTGGTTATTGCCTTCCTCCAATTGTTGGACGATATATATATATATATATATATCTATATATATATATATATATATATATATATATATATATATATATATATATATATAGATGTATATATATATATATATATATATATATATATATATATATATATATATATATATATATATATATATATATATATATATATATATATATATATATATATATATATATATATACATCTATATATATATATATATATATATATATATATATATATATATATATATATATATATATATATATATATATATATATATATATATATCGTCTTCGTGAGCTCAGTTAGTGACAGCCACCACCAAGTACTCTTTTAGCATATCTTTGAAATACCTAGTTAAATGTCCCTGCATTCTGCTCCTGTTTATTATCTTCAGAGAACCCTCCTAAGATCTCTACTTTTTTGGTAGAGATCCTTCAGACGAACCCTCCTTCTTTATTTCAGTAATCTGTTGAACCCATGAGAGCGTTTCCATATCCCAGTTTTGTTCTCTTCGCCAAAGAAATCTTGTCGAGCTTTGCTATAGAGATGTCCAGGCTCTTTTCCTGGTTTTGTAAGACGATACAAAGGAACCACCTTTGTTGGACTCATGACTCTACAGATTGTATTCGAGGAACCAGCCTTGTTCGTGCTTGTGCCTAGGTTTTTCGATAGGTCTTGAGGGCCAGGCCTGATGGTCAAAGTCCTATGTTGATCCCATTTATTCATAGTACGATCCAGGACGAATAACCTAAGTCCGACGTTGGATACTTATGCCTTGGATACCAGCCTTAAAGACCATAGTCCCACCAGCATTAGTTTCAGGGTTTTTAACAACGTCGCACGGTTCTTTTTTGTAATATTAGTTTCGATCATGTTTTGTTCCTCGAAAAGCGGAACAAGAAATATCCGTCTGTGAAAAGATCCACAGTACACAGTTGAGCAGTTTGATCCGGAATATGCTAGGTATAGCTGAGCTTGTGCATACCTATATAGTTTCGTGCAGACTAAACTTCTTTTGGTTCTCTTCAGCTTAGAAGAGTTGACTGATCAGAATGAAACTTCATCCTGAAGCTTTTCTCATAAATTGGGAAATCCCCAAGAGTTTTGGTCGAAATCGGACCACCGGAAATGGCAGTCTCCATTGGAGCTTATATAAAAACAAAGTTATATTCGCAAGCTATACCTGCAAGTATTCGCCGATGTAACTCGAAGAAGGGGATTCTCATCAAACCACAGGTCTTAGTAATTGAATATGAACCATGAGGGTGGAACCCTTGTACAGGCCAATCAGAAACCCAATAGGCAGCACTCTTCTGGAGCCAACGTTAGTATTTTATGTAAAACAAGCGAATAGATTTTGCTAGATTATTGATTGACGTACCAGTGGACCGATTATAAAGTCCGTGGAAATGGAGAATTGTAAATGTTAGTTTTCTCTGGCATACTGATTAAAAAATTTGAATTATATAATTTGTAAATTGGGAATAGTTATGTATATAATATTTCCACAGCAAAACTGACAGGGAAAATTATTCCCAATCTTAAATTGTTCAAAAATTACCACTAACGGTTTACCTTAGTATGTTAGAAAAAAATAATTTGAATAGAAATTTTATGTAAATTCTTACCTCAATTGCCTGACACCGACGATGCAAAACCCATCAAAAAAGATATTATGCTATTTCTCTCACCCTTCAAAAAGACATGGAACAAAAGATTTGGCGAATTTCAGGACTAGGTGTAATAGAAAACTAATCCAATCCATGTAGTTCACCAGTGGATTAATACGAAAGGGTAACAGCAAGATTCGTTTATGCTTTCATTACGAAAAACTAATTATCGTTACACTAGAAGACGCTTGTCCACTGCCGATAATCGATAGATTACTTAGTCGATTAGAAACTGCTAAAAGTATCTTTCACGTTCTTAAAGAAGGTTTCTGGCAGTTGCCGATTAATACTGCTGCACGAGGTATAAGACAGCATTTACCGTGCCCAGAAAGTTGACAGTAATGCCTCGTGGTCTGTGCAATACTGCTCAAACTATGTGTCGACTTTTTTACAAAGTAATTCTGCTTGAACTACACGATCGCGTGTTCGTATATTTAGATGACTTTCTCATTATTTTTCCTACCTTTGAAAACACATACACCTACTGAAGGTGATTGCATATCAACCGACGGCTGAAAATGTTACCAATAATGTGGGAAAAGTTTAAGTTGCTAATTGTTGGTAGTAGTAACAAACTCATTACAAAATAATAACAAAACGTAGTATTACTGATCTGCAATAATCGGAGATCTCGGTGTTTGCTTTTCAGGTCATCTGTTTTGTACTACTTAAATCGGAGACGTATCGTGGTACGTCATGGCTTCAACTACTGTACCATTTGGTCGAAAGACATCTAAAATAAGTCTATGTGAAAATAGAATAAAGCTAATTTATGAAAAATAATCTACAGTCAGACTATCTCAAAAGCTCCAAGGGACCGAAAAAAAAAAATCGAGATAGAAAGAATTTTGGGATAGAAAGAGGATTGGGCATAATTAAACGTAAGTATGTATAATTAAAATTACAATGCCGCTTACTCAATGTATGTGAAGCTGGCACGCAAAACCAGCCCGAAAACACTTGTTCAGTTTTGGTGTGTTTCTTTGCTAAATTAAATACTATCCCAAACAATTTATTGAAAATGCAAGAAAAACGAGAACTTCATCCCGAAATATTTTTGAAGTTGTATTAAATAAATAATAATTAATATCGGTGAAAAGGAATAAATATCACGGTTTTATTTGCTCTATTTAGACTACTCATTAAGATAAAGTATGTGACAATAAACCACCTAACCTGGTGAACTACGTGACAAAAAAATTTAAATGTGTGCTGTTGTATATTAAAATGAGTTTTTCTTATTATTTAACTAGAGAAGGCACGAAACATATAATCATCATTTGCATACACTGTGTCGAGATTTCCCACAAAGATTTAAAAAATTAAAAATACTTAAGAATACTTAAGAATAAGCAAATCAAGCAATTTGACCTTATGGTTTTAATATACCTTTGGTTTGATATGAAAAATCGATTAAATTAATTAATTATTTGTGGAAATCGCAGAGATAACCCCGTCGGGAAATTAAATTTAAAAGTTAGATCCATCTATCACCTAACCCATACCAAATGCTCATCTTGGACTCATGACTATAAGATCCTAATATGAGGAACTAGTCATGATTCCAAGGTGAGCTTTTGGTATGGCTTAGATGATAGATGGACACAACTTTAAACTTAAATTCCCGATAGAGTTATCTCTACGATTTCCACAAATAATTAATTAATTTAATCGATTTTTCATATCAAACCAAAGGTACGGTTTCAATCATAAGGACAAATTGCTTGATTTGCTTATTCTTATGTATTTTTAAATTTCTAAATCTTTGTGGGTACTCTCGACACAGTGTATGCAAATGATGATTATATGTTTCGTGCCTTCTCTAGTTAAATAATAAGAAAAAACTCATTTTGCTATACAACAGCACACATTTAAATTTTTTTGTCACATAGTTTACAGGTAAGGTGGTTTATTGTCACATACTTTATCTTAATGTGTAGTCTAAATAGAGCAAATAAAACCGTGATATTTATTCCTTTTCACCGATATTAATTATTATTTATTTAATACAACTTCAAAAATATTTCGGGATGAAGTTCTCGTTTTTCTTGCATTTTCAGTAAATTTTTCGGGATAGTATTTAATTTAGCAAAGAAACACACCAAAATTGAACAGGTTATTATAATGGGATCAAGTATGTTGGATGGAAATGGGATCTTAGATGATTTTTGGAAGAAGTTCTGGAATATGGCTACCTGGGACGGAACAAACCCATTCCCATCATAATCAGTTGAGAAATTACTGAGCTCCGACCCATCAGGCAGCCCATATTCCAGAACTTTTCCAAAAATCATTTAAGAGGCCCATTCCGTCCAAGATAACCAATTCCATCATAATCGGTTAAAAGTTACCGAGTTCCGTCCCAAGTGGCCATATTCCAGAACTTCTACCAAAAATCATTTAAGAATCTCATTTCAATCCAGCATACCTCTAATCCCATCATAATCGGTTAAGAAATCACAAAAATATATTAAAACAGGTGAGGCATTGTAATTTTAATTATACATACATAGTACATATACTTTAAAAGTGAAACGAATGCGCATAAACCGGCATTTCGAAATAGAAAGAGGAATTTGTTTGATTTTTCCTGCAAGATTACTTTGACATAAACAGTGGTTTGATATAGAAAAAGTTTGAAATACTAAATGCTAGCAAAAGGAGATCGCAACGTCCTTTAATTTAAATTCGATATAAAAAGAGTTTCGGCATAGGCAAAGTTTGAGCTAGACAGAGTTGACTGTATTTGTAAAATATTAAAATTTTACATTAAGACTCGTTTGTGACAAACTTTATTATCATTAAATATAATTACTTTTATACTATCAAAAATTTTCTTATACAGGAATTGGGCATCGTGCTAGACGAAAATACATTTGAGATAATTTTTAACTTCATTGAGGACATGTGTCTCGCATATAATCGCAACGAGATGAAATTTGGCAGTGATCTGATTAAATTCAACGTTACTGTACGTGTAGATCAAACACAAAAGTTAATTTTAAGTGACTACGTGTTTAAATTAAACAGCGAACGGTGTAAAATTGAGATATACGAAAAAAACTCGAACATGTTGGCCGATTTATATGAAATTTTATCGAATACTGTGCATTCTACTGAACCGGACGATGAGTACGATTTTTACCAATAAATTACAGGTATCCGTTATTACCGGTACACTAAAATAAGATATCATTTGTTTTATTACTCCGCAATTGAAAACTGCATGTACAATAAAAATGCTGCAGCTCTATGTATAGATGAAGAATAACTGGAAATAAATTTTCCGATTTTCCAATGCACAAAAAATAAACTAAAGTTAAGCAATTTTGTATCAGTAAAACAGTAAAAGACTTTGGAGCAGAATGTGCCATCTGTTTATTTGGTTTTTCATAACAAATAACCAAAAATAAAAAATAAGAACAAAACTTTGGAAAAATATGGAAAAATAAAATAATAACACAAGAAAATAATTTTCACCAACACACCAAGTGTGGTACATTCTCTTCATCCACAATATTTTCAATTTGGTATTTTTTTGGACGATCCAAGTGTTTTGTTCGATTCGTTGCTCAATAATATATTTAATCGAATATAATATTTGGAATATCATTGAATCGAGATCTCCGTATATATGGAAAACAAACATAAAGTTGTGAAAAAGCACAAAATGGTATATATTTCCGGGTGACTACACAATAATGAAAAATATAATTAAATATGAAACTCGTATATATCGCATGCAAAGATACATAATCTGATTATTGAACCTGCGGTTGTTCTGAACTTTTGCCCTGATACTTTTATTTCACCGTAACTAACAGCTTCTTTCTATAATGATTTCAAAAAAATTCTTCAGGGAAATTATTTGTATCTTCAAGATTCATATACACAAAAAAGAGATGCAAGAGTAGTACAACTTAAATGATTTTTTTTTCTAGCTCTAGAAACTATTTTGTTCGTCTCGAGTATCGAAAAAGTTTTCATCATCTTAATATATGGAGATGCAATCATCATCTTAATATATGGAGATGCAATCAAATATCAGTAGTCGCTCTTGTAATATGTTTTACTGCTTTGTGAGTTCGTAAGTCATATAATAAATTGAAAATGTTTGCTAAAATCTTATCGTAAACTAACAAAAAATATATGTTTAGATGTAAGAATTATTGGTAAGGAACGGAAAGCACTCACCTTGGTACTTAAATATTAATTTTTGATGCACGGTCAACGGTCGAGAGTGCAGAGAAAGATAAGATGTAAGTAAAAAAAAATACTTCATATGTGCACGGCAACCGATTTCCACGATAAAGTTTGGTAAGTGGTTCATAATCATATCTGAAATATTAAACAACAGCTTGATTGGTTAACCTTCATGAGGAACGCTGAGAGTCACCCCAGATAATATCAAAGTTGATTTTTATAATCACTACGTTAGAATATGGCCACTTTTGACTGAACTCGTGTGGTAATTTCTTAATTGATTAAGATGAGATTGGGATTGTGATTGAAAATGAACCTACCTGGGACGGAAATAGGCCATTTCATATCCGATATGATGATATTTGGTAGGTTGGATGGCAACGGAATCTTAAAATTATTTTTGCACTAAATTTTGGAATCTGGACGTTGGAGCAAGGCTCGACCAATTCTGAACCGATAATGATGGAATTTGGTATGTAAATCACCTCGCAGATACTACCAGTTGATTGAACGCCTTTTATAAAATTTCGTTTTTCTAAGAAAAATTAGAAAGTGCTATATCAGAATGTTTTTACTGAAATCTGTTGCCTATTTTTGAAATTGGAGGAAATTTCCCCAATCGGAATACAATTTGCATTGAAATTTTTTATATTATTCGAATTTTGTGTCGACTACTTTAATCATTTTTTCAAATTTGTTTTCAACTTTACTAATATTTGTCTCTCTACTAACGGAATAATTTCGAATCAATTTACCCAATCGGAATTTTTCACTTAGTAGGGGGAAAAAATTATGTTTCTTCATTTAAAAAAATAAAAATAAATTTAAAAAATGATTAAAGTAGTCGGCGAAAAATTTGAATAATAAAGAGAATTTCAAGTCAAACTGAATTCTGAATGGGGTTTTCACCGATTTCAAGAATACGGCCTCCGGCGACAAATTTTAAGCGTTTATCCTTGAACAAACTATAAACTTTCATGGTTGATCGAGATATAAGCTTTTCAGAAGTCCAGCCTGGTGTACCACATAAGATGTTTCTTAGTATTTGTAAACCATTATCCGTGACAAAGACTGGAACGATGGGAAACCGTTTGCAAAACTCGTTACAAAAACGTTTGCATATCCTGATTCTGCAAACTTGAATCAACCAAAATATTTGAAAATAAAATCATCCGACAAAACAAAAAGGTCTCGGAACACGGGCGTATGATAAATACTGGCAATGGTCTTTTCCATTCTTTTGGGATGAAATAGGTTAAGAGAATTATTCAGTTTACTTTATGTTGTCGTGTGAATCTCGCCAGAGATTTCATTTTAGAAATCCATATTGGATTATGGGATTGTGCGTTCCTAACGGGAAAATTTGTGCGTACTGGATTCTGGGAGAGAATGTGAGATTACTGACGTGATTATCACACCAGAAATGTCATAGATCCGAATAAACATTGAAGTATTTCTTTCACTTTAGTTTAATTGTGCTAAATGGTGCAGTCCAAAAACAATTTAGTTCTCCTCCAGAGGTCCTAGAGCGCCCACATCTCATCATTCCGGTGGGTTATTAACAGAATCTGTTAGAGTAGATTAACTATGTTAGAAACAATGGCAGTTTTCTAGTCAAATTGTCTAAACTAGATGTCCTCGTATATAACCTGAAAAAGCCAGAATTCACTAAGAATACTCCCCGTCAGCCAGAATCAACCTTAGAGAACCCTTATCCAACCCTAACAATTTTAAGTGATTTCATAAATGACAGATTGGGTTTCCAGAAATCACCCACGCAAAATTTTTCAAAGTGATCTTTTTAAATTAGAGTTGAAATAATGGATTTCTACGGGTGGTTCTGGCCAATGGGGAGTAGCTACTATATCTCCCAAAATACGTATAACCTATAAATTTTACAAAAACTTGTTTTTAGGAGCGGGGTGCAATATTTGTTGAGCCACAAACAAATGTACAAACAACTGTACGCGAAAGTGTCAATGATGGTCCATCTGTGTCCACTCGTAGACATGCTTTAGTCAATTTGGCACCTCTAGAACATCGCTTTCACGCATTTTGAAACTTGGCCTGAAGATGTTTCCATATAACAGTAATTTTGTCCAAGAATTATTCCAAAATTGTTTAAATCACTTTAAAGTTATTATCAGTCAGCTCAAGTTCAGCTACCTGGTTTTTCGAGATACTTCAAATCTTAGACAATATAAGTGTGTTGTATGATAAGCCGACGATAAACTGTTCTACGATAAATTGAGAATGCGATAATTGCCGTCTTCTGATGACGAATCAAACAAATGCCTGAAGCATGAGTTAATTTTCCAAATGCCATCACAAATCTACCAGGCATTAGGATTCATTTGCATTTATTGTGCCTCGGTAACTTTATTGAGCTTGCGGAAAAAGTGTCGTGAGCAAATGAACACTAATTTCCCGAATCGTTATGATGTGGCCATTGCATACAATTTATGGTCCAGGAGGTTCCGAGGAAACATATATTTATAAAACACTGATGAGCGTTATTCAGGTCGAGAACAGAACTTACTTGCATATTTTGCTTCACGAGGAATTGATGACATTCTGTTTCCAGCATTCCTAGCAAACTTGTGTGAAGAACGTTATTACGTTTGGCAGCAAGTTGATGGTGGTTAGAGGTGATTTTCATCATACTCAGTTTTGGGCCAAGAGGAAGACGTATCGATATAATCAAAAGATGTTTGATATCCAATTCATTGTGACAAAGGTCCAAACAATTTTGATTAGGTTCAATCATGAGAACCGAAACAAAAATTATTCCAACCAAAGAATATTTATTTCTTTGGTTGGGATGAAAAAAGAACACGTGATCAATAATGACATCATTTTCCTCTAATCAGTCGTCCCATGAGGCGGTCAGAGCTAACATTCATAGTTGGCCCTTTTTTAAGGAAACCGCATATTTAAGTAAATTTTAGGTAGATTCAACAATAAAATGCTTAGCAATTCAACAGGTAGGAGTGGAGAACCGCCCTTGGCGAAGCAAACCCGAAAATTAAGTTTTCATTGCTTTTTTTATTGCTTCTTTTTTATTTATTTAAAGAAAGTATTATTTGTCCAGTGGATTTAATGTGCTTTGAAGGTCAATAACACCGCCCTTTTCATTCACGCACTAAAAAAATAAAAATGAATGGAACAACATGTTCGAGACCGATTAGATTTAACGAGTTTCGACGGAAACTGATTGGTTCAGATCCGTATATCTAGACTTACCAGCCTTTGCTATAAATATGACTCTGTTCCTGTTCCAAGAACTCGCAGTAAAGCCGAATGCCGCAGAGGTGGAACTTATTAATGTTTAAATATAGTGTAAACCCGATCAGGACCGCCCGATTTATAGGAAGCAAAAGAAAACAAACTCCAATGTTCACCCGGTAAACCACAAGTCCAAAAATATAGGGAATGTTTGTCTTATGTCTGACGATGATGTTGAAAATAGTCGTTTGGCTTATGCGCCTTTTACATGTCTACGAGTAACTAACATGAATGCTGAATGTATATATTTAACTTTAATGCTAGGGATGCAACAGACTTAAACCAGTTTTTATAAAATCCGGCATATAAGTCGATTGACTGGCCGGCTTAAATGACCGTTATCCTAAACCTGCTTTTGAGTTAATTTTTTGACAGGCTTAAACGTCAGTTACTTGATGTCGACTTTGATACCTATTATATGACTAACGTCGATGTCAATTACAGAAATGTGACTTATATGCCTGTTACTCGATTAGCGTAAACGCCGGTTATAAAAGTTTGGCTTTGAAGTCAGTAATTTGACGAACACTTACGTCAAATACCGATATTTGACTCTCATGTCAGTTATTTGTAAGCAATGAAGAAGCTTCGTTGTTAACAAATGATAATACGCAAGTGTATAGTGCGGACAACATTTAATTATTACTCTCGTCATAGGATTCACAAATTTACCTAAATCACAAGTTAAGGACGCGATAACAGGTATAAAGTTGAGTTTATTGAGCTTAATTATTTTTGTGCATAGAGAAAGAATTCATTGTCTTGAAAATAAAATGAATTCAATTTTAAAAAACAAAAACACGTGAAATAAATGCATTAATAATTTAAAATATAAACTAAGAAAAATTAACAGTGATAAATTGAAAACTATACTAGAAAAAAAGTTTCAATGTGTTAATATGTGTACAAGTGTGTCGAGTAGTACGGAAATGGAAATTGTTTTAATGGAATCTAGTGATATGGATATTGAGGACAATTTATCAAGTGAAAATGGTATAAATGATAAATTAAGTGAATCAAGTGAAATTAATATATATGAAGCATTTGAATATCGAAGAGATCCATCCTTTTTAAATTTTACTCAAAATGTCAATTTAACTAATTGTGACGGCCAGCCATTTAACGATTCAGAATCCAATACCATCGTCAAATCTTTCCTGCGGAAATGGTCGATTGATCACAACATAAACAAGGGTGCCTTATCTGAGTTACTCAAATTTCTAAGAAGTTTTTTTTCCAAATTACCAATGGACTCTAGAAACTTATTGCAAACACCACGAAAATTACTGAAAACTGTTTCTGCCTAAAAGCAAACAATTGGAGTTATGAGCTGAAGAATTTTGGCTTGCCAAGGGATGATTGGATTAAATATCCTTGTCGAATCCTCAAAAGTGATATTGGTATGTACTTTTATTATTTACGCAGAATATATATTGATAATATCTATCATAGCATTGATTGTAATCGTTTTTTCAGCCACCATAATGATTAATGATTAATGACCACTTTTTGCTGCAAATTAAATGGGACCGGGTGATGGAGGTGGAGAAAGCATACCAACAGAAGAAAGTAACATAATATTTTTCAAGAAATATTCAAAAATCCTAGATTTCATTACTCTCGTGTGTAATAAAAACAAAAGAGAAATCAGTGGATTATATAATAAAGATAATATACGACAAGCATGGCAAAATTTTTTCAAACGGCAGAATTATAAAAAGAAATAGGCCTATGGAATTTATGAATACGCCATATTTTTTATATTGCAATAAGTGAATTAGTGTGTTATTTTATTTTATGTTAAAAGGAATAAATATATAACCGTGAAATACCGTTTTATATGAAACTACATTAGTTTTATTTTTGACCATATTCCCCGTTTTAAAAGTGACGTTTATGTACGATTTGGGATAGTCTTTGAAGCTGATTTTTGGTAAACTATATATGGAATCTAATAGGCACCAAACGAACCAGATTTAGGTCATTAACAAAACTCACTTTGTGGTCCATATTACGTGGACAATCAAATTACCTGTCAAGTGACTACTTCCAAAGCAGAAAGTCAATAATAGGATGGGATCCGGCTTGCTTAGTATATAATTATATGGTTGACTTGCCTATATCGATAAGTACCTTGATTTGTCGACGAATCGTTTTTAAGCTTCCCAAATATTACGGCGAGTAATTGACTTATGGTTTACCGGGTCAGTATCGTACGTAATCAACTTTTGGGACAAACTCTGGTTAGTAGTTTCCGCAGTGATAATACATTGACTGATTGCGGCAGCGTCGAGATCAAAGATGACGCATCTAGTACAATGAACGGAGAGATGATTCTCCCAAACATTCTTTGATTATGAAGTAAACTCACTATAGTAGGTGGTAAGTAGTCCAATTAAAAAACATGAATTGAGTAATTTGAGTGGAGGCGAGGGAAAAAATGGAAAAAAATTACAACTATTTAAAGTACAGCGCATGGGGGGACGCGTGACATATACGAGTTGTGAACAGTTTCATTTTGGTGTTGTGGACTCTGTGTGACCATTGAGCGTGCAGCGGATGGTGGTGTGCTCCACAAGTAAGAAATAAACGCTCAGAACAGGGTGTAAAGTGCATTATACGAACCCAGACATGTGAACAAAATGTTTGTGTATCGGACCATCACAATGAACAGCAACAATGATACTGGTAGGATCAAAAAACACCATGGAGATGGACATCCAAAAACAGCAACATCGCCAGAAATGGTTCGAAAAGCGCAGTTCAATTGGCGAAAAATCTCAATGTGTCATCTCGTAGCATGTTGTGCCTATTAAAAAATGACTTATACGTTTGAAGCCCTACAAAAGTTCAAGATTTAACACCTGTACCAAAGGCATTTCACCCAGCAAGAGCAAACAAAGGTGTTAAAACACTTGCACATTGGTGGCGAGCTTGAGAATTTCATCTTTTCCGATGAACAATTTTTACGGATCAGCAATATGTAAATAAACAAAACGATCATGTTTGGTTAGATTGCAAACCCAAAGGCAATTTAGATTAGCGAATTGCTCTGCAAAAGCAAGCATCTGGCGTAAAGGTAAATCAACAAATCTACCATGAAAAGATTTTAAACCTTTGTTACCTTAGGCACGTAAACAATTCGGTATAGAAACCATTGGATGTTTCAACAAGACTCAGCACCATCCCATAAAGACTGTGAAACCCCACGTTTTTTATAATCAAAAATTCCCAATTTTATTTTGCCACATCAATGGCCACCACATTCCCCGCCCGGACTTAAGTCTTATGGATTTTTTCATATGGTCCATTTTGGAGAGTGGAGGCTAAAGTATTAACTAAAAAACGTGAGACAGTCGGTCGACGCTTAATAGATTGCTCTTCGCCAAAAATGGTACAAAATACCATCAGACCACATTTGTGCAGCATGTGAAGTCTTCTCGGACAGACTCGATGCTATTATACGCGGTAAAGGTAGCTATAACATATTTTTTGTTAAATTTGAAATGTTTTTACGATATACTGAAGTTACTTACCCCTGTATCTATGCCTAGTCGACTATGGATTTTTATCACTCTGCTGTGTGTGACAGCTTGAATAGGTCTGATTAAAGTTTGGATACAATTTTGTAAATTATGGTATTCCGTTCATTCATCATCTAGTTCTAATATTTCAGTTTCTGAATCTAATTCTGAAACTGCACAATTTTCAATTTCATAACTCTTATTTAGATTCATTTTTCAATATTTTCACTAAATTTAGTGATAGTTTAGAAGTTTCTTCATATCGTATTAGGATTGCTACTTCTGCTGTTATTAAATTAGTTTGTTCTTAGTTCTTGAAGTGCTAACATTGTAGATTCACACACATTACAATTGAAATGAATAGATCGTAAAAAAAAGTGAACGTAAAAAATTGGAACGTCAAATAAATTTCATTAACCGTTTGAGTCCCAAGCAGCGCGATCGCGCTGTTGAAATTTTATGTCGAGAAAATAAAATAAATAAATGTGACGAGAAGCGATGAGAAAAACACGAGAATCGCGTGACCTAACAAATACAAGAAGCATTTGTTATCTGCGTTGGAGTTTATTTGTGTTGTTTATGTTTGCACCACGAATCATTTTACGTTGTTTGTAATGCGGTTGCATTACCTTCTGGGACTCAAACGGTTAATAGTGTTCTCTTGTTCAGGCAATTTTAACTGTAGCATACAAATCAAAGCCTAAAATTATGCAACAAATTTAATTTTTATTTTAGAGAAAAACTTAGTTTTTCTAAACCTCGAGTACTCGATTAAATTAACTGGGTATTCGAAAACTCCATGGATTGATGAAATTGTCGTGTGCTCGACTATCCAAGTACTCGAAATGGAAACCTTATCGCCGAGGCATAAGCGTATTTTGAAGAGTTTGAGAAATCGCATTTTTTGGAGAGGATAATAAATGACAGAAACTTTGGGAAAAGTGTATCGACCTGAAACGAGATACGTTGAAAAATACAAAATTAAAAATAAAAAAGCGTGCGTCTTCATGTTTAAACTTATTGGTAGGCTTTCGTGGGGCTTAGCTGAGAAAATGAAACGTGCAGGTAGACTGGCGCCCAAATATTATCAAGAACATTTTTTTAGTCTGGTAAAGGTTAATATCGTGTAAGTATTTGCGTCTTCTTTACACGTCAATACCGTATCACCAGTATTCAGGTTCGTATTGGACCTCGAGCAGTAAATGATACGGAAAATTTTATTTTTAAACTCTCCGCTGTCGTACAATAGTTAGATTCATTAAAATCCATTTATAATTTTCTTTCAAATTACCCCAGTATCATTGAATGTGTCAAAATATTAAACTTTAATTTTCATCGTGCAGAACCACCACAAAAAACCAAAACTTTTAAAGTATAAAGTTTAATAGTTAATTTTAAAAAAAACTATTTTGATACGTCTTAAATGACTTGGAAATCATATTAAAATAAAAAATTAAATTTCGCACAGAGAAAATAGTGAAATGAGAAAAAACTTGAAAATTTAAAGTTTCTAATTAAATTGAGCTTTTAATTTAAAATAAAACTATATACAAACACAGTTTAGAGCTGGTGTACAGTCACATAAAATGAATTTTTAATTTAATGATTTTTAAATGTTTAGAAAGAATATAAAAACTTGGGTTACGATATATACCACCACAACTCAGGATGCATGGTAAATCTTTTCTACTCGCATAACGAAATTAGATTAAACATACATCACAAATATTTTATAAGAATTCGTACATTGCAATAGTATTTGTGGTTAGTCAATAAAAAAAAAATCTTTGATGCGGTTTTCATTTCAGTATTTTGATAGATTTTAATGAAATTGGTTCTCCGAATAAAAAGCTTTGGCATTTGAGTTTCAATAAATCGAATATCTACACCCAATTTTTTTTTTTTACAAATCTCGCATTACATATGTACATAATACATTTGTATGTAGAAAAATATGATATCGTATAAACACACATATCTTCCAATCAAATGCAGGTATAATGATTTTACGAGCATACATTATCATAAATTTTCGGCAATAGCAAATTTATTTTTTGTACTCTGCCAACATTTTTTTTCTATATAATCAGAACATTTGTCTTATTAAATTTAAAATTTATTTTTATTTATTTATTTTTGTCGAGATATTAAATTATTTATATTTTACTATAAATTTTACCGAATATGTTTGTAATCTATACATTCCGATATCGGAATTTATTTTATTTATTTTTTATGTGTGATGTTCAAATTTAATATCTTCACAAATCTGATTTCTGTTCTGAATAAATTTCTGATTTTTATTTATTTTTTGTTTTGGCCTGATTTAATATACATATACACATACACAACACATACACGTACACACGACAGTCGACACCAGCTTTTTGTATTTGGGCATATTCGGATTTGTCAAAAAAAAATCCTAAATCAAAGTATACAGTGCGCTATGTGTTTTGGAACGTTACACGATGAACGAAATTCATATCCAGTCAAATTTAGTTTTTGTAACGTAAACACACATCAAACTCAGACACCATTAAACACCACCCTCTCTTCTACGCTCGGATAAAAAATAAATTTATTTTTATTTATTTATTTTGTTTTTCCGAAAGTAAATAAATAAAAAAAAAAATGGAAATGAGCCCCTCACATATGAAAAACTTGAATATTTTCTACGTCATTTATCTATTTATATTGAGCTTTCTATTTGAATAATTTTTTTTGATACAAGATTGATATCAACGTGACATGTTCTACTTATCAGCCCGTTTCATCAAATTACGATGAAGAAGGCTGAAATTATTGCTAAAATATTCTCGATTGTTTTAGAAAGCATGATACCACCTCAAGTTGAGCCTAGGTTGAATTCACTTTAATTAGTTTTGGTTTCATCACGCTTTCTGGGCTTTTGATCCTGACAACGACGAACAACTCATGTTTATTTCTAAGGCATATAGATTTGAGTAGATAAAATTAACGGAAAACCCCCACAAGGCAGCGAGAGATTGGAGTAAAGAATATCTCTCGGATCGAGTAGAAAAGTTAATTCCAGAAGGCGATGCGATCAATTGGGAGGGGTTGGGGGTAAGGGGCGAAGTCGGAGATTCATATCTAATTGTGGTCCTCTCTGGGTAACCCTAAATGAATCAGGCGGTACAGTGGAGACGAGTAAAGGAAATCCTGTTTACATAGTCATAGACACTTCATGTCAGGGCGGGTTATTGGCGCCTCAAAACCAATACCAAATCATCGTCTGTTCTCCAGGCTAGGTGCGGCTGAAGCGGGCGTCTGTTTTGTATCAAGCGGCTCGCTATAAAAATATGCTCAAGCTAGGACTGCCTGACTTAAGATTCTCACCAGTACATGACCCACACACGTAATAATCCGGTTGAGCGGCCGGCCAACAACCTTCTCTCATAAAACCAACTAAGTAATGAACCCTAATCAAAGGCCTCGGACTACCATGTGGGATTCATCACTTAATTGACCTCGAAAATTGTACACGGACAACGCTTTAAAATTGGTAACATGAACGTGCTTAACCCCTTAAGACTTGGAGATCTCCAGAACCTTTCGATCCAAGCAAAGAGTTACACATTAGACGTACTTGCACTACAAGAGCTTAGATGGTCTGGGAGTGGGATCCATGACACCACCAATGGTTCCACTCTTAGAGGAGAATTTGGAGTTGGCTTTCTCACCCATTGGCGCGCGAGGGTGGCTAAATCCCTTCATGGTATGTGAAAGCTAGAGAGAGAGAGAGAGATGCGATTAATGCAGATAAACTAGATGAGCTACCCACCAGTGTTCTTCATATTCAGGGAAGACTAAGTAGAATCAATCACGTGAAAAGCTCCTAAAATTCTTTCAAGACCTACTCAATTAATCAAATGACTGAGGCTGTATTGAAAATATCAAATCTATCAGATAACCTAGTTAGAGATAACAAGAACTAATCGAAAACAAGCACTAATGTAAATGCGCATTCGTCAATAACGAAATTTTCAACCTCCGTACTGCAATATCACGCGAAATTTTTATGGTGCAACAGCAAATAGAACGTCTTTCAGCCCAGGACGCATGGTTCCAGAAACCGGCTACTAGAGATCACTTGGAGATTCATGAATGTAGCATTTAATTTAATAGCGAATTTGGAGGAATTTCGGTGGAGCTGGATTCATTTACTGAGTAGTGGAACGATTAGCGGAGGCCAATGTTATTAAATTCATGATTAGTAATTTGCAAGTGCTTTTAAAAGCAAGACACTGGGATTGTACTGGCTCTATATCGAACGAAACAGATCCGTCCAATGAAAACAGCTTAAAGGAGCAAAGATACAACGGTTTTATGGTATGTGTATGTAGACCCTGATATTATACAAGTCTTAGGATGTAGAAAACTAAAATTCATGGAGAGTTTCAACAAGTTTTATAATGACATTTTATCACTATCTCTTAACAGAGACCTGAGATGATTAGTTTGCTAATTCGTAACATATGAAATCGTATATAGATTTGGAGTGGTCAAAGCTTTTAAACACCTCGACATTGTTGTGTAGGCGTCAAGTTAATGAAATCGAGGTAGGGAGGGAATACTAAGAATTAATGAACTAGCAATTTAGTTGTACTATCAAATTTTCAAGACCAACGGGCTGGGCTCATCGTGTACTGTGAACAGGATGGGTCAATAAACGTGTGTTAGTCCTTTTTTCATTTGTAAATAAAACATATTTTGAGATGAAAAGTCAAAACTTTATTGATAAGAAAAGGCGATTCTATGCCATTTATGTATGAAAAACAATATCGTCCATATAAAGACTGTTTCCAATAAAAGCGGATGAATGATCTCAATTTCAGCTCGTATGATGTTTGTTGTTGAATTGTTTGTGGATGATTAGCATACACCTTACTTTTTAGATAATTCAACAAAAAATAATCAAAGGGTGTTAAATCCTTAGTGGCCAAGGAACTTCACAGTTTTTTGAAATTATGCAATCAGCAAATTTTGTTGACAATAAATGGATTATTGCACGACTTGCGTGGCATATTGCTCCGTCTTGTTGAAACCAAAGGCCATTGACAAGAAATTCATTCAATTTGGACCACAAAAGACCAGTTAACATGTTGTGATAACGTTCCCCATTCACTGTAAAGGCATTTTCCTGTTCATTTTCAATGATAAACGGCAAGTGGTGACAGCAGCCCATAAACAATACCAAACTGTGACACATGAAAGATGAACTTTTGCTTCGCGAATAACACCAGCATTCTTCGTTCTCCAAAATCTACAATTTTGGTTATTAACGTACCCATTTAGATGAAAATGGCTTCATCGCTAAAGATGAATTTTGGTGAAAAACCTTAATTTCGTTCAAGAATCATTTATTTCCATTTAGCAATTTTGTAAGAATGCAAATGAAGATCAACAGGCAAAATGCGTCGTAATGTGGTTCGTAAAATATTTAGTTCTTGTGAACGATGCCTGGTTGATGTGTTTGGTTTATTACGAATACTTTCACTAACCGCACTGTATCAAGAGTATGAACTGGATGAACAAAACAGTTGATACGGTCTACAACCTTTCACTGAACCAGTTTCTTCAAAATGATCAATAATTTAGGCAACAGCAGGCTCAGTAGGAAGTCCATGTCAGGCAAAAAATTTTACGAAATTTACGCATTGTTGTGTTGTTAGCGACTCAATCATGATGAACAGCATATTTTACGTATGTGAAGTTATCCCATGAGTCTATCCTAGAAAATAAAAAAAATCATCATTCAACGCTAATCAATAAAAACCCCAATTTGCTCTTGTGTGAATTTATTAAAAAAGTAAAAATTTGTCGCATTCAGGCTGTTTGGTTCTGAGATCGTTACGTTAGTTGTATATGGCCCAGGGCCCAATTTCAGAAAGTTGCCACGAAACGATTTTTTTCTAGTTTTTCTAAAAGTAAGGCAAGAGTGTGACGATCTCAGAACCACATAGCCTTAATCCGACAAATTTATACTTTTAACGTCCTAAGTACCTTTATCATGTCTAATGCGATTTTATTTCGTACAGGTGCATGTTCTATTTCTATTACGTTTACCTGGCTAAAATTCCCAAAATTTAAAAGTAACGACTTTTATTTTTGTTTTTAACGTAATTTTTAATAAATTCTGGGCTGGGCTAACTTCACACAAGAGCAAATGGGGTTTTTATTGATTAGTGTTGCATGATGAATTTTTTTATTTTCTGGGATAGAATCGTGAGATAACTTCACATACGTCATATTTTGACTTTACATATGTCAAAGAATTTTTTAGAACAGATAACATTAAGTACTAAAATTCTTCGATTGAAAAAAGGACCAACAGGTGACCGACCCTATCCTAAACCAAATTTCAAGGTTTAAAGATCAACGGGTTACTTTCGTTGAAAATATTATTTTCTACAATCACAACGAGCACGCTATAGCTAGAGTTGACTCCATCTTTGCTTGTATTAAACGGTAGATTGGGGATATTGACGATATAGCCAGATACACCCAATTTGAGTTGCTGTTAATATCTTGTGAGTTGCTGTTAATATCTTGTGATCCTTTTACAACGAACATATTCCTAATATGGAGGCTGACTTGTGAACATTCTTCTATAATCTTCATAACACAATTCACGTTTAACGATGGCGTCCACTAAGAGTCAGTACCATCATCTGGCTTTTCTTTACGTCACGGAATTTCGTAATCAACGAAACGCAGGACGTAAACAATGGTAACTGACTGAAAGAATTTTGAAACTTGCAGGACGTGATGATGTTTACTTTTGAGTTTGACGAAGCACGCATTGTGATGTTTCTCTTTCTTCTTTCTGGTACGTTGTTGATATCGACCTTTTAACGTTTTTTTTGCTACGAAGGACCAGTCACAAATTAAAAATTTTTTGTCTCTTATATTAATTGCCTATAAACCAGTTCTGGTCTCTTATATTAATTGCCCAGCATACCCTAAAATACAAGCGAGTCAATTCAAAACAATTTCAGGATCAGTCCGCAGCAAATAATTCTTTCAGATTGGCTATCAGTTCAGCCACGCATAACTAAAACCGTGGCAGAGAAACATTTTTCATGTGTGTGGACATTAGATTTGGCACAAAGTAAGAGATAGGTAGTCGCATCCGAAAATCCATCCGCAGATATTGTTAGCATATTTTCGATGTTGCAATAATGGGGTTGTGAATGAGCGTCCCAAAACACGGCAAGTAACGAAAGAAACAACTTTACGATTAGATTGTAAAAGTTTATCTGATTTTCTTTATTAAATTATTGTTTATTTTATTTTATAAATTCCTGATCCCTTGCAAGATTATACATGTTGTCCTATTGTGAACGCGGTGCACTTTAACCCATGTTAAACTGTTTTTAACAAAGGTTAACATAGGGAATTTGGGCAGGTTTCAATTTGGGCTGATAGCGTGGAAAAATTTTCAAATATCAGTTTGTTGTCGCCAATAATTTTACGAAGTTGGTGTTTTGTGGATTTAACCCCTTCTTCCCAAATGCCACTCGGTTCCGAGCCCTGCTACTTTCAAAGCTGTTTACTCCTGTTATTATGCTGAGCTTGAATTTTTAGCTGTTTAGCTGGCTCCCATAACATTTGTCCCGCAATCGCTGAATATTTTTAGACAAGAACATCATCGAGCTCTGAAACGCTTGAAAGCTAGGAAGGCTTCGGTTGTTGGTCACATACGAGGTCAAGATGATTTATCTATTAAGTCTAATGTGAGGTAAGAGTTGTGTAATCTGCCTTCGACTCCAAATATTCCTTCACTGGCGATTAATTAATTTAGTGTTAACATAGTGGTGTCGTTTAATAATAGCTGTTTTCTTTTTAACTTGTGGATCTCATCTCCAAATTCTACGCATTGCACTATTTTGATGATTACTTTTAAGGCTACCTCCAATTCAAGAGGTTGGAGATGAAATGCATTTCTGCTTTTTAGTTTAAAATTAGACAAGTATCGTTGACAATATGATACAGAGCATGTTTGTCGTTCTGTTGAGGAAGTTTGGTTAAAGATCCTTTTCGGTTGAAACAAGGACTTAATTTTCCGTTCTGATTTTTCAACTGCGTTCTAGTTTATTGGGGTTTGAAATTGAGTATGTTGTGTGATTTCCCGTTTATACAACCCCACATGCTGCCATAGAATCAGTCTAACAGACTGTTTGATTCTCGCTTATAGTTGAGGCAGTTCCTATTCTGAAGAGAAATTCTGATAGTAGCACCGCAGCACTTTAAATTTGCCTCGTTAGTGAGGTTGTTTGATTTAATGGTGCCACTTTATTTCTTGCAGCAATAATCCATAGCACGCCTTCAGTCTTTGTGTTAATTTATGTATTTCCACATGATACTGTTTCTTTCTAGGTTTGGTAATTCACGTGTATAACTGAGCCATCTTCCTTTTATGTATGTATATACCTTTGTGTCATAGCCCAGTCTATCCCTGATGCCCATAAATCTTCAAGTATTAGTTTTGATCTAATTACTACTGAAGCCAGCCAGGCAAGAGGTTCAAATACCTTCAATAGTTATTGTTACATCCTTTTTATGGCAAATATTGTAGAATTGCCTTTGCAGCCTCCTCCAGATAGCACCGAATATAATGGATTTTGCGTGATTGTTACTTCTTTTAAGGTGTCCGCACCTGATCGTATTTTGGCCGCATCGTCTTCTCTAGTTGTTGAAGCCTCTTTGTTGCTAGATATGTTGCCGAAGCTGCGCCACATAATCTTGGATGGTGAGCCCTGTGAAAGTAATCTGGTTGAGAGAAAGGTTTATAGTGGTTAAGAGGTATCAAACACCACTCTTAGTTTGATTGTTGTGCTGCCCTGCTTTCATTTCGTCTGATACTAATTCCATTTGACCGTGTTTACTCGTTCATGAATTCATGATAATTTTGAATTCTTCATCTCAATTGCGAATCGTCTCGCTATGTAAATCAATCTGGCTACGGCTCTTCGTTTTGATTTGAATAATACCGCAGCCTGATACTCTTTTTTAAATGGAATTCTGATGAGAATACTGGTGATACCGCATACTTTTCAATCTTTTGGAAATTGTCTCGTTGAAATGCTGTTTCTAATTTATTTTTTCAATGGTTAGACTTCGTTTTAGATGTTCTTCTTCTGAATTCCAAAACTGTTTCACCTGATTATCAATATCGGTTAATGTGACTAGACTTTTTAGTTAAGGGACGGGAGTATTGTTGTGTTTGATGTGCCCAGATATTGTCCATCCGATTTATGTTTTTCTGGGCAATATATTTGTGATTGGATCCTTATTTATCCCTTCTAACATTATTTTACCATCGGTACCTATTAGTAGGTCGATCGGTCCAAAGTTTTCGAAGAAAGGTTCGGCCAATATTACTCCATTCTATATTTGAGTGTCACAACCCACATTTTGTTGTCTGCTAGAGATTTCGTGATGGTTTTCAGAACTAAGGCCTGTGCGTCTACGTTAAATATAGATGGAAATTGTCTATATTGATTGACATTTGGTCATGTGACTTTCCTTTTGATGTTGAAATTTCGGAAACCTCAGCCAAAATCTGTGTTTTTGGGAGTCCTAATTGTTGTGCTGCTTGTGCCGTTGCTAGTAGTATGAAGATCAGAATCGCTGTTGAGTGTTTATTTGACGTTTAGCTTTGTATAGCTGATACTGCTCTCTGGCTGTTGTTTTTGATGCAATAATGTGTGATGGTCTCTCTACCCATTTCACACGTTATAACTTCGAACCTGCTAGCGGAAGATGGAATGGAATTTTCATTTAATTGGGGCTTATATAGCTACATGTGCACGATTCCGTAGTTACATTAAGTTTTTGCGATCCGTGTGTTTGCTCATCATTTATTCCGTATATCGAAATGTTCACTTTGGTTCACTTTATAGACTGAGAATCTGAGCTAGACAATCGCTTATCAAACGTTATTGCACTCGAATTGAGAAAACATATAGCATCATATTATTTCACCGTGGCGGTCGCCACGATGTATAGAAAGGGTGTGATGTTGTTTCTCGACAATTTCGACAAGATCCTTTGAGACAAAATTGTACTCTATGGTTTTCTTCAAGACAATTGATAAGAAAGGAAAAACTTTTGGTTTGATCAACACGGATCTTTGGAGTTCTATTGTGGCATTCAGGGTTGAGTCATGAGCCGCAGATTGAAGCTCGCGATACCGATGACTTCGCATTGAAATTCAAATTGTACACTGGAGTTTGAGACTCTAAGTCCTCTCAAGTGGGTTTTTTTTTCTTTACAATAGTCTCTTGGAATTTCAGTAACAACTCCACATCTTATTACTGCAAATAATAAAGAGCAGTAATGCGTTGGTCAAATTGGCATCCGCCCCAATCTGCTTGAGGGACCTTAAATTGTACATAATAACCGATGTTCAATAACTTCTTTCAATAATTCGGTAATTTCAAAGCTGTGCAAACATTTCAACAGTAATGAGGGTGTCATCTTTGTAGAAAAATCATACCAATCAGTATATTTATTACTGGGCAATTGGGAATTCATTCACGATGTTACCTTTCTTGTGCTCTTTAAAGTTTAGATTTTATAATAAAATATGTAGCACCTTAAAAAATTCCCTGGGTTTATTTTCCGTTTGGCTCGAATCCAGCCTTTCTACCTGCGATTAAATTCTTCGAAAATTCTCGAAATAAATTTTCACTAATCCAAGGTCATGCCCATTCATCTCCTCTATATTTTCCTGGATGTAATTTTTTAAGTTAGGGCCGAGTTACCGGTTACCGCTAGAGAGAACTTAGTATTGGAATTTAGTAAGTAGAAGTAACATATAACATCGAAAGTTTTTTGCGCTTTATGGTAAATGTCATTAAAATACACAATTGACAATAATACAGATAAAGATTAAGAATAATGTAGATAAGAAACCGATATTGTATTGGCCCTTGTCTACTCATTTTCCAATCCCAAACACTTTAGATCGAACAACCACTTGGGAAATCAAAGCAACTTTAGGTAACAACCTTTGACAGCGCCTCGCGAAAAACAATCTCGCTTCAATTTTTTATTATTAAGTCGTTAATCCTTATTCACCTTTTAATAAATCTATTTAAAATTCTTGTATTTATTGCGGCTCGTAGCTATTTAAAAAATAAAACTACGATGAAGATCCACTATTTCGAACCGCAGTGTGGTCGATCAAATTCATGGTGCAACTATATATTACCAATGATGAAAAGCGCGACCGAAACAAGTGATAAAATTTGTCGTTTGCCCCTCTATAAATATTCATCGTACTACATTGGGCTGATACTCGTGTACGAAATTTTGAAAGCTTCGTTTACAATTATGCGTCTGATGCTTACAAAACCATATTCAGATTGTCCATCACCATCGCCAAGTTCATTTGAATCGATCGTACCACCATCAAATATAAAACGATACTCGCGAATTGTTTTACATGATATTCACTTGGTATTAAAAGTGTTTGCGGTCCAATCAGGTATCATCATAATGCTGGACTTATTTGAAAAAAAGTTTATTTCGTTAGTGCCGTTGGGTTTGCTGGTGACTGGAAAAATTATTGGGTACATCCTACAATTTTTGTGGAATTTGAATCGGGCCCGTTGTATGGTCACGAATATACTAATGGCCTATGTATTGTTATTTAATTGGTCACATATATTTTGTATAATTTATAATAAATATGTAAATTGTGTTGATGCGGAATAGCATAATAAGTAAATGTATTTGTATTTATCTCACTGCTTTTATTTCCTTGACGGGTGCTCAAAAAATGCCTAAAAATATTCTAAATTCTCCCGGGTGGTTATGAGAACGTAAAAACTTTATATTTTGTTGTTCTTACAGTGGTTAGCAACTTGTACAAAGAAGATATAAAATGTGAAACAAACAGTGGAGCTTTTATTTTTGTAAGATTCATTTTTGATAATCCCAAAACCAACATAAAATTTTCGCGAATTTATTTCACCGCAATACTCGTAGGGGGTGGATAAAACATTGAATTTTATTATAATCGTAAGTTTCTTGTTGTACATTGCAGAGCTTCGTTTTAACGCGATATGATAAACAAGAAAATTTTAATTTTCAATTGATGAACTGTAACCGTTGCCTAATTTAACTTGGACCAACCCTAGATTTATATGTAGTATAAGTACAACAGTTTTAACATATCCATTACAAAATACTGTTTTATCATTTTGAAAAACTAAATTAAAATAAAAAAAAAAAAAAAATTAAAAAAACAGAAAAATTAATTAAATTTAGACGATAATAATACGAGAAACTTTCTTTATCATCATCTCAAACTTCTCGAAGTGAAATAAAAAAATAATAAAATAAAAACGAAAAATATTCGTTTTTAGAACAAAAAACCAAAATAAAAAGCTTGTTTATTTGATATAAGAAAGCTCTATATCTAGTAATAATAATGTACCAAGAAGAGTATACGAAGAAAACGACGACTCCGCATATATAAGAAGAAAATCTAAATCAACAATTACGTGTGATAACATCTGGATTTTATTCTCAAATTATTTTTTTCCCGTCATCATCTTCATTGTCGTCGTCATCGTTGTTTTTTATTCCTATTTTGTTGTTCCCGCAGTCATAGAATCTTTGTTCGCTGATGCTTTTCAACCAACCAAGTTAAATTAATTAATAATGAACTTTTATAAATATATGTACATACACATACATCTACAGCAGATAGAAAATTTCATTGAAATGAAAACTTCTTGCAGTACGTACAGTGTGTTGCTGTTGTATTTTGTTTATTATAAATGATGTGAGCGAATAAAAGATGCGGATTCAGATAAGTTGTATACAATGAGGTGAAGCTATTACGAAAACAATTCCAAAATATCTCAAACGGTAAATTTATTAAAACATATTTTACTTTAATTATATTCGTTGCTGATTTTCCAAATCTCATTTCAGTTTCGAATTTAAATTATTGTAGCATGAAATGCCCTTTCCCTTCTCCTTCCCAGGGGGCTCACGAAACGACTAAAAATTGGTATAGCGGCAAATTTTAACAGTTGTGATTCCATGTAAAAAAGTGTCTAAAATAACGGTTCCAATCGTCAATTGGGAACTTGGAAAAAATGAGACAAAGCTCTTTGTACGAGTTTAGTGCGAGGCAGACCTAAGCTCGGGGCACTTAAAATTCGTTTCGAATCTCGTCTGAGGTATGATATTTTAAAATTGAGAATCAAATCTCAATTTTCTTCGAAATTTTTAATTAGTTTCTTTCTGATTAAAATTTGTCATTTAACCCTTATGTTATAAATACCGGACAAGTGGTACAGTGGTTAAAACTTTGGCACTTGGACAAGGAGAAATAAGATGAAATCATCAGCGATATGTATCCAAATTTGAATACCCAATTCTCACAAAAAAAAAAAAAAAATCGATGCACAAGACTTTGTTCTCAAACCCAAATCAATTAATAGATCACCCACCACTTGTATTTATATTTGTAATAAAACTCGGAAATAAAAGAATTATTTGTTTGTATAATTATGATTAAACTTTATATTAAAAATTATTCCAATAAATTAAATTTACAAATATCATTCCCGATTTACTTTTTTTAATGTCTTTATACAAAAAAAAAAAAATTGACCGTTTTCACAAAAAACTAAACTTGGTCATCCTCCATTACTCAAATTATTCCATCAACAAAACTCGACTTTATTTTCTCAACACACACAACTCGACTTCTCAAAAATCGCAACTCGAATCCATAATCAAAAAACATTCGAGCGCCGCACAGCTCGTAAAACGTTCTAGAAAAAATGAATCTCTCTTCTCTGTCTCTCCTTTATATCAAATTTTCGTTGGTACAAAAGAGAGACATATAAGAAAAAACATTTTTTCCAAAACGTTTTACTTTGCACACACTCGATGCGCATTGTTCTCTCTCTCCCGTCTTCTCTTCACCTCTGCGCCACCAAACGATGGGGAACAAAACAAAAGTCGCGGGTGCGTTCAGCGCACAATTTAACAGACAAACACAGAGGTGAATAAAAACATAAGAGAAGATGGGCGAAACGAAGACAACAACCGGGGTGAATATAATAACACAAAAATCGTCGTTGCGACCATAAAGTCGTAACAAACGTGGGAACGTCCCACACCCTCAGATGTCTCATACGCCGGGCGTAAAACAAACATACTTGAAAATAGAGAGAAAACGATTAAACACGGATGTCTTTGACATGGTAGATACCAAACCGCGGGTTTGAATTTTCCGGCTAATTTCGCGGAGAATTTTGTCGTTGCATCGCTCAACGCAAAAGATCGTATGAAAACGGGCTGACCGACTCGGAAAGAGCGCTTAGTACTAAGCAAGTTGTAATGCTGAGCTCCTTTCTCGTATGCCACACGCAGATAATGTATAATACGATTTTTTAACAGATTTACTCGATCTGGCTTAGCCCATGCCTGGACTTCGCTGGGATCATGTTCATCGAGTAATCGTCGCAGGGAGTAATCTGAACCGTGCATCGACATATGTTGACCGAACACGACATAATGAGGGGAGTAATGTAACGGATCATGTATAGCATTTCGTAACGCGGCTGCAATTTCTTGCAAATTCTTGTCCCACAAATTATGATCGTGATCGCTCAAATATGATCGAATGCTGGCAATTAACGTTCTATTAACACGCTCGGAGGCGTTGCTTTGCGGCGAATATACCGGCGTACGTAAATGGGTTACACCGTATTTAGATAGCAGATCCTTAAATAAATTGGAGGAAAATTGCTTCCCGTTGTCAGAGGTGATTATTTCGGGAGCTGAAAACAACAAAAATATATCGTTTTCCAAAAATCGACATAGCAAAGATGCGGAAGCTTCACGCAAAGGTTTTACAACTACAAATTTTGAGTAATGATCCAGAACGATAATGATACAGGTATTTCCGAGTTTCGAACGTGGATACGGACCCAAAAAATCTACATACAGTTTTTGAAACGGGCGAGTTGACGTGACCTGAGCTCCCATGGCTGGTTGTGTAGAGAAATTAACAGCTTTGCTCATTTTACATTTAGTGCAGCTAGCAACGTACTGTTTAACTTGTTTTGCCATTTGAGGCCAGTAAAATTGACGCTGAAGGCGTTCGAGAGTTTTGCTGCCGCCTAAATGTGCTGAAGTGGGAGGTACGTGAGCCTGTTCGATAAGCGTTGAAGTTAAGGAATTAGGAATAACAAGTTTCCAATTCGAAAGGTCGGTATCCGTATATTTAAAACCGAAGGAAGGGGATATTAATAGTTTATCATCCTGGATCTTGTAGTTGTGCGAACAATCTTTTAGTGAACGAATTTTCGCGATCTGATCGACGTAATCTGGATCTAAAACGCAACCGAATTTTGATCAACGTGCAGAATGGGGACTGAAGAAGGTATTAACGCATTCACGGAACGGTCGATGTTTTTACTCGACAAGGCTGGATCTCCAAATTGAACACCAGGATCAGGCGTGCTCTTACTTTCGGAATCATCCTCACAAGGAGCGGATTCATCCGGAAAAGCTCGAGACAACGCATCAGGTACAACGTTAACTGAACCTTTTCGGTATCCAATCTGAAAATCCAGCGCTTGGAGTTCTTCATCTCGCCAAACGTCCGGAGAGGTCTTTTTGACTCATTAACCAGCGCAAACTGGAATGGTCGGTATAAATGACGAATGGATAACCTTCCACGTAGGGACGGAACTTTCGCACGCTGAGGACGGCAGCGTAGCATTCCAGCTCGGTCACCGAGTAGTTTCGCTGCGCCGCATTGAGCTTATGGGAATAAAACTCAATGGGCCGCTCCACCCCCTCGGCGTCTACCTGAAATAAGACACTACCGACCCCAACGGCACTGGCATCACACTGAATAAAAAAGGGTTTTGTATAATCAGGATGCGTCAAAACTGGGGCAGTTGACAAGGCGGTTTTGAGAGCGTTAAAAGAAGAATCAGCAGCTGCAGACCAACATACTTTAGTGTTTTTACCAGTAAGATCGGTGAGAGAAGAAGCTAAGGTGGCGAAATTTGGAATGAAGCAACGGTACCATCCGCACATTCCCAGAAAACGTCTAATCTGTTTCGTCATTTTCGGAATAGGGTACTCCAGAATAGCTTTACATTTATCTGGGTTTGTACGGAGGCAGCCATCACCCACAATATAACCTAAATAGTCTACTTCTTTCAACACAAACTTACTTTTGGTCAAATTGATTGTTAAACCAGCGTCCTTCAGATATCCAGCAACCTGTTGTAGCAAATCGAAATGTTCAGCCAGAGTGGAGGATGTGACCAGAAGGTCATCGAGGTACACAAAGACCTTATCGTGCAGTTGGTATGGGATCACGCGGTGCATCAAGCGACAAAGCGTCTGTGGGGCGTTGCATAAGCTAAACGGCATCACCTTGAACTGGTACAAGGGCCGTCCAGGAACCGTAAACGCTGTTTTATCGCGGGATGCTGGGTCGAGTGGGATCTGCCAAAAGGCATCCTTCAAATCAATCGCCGAAATGAATCGGGTGTGTCCCAAACGACCCAACAATCCGTTGATGATGGGCAGCGGATACGCATCCTTGACGGTTGCCTTGTTCAGTTCTCTAGCATCCAAGCACAGACGAACTTTCCCATTGGCCTTACGCACCAACGTGACCGGTGAACACCAGGAACTTTGTGACTCCTCGATAACCCCCAAAGACAACATCCTATCCAACTCGGCATACATGAGTTTCTGGATAGCTGGGGACACGGAATAAAAACGTTGTTTGACTGGTTTTGCGGAACCGACATCGATCATATGAGTGATGAGGGATGTGCGGCCCAAACCTAAAATATCGCTGCTCGGAAAATATTCGCGAATGAGATCCAATTTACGACGATCATCAGATGTTAAAATATGGAATTTGGGTGTGTTGGTAGCTTCACCTAATTCGTCCGAATTATTAAACGCGGAGATTTTTGGTGAAATTCCAAAACGATTCCAAAAATCGATACCCAAATAAAGCGGTTGTTCTAATGAAGGGACAACGTGAAAATTCATAAATTTAGTAACTCCGTTAAATTCGACGTTAGCTCGTATATAACCAAAGACTCGTTGGACTTGGCCACTCGCGGTAGTTATAGTGGAAGGAAAGTTATGGAATTCAACAAAGGGATTTGACAGAAGTTTCTCCGATCCACTCCCAAGAACACTGACACTCGCCCCGCTGTCGAGAAGACCCTTAAAAGGAATCTTATTTATTAAGACCTGGGCGTAAGGCCGAGTGTCACTACCCTCGGAGAATAGAACGGAGGAAATCACGTCATTTCTCATTGCGACGCGACGGTTCCAGTATTTCTTGGAACGCTTTAAACGATCTAACTTTGCCAATGATGGAGCATTATAGAAAAATTTAAGAGCGACGGGAAGGGAAAGAGGATTGGATGGGGAAGAAGGATCGGAAAAGGGATCATTAATGGCAGACGAGCTTACTTCTTCGTCGGATTCGAATAAGAGCGGATTTCCGCGTCCGTATTGCTCGCTGCATCCTCCAGAATCGGTTTGAGTGGATTTGTCCGTGGTAACATCAGTCTGGGTTGCGGTTGTGGTTGTGGTGATTCTCGTGGCCCAGTCCTCCAAGAACCACTGTTCTGGTTTTCCGACAATCTTGATTGAACGTTTCTTTCATCAGCACAACTTCGACAACGCGCAGATATCGTTCCTCGAACCCCACATCGATAGCAAAATAATCCGACTGGAGCCAATTGACAATCCATGAACGTGTGACCCATATCTGAACAATTGAAGCAGACGATATTTTTACCATAATTGGCATGTTGTTTGTAAACTAATCCCAAACTGTCGGCTGGGACTTGTCCGCCCGAACGTCTCGCCGCTGCCGACGAATACCTGCTCCCCGTTTGAATTGCGGATACTGAGTTATCGGGTAGAACATCAGTTAAGGGATAATTCTCATAAGAGTCATATGCTCCAACATAATCATACGGACTGCCTGATAACTCATTGATCACGCGTCGTGGATGGATTGCAGGATCCGCGGAGCTTTGAGCCGCCGGAAAGACTCCTCCCAAGCAGAACAGCTTTTGATTAGTTCGTTGATACTGCTAAACTGGCGATCGGTGAGATGATATTGTAACGTCGGCTTCATATTGTTCATGAGGATTTGGATGAGCTCTTCGTCTGAGTACGGCGTTCGACACTGTAAGGTAAGAGTCCACACGTGGTTGTAGAAATCCAGGAAGCTTTCGTTCGGTTGTTGTTTACGTGCCTCGACCATTCTGCGGATTTCGTAATTTGTGCGACGATCTTGAAAGCGCTCGATAATTCCGCTTCGTAGTTCTGACCAGGTCGCGTGCGGGTTGTGTTTACGAAATGTCCAGTACCACTGCAACGCGAGGTCTTTTAGAATGGTGTGGAGCTCCAATAATAAAATTTGTTCGGACAATCCTCGAGATGAAGCGATGGTATCAACTTGAAACAGGAACATATCGATGTTGATTCCCGATGGAGATCCCGTGAAACTTAGTCCACTACCGGACAACAAACGTCGATCGACAAATTTTGGCGATACTGGCGAACTGGTGGACGTCGGAGGTGCTCGATCATGTACGGTTTGAATCGGGATGTCTTGTGAGAACGGGTTATTTCCGGCAATCTGAGTCTGAAGGATGGTTTGCCGTTGGTCCAACTTGACCAGCTGCTGTGATACCAATTCGAATTTGTGCAGCATGGATTCCAACAAGGTGGTCTGTGCATTTGATTGTTGTACCGCCGTGTGGTTCGTTTGAATCTGATCAAGAAGATCCTCCAACGTACATCTTCGCTCCTGCGGCTGTGGGTTGTCGGAATCATCCTCGCTACCGAGGTTTTGCACTCGGATCTCGTCATTTTGTTCCTCATGAGGAGGTATTCCCAACGCGAGATGTATGCCCTTTGCGCTTTCTATGGAAACGTTCAATTTTTCCTGGTCATCCAAGTACATCTGCAGACTAGTCAGTAATTCGGAACATGCCTGATGTATCTTACGCGCGGGCTGCTCGTATTTCGGTGATTTGAATGCGCGACTAAGCCGGCCAGACAAATGCAACAACCGGGAATGGTAACGTTGAGCCAATAATAGGGGATCCTTCGTAGTCGGACCCAAAAGGGTGATTTCTTCCCGAATCTCCTCCAATTTCTTGAGACACGTTGAGATCTCATCATCCGGTTTCTTCGATGCGCTTGTATGCATTTTTCCGGGCGTTGGTTTAATCTCGGCCTGCTCACTTCGGACCACTTCCTCGAGTTGATGAATTGCATCTGATGTGTCGAAGCGGATATCGCGAAGGAGACACTCCACCTCTATCTCATCTGGTTGCAGTAAGGTTACGTCCATTTTAGAATTAGGTAGGGTTAGGGAGTAAGTTCGATTAATTCGACAAAAACGTAATCTTTATTAATTTATAAAAATACAAAAGTTTAATTCAGAATAACTCTAACTCAAACGGAAGGTTTTAAGTTAAAGGAAATTACAACTAAAGATATTCCACACCCACTATAACTAGATAATAAAAAACACGCAATAAATTTTTTTTTAAATAACACGAAAAAAGGAATAAAAAAATTCAACCAATGAATATCAAATCGCGATAAACAACCAGAAAGTTACCCCGTGCGTTGGATAATACTCAATTCGAATATGAATTTGGTTAACTTCCACTCGATCCCACGGATGATTACGTTGGATACGTGGTTCTACGTCCGAGTTATCACTGTACGTCTTTGAGGTCTTTCTGGCGTATCCCACGGATTTGAATTCATACAAAATAATAATAAATAAACTTTAATAATAATAATAACGTAGCTAATGAAACTACCAACACACCCAGGTAAGGAGGCAAAGTAGCAAGAAAAAAAAATACAAGTAAGATAATAATAAAAGAAGGAAGGAATGGTTACCTTGTGGTGGTTTGTGGGTCCCGTATTCCCACGGTTGGTTTAACTACGGAAGACGAGATACCCCCCAAAGTGGCGCTTTTCGATGAGAACCTAATTTGGAGGGGCTCGTTGAAACTCACAAAATGATACGAAAGAACAAAAAGAAAACCAAAACTACCAACACACCCAGCGGTATGCAGGCAGAATAATAAAAAATGCGAAAAAATATAAAATGAAGTAGTAATCAAACCGTGGGTTCAAATACAACCCATAGATCGATAAACCAAAATCAAAAAAACAATATCAAAATATCAAATAAAACAAAAGTTTATCAAAAAAAATAGAAAAATTTTAATCAATACCACAATTGTTGTTCTGTTCCTCCAATTCCGCTCGAGGAACTTCGGGGAAAGGGAAAATGAAGCTAACAGCTAAACCCCAGACAAATGACATCCGAGCTCCACCACAATCGGACACAACATAGTGGAAATGGGAAAGAGCTCGGAAGTCGGATGTCTGAAGAATAGGGGATGACACCCCCCATCTAAGCGCAATCAAACAGCCCGTGCTGGTTGCGATCGTAGATAAGGAATGTCAACCGGGAGACTGGCTTTGGTGCGCGCGTCCATGCGAATTCAAACAATGCGAAACACCGGTTTCGACACTGAACGCGCACGCCAAAGGGAGTGAAGCTACAAATAATAAAAATCAAAAAATATTATCAAAATTCGCGAATGTTTGGGCGCCACTGTTACAGGCTGGCTACTGCCAACCTGCAGATTTTCACTAAGCGCATGCAGAGGCCTCCACGGTGATTTTTTTGCCGGCTACGTTCTCAGGGAGAAGTGCGAAGGGTCGTGGGGTTTGAGGCATGCATGGCTCCTGGCTTACACCGTGATCATACAGAAAATTAAAAGAAAGATTAAACGCAAAAACGCGCCGCCAGCCTGGGGCCAACCGGGTGGCCAACCGGGTGGCCAACCGGCACCTCGTATTTATTTATTTGGAACGGGAAAGGCCCCGCAACAATACGGGTGGCCAGCCGGCTAGTTGTATTTATTTTATTTGGTTAACGGTAGTCTGCCGCCTGCCATTCCCATACAATGTACGCGATATAATGTATATGATGTGGTTGCCTATAATACCTTCGTATGTTCACCATTTGTTTGATGTACCCCGTCATTTATGAGAATTGCTTGGTAGGTATCGAATTTTTGTTGGGTCAATAATTTCCACATTTTCTGTGGTTTATCTGGATTTAGAATATTATTGTGTTCTGCGTAGACCTCATTGGCCTTCTTGTTTGTTTGCCTAATGACTATAGCTACCTTAGGTAACATTTCTGCCGATCGCAATAGCCCGCTTCCCTGACTCCTGAGAATATCATGTCTCAAAATTTGCCTTTGAGGAGCATTTTGTCTCCATATCGATCCATCTTGCCCTTTTAGATAAGCCAAATTAATTTCATGGTCACTAGAGAAATAAAAGTATATGTATGCAAATAAAAATTGAATCATTGCTATAAATAAATATTAAATCTTATCTTACCCATTTGAAACGCGATATATTAAAACGCGATTTTTCAAAACGCGATATTTCAAAACGCGATATTTGAAAACGCGATATGGTACAAAACGTGATATGGTACAAAACGCGATATTTCAAAACGAGATATTTCAAAACGCGATATGGTACAAAACGCGATATTTCAAAACACGATATTTCAAAATGCAATAAAGTACAAAACGCGATATTGTACAAAACACAATATTCCAAAACGCGATATTTCAAAATACAAAACGCGATACGGTACAAAACACGATATTTCAAAACGCAATATTTCAAAACGCCATATGGTACAAAACACGATATTTCGAAACGTGATATTTCAAAATGCAATACGGCACAAAACGCGATATGGTACAAAACGTGATCTTTTTTATCATTAAATCGAATTACTGATATTGAACAAAAGTGTTCGTGTCCAATATATAAAGGGTAATTTATTAAAGATAAGACGAAAATTTTCAAAGTGTCCAAGTTACAATATAAAGAGGTTGTCAATATACAGAATATTTTTACCATCTTTGTAAAAATAAATATATGAAATTTCAAGGGACTGAATGAAAGTGTCTAAGATACAGAAATGCCCAACATTGAAGGTTTTAATAAAATTCAATTTTTCATTCAATTTGCACCTGATATCAATTGACGGCCGAAAATTTTAACTGCGTGGTTATACTTGCGAATAGGTTATATACCTCCAAAAATTCTGAAAATCGGTATACTAAGGTACTTTCGAATGCTGATTACGAATATGGCCATGAAAATATCCAAAAACGAAACCAAGTAGCTCTCAATGATCCCAAGTGGCCCTAAATGCCCCAAATGCTCTTGAAAGACAACCCAAATGCGAAAAAATATTTTCTTTTTTCGAAGCACAAATGCTTTTCTGATTATTTTAAATCATTTTATACCTCAAGATTTAGGGCTACCACCCCAAATCCCAACTTTAATACAAATAAAAAAATTTACTGTTATTTCAATTATTTTATTTCAATTTTTTTTATATTCCACATAGGGAACATTTAATTTTAGTTTAAAAGAATTTAAAAATCGATAGGAGTGGCAGTTTAGGATTGGGTTATATCAGGCAGGTCGGCAACGTACATTCTGGAAAAGGAGAAATTTAATTTCAGTTTATAGGAATTTAAAAACCGATATTAGCAGGAGTATAGGATCGGGTTATATCAGGTGAGCGCTTCGCTCCCTAGTTAGAAAAAAAACAAAACTTCAGTTTATAGGAATTTAAAAATCGATAAGAGCGGGAGTATAGGACCGGGTTATATCAGACGAATCGCTGCGCTCCCGTCACTTCGCAATGTGCATTCTGGAAAAGGGGAAATTTAATTTCAGTTTATAAAATTTAAAAATCGATAGAAGAGGGAGTTTAGGATCGGGTCATATTAGGAGGGTGAAGGGGAAATTAAATTTCAGTTTATAAGAATTTAAAAATGGATAGGAGCGGAAGTATAGGATCGGGTTACATCAGGCGAGTGGCTGCGCTCCCTTCGCTTCGCAATGTACATTCTGGAGAAGGGGAAATTTAGTTTCAGTTTATAAGAATTTTAAAATCGATACGAGCGGTAGTTTAGGATTGGGTTAAATCAGGCGGGTGATGAGGAAATTTAATTTTAGTTTAAATAATTTAAACACCGCTATTAGCGGGAGTATAGGATCGGGTTATATCAGGTGAGAACTTTGCTCCCTCTATAGTTAGAAAAAAAGCTTCAGTTTATAGCAATTTTAAAATCGATAAGAGTGGGAGTATAGGATCGGATTATATCAGGTGAGCACTTCGCTCCTTAGTTAGAAAGAAACACTTCAGCAGTTCGGAAGTACAGAAACGGATTATACCAGGCGGGTCACTGCGCTCCAGTCGCGTCGCTCCTTAGAAAAAATTTCAATTAATAGGAATTTAAAAATCGATAAAAGCGGGAGTATAAGACCGGGTTATATCAGGCGAATCGCTGCGCTCCCGTCGCTTCGTAATGTATATTCTGGAAAAGGGGAAATTTAATTTCAGTTTATAAGAATTTAAAAATCGATAGGAGAAGGAGTTTAGGATCGGGTTATATCAGGCGGGTCGGCTCCGGTCGCTTCGCAATGTACATTCTGGAACAGGGGAAATTTAATTTCAGTATAGGGATTTAAAAACCGATATTAGCGGGAGTATAGGATCGGGTTATATCAGGTGAGCACTTCGCTCCTTAGTTAAGAAAAAAAAAACTTCAGTTTATACGAATATTAAAATCGATAAAACCGGGAGGACAGCCCGTTGTTATATCAGGTGGGCCGCTGCGTTCAAGTCGCTCCACTCCTTAGAAAAAATTTCAGTTTATAGCAATTTAAAAATCGATAAAAGCGGGAGTATGGGACCGGGTGATATCAGGCGGGTCGCTGCGCTCCTGTCGCTTCGCAATGCACATTGTTCTGTATCATATCGCGTTTTGTACCATATCGCGTTTCGTACCATGTCGCGTTTTGAAATATTGCGTTTTGAAATATCGCGTTTTGTACCATATCGCGTTTTGTCCCATGTCGCATTTTGAAATAACGCGTTTTAAAATATCGCGTTTTGTACCATATCGCGTTTTGTACCATATCGAGTTTTGAAATATCGTGTTTTGAAATATCGCGTTTCGAGCGGCTCCGCATACAAACTCGTATATCTATTTACAAAAACAACTTCCGCAAGCAACATTTTCATTTGAATACCAATAACTATCTACTTGCTCTAATTTTCTTAAATCACCAAAATGATTTATTTTCTATTTTTTTTTACTGACAAGCGGGGAATCCTAATTTTGTATTTTATTTTCGTTTTCTCACGTTAAAAATACTTAATAAAGGCAGTTACAGCCACCTGGATGGGCCGGGTGTATAACCAGTGTATAACTTTTTGGGTATAGACACAAGGGTTATTCATTCGATACTTCGATGTTTTCGCAAACGGCTAAAATTCCAATAAGTCAAAAATTTAAATATTTTTTTCCAAAGAGGCTCATTTTCACCCCGGCGGTTATGTGAACAAGCAAAATTGCCATATTTGGACACAGAAAACTTACAAGTGACAACTGAAGTATTGGCTTCTCAATTGTCACCCAAAACGAGTGACTTTTGGTGTGTATTATGGTCCAAAAGCATCATAGGGCCATTTTTTTTTTTTGTTAATGGAGCCGCACTAATAGTCAATGGCGACCTAAATCGTGCCATGGTAACTGGCTCTTTATTTATTTCGATTGAAGAGGAAATTCTGGTCGACATTTGGTTTCAACAGAACGGCGCCACTGGCCGCACACAACCACCGATACAATCTATGATTTGCGCCTTATCTTCGAAAATCGCATTATCAGCCGAAATGTTGTTGTCATTTTTGTACGAGCTTTAAAGATGGTTCGTGTCAGACTCGGTATGTAACCGAAATTTCAAAATAATTTTCTTATGTGGTGGTTTTTACAGAGATTGTCTGAAATTTCGGCCACTGTCTCGAAGTAACACAAGTCATCTGGCAGCCAAACATTGAGGCTACATTTCGATATGAAAAGAAGTTTCGTGTCAGACTTAGTACGTAACGGTTTTCAACTTCTTCTGTGACACACATTTCTAAGAAATTTTCTTCACCGGGATTACTTGAGACTTCGGTCACTGTCACAAAGTAGTGTAAGCCATTTTGAATCTAAAAAGTGGCCCTTTTCCAGTAAGGGAATAAATATTTTCAGCAAAAATGTAGGAAGAAATTCTCTGGGCCACTGTCATGTATGTCATCTGGGTTTCAAAAAGTATAGCCTAATTTGTATATACGAGCTAGAAAGAAAATTCGTGTCACACTCGGTATGTGACGATTTTCGACAAATATTTACTAAAAAATGTTCTTTTGTGGCGGTTTTGACAGGGATTAACTGTGACTTTGGCCACTGTCAAGAAGTAGTGTATGCCATATGAAATCAGTGGTTAAAGTTTCGGCGTTTCGATCGGGAGGTATCGGGTTCGAATCCCGATAGAGGCAGGTTGCAAAAGGGATTTTTAGTGAGCGGTGGTGTTGTGCTGACTAAATGTTGTTGGTTCTATACAGCCCCTATGGATTGACTGATCGAGGTGAAACTTCATATATAATTTTTTTCCACAAATTGGCAGAATTCAGTGATTATTGGTCGAAACCGGTCCGCTGATAGAAGTAGTTTTATATCATTTACGACAAAAACTACTAAGAAATAAAATATTTTAAATTAGATTTGCAGTCCTATCCAAAAATTGAATACCTGTCCAGATCAATTTTACCAAAATTTAAGCGGAAATTACGGTTTTTACACAAAAATTGTTTATAGTAAAAATTCGGTCTCTGTACAACCCATAATGGTCGATTTGTCGGAATGAAATTTTATGATTTTACTATAAGTATCAAAATCCCAGTGTTTTTTGTCTGACGGTTTGAAAGATAGACAAATAAACGTCACAAACAAATAGAATTCAAATTAAATTTCAAACAAAATTACTGGAAATGATGAGTTTGATAAAATAAACTTATTTCACCAAAATTTGGCATCTCTACAGTGCGAATGAAACTTCATAATTAACCTTTTTCCATTAATTGACAGATCCTTGTGAAATTTTGTGGAAATCTGTATAATTTTGTACAGGCAGTGGCAGCTCCAGAATGAGGTTTCGAATTTTTGTAATGACATTTAAAAGTCTAGCATTCACAAAAAACGACGAAGAATTAGAAAATTTAAATAAATTTAAAGATTAAATTGTTACCCAACAACGGTTGACTTTGGTTTTCCGGTAATTTTTTGTTTTCGCTTTAGAATTCAAGTGTGGTATTTTCGGGATCTATGGGTACATTCGTATTAAAAGAAAGTCGGAGTTGGCCACAAAATATTAACCTTTCCATTTTTTACTACATGAAAGGAAGTAATACTGAAAGTGGAAAATTTTTTGAACCAATAATAATTCGATAACACGTTAGTTTGCTGTTTTCGTTCGAAATTACCTACCATATCACCCTGCTTCATTTGGTTCAAATCTACCATGGTATCGCTGTTTAGGTACTGCAAATTCAAGCAAAATTTCAGCATTCAACCCTTGGCGCACGTGTCTTACTTTGGATTAAGAACGTAGTACGTTTGGGTACGTTTTTTAAGTTAGCCCTTTAACGGTAACGGTTGATCAATCCGTCAAAAGTACAGCTACCAAATAGCCTTAATGCCCACTAACTTTTGCTTTATAAAACCTGATTGTGTAAATCTCTCGACCACCAAGGAATATATCGCTGTGAAATTCCAAATTACAGATTGTCTGAACCTTCATTACTGAAAATTGAAACTACATAAATAACTGTTTATAATAAAATTACATCTGACCTTTGACATCCTGCTGAACATTTAAACCCTTGATGTATAATAAACTTGATGTTCATGGTGACTTGTATAATATGTTTAACTACATGATTTTAAAATTTATATCATAATAGTTTACAATATTTTACACCACAGGGATTATATTGTGATCATTTTATTATGGAATGAAAACACGAACATCACAAAACTTTATTATGATTAAAGTTCTTCAGTACTTTATTGCCACATGTATAGAGTAGAGACAAACCACTTTGTTAATAATTAAATAACTCAGCTTTTACCGCACTTGCTCATCAAATCACATATATGATATAGCATCATAATCTTTAACCATATAAATGTATTGTAAAAATAGCAATTTATTTTATTGTTATGTTGCCCTCCTCATGCTCACAATGCTGCGGCACATAAGCAATTTTCATCTAACAAAGATATAGCGATACTTGAACAAAGTCATTCGGTTTAATGTTATTATGATTTGTGTGGTGTGTACATCATAAAACATACATGATTTTCTAAATAATATATGGGTAAATAGTGTACAGTGTGGGAAATAATTACCGTTTGCACAAATACAAAAACAATTATATCTAATCGCCGTAATCCAATAATTACGTTCTCATTTCCGTTCACTTGTCACCGCTGCCGCCACACAAAAAATTAAATGAAAACATTTAACATAAGGAACTCAGACAGACACACAAAGCTTTTCATATTCTATACAAAAGCTTTATACTAAATATAATTTTTATTATATTATTATATTTTTTATTTTTTTAGAAATATTATAAAATTTAATTAAATTTTAATGATATTTTAATTATTTTGGTTTTGTTATATTATATTAAATAATAATGAATTATTTATCATGATTATATCTTTATTTATAAATTAAATGAATTTCGAAATGTACGAACGATGGCAAAAAAGCTCTTCCTCTCCTTTGTGTATCTATACGTATACGTCGTCTCTATATACGTCGCACACAAATACATACAGAAAAATTAAAGCTTTTGTATCTAAGTTTTATATTATTATTTGAATCTGGATAAAAAATTATATAATTTTGATTGTGGTGGTTTGGTAAGGTTATTTAAAAGTTTTGTATAATGAAAGCTTAATTTTTTTGTGCTAAATGCAATATTGTAAAAATTTTAATGGTGGGTGGTGGTATATGAAGAGAAAACTTAATCGTTTTTAGATAATTTTTATATTGTATCTTGAAATAAGTTAACTGGGAGTCTGACATTTATCCGATAATCTGCAATCTATATTTGTTACAGTGGGACTTTAAGTAGTGAAATTTGGAATTTGTAGATAATGTTTCAATGATATGGTCATGGTGACTTTTATATTCTAAATGGTAATGACTGTCGCAATAACCAGTGTGGTACGTCTACGCAGATTTCAAATTTGTTTACATGAGTGGTGTCTAAAATAGCATAAACAATTAATTTTTGAGTAGACAAGGTCGACAATTGGTAATATATTACTATGGTAAATAAAATACGCCTCCCAGAATAAATAGTAGTTTCCAATATTTTGGTAAAGGGCGTGCATTGTTGTTTCATATTCGTTGGAGTGAGTTGATGTGAGTGTTTTGTAAAAATGGAAAAAATCGAGTATCAAACTGTCATTAAATATTTTTTTTCGAAAGGCAGTACGCGTACAAATCAAAAACCAGTCGGACACTGTGTATGGGGAATGTGCAAGATCATTTATCACCGTAAAATTTTGAGCAACTTATTTTAAACGTGGTCGTACCAGCTTGGATGACGTTGAATTAAAGTTAGCGAGATAGAAGGGAATGAATTTGTTCATACATGAACTTGTCCAACGAACGTGCTTGTTGTATATTGACCACCTTGGACCAGAAACGTGTTCGACTTAACGTTTCCAATGCTTTATTAAAGCAATTTAGACGTAATAAATCAGAATTGACACATTTTAAACCATATTTATCTGGTTTTTGACCGTTATAAACCTTAAAAGGGCAGCGCCCACGAAAAGATAATACTTGTTCGTCAATAGTAAAGTGCTTTCCGGGGCTGTATAGAGTCCTGCTACTGAAGTTAGCCAAAAATTTCAGCCGAAAAAAACCTGCATTATCGGCATATTTTGTATCAGGTGGTACTACATAATTCTGTTGGCAGTAAATTTTCGCCGAAAAAATTGAAAAAATCAGTGTCACATAATTCGAATGTTTAAAGGTAATATGAACTAGGTGAAGTTAGTCCAATTCGTAAACTGTTGGATAAAATATAAGTAATTTGTCGTGTTAGGGAGCAATGAGTTTGATTTGTGGCACTAACAGTGAACACCTGTGCCAAAAATCAGACCATATTTTATGTAGCATCATATGAAATAAATTAAAAGTTGGTCGCATATTTAGTGGTAATAAAATTAAAAACTTCTATTGGTTTTACTTATTTTTATTAGATATATTATAATTTATAACATAAAATATAAAAAAGAAACAAAATCAAATTATAACATATTTAATAAAAATAGGTTTAAAACCAGAAGAAGTTTTTAATTTTATTACCACTAAACTTGCGACCAGCTTTTAATTTATTTCACTATGATGCTACATAAAATATGGTCTGATTTTTGGCACAGGTGTTCACTGTTAGTGCCACAACTCAAACTCATTGCTCCCTAACACGACAAGTTATTTATGTTTTGTCCAACAGTTTACGAATTGGTCTATCTTCACCTAATTCATATTACTTTTAACCTTTGTGAAGTTATCCCGTAAAATCATCCCGTAAAATGAATATAGTTAAGTATGGCAACACCATTATATATTTAAGAAATTATAATGAAACTATAACTATCACGATCTAAAAATATAACGATAGTAAGAAAAATTATTATGAAAAATAATACACGAAATGGCGGCCATTATAAATAAAAACAGATTGACAAATTTTAACTTGCGCTATATATAGCTACACTATATGACAAAATAAAAAATTTACATAATATGTATATGAACGAGTGGGTTTGTTTATATAATAAGTAATAATTAAATTTATAAACAACAACAATTTCACAAAAATTTGGTTTCTTCTAAAAATTGTCAAAATTCCAAATTAATTAATATTTAATAAATACAATTACGAATATAAATTACTGTGAACTTCAAAGTACTGTAGTACAGGGATTGACCTGTTTGTACAACAAGTGGCAAAATAATTCTATGATTTAGAGCTTCGCTATAGTCATCTGAATTCGTAGAAGAAGTCCATTACCAGAAACCGTACTATATAGGTTTTGTAGTTCAGGTATTGGCCTGTTTAAATAATAAGAGGCAAAACAATCCTATGATTTAGAGCCTCGCTATAGTCGTTTTAATTTAAATAACAAGAGGCAAAAAAATTATTATAGTCATCAGAATTCGTAGATTTCCAATTTTCTCATAATTTAGGTAAATTATTATTTTATTTACAAAATAAAATAGAAAAAAATGTGTTTCCCCAACAAATTGTGACAGTTACTCAAAAGCCAAAACAAAAGCGAATGCAAATATCCGATCATTGCGTACACATATGCACAGCCAAATTAAACACAAATAATAAAAATACGTTTTGGATGTTTTTATAGTCTGTAAACGCAAAAACTATTTGTCATACCCTTGACAGACTAGGGTTTAACTAAACGCGTTTAGCTAAACTAGTTTAGTTAATCTACTGCAAAACCAATTAGATTGACACACTATGAAGTTTAGCAAACCCTGTTTCAATAATAAAATACGGTAGCGCTATGTTTGTCCGGAATCGGTATTAAACAAAAGTCATTGTCATTGCTCAGTTCTGAACTACTCTGTTATTATACAGAACTATATAGAACAACGATATTACAAGAAAACCATACAACTTTTATGACTGATTTTTTTGGTTATACATACATTTCTATTAAATCAAAATTATTTAAATTAAAAAAAAATAAATTTTAATGTTAAATTGGACCAATTTGAAAATAGCTATCTCTACTCGATTGTTTAAAAAAAAGCAGCTTTTATTTGTCATGGTATTATAATACGCACTCTACGGTAAGCAGAATGCACAAATGTATATGTTGGTCCAAAACACATACAAAAATCAATTTTTGACATGATTCGTTTTCGTTACCCACACAATTGTGATGGCAGACTGGAAAAGGGATAGAACCTAGCCTGCCAAGTATACACAATTGTGTATACCAATTTTGATTACGAGAAACGAATGTGTCAAACATAGAATTATGTATAAATTGAAGACCAGTATACACATTTGGGCATACCAGTTAATTTTGTTTTGGTCAGAAAAATAACACTAACTATAATAACAATAAAATAATTAATATGTTATCAAAAACAAATAATTAATATGTTATATAATTTATGTGTTATGGCGCTCATAATCATTTTTTTATTCGATAAACTTCAAAATATTCCGCGGTTCCACACTTTAATTCTTTCCTCTTTTCTTCCCCTTCACGCACAAACTAATTTTTTGGCGGGGAATTTTTTGATTCTTTTTTCGTCAATATTTTTTTGTTGATGCAACTGATTCTCGCACTCAGACGGCTATAGCGAAGCTCTAAATCAAAGAATTTTTTTGCCTCTTTTTATTTAAATTCAAACGACTATAGCGAGGTTCTAAATCATAGAATTTTTTTGGCTCTTATTATTTAAACAGGCCAATCCCTGAACTACAAAACCTTAATAGTCCGGTTTCTGGTAATGGACATCTACTAAGAATTCAGACGACTACAGCGGAGCTCTAAATCAAAGAATTTTTTTGCCTCTTGTTAATTAAATTCAAACGACTATAGCGAAGCTCTAAATCATAGAATTTTTTTGCCTCTTATTATTTAAACAGGCCAATCCCTGAACTGCAAAACCTATATAGTCCGGTTTCTGGTAATGGACATCTACTAGGAACTCAGATAAAGCGGAGCTCTAAATCAATGAATTTTTTTGCCTCTTGTTAATTAAATTCAAACGACTATAGCGAAGCTCTAAATCATAGAATTTTTTTGCCTCTTATTATTTAAACAGGCCAATCCCTGAACTACAAAACCTATATAGTCCGGTTTCTGGTAATGGACATCTACTATGAAGTCAGACGATTATAGCTCTATCTTATAGAATTTTTTTGCCACTTGTATTAATATTTTGGTTTATTTTTTGGTGTCCTACTTATGTACTTAATTTTCCTATAATATTAACTTTGTATATAATTTCATGTTTTTTAGATATTATACACGTTTTTTGTTTTCAAAAATTGCTTATTTTCTTGTTAGAAAATTTATTGTGACATAATCTTTTCCGAGTTGTCATCAGTTTTCAATACAAATTGTTTATAAATTTTCTTGAATTGATACAGTAAAAAACTGTCATGAAATATTTTTTTCCGGGATGACATTCAAAAATATCGTGATATAGATATTTTTTCGGGATGACATTGATTTTCCGGGATCGTTTACGGGCTAACTTCACAGACATTTACTTTTAAGCATTCGAATTATGTGATATTGATTTTTTCAATTTTTTTTCGCCGAAAATTTACTGCCACTTTCAATTACATGCAATTTTCGGCTCAGATCAACAGAATTATGTAGTACCACCTGATACAAAATATGTCGACAATGCAGGTTTTTTCGGCTGAAAATTTCGGCTACCTTAAGTAGCATTGAAGTTTATTAATTAAATAAATCATTATTATGAACACTTTAATAATTTTGTTGCTAATATACGCTATAATTTCAAATAAAATAATTCATAAAATAAAATCATAAAAGTGCCCGTGACAAAAAACTAAGTATACTCGTATAAAGTGAATGGAATGCTAAAATTTTAAAATTGTTAGTGCTTTAGAACGGTCTCAAATGACTTAATTAAATTGGTGTCAGTCCGGCAAAATCTCCAATTACAACGATTTGATTGACAAAACATGTTGAAAAAGAAAATTTTACTCCCATTACCTTATCAGACCACCGGTTGATTCGGGTTTCAATTTAATAAATGATTGTTTTAGGTTTCGGCTGAAGTAGTCGAGCCACTTCATCATCGATCTCCCACTTTCACTTTCAACTTTATCAATGTGCTGGTATACTGTTTTTTGATTTCAATACAGTTTTACCAAAACTCTGGTAATTTTAACTTTTCGATTTAGAAATCAACAATGGTGTATTCGAAATCTATGTATATACATAAGTAGTAAACAAAAATCGGGTATTTTCCCTAATATATTCAACCCCTCCATTTTTTCAGATATAAGTTATCACTTGCCAATTTCAAAAAATCAACTGTTTAACTTAAACTATTTGATCGAATCTTTACGACGCATTTTTTGAAGATTTAACGTTCGCTTTTCTGCGAAGTCAGCATGAATAGTTTATAAAAAACCTCTGTATGCGTGGTAACGTGTCCACTAAATGTCTGTTGGTTCTACTCAGCCCAGATGGATTAATTGATTGGGATGAAACTTTATACTAAACATTTCTCATAATTTGGGAAATCCCAATGATAAATGATACGAGGATTGCCTTTTATATTTCAGGATTGGACAACCCTAGTGTTGCAATCTGGCAACTGACATCTCTTTCGTAAAGTTTGACATTTTTGAGATTATACGTACTCAGATCGTTTTGACATTCGAGCACTAGTTGTGTTGTTTACAGTACTCATTAACTCAATATCTCGGCGAAAAAATGGAATTAAATCGTGAACATTTTCGTGCGATTATTTTTTACAACTCTCGACGTGGATTAAGGCAGCAAGAGTGCATGGATGAACTTAATTCAATTTTTGGCGATGAAGCTCCATCAAGGACCAGTGTTTATCGATGGTATGGTGAATTCAATCGAGGTCGTAGTTCACTCCAAGACGAATTTCGTGAAGGTCGTCCAGAACCATTTGTTGTTCCGGAAACAATTGATGCTGTGCGCGAACTGATATTGCAAGATTGAGATAAGGTTGTCTCATTAGTGCATTAGTGGGACCAGCATACATTCAATATTGCATAAACATTTGAATGTCAAAAAAATTTGTTCGCGTTGGATCCCACACAATTTGTTATTCGCTCAAAAAAAGGCTCGTGTCGATTGTTGACACTGTCTATGACATAGTGACAGGTGATGAATCGTGGATTTACGCGTATGAACCCGAAAGTAAACAGCAGTCGACTGTATGGGTGTTTAAGATGAGCCGAATCCAACAAAAGTTGTTCTCGCACGAAGCACTTGCAAGCAAATGATCGCCTGTTTTTTCGGAAAAATGGACCTGTCGCAACCGTACCAATAGAACAACGCAGAACAGTCATTTCTGAGTGGTACACAACCGTTTGTTTGCCAGTTGTCTTCCAAGAAATCAGGAAAATCAACTGCCGAAGACGGATCACTCTTCACCACGACAATGCGAGCTCTACCACATCGGCTCAAACAACTGCATTTTTGAGCACTCGAAACATCGATTTGATGAGTCATCCGCCGTATAGTCCTGACTTGTCACCAAATGACTTCTTTTTATTCCCGTACGTAAAAAACAAACTGAGAGGTCAACGTTTTTCGACACCTGAAGAAGCGGTTGCTGCGTTCAGAATGCATGTTTTAGAGATACCTCAATCAGAGTGGAAAAAGTGCTTCGACAATTGGTTCAAACGCATGCAAAAGTGTATAGATCTTCATGGGGAATATTTTGAAAAACAAAAAAGCGATTTTCGATGATTAATATTTGTTTTTATTCTTTAATCCTGAAATATAAAAGGCAGCCCTCGTATTTGCTTAAAATCGGTTCATCGAGCAGTCCAGTAGCCACATCATCAAGGCACGATTCTCTTCCACTTTAAAACACAGTGGAGCACTTTTTCCGTTAAACTTGTCGTGGAGTGTATTGAATGGAATTCCAAATTGATTGCTGGCTTTTCTTAATTTCATACCATTTCTTACCACAGCAAGACCCTGTTCTAGTTGATTTGCCGTATATTTCAATTTACGCTCAATTAGTTGGAGTTATTTTTTCATTTCTATTGAATTAAAAATTATATAATCACAATAAAAAGACATTGATCGGTCGGTAGAGGGTACAATGGTAATTTTTGAGTACTCATTACCGATCAACTAAAAATGTATACTCACATTCTAGTATTTATTGTATTGGCATTAAAATTATGTTAATTAAGTTAATAATTACCTTTTAAAATGGTCCGCTTTCACGAAAATATTTTAGTTTTAACAATAATTGTCTTTTTATAAACTCAATTTCACTAATAAAATACACTAGTTGACGTCTTTTTGCAAATTAAAAAAATTCATACAAAAATATATAACGGTAAATACCTCTTTATTATTTTTATGAGTTTATATTAGTTCTTACTAAGAATATTAAACTATTTATTAATAATCGCGTATACTAACTTGTCAGATTTGTATATTTTTTTATTTTTTTTATTCAAATTGATCGGTAGAGGGTACTGATCGGTAGAGGGTACATTGATCCTATCAAATAAAAGATTGTGAATTAATTTTGTAACAATACTGGTTCTGATCAGTTTCTAAAATTCGAGCGGAAATGACGATTTTTAACAAAAAACTGTTTTTCAACAAAGATTTGGTCCCTGTAACTTCCAAATTCGACCCCCGAAACTTTATATGTACTTATATTATTTTATTAATTGGGAGATTTCAGTGATTTTTAACTGACATCCACTGGAAATGCCAAATGTTTTTGTTTTTGTTTTGGTTTTTTGTAAATACGACAACTTACGGCTCGCGCGCTGGATACGGCCCGCCAGCTAAAATTCTCTGGCCCGCGGATCCCAACCGAAATATTATTCATATACGACCCGCAGACAAATTATATTATTTAATATGCGAAATAATGACGTACATGCATATTTGAGCGAATTCCAAATAAAAATTCTCCATCATTCTCGAAAATAATATAAAATCGGTAATGTTTGTTAACTCTCAAATAATGAATCATTGTTGAAAATTCGAGCGAAATAATAACATATAACGTGAGTAGTTTATTTATCATCAAAGGTAAGTTGCGAAAATTTAATTAAAATTTATTTAAGCAGGATAATCTGTTTTTATTTAATTAAATTTTTAATTATTCATTCCTAGTTAATCCCAATGGCAACAAATCGCAGCAAAATTGATGCTGACTGCCAATTTTTCAAAGAAACTTGGAAGAAACTTGGACAGAAACATACTTTTTTGTGAAACACTGTGGTATTAACACATGCCTAGTATGTCTTCAAAGTGTTTCTGTAAATAAGGAATTCAACATCAAACGTTATTTCGAGACGAAACATCAGAATTTCAGTATGTATATTGGGAAAAGCAGAAAAGATGAACTTCATAAACTTAAAATGTGAAAAAGAAAGTTCGGTGTTCCATGACCAAAATACGGAAGCTGAAAACAATACACGTGCTACCCACGCAGTATCGAAGATGATAGTAGAAAATATGAATCCTTTTACTGACGGGGAAGTCGTGAAAAATTGTTTGATGACCGTAGTAGGGATTGTATGTCCCGAGCAAAGGAATTTGTTTTCAAATATTAAACTTTCTGCAAGAACCTCTACACGACGCATCGAAGAAATATCAGCAAATCTAAAAATATCTTTACAGAGATAGAGTTGACGTTCTTAAAGCATTGCTGCAGTGCACAACCAACGTAAATCTGGATTTTTCACAGCTAGTGCTGCTGACGGAGCGTCGGCAACGATTGACGAAAAAAGAGTCATTTCTCTGCTCCAAAAGCACCTGAAAGACCTCGGAATGAAACAAAGCTTAAGAAAAGTTCACTGCATATTATCCACCAAGAAGCATTAAGAGCGAAGTCCTCATATTTGGAGGACGTGATGGACGTTTCTGTGAAAGCAGTAAACTTCATCTTATCTCGGGGGTTGAACCACCGTCAATTTCAGCAACATTCATTGGAAGAAGAAAATCAATACGGTGACCTGCTTTACTTCTGTAATGTTCGCTGGCTCAGTTGGTGCGCAATGCGTAAACTCTGCGGGAATAAATAGCCACATTTTGACTGACGTGAAATAATTCTTAAAAAAACGTAAGTAAAAATTGAGGGTGTTATTAGTGGTTATACACAAAAACAAACATTAAGGCGTAAATAATTAAAAAAAAAAATCAAAATTTCCACCAAAAAGTAAACATATTGTAAAATTTTAATATGTATATCTCCAAAATCGTTTAAAATACTATTAATTATAAAACAATTAATAATGTGATGTAAAAACATTTTACTATATCTCGTAACTACATAAACTTAAAATTAAATAGAAGTTTGTTGAATTTTTTAGATTTCATAGATATACAAGTCAAAATTTAGCAAAATGCTCATCAACCAACCTCAGCATGCATTTATGTTACTTCTATCAATAAACGTGATGATTTTTAGAATTTTGTCATAGTTATATATGGCCCCGAAACGTGTGAGTTATGATTTACAGTATTTTTGCAATTCAAACGATTACTAATCGAGTTTATGCCCGGCTCTCATCGATCCCAGAACTATGACAAAATTCTGAAAATTAACAAGCACATTGGCATTTGATATATCTTTCCAGATAACATAACGGGATTGATGAGAACCGGGCAAAATCTCGATTAGTAATCGTTTAAATTGCAAAAATACTGTACATCATAACTCATACGTTTCGTGGACAAATTTGCCCATGCCAGAACTATGACTATGAAATTAGCATGGACATTGGCATTTTCTCTACCTTCCAACAGTCTTCAATCTGTTGTAAATTCTTGTTTAGAAAAGAAGTATAAATTCTGTCTAAGTACAATCGAATCTCATATCTCAATGAACTTTTACTTTAGTTCTTCTCTTTCACCATCACCATATTTTATTTCCCCATTTGATATTAGATGGTGATTGATGATTTAATAAAATTATAATGGTAAAAAGTAAAGTTGATGGTGGATGGTGTTCGAAAAAAATTATATTGTTATTTGAGACGGCTAACCGAGAAACATAGTGGAATTGGTGAGTACATGGCAAAATATCCAACAGAGTTTAGTTAAAGATGGTTTTTGTGTTTAGCTTTAATTTAAATTTTTTAATTCGTTTGTATCTGCTAATTTCCATATTTTTTAAAATAGGAGTTTCCTTAAAACATCTTTTCGCCTAAATGTTTGCTTTGAAGACTATAACTAACACTAGCATACATAGGATTTTGTTAGGAAATATTTCACGGCTGTGTGTAGGAGTGTGAAATTTTTCCTAAACCTTTCCTAAAAATTTTTTAAACTTAGGATAGATTTAGTAAATATTTCACGCGCATTCATTTCTTGCTTTTTTGGTAGATTTAATTTAAAACAATTTGAATTTGCAGCTTCAAGGCAAAAATCAGCTAATACACGACATGTGAATATAAATCCTCTCATTTGAAACCAAGTTTCAACTGTGGGAAAGCCAACTTGAAAAATCAAACTACGCCCATTTTCCAACTCTCCAGAACACCAATCATCAAAGCACCAGCACATTTGTAAATGTGCTAATGGACTTGAGAGCAACGTTTTCATCTCATTTCGCTCCTATTCGTGCAGCAGTTATCGATTTAAAACTCTTCGGTACTCCGTTTACACTGCAATGATCTGTTACGAAATAAATTTCAAGATTCATCTTTACTAGATTTATATACCAAATATCTGATTGAAGCTGGGATTTATCCAAACTTAATAAATCATGCAAAATAAATGGCATCGATTTTCGGTATAGTACTTATACTTGCGAACAACTTTTACAAAATGAAATACACGAAGAACAAGTCGAGGTCCACGACCTTCCACGTAATATTGAAAAACTTTTGAATGCATGCAAACAACATCAAATGTCGCACTAATTGAAACCTAAATAAATATAATTATAATCCTATCTTTAATTTTATTTTTATTGCCTTCATTGGCCCTCAACATGAATAAGGTTGCCGACGTTTGATGGTAAATTAAGTTTACAACAATAACTGGACCGTTATTGGACCATTATCAGTTTTCCCAAATTTAAGTTGAGATGACGATTTATGGCAAAAAGTTATTTTTCAACAGAAATTCGGCCCTGTACAATCCAGACGGAACTGATCAGGATGAAACATCATATGTATATTATTTTTCTTGTTGTTTTCCAATTAGTTTTATTAGTTCGAGAACGCTATTTTAAACTTTTCTCAGTTTTTATTAAGGTTTCCCATAAATTCAATATTTGCGAACCAGACAGGTAAGATTGGTACGTTTACAATAATTTAACTTATTCAAATCATTTTCCATTTTTTAAGAGATTCAGTTATTCGATTTAAATTTTTTGAAATAATTACAAATAAAAATAGTGTGGTTACCGTTCAATAGAAAGAAATCGGTCCAAACTTTCGGTTACCGGCTCTCACTCTTAACTCCACATTCAACATAATATCACGAAAAACGTACGAGAAACGCAAATTATGGATACATTTCCCAAAAGTTTTCCAATTCATAATTTTTGTTTATTATAGTTTAGTATGGAAAAATCCTGTATTTTCTTTTAGACACTCGTTCTCTTATGTATATGTAGACAAACATATTCACTCGAATTCATGATTGTTATGCGACGAGTTCATACGAGGTGTGTTTGGAAGCGAGCCCTGATATAATTTTGAGTTAATGCTTATATCGTTATTACTTGTGTAATGTTGATCACCCTGTATTATGTAAAGAAGCCTTTAGACTGTTTAGAACCGGATCCTTTCCAATGTCTGGTACAAAGAAATGGGGCAAATATTCTCAGCGAAGAAATAAGGTTTTTGTTGTTGTTACTTTTTATGCTTCCCAATTTAAATGTATAATATTTTGTGAACAGAACCATTGTGTGTTTGCTGCATGATAAATCGGCCTCTTGAGATATCATTTTTATGTTTTTTGGTTTTGTTGTTGTTGTTATTGCTGTATGTTAAGTTGGTTCTATAAAAGTTTTAGAGTTATCGTACTATATACGCACATGGCCTTTTATATATTGTGTTGTTCTACATATGTGAACTATAAATCATACATTGAGAGGTTGCCACATTTTAAAACAAAGTTTGTGATTTGGTATAATACTTTTCCCTATTGGGCGTTCAAGATTTGATTGTTGCGGGATAGGTTCAACGACATTACATTATGTACATAATTCTAATTAATATTCATTGACTTAACGAATAAATTAAATCCCTTAAATCCACCTGTTACATTACCCACCCAAGTTACATAATTAATTTTCGTCTCGAGTCAATCAAAAATTGATTCTCTCCAACATAATTACCGCATAATCATCAGAATTGAGTATCCGCTTTATATCGAAATATCGAAACTGTGATAACTAAATCATTAGAGATTCATATCATGTTTCGAGATAAAGTTGTTTTGGTTTTTATTGATAAAATCATCAACTTGTGTATTTTTCAGTATAATTATCGAAATCAAATGTTGAATAATAAACAGAGACATTTTGCCCCCTACGATAAATAAATATATAGTTGGTATTTAAATATTAAATGAACCTCCCCGAAATTAAAATTGAAATAAAAATTGATAATAATGATGTAAATAAATAAAAAAAAATATTATATTATTAATTTTATGGATCAATATTTATTTTAAATAAATTATAAAAATATGAGCGGGGCTATATATGTCGTGCATGAGATAATGAAACCATATGCATGGAAAGCCATAAAGCATGATACGATTTTACTCGTATCATCATATCGCGGGGGAGCGGAGTGCATTTTTCTACTTTTGTGGTAGAAATATTGTTAGTAAATGGCCTCTTTGTTTTTCTGCGACTAAAACTGTCGGAAACATTGTATGGGTGTCCATTAAAATAATATTTTGCCCGAAAATCCAAAAAAATCTTAAAACGTTCTTACGAATATTTGTTTACGAGCCAGGACGCGCCTGTAATCATTCTGAGAATTTTTGACTGTGGTCGTTGGACAATGTCAACATTCGAATTTGAGATTGATTGCCATAATTGACATCTATATACGACCAAATTGGTTTAATCATTGTTTTACAAGAGAAGCTTGTATTTTGAGTTTTGGTTGAATATTGTTCCATTATTGTTATGGTCTCGTTTCATGTCGATGGAATTTTTCTCCATTTGCTCAAGGATTTGTATTCGGTTCATTATGACAGGCAGATGCGTAAGCTATTTAATGTGAATGTTATGTGGGTCGATTTCTCTTCATTGACCTTTATCTTCCATTTTTTTTGTCACATTTCGATGTCATAGATATGTTGTTGCCCATACGTTTGCCGTATCATCTGCGAAAGTGTAGACGTCATAATTTGCAAATACGTTCTTCTGAATTGAAAATTAAATATATAACGTTGGGCCAAGCACACTGCCTTGTGGTACTCGTGGCAGAATGTTTTTGTGGCCCGACTTTGAGATATTGTATTTGACAAAATCTCTGCAATTTGAAAAATCGACTTAATAAGTTGGTAAATTTCTGTCAATTTAAGATTATTTTTATGAAGCAGCCAATTGTGTGAAGATTTGTTTAATTGAATTTGATGTGCAATAATAAACTTTACAATAATAAACTTGCTACATTTTCTGTTTAAATCATCGATAATCCAAGGTTTAGAGTGAGTACACTTTCAAGATGATCAGTGAAGGCTTTATAGCTATATCCTCATCATTTCTAGGAAGATGAATTGGCGAGTTTCGCTGCTGCGGTCATTTAACGTATTTAGTGGCCCTCCATAATGAATAGTTTGTGTCCGAATGGGGAGATAATTCCTTAACACAGTTTTGCACATAGTCCTTCTAGTTTTTGTAGTAGGCTTTGCAGTTTTATTTTCCCTGGTTAAAATTGTGTTTTGCATTTTGCGATCGATTAATTTAGCAGATGCGTTATAAACGGCGTTTCTTTGTTAATATTTTTTCTATTTCAACAGATGTTAAGGTGTGTCTTGTATGTTAGCTCTTTAATCATTAAAGTTTTCCATAACAACGTTTATACCGTTAGCCGTCTGTTGGTAGATGTCCAGTCGGTATGGAGAACTGATGTAGGTCTTGAATTTTTACCAGTTAGTGAAGATGTTCGTTTGATGGTTCAAGGACGTCAGAAATTTTTCGAAGATCAGTAGGCCAATAAGTTGAATGGCCACACGATGCGAGATCGTATAGTGCTTTTCTTGAAAAAAAAATCATTTATTAACCGGCGAAGTTACTTGCGAACATAAAACGTTGACCCAGAGTTGCAAAACATTATCTTGGAAAGATTTCTACCGAAACGTTATTTTTTGGACAGCATTATCTTAAAGCGATGACTTAACATTCTTTATCGAATTGAACAGATACAGAGGTTGCTTGGATTTCCACGTATGTAAAGTTATCCCAGAATTCTATCTCTGAAAATAAAAAAAATTATTCAGGCAACACTAACATATCAATAACCAATTTGCTCTTGTGTGAAGTTATCCCAGTCCAGGTTTTGATTCATTTCATTCAAATATACTATATTTGTGACGTGGGTGCCCAGAATTTTTATCAATTTCAATGAACAAACGAAAAATTATCAAATTTATTAAATTCGATTTGTTTTTCATATAATAAAAAGAATTAAAATGTAATGTATAGAAAAAGTGAAAAATTTTGAGTTGCATAAAGTGATGGAGAATACCATGCAATGTAAGAAAAAATTTGTGCCATGGCAAGTTCTCGAAAATGAACTCTGGACTCGGTATTTAATTGATTTTAATATAATTTTTCGTCCCGCTCGATAAATTTATAATTATTTCGCCAAAACTAAAAATGTCTCGGATCACGGCTAAATAATTTTAAAGTGAATACACCAGTAGTTTAAATTAAGCTAACTTAGGAAAAAATCGTTCCGTGGCCGAAAATGAAGTCAGCTGGTTCATTTTCGGAAATTTGCCACATATACATTCGAAAAACATGTAGCCCTGATCCGAGACATTTCTAGTTTTGGCGAAATAATTTTAAATTTATCGAGCGGGATGAAAAATTATATAAAAATCAATGAAATTCCCAGTCCAGAGTTCATTTGCGAGAACTTGCTACGGAACAAATTTTGGCGTATGCAAAGGTTTATTATTCTGCGCATCTGGTGCAGTTTTATTCTGTCGTTTATACTGTGTGCGGGGTTCTTTGATTTGGGCAACTTCTTTTTTCGAACTCACAACCAATCAAATTTCGTGAAATGCCTACTAGTTCCACACTCGAGTTGAAATATTTTTAACTTTGTTGTTGTTTTAAGGGGACATAGCACCTTCAAAATTGAGAAGTTTTTTTAAAGATTTTTTTTAATGAAATAAAAAGAGATATCTTTTAATGAAACTTTCGCGGCGTGCATCATAACTACTCTCAGAAACGTCTGAAAAAAACGGGGTTTTATTCAGCATTAAATCGCCCTTGCGGAATGAACTAAAAGGAAAAAAATTGGTTGAAAAATAAAAAAAATGGCGGCATTTTTTCGAAAATGCAGCTTTTTTGTTAGTTGTAACTCAAAAAATTGAAAGCCGATTATTGATTCCGTAGTTCATTCTGAGCAGAAATATATGTAGATCAACGTGTTAAAATTTTAGAACGATTGGATAAGTAGTTTTTTCTCAATCTTGCTCGCCAACTTGAAAAACGTCATTTCGCGATAACCGCGTTTAAAGTTTGTCATTTTGAGATAACGGCGTAAAAAAACGACTTTGGCGCGCTTCGCAATAAATAAAATAAAATTTCTTTTTTGAGATTTTCATGTTCATATCATTAAAATCATGTTTTTAAACGTTCATTCTAACATAATCTATCATAAAAAAAATTCGATTTTTTGAAAATTTGATGGTGCGCTATCTCGCCTTAATACATTCTGTGCGATACCGCGGTATTTGTGCCGCACTTACTCTCGCAGCTATGTATTTAGCTTAAAACATATCTATCGCGACACTATCATGTTCACGAAAGAAAAATATTAATATCAACTCATTAAAGTAAAGCACAACGAAATATGAATTTAATTTTAATTCTGTATCGGACTAATTTGTGCGTGGCCGCAGACTGTGAATGGCATTTATACATCAGAGCATTAAGTGGCATAAACATTTTTTGGAGAATCGAGGATTTAAAGGCCCCCGAAATCATTGTTTTTTTTTGTCTGAGGTATCCTTTAATGCTCACTACTAGTTATAATCGGAATACTGATTTTGGGAAGATCTTAAAACTCCGTTTCCTCAACAATTGTTTATGTCGTCTAATGTTCTTTAATATTTTTAAAATAACTGCCATTCATATTCAGGGGCCATACTCAAACTAACAATACAGAATTAAAAGCAAATACATAGATTGGCAAATCCACCCTCTATCGAGGCTGGCTCAATAGATTCTGGGGTGATCCAAGCATTGCTATATACAAATTCAAAAAAAAAGTTCAAAGTTGTCAAGATCACCAACTAGACAAACTAATTCAACAAATCACTAGAAAAATGAAAACGCTGGACTCTGTCGAAAATTAAGTGACTTAGAAACATTTATAATCCAACTAAGAAGCGAAGTTGACAAACTAAATTGGAAAAACAAAGAATTAAAGAAGCCCAAAGAAATGGAAATGGAGATTTATGAAAACCCTCTAACCAGTTATAACGAAGCAAGTACATACACCAGTTACAACCCGATTAGGAGGAACTCGCGAGAGAAACAGATTGGGTACTGAGCAAGAACAGGAAAAAAATCCTACCAAAAAACGAATACTAATCCAGCACATCAGCAACAAAAACAACATCAAGAAAATCAACAACAAAAGGTTGCACCGAAAGAAAAGGCTCCTCCGCCAAATAATGTGTTCAGCATAACAGAATTTGCCATTACACAAACTATAACGAAATCAGTGACCGCTAAGGAATACATGGTAGTGTTACTAAATAATAACGTGTAGAAAATCAATACACCATATTCCGATACATATAGAGCTCTAGCCACAAAACTCAATGAGGAAGGTAAAGAATAGTTCACAAACGAAAATAAAATCAACCGTACAATTAAGGTTATGGCCAGAGGCCTTCATCCAAAGGCATATACAGACAAATATATGCAATTAGAAGATGTAGTTAATATCCTAAAACGAGGGAGAGGTGAGAAAAATTAAGTAAAACGAGAGCTCCCACTCTTTATGCTTACTTTTAATAAAAAAAAGAAAGTTGAACAAACTTTCAACATCAAAGAAATACAAAATATGAGTTTTAAAATAGAACACCTAAAGAGAAATACGAGGCTAGGATCTCAATGCAAAAATTTACAAGGTTTCAACCACACGCAAAAATATTGCGGTCTGGAGCCTTGATGCGTAAAATGTGCTGGAAAACACAACGCGAAAGCGTGTAAGGAAAGTAGAAACAACCATGCAAAATACATAAACTGCAAAGGGCATCATCCTGCAAATTACAGAGGATGTGAAGTAGCTAAAGAACTTCTAAGGCGAAACATAATGAATCAGTTTTCTCAAACCTCTAAAAAGTTAAAATGAATACAGTATTTCGTCTATCTACTGCTCCCCACGCTGTAATCTAAACAAAGAAGATTATAACAGACTCTTCCGATCACTAGGACCCAATTTTATGCAAAAAACACATGTTGGGATCAAGATTTACAACCCGTAAATCAAAAGAGCTTTTCGAAACAACTGCGACTTCCGTTCTGGAGGTAAACTAACATATTGGACTGCTAATATAAATAAAATACTAGATCTCATTGATTTCTATGTAACGAAAGGGATCACCGAGGATTACATGTAAATAATAAAACTGACTGTGCCCTATTCCAAGAACCAATTAGATCAAATAGAACAAATAGACCTTCAAGTATCAATCAAAACAACGATACAATTGGTAGACGAGATGGAGGTAATTAACAGTACTATTCAACAAGCAGCATGAGAAAGCTCAACTACTAATCATACCGAATGCCGTAGGAATCAAAATTACCCTTTTGAAGTCAGGGAGTTAGTTAGAGAGAAACGGAAGACACGAAAGACCTGGCAAAGGACACGCACCTCGGAAAACAAAAAAATCCTCAATTATCTGTGCAATAAACTGAAATAACTTATAAAAGAAATTAAGAACGAAACTATTAACAAGTACTTCAAAAAAATCCTCAATTATCTGTACAATAAACTGAAATAACTTATAAAAGAAATTAAGAACGAAACTATTAACAAGTACTTAGTAGTGGTCTCACAGAACATAAAGGCACTGATTACTTTTTTTGGAAAGCAACAAAGGGATTAAAACGGACCAAAATGCATGTGCCGCCTATTAAAAATGAGGAAGGAGCCTGGGCTAAAAGTGACAAACAAAAAGCTATTTTATTTGAGGCTCACTTGGAAGAAACCTTTCAATCGTTACCGATGAAAACATAACAACAGTTAGCAAAATTGATGACCATAATGTACGATCTGTAACATTACAGGAAATGAAAGACGAGATCAAGTACAATTTAAATGCGAAAAAAGCTCCAGTTATGATCTAATTACTGGCCAAGTCGTAAAAGCCATTCCCGAGAAAGGTTTACGAAAATTGGTTCAAATAATCAATGCCGCCTTCAGACTAAAATATGTCCCACGGCAATGGAAGGTTGCTGAACTAATTATGATTCCTAAACCAGACAAACCACAACCACCGGTACACGTACATTTCACAAACCAGAAAGTTAACTGGATTCTAGTGGAACTCAATTCAAGGCAGGTTCTAAATACAAATACAGCCAAATACCTCAGCATGACTCTCGATTGCAAGCTTAGGTGAAAAGAGCATGTTAAAAAGAAAAAAGAAGAATTGAACATCACATATAGGAAATTATATTGGCTAATAGGTTGAAATTCTTGTCCTACGATACACAATAAATTGCTATTATATCGGCAAATACTTAAACCAGTATGGACTTATGATATTCAACTGTGGGGTTGTACCAAGAAAATAAATACACAAATGATAACCTAAATAGAGACTTAAACATGGAATATGTCAGTGAAGAAACAAAAAAATCATGCAAAGAAACACATTCAGCGGATATCTCGACACCAAAATGCAGGCATACGAAATTTGTTGAACACCAACAATGCAGTAAGAAGACTTCAAAGGCAGAAACCAGTAGAACTGGGTAGTTCTATTTAATTAGGACAGAGAAATATAATAAATTATGTAAATTCAAACGGGAGTAACCATTGGGTTACTGCCCGTCAAATTTTAATATTTATTTAAGAAAGATAAATTACTAAATGATTTGTAAATCAGTTGTAATATAAATTAAAAATAAAAAAAAAATTTAATTAATGATCAAAACTGATATAACAGCACAATGGTTCCACGTTAAATGATAAAAATTACTGTGAGGTGCATAAAGAAAACGTTGCAACTTCCGAATACCTCAAATCGTGTGTATTCAAGTAAATACTATGAAAATGGATATATGTACATAGGTTGATCTGTGTAAAGTTGTACGCCTAAACTGTTCTTGGTTTCGTAGTACGGCTGTGTTTTTTCTATGAACATCTTCCCTACATATTTAATATCTATCATCGTCTATTAGCCAATATTTATGTAGATCAATTTTACAATAGCCAATATGAGACAATACAAGTATTGACTCAACTGTATCATAAAATTCGAAAATTGAAATAATATGATAAGTCGATGATTTATTCATACCGCCAGTACAAAAAAATATATTTTGCAATCGATATTCGTATCAAATTCTGACAAAATCCGAAATAATAAGCTTTAAATTAAATGAACTGAAGGTAGATCAGTTAAGTTAAGCCCAAAATTGTTGAATGAGTCATTTGATTATGCCACAATAATGAGCCTAAAAATATTTTTATTTCGATTAATTTTAGTTTGCGTTCTAATTTCAGTTTTGGTCCGATTTTCAATTTCTGCTAGCTAGGTTCTGCTAGCTTAGAGGTGATAAAGCCTAATGCTTTTTCTAAAATGGGTTCTGCTAACTTTTTCTAAATCTAGCAGAGCCCATCGTTTAAGTTGGAAGGGATGAAGTCCTAAATTTTTTAATAGAGCATTTATTAGCATATTATTAGCCTATACTATCTTGTAATGTTCTGATGTATAGGTTCTGCTAGCTTTAGGGACGTAGCATTTGCAAATTTGTATATTACTATTTTCTATCAGTCCTTGTAGATTCTGGTGGTGACCTCACTTGCCTTAAAAGGCATGGTGGTTGGAAATCTAATACTGTAGCTGAGGGATATACTTAGAAGATTCCACACCAAATAAAACAAACACTGCTATAAAAATATTATGACCCGATGAACTTAGTAGCAGCTACAGTACTAATCATGAAAATACAACCGCTCATGATACTTTAGAAAATGAGGAAACCATTACTGCAGAAATATTAGGCCTCGATCATCCCAGTACCTCTATTACCAGGTACCAATATTGTTGGCAATATGGTTACAATGTTGTCAAATCCGGTTTGCTTAATTTTATCAAAGTTGTTCAAACTGTACTTTTAACATTAATATCCAGGGCAAATAATTTCTTTAAATGAGTATGTAAATATTGAGTTAATGAATAAAGGCGATGTCACATTACAATTTCTACGAACGTTTTCTGAAAACGTTTTTTTCATTTACGAATAAATTATTGCATATATTTTATTTAAATCAATGATATATAATATAAAATAACTTTATTTATTAGCCTAAATAGTAAATTTACATTTATTGAACAATTTTAATTGAAAAATAGTCAGTTATCTATTTTGCCGTTCCTAGAAACGTATTTTTTTTTTATTCAGGAATTGTTTCAAATAAAATATATGCAATAATTTATTCGTAAGTGAAAAAAAAACGTTTTCAGAAAACATTCCTAGAAATTGCAATGTGGCTTCGCCTTAAAAAAGTTTTTATCCCAACGTCTTAAAAGCCTCTTGTTACGCATTTTTGTTTAAAAAAAATGCTATATGGTTTCTGTTTGCCGTCTGTCCGTCTGTGTCCACGATAACTTGAGAACGGATAGAGATATTAAATTAATTTATTCACTAAAAGTTCAAGCAATTCATGAGATAGAACCCTATTGATTTGGACATTTCTGTGTTTAGGGTCTTTGGTGATATGTAGGGTTTTGTTAACCCCCATTCTTAAAATTGATAGACTTTCTTTTTATTTGCTATTCTATTTTGGTTTCATAGAGCATGTAAATGTGGAATAAAAAGACGGGAAAGGTTCGGAAACGAACTCTTAAAGCATTTTTGTTGCCTATAAAGGTGTGATGTGTGATTTGCGGATTTGAAATATCAAATCCACCAACACCCTCCCACACCCACCTAACCCCATCTTCACCCAGCCCAACCGACCACAATCAACAGCAAACCACACCTAAAAATGATTACCACCCCCACTCGCTATCTAATCCAAACCCCTAAAACCCATCTCACTCGCACCACCCTATACCGCACTATACCCATATCAACACCACCTCTATAACCACTTGCACACACACACCACTCACCCAAACCCTCATCCATCAAAACCCAAATTCCCACACCAAACCCAAAGTACCTCATAGCCCACCGTCTCCATGTGCCATATCACCACTCCTACCACCCCATATACACACAAACCCACATCCACACGAGATATATTTTTATTCCACATTCACATGCTCTATGAAACCAAAACATTTTAGAAAATAAAAAAAAAATACTATCAATTTTAAGGAGGGGGTTTACAAAACCCTACATACCTCTGAACACTCTAAATAAAAAATGCCCAAATAAATAGGGCTCAATCCCATGGATTGCTTGACTTTTAGTGAAGAAGTTAAGTTGATATCTCCATCCGTTCTCAAGTTATCGTGGAGACAGACGGACAGACGGCAAACCGAAACCATATAGCATTTTTTTAAACAAAAATGCTTAAAAATATTAGTCGTGTGGATGTGGGGTTGTGTGGGCGGTGTGGTTTTGGAGGTGTTAGGAGTGGTGGTATGGGTGGTGGAGGGGGCGGGTGGGATCAGGCATTTTGGGTTTTCTGTGGGAATTGCGATTTGATGGATGAGGGTTTTTGTGATGAGTATGAGTTATGGTAGATTGGGGTCGATTGGGCTGGCTGTAAATGGGGTTAGGTGGGTGTGTTTTTGATATTTAAAATACGCAAATCACACATCACAACTTTATATTCAACAAAAATGATTATAGAGTTCGATTCCGAAAAATTCCCGTCTTTTTTTAATACCGTTTTTTGGTATTAAAATTGACCTTTTTCTTACTATTTTATAAAATGTGTTTGTTGCTAAGCTACACTTTTAATCCTTGGTGTAAAAGTAGGTACTTTTAATACTAGGAGAAAAATTGTATAGTTAAGACCCAATGATATGTATAATGTATATGAAATAAGTATTTTTTTTTATTTCGGAAAAAAACTATTTATATAAAAAAATTAAATACTATCCAAAATTTAAATTACAAAAAATACGTTGCATTTCGTTTACATTTCGTAATGATAATATCTAATACTATAACGCTGGAGACTAAGGGTAGGGTAGCAATATGTAATTATATCGAAATGAATAAAGTTTAGATACCCAAACTCCAAATACGGCCAGTAGAGTGGCAACCAACATAATACAGATTCTTAGTTATTTTCAAAATTTTACGATAATCACTTTCAATATAACGAGTATACTCTTAAAATGTCAACTCGTGTATCATGTGTTATGTGATGTGTGTAAAGCTTATCATTCCAATAAGGAGAAAACAACCAGAATATAATTCCATTTCGAGCTCGCATTCAATGAATAAATAATTATTTTTCATAAAATTCAAAAAACGTTTTCCACTGAAACCGCAAAAAAATTGTAAATAACATGAGATCTGATAACAAAAAAGCAAGAAATTATGTTGTTGCTTCTGGAAAAGAAAAAAAAAACATGAAAAGCTCAACCAAATAAGAGTACTTTATACTCTCGCTATATAGAAAGAGTAGTAACTATGTATACATGTTTATATATAGAGTTAAAAAGAAGAATTCGTATATTTCAAAATGATTTATTTGTTGACAGACCGAAAAGAAGCAGAACAGAAAAAAAAAGAAAAACTCTCGTTCCTCCAGTATAAAATGTTTATATACCAGGTGAAATGAAAATATAAATTTCAAATAGAATTTTCATTTTAAAAATTATTATGTGTATCGGCAGGTGTGAATTTGAAGAATAAAAAAAAAATCCACCAAAATGGTTATATCATGAGGCAGAGTGTACACACACCGCAAATAATTTTGAACTTCTCGGAATGAATTAAATATTTTTTTTTGTGTTTGGTGAGGTTTGTTCCAAGATGTGCTAAAGTATTTTTGGTATATACGTTAAAAAAAAATGTTGTTCTGAATGTGGCGAAGGTCGAACGGTTGGAGAATCATGAGGGGTGGTGTGTAGTATTTTGGACTAGTAAAAAGCATGAGCAAAGAACAATAATTCTTTCAATTTCAAATTTTTTTTTTTTTTTTGTTCGACTTGTTTTGGGTTTCTGTGTGCGGTTGGTTTTCACGGAATTTGACAGATTAATGGTTATTTTATAAATTTTTTTTGTTCCTTTTGCTTAAGGGGAGCTTTTGTTCCTGTTTGTTGTGGAATAATCTACTCGTTTATTTATATTATACGTTTGCTTGTTATTATTATTATTATTGTTATGTATAAAGCTCTTATCAATATCTGATATCTTTTATCTTATTAACGGTTGTTTTATTATAAGGTTATAGATTATTGTTTTGAAATTTGTTAAAAGTTTGACATTCGGATAGATTTATTAGGTTGTACAGGTTAATAGAAAAAGGTGTAAAATAACATTTTATCATGTACCCTACATACATATAGGTATTGTTCGTCTTATCTGGAAAACATGCCCTATGTATACACGAATAAAGTATATATCGAGGGAACAAAACGATTTTTTGTTATATATATTTGGTTCACCGAACAATAAACGGCAATCCGTCAAAGTTAAAATTGATATTCATTAAATTCATATCAAAATTCAATCCCATTAACATTTAATTCAATTTCGTTTATATATAAAATCATACACGAGGAGCAGCAACAACGGTGGAAAGCTTCCTGCACTCGAAAATATGAAATGGATTAATGTAGTAAACTAAAAGCTCGTACGAATAAAATTAAAATAATCTACTGTCAAAATAGTTTTCAATTTGGTTTTTACAATTCAGCATGTATGGGCATTCAGCATACACGTACATATATATAGTGCACATTAAATTTTACATTTTAAAATATGTTCGACTGCATACAGCGAATATGTGTATAGCTACATATATCGAGATTGTTTATTTTTTATTTTTTGGTTGCTCTTGCTAAATGGAAAACAGTTCGCGAATAAATGTTGTGTTCACTTAAAAATTTGAATTTTATACTTTTTATGGATCCAATTTCCCATTAAAATGAGATACATTAAAAGTGCATGCCTCCACCGATATGCAGCAAATGATTTTTTTATGGCAAGCAAATTTATTACAATTTTAATTTCGAAGAGTCCAACGCTACTCGAATTTTTCTTTACGAATTTATGTCTTTCAGAACCATGTTTTCTTTTTTTCACAACGAACAAATTTCATTATACTTACCAAACCACAAATATTTCTATTGTTAGAACCTAACAAATGAAACAGAGTGTAGTTCGATTGTTTCCATAGACGACAAACGGTATCAGTATAATTTTAATTTGGTTAGTACAGATTTTTATAAAGAAATGGATGGAGTGTTTTTTGACCCCGGTACACAGATATGCGTTTAGTTTCATTCTAACAATAAAAATGCAATAAAATCAATCGATTGTAACTTGTTTTTTTATCTGGTGGTTTTTATCTAATTGAAGAAGTCATATCTAAATGAATTTTCAATAGTTTTTATTATTTAGTGTTTTATTTACATTTTTGTAGGTCTAGGGTAATTTTTTACCCCCATACACAGAGTGAAGGTCAATCATTGTTCACTGCTAAGTCTTTATAAAGTATGTATTACCTATAGACATACAAAAAAAACCTCAGCAATATAAGAATTGCGATCCTAACAAAATCGTGCGAGTATAAAACCTATGTATTAAGGAAAAATAATCTGGCCCCACTAAACGATATCAAAATTATTTCAGGCGGAAGAAAATGTGAAAATGACCAAGATAAAACATTTACTAGATACCGAATGCGACAAATCATCATTGTTAATAACACACATAATGCAACATTCTGAAATAACACGCAACATGGTAGAACATCACACAACAACTCTAAATGTAACACAACATGACGGAAAAGCTCAGTACATCTCGTGCAACAAACCGCAACATTGTAAAACTTCACGCCACATGTTGCAACCTGACTCAACAGTGTACATCATCACGTAACATGGTGAAATATGATGGATAATCCTGCCACTTCGTACAGCATGGTATGATATGGCGGAACATGGTGTAACTTCAGCCAACTCGTAAATTGTTTGAAATCAGTACTCATCGCAATTGTTTCCTTACAATCTATAATCCTGTCTCAGATTTTATCAAAATTGTTCAAGCAAAATAAAATGTTAAATGAACACCCTGGGTTTGGGAATCCTTATGAATAAGGAACCCATCGGAATCGATTCCTGGTACTCGAAATTCCTCTCACCAATTTTGATAAAATCGTGCGAGCCGAGAAAAAGTTAAAAAAGGGACCCGAGGCCCCTCGCCCCGGACGACCCGCACTACACGAATTTTAACAAAAATCATTTCCTATAGCATTTGAAGACCCCCTTCACCAATTATTATTAAAATCATGCTTTACAAAAAAAAACGAATTTTCCCAAAATAAACAGTTATCGGTCTTGTTTCCTGGCTTTTAAAATCCTACGTTGACTAATTTTTATCGATTTCCTGAAAACCGAGAAAAAATGAAATAATTGAACACAGCCCAAACGGATTACAGACTAAATGAATTTTCCCCAAATCAGAACCCGAACTTCACCGGATGACCCTAGAGAGGAATTTTTCAGTACTCAGGACATAAATCGGCTCGGCAGACAAAAAAAAATGTTATTCTTCTTTGCCTTCAATGTCCAGCCATAGAGGCATCAAATTAATAAACATCATCAAGTACATCAAACGTCTACAACTCTACACCAAATGAGTTGGGACATGTCTTCCACTTGACACTCATCTAAACCATTTCTTGATTTAAAAATCAATAATGGACGTAGGTGCTGGTGTGGTGGAGTGGAAAGGGAGATGGTGGAACACTTCTTGTTGGTGAAGCAGAACAGAATCTCATTTGTACGTCGATAGTTTATAATTTTCATGATTTAAACACGAATTTATATTTAATTATTACAAAATTAATTGTGTACAATGTGCTTGATATTGCAAACATTGCATTGTAGAAAGCCGAATTGGCTTATATGTAAGCCAAAAAAATTTTAGTTTTAGCTGAAATAAAACCATTTTATGGTTATGGTGTTTACCACAAGGCGGTTGTTTTTACTATTTTTTTTTTGTCATCTTGTTGTAAAAAATGACATTTTGCGTTTGTTTTGACAGAAAAATACCAAATTTAATTTTGTTCTATTCCGTAAAAATAAAAATAAAAAAAAAATTATTAAAATGAACCAAACCGAAGAATCTAAAATACATTAAAAAAAATTTAAAGCCAAAAGTTGTTGCTTTCAGATTCAAAAGCTAAGCTAAGTGGGGTTTGCGAAAGCTACACAGCTAAAGTAAAGTATTTTTCCAACAAAGTTATGAGAATTAAATTTTAGTACACACAATTAGAGAAAGTATTTAATAATAATAATAATAATAATAATAATAATAATGTTTTATTATAATGTATAAGCCTAAGCTTTTGTACATAAACACAATAACAATAACAATTATTTAACATCTTAAAACAATGGAAATAATACATTCAAAAATAATAACAACAATAAACCAAATATGTGCAATAACAATAGCAAAAATTAAATATTCAATATTAAATTAAATAAAACTTTTTTAAAATTATTAACAGAGGTTAAATTTTTCACCGCAGATGGTAAACTGTTCCAAGTGACAATCGCATTTGTTAACCCCGAATTATTATAAATATTAGTTCTATTGACAGGTAAGTTGATATTATGTGTTCGTATTGACTTGGAGAAATCCAATTTATCAAACAAATACAAAGGACATCCTGATTAAATAACACGAAAAATAAATAAAGCGGTCCTAAAACTATAAAACTCAAACAAGTCACAACCAAGAACTGAACGTTTAAATTCAGAAATGTGATCAAATTTCTTTAGGTCGTAAACATAACGAACACAATTATTAAAAGAAATCTGAAGCAAACGTTTTGACGAACTATCACAATTTGAAAATATCACATCACAATATGAGAAAATTGGAATAACCAAACTTTTCACCAAGTATATCCGTAAGTCAACTGGACAAAATTTTTTTATTAACCTCAACGAGTACAAACTATAATTAACACGCTGACACAACGAACTTACATGATCATTCCATCCCAGCTTAGAATTCATGATAAGCCCTAGATTATTAACAACTGGAACAAATAAAATAGTATCATTGTTCAAGAAGAGTTCAGGTACAATACCATGGGAGCTATTTTTGGAGAAAAATAATGCTTTACTTTTAGATGCATTTATGGTAAGCATATTATTCTTGGACCATAGCGAAACACTGTTAAGATCGGAATTCAGATAACTCACAATTTCATCTAAATTCGACAAGTCCTCACCAATATACAATTCCAAATCATCAGCGTAAAAATGATAACGACAATTTAAAATAAACCAGGGTAGATCATTAATGTAAATAGAAAAAAGTAAAGGACCTAAAATTGAGCCTTGGGGAACACCAACAAAAACTTCCCGTAGGACGGAAATATCATCACCGTGCTTTACAAATTGTTTGCGATTGTCAAAATATGAATGTAACAATAAAATAGCAGAATTAGAGAACTTATAATACAACCTAAGCTTTTGAAGCAAATGCGTATGATTGACACAATCAAAAGCTTTAGAGAAGTCCAAAAGTACTAAAATCACAAATGAGTTACATTTATCCAAGGTAGCAGAAATATCATCAACTATATGAATAAGTGTGGTTGTAGTACTATGACCAGATTTGAATCCCGATTGGAATTTGCAAAGAAAATCAAAACAATTAAGGTACTCAAGCATTTGAATTTGCATAATTTTTTCCAAAACCTTGGAAAGGACAGGCAAAATGCTTATCGGACGAATGTCAGAAACAGTGGAAATAACATCCTTCTTAGGAAGAGGAATAATAGAAGCCACTTTCCATGACTCAGGAAATACTGATTTCGTTAAACACTGGTTAACAATAAATGTGATATGTGGCAAAAACAAATCAATAAATAATTTTAATATTTTGAAGTCAACCATATCATATGCCATTGAATCTGATTTAATAGCCTTAATGGCATTCAGCACCATAAGCTCATCAACACAATCAAATGAAAATGTAAAACCATTAAAATTACAAAAATCAGAATCCGGCAAAGGCAAAACGCCTAACGATTCACTAAAATTACTTATACCGTCTAAAATGTCATTAGCAGAAAAAGTAATATTGCCTACAGTAGACGAACATGAAATACCAAGCAATTTTAAGTTGTTCCATGTAAGTTTAGGATTATGCATATTCCCAAAGTAAAACTTATTTTTCGCTTGATTGACGCAAACATTAGTTTTATTTCTAAGAAATTTAAGAGATTCCCAATCAAGCACTAATTTGGATCTTTTAAATTTCTTGTGAGCAAAATCTCTACGCGCCATTAAGTCCAAAATCTTTACATTTAACCAAGGAGCAGTAGGGCATTTTTTAATACTTCGTTTCCGAGGTATACAAGCAGAATCTAACTGTAATACATATGAATTAAATTCATAAACAATATCATTGATGTCATTATAAAAATAGATTCCACTCCAATCAAAAGAAAAGAACTGATCTATAAAATGTTCATAGCTAATAGCGTTATAATCACGAACTATAGAAAAATTAATTTTGTCTCTAGTACGACAGAACTTGTAGCAAGCATAAATCAAGTCATGATCCGAAATGGCAGGAACTGCCAATTGACCAAAAGAAATTATATTGCATTTATCGGGCACATATAAAATAATTAAATCTAATAAACTGCTGTCTAATCTAGTAGGATTAAAAGGTAAGTAGCACAAGTTATGTAACCTCAAGCAATCACTTAACTTATTATTTATCAACATGTTAAAATTAAAATCTCCACAACAAATAACTTTCTCATACTGTGATAGGTATTGTAAAAAAATCAACTCAATATTATTAACATCATCAGCACAAGCAGGTGGAGGATTGTAAATAATAATTATAAGGATTTTACCAATACGTTCCGTAAGCTCCAAAACTAAAATTTCTACTTTACCAAAAGCACCACAGAATATTTTTTTGATATTTAATACAGATCGATAATAAATAGCAACCCCTCCCCATCGCGTATTATTAATTCGGTCAAAACGAATAATATTATAATTAATGATACGAAGTGACTTGTTTAAAATTTTACAGCTAAGATGGGTTTCAGTTAACGCAAGGAAGTCAAATTTGTACTCATTTAATAAAACAGTAACGTCATCAAAATGCTTTACTAGACTTCGAACATTTAAGTGGCCGAACCTTAAACAAGAACCAATATTTACCTGCAGATTATCACTTGGAACAGTAATACCACTACACATGTTACATGCAAGGAAATTTAAACAATTAACGTGTTGATTGCAGCTGGAACCCGAAGCTTCGTATGATGAGGCAACCTTGTACGAAAATTTATATTATTAAATTCCCGAATATTAACTCCAATAGGCCAGATATCAGGATCAAGAGCCTTGTCTCGTAATTCCGCAGGTAAACCCAATTTAAAACAAGAATAATGTAAGGAGCCAATGTCTCTTCCCTTAGGCACCAATTTAAACACCTTACAAAAATTAGTATCCAAACATGTTTTTGCCATCAACAAAATATCATCTTCAGATGTATCAGTATTAAATTTTGATACATGCAACCATAACTTCGGCATAATCGTTTTAACGCCAAAATTTTCTGAATAGCACTTAGTCCCACAAAAAGATTTGCTTAATACCAAGTCAAATTTTACCAAGTAAAGTTAAATTTAGTACAAACCTAAAACTTTTAGTTACAGTGTTAATTTTCAGATGTCACTATTGTTTGATTTAATATTTAAAAATTCGTTTTTTTCCGCTGTTTGGAGTGTCATATGATAGGATTGATCTCTTTCTATTAGTTTTCGAGATTTTATCAAAAATGCCTTTAATTAAATATCGGCCGGTAGTAATAAATTTGATTGCGTGTTTCAGTATGTTGACCAGTTCCTTTTTCTTTCTTAATCTAGTCACTTGTGAATGAGAAGAGGCCCATTGGCCAGCTCTATTTATAGGTTATTTACTGAAGTAGTCTTTGCTCTGGTGTCCTTAATCCATTAATTCAATTGGTTTCGTTCTCTACAATCGTCTTACTGCATGTGAAGTGTCCAACATACCACGAAGCTCTTCATATACGTGTTGATAGATACGTTGTCCATGAATTACTGCAAATTTTTTTATTTCTTCTTGAACCGTCGGGATATTTAGGTCCCTATGAAGGTCATTATTCCTAATGTACCATACGGAGCTTTAGGTCCCTATGAAGGTCATTATTCCTAATGTACCATACGGAGCGTTTACTATACCACGTAGCACTTTGTTTTGAAAAGTTTCTATTATTTTGGTGTTGGTTTTCTTTGTACAGCCTCAGAGCTGTATTCCGTAAGTCCATACAGGCTTTAACACCTGTTGATACAATAGCAATTTATTTTCGGTTGACAATTCCGAATTTTTCCCGAGTAGCCAATACATTTTGCGATATTTGATATAAAAAGATGAGCTTTTTTTCTTTTTAACGTGCTCCTTCCATCTGAGCCTGGTGTCTAAGATCATCCTTAGATATTTAGCATTATTTGCATACGGAATCTGCTGACCGTTAATGATTACAGGTTTGTAACTGACTTTTAGATTGGTGAAATTCATATGCGTGAATTTCGATTCATTGAGCCACATTTTTGTCCATTTTATAATTTTGTCACATGCTTCTGGGAGTTTCGTTGTCGATTCCTCGATAGTGTCTCTTACTGAGAGAACTGCAGTGTCATCAGCAAATGTTGCAACGGTAACATTGTTTAATTGAGGTAAATCTCTGGTGTAGAGCAGGTAAAGAATAGGTCCCAAAACACTACCCTGTGGGACTCCTGCCAAAATCTTTTTTAGCTCGGAATATTCATCTTCATATTTCACCCTAAAGTGGCGATTCTCCATGTATGATTTTAAAATATAAAATATTGTTTTGGTAAATCTCTATGTAGTTTGAAGAGTAAACCTCTGTGCCACACCTTATCGAAGGCCTGCGCCACATCTAAGAAGATACTAGAACAAACCTTTTTCCTTTCTAATGTATTCTCAATGACATCTGTAAGCCTATGAACCTGCACAATAGTTGAGTGTTTCTCTCTGAAACCAAACTGATATTCTGGGATAAAGTTTCTTTGTTCTATGGTTCTTTTCAATCTTTTGAGCAACAGCCTCTCAAACAATTTTGCTAGTGTTGGTAGAAGTGAAATTGGCCGGTAAGATTTTCTATCCTTCGGTGGCTTGCCCGGTTTCGGAATCATTATTACTTCTGCTACTTTCCACTGCATTGGCACATGCTTTTTCCTGAGAATCGCATTGATTATGTGCAGTAATTTACGGGTACCTTTTTCAGGCAGCTCCTTTATTATTTGCCCTGTTATCAGATCATAACCAGGAGCTTTCTTTACTTTTATGTTCATAATTTCAGCTTTTAGTTCTTTTAATGTTACAGGCCTGATCTCTTCGAAATCAGATATTCTGGGCGTATCAGCAGTGTTTTCGTCATTGGTCTGCTGACCTAAAGGTTGAAATGTTTTTTCAAGATGTTCAGCAAACAGGTCAGCTTTATCTTTCACACTTCTAGCCCATTCCCCATCGTTTGTTTTGATTGGGGGGGATCTGAGTTTTTGGTCGTTTTGGGTCGTCCTTTTGTTGTTTTCCAGAGGAAATAACCGGTATCTTTAGTTGGAGCTAGGGAACAAAGGTATTTTCCAATTGTTTCATTTTGCACTTTTTTTATGAGTGCCTTAAGTTTGATGCACGAGTTGTTTAAGGTAGTTTTATCTTGCGGCGCACGCGTAGTCTGCCATATCGTTTGGGCTTTTCGTTTTTCCTGCACTAGTTCTCTTACTTCTATTGGGTAAATAACGGAGTTTTTTTTCCTGGATAATAATTTGGGGGTGCATTCCAAAACCGACCATTGTATGACATCAAGAAGATTGTCTAGTTCTTCTTCTATTTCATTTTCACTTTTGATTGGCACTTGAAGTTCTATTTTTTCCTCTACCAACTCCTTAAATAGTTCTCAATTTTTTTTTGTTGTTTGTGAGCTATGGTGAATTTGTTTTTTCTATTACATTTTCACTAACCGTCATAATAACAGGAGAATGATCAGATGTTAGATTTTCATCATTTTTTAAGAAAATGTATCGTTCCGATATGCCTTTAGTGATGTAGAAATCTATTAGATCAGGGATTTTGTTAGGATCTGTTGCCCAGTACGTTGGTTTTCTTTCTGAGTAAAATTCACAGTTTGAGTATTGGCCAGCTGCAAGTAACTCTTTGCCTTATGGAGAGGTTAATCTTGAACTCCAGAAGGTATTTTTTGCATTAAAGTCACCTCCAATAATGAAGTTACTTCCTAATTTCTGAAACAAGTTAATGTAGTCTTCTTTCTTTAGGTTATATCGTGGGGAGCAATATATCGCAGATACATTACAGGTGTTGTGATAACCAAAATTAACCGTCACGGTGGTTACTTGCATGGATTCTTTTTCTATTTTTAATTCTTCATGATGTTTGATATTATCCTTAATAAATATAGCTGACCCTCCTCTTGCTCGTTCTGCACGATGAGTGGTATGGTAACAAGTATATCTCCCGATTGATACATAGGAGCTGCTGGTAAGATGTGTTTCTGATATTAAGCATATATCAATTTTCTCGGTTTTTAAAAATAGTTCTAATTCTTCTAGGTGTTGTGTTAATCCGTTTGCATTCCATATGGCTATTTTTAATGAGTAGTTTTGATGTCTGGTTTCTGCTCCGGAATTATGAATTGAACTATGTATTGCATTCATTATTTATGTTTAACTATTTTGGAGCTTGGTATTTCCAGCAGATTAAGTCGATCCAGAATAAACTTATTAATTTATTCTGTTCCTCAAGGCTCTTTAAAATTGATTGGACCGTGTTTTTGAAATTTTCGGTACCGTTGGCCTCATTTTCTTTCGAATTTGAAGCTGCCTGAGCATATGTGTAATTCTCCCTACGCATAGATGCTTCATTTCTTGCTCGATCCTTGTTTAGATGACTTAGAAGGGGGTTTGCGTCCCTGATCCCTCATTTTCTGTAGCTGTTTGGCAACCTCACATCCCCGGTAGCTGGCTGGATGCTGCCCATAACAATTTATACATTTTGCTGGTTCTTCTTTAAGTAGTTTGCAAGTTTGTGTTGGGTGTTTTTCAGCACATTTCATACATCTTGGATCGCGCGCGCATAATCTTTGCGTATGGTTATAGCCTTGACATTTTTTACATTGTACTATTCTTGTACTGCCTCTTTTAACAGCTTCGATCTTTACTCGCATGTTGAGTATGCCCGTTATATTGTAAATTTGCTCTATTTGCTCGGATTTATCAAACGTTATCATGAACAGGGAAGCTCTCTTTTTGAAACAGGTTCTAGTCGGTTCTCCCCGCTACGTCTCTCTTTTTTAATAATGTTCACGGCATCAAGGATTTTAAATCTTTTATTTTCTAGATCCTCCATTATTGAATTAATTTCACAGGTTGGATGTAGCCCTCTTGCCATGACCTTGATGGGACGATCGTTTTTATTTTCGTACGTGTACCACTGATATTTTTCCGTATTCAGCTTCATTGACAAGTTTCTGTATGCATTTGGATTTGAAGTGTTGATTTTCCATACATTATTGTTCAGAGCAGTAATTTTATACTCTTGTTCCGTAACATTACTTATTACACTTTAGATTTCTGAGTAGTTGATTACTCCTACTATAAAAATCAATGGTGGGGTTTTTGATCTTTGGCTTTGCTTTATTTTGTTGAGCTGGTTGCTGTTCGAGTGATTTTTCTGGTGAGTGTTGAGCTTTCCTTTTCTTACTTGGTCTTTTACTCCGTTTGAACATCCAATTTGTTTCTCTTTCTAATTCTTCTTCATCCGTATGGAATGGATTAATGTCATCATCGAATGTAGGGCTAGGTGTCGTCCCAAATTCAGCACGTGTTTCAACCGATTTTTTGAGTTCTTCATTCTCTTTCTTTGAAATTGTGAATTCTTCTTTCAATTTAGTTGTAAATTCCTTCATTTCTCATAGTTGTTCACGGAGTTCGGCATTTTTCTTCTCGTACTGAAATACATTTTCAATTGAAGATCTTGGTAATTTGGAACTTCGTCCAAATGTGTTAAACAATCATTGGCCCACCCCACAATCTACTGGACCTGCCTCCGAAGAGCGTGGATTTGTCAGCATATCTGCTGCTGTACCACCTGGGGTACTACTTTCCGTATTTGTTGTACTCATTGTTTGTTTTAGCCAATTTATACTACTGGCATTTGGTTCCCTTAGCACTTTGCTACTGCCGAAGCAGTACCCGCCCCCGCGACGAGGACGCAGCTACCTTGGTGCTATCTAGGTGTACACAGAGACAGCCGAAGCCCTCTGAATACCCTAGGCTGAGGGGCTGAAGTAAAGTAAAATTAATTTGAATTCAAGTAAAATACCACGTTCCTATTAGTCACGTCACATTTACTTCCAGGTTCAAGTTACTTGAATGCAAATACGTGAAATCAAGTAACTTCACTAATGAGAACGAGGCTTATAATACATACTATTATACTTTTATTTCTTCAAATATTGATAAACATTATACAGTTCTACGGTGATCAATCAATATTCACTTTACTAACAAGTAAATCATTCATATTCTTGCAATTTTTGAAATTTTACCTAGCACCCGTTTCTTTTACCTATAAAACAAACGAAAAATCAGAATATTTTATATAAATCGTGTGAGCGTAAAAAAATTAAGGAAAGGTTCTCGATCCGCATGAAAATTCGCAAAATCATTTCCGATGGAAGTAAATATGAAAAAATGAAAAGTTCAAAACATTAACTAGACAACTATCAACTTTGTTACTCATTTACATCACGCAGTATGGAGTACATACCGCAGCTTGGTGGAACATCTAACAACGACCCACAATGTGATGCAACATTGTGTAGCTTCTCTTTATTACACAACAGCTCTAAACAAGATGCAATATCAGGCAGCTTCTTACTGCATCTCGTGCAACAAACCACAACATTATGCAACTTCACGCCATATGGTGCAACAGGACTCAACAATGTCCATCCTCACGTAACATGGTGCAATATGATGGAACATCCCACAACATCGTTCAGCATGGTGCAACAAGACGGAACATGTTGCTACATCAGCCAACTCCTAAACGAATTCAATTCAGAACTCATTGAAATTGTTTCCCTACAATCTATAACCCTATCTCAGAATTTAATCGTTCAAGCAAAATAAAATGTTAAAAGAAACCCAAATCCAACAAAAATCCTCATGAATAAGGAACCATCAGAATCAATTCCTGGCATTCTAAACTCCCGTCACCAATTTTTAAAAATTTCGTACGAGCCAGGAAAAATTAGTAAAAGGGGTCCGTGGCCCCCACCCCGGACGACCCACTGCATGAAAAACCAAAAATCCGAATCAATCGCAATTGTTTCCTAGCATTTGAAGACCCATGGGGCCCAAATCGCATCCGGTCCCTAAAATCGTTCGAGCACAAAAAAATTTAAAATTGGGAACCTTGTCCAACGGAAAGAATTCTAATTTCCCCAAAATTAACAGCTATCGGTCTTGTTTCATGGCTTTTAAAATCCTATACGTTGACTAATTTTTATCGATTTCCTGAGACGAAAAAAATTAAATAATTGAACATAGCCCAAACGGATTACTGTCTTAATGAATTTTCTGAAAAAGGGAGACGGTTGAACACTTCTTGTTGGCAAAACGGAAACTTCTTGTTGGTAAAACTGAATAAATAATGGGTGATTCATTTAGATGTACTTTTTTCAGTAAGGATTTTATGACACACCACGTGTGAGTCGTGCCAAACAGTTTTTATATGTTTGTTCAGTATTGTTCGACAGTTCATCATGAAAAGACTTTGCCCTGCACAACGTCTACAAACTATTCAGCTGTATTACGAAAATCAGCGTTCTTCGAGGAATGTGTTTCGTGCGCTTAGAGCAACTTATGGTCTACATAGTCGGCCTACCGAACGCACAATTCACTATACAATTGAAAAATTTGGAACCCAGTTTTCACTATTGGATAATACGCGACCAAATAAACCACATCCAGCACTAGTGAAGAAAATATAGCGGCAGTAGCTGACAGTGTACGTTCTTTGAGGAATTTTACATAAGGATCTTGGTTTAAAAGCATACAAAATTCAACTCGTGCCAGAATTGAAGCCGGCCTATCTTCCAAATCGTCACCGTTTCAGTCTTTGTAGGCTCTTGAAAAGTTTGAAGAAGATCCACTGTTTTCGACCAAAATTTTGTTCAGCGATGAGGCCCATTTCTGGCTTAATGGCTACGTTAATAAGCAAAAATGCCGTATTTGGGCTGAAGAGCAATCCGAAGAGGTTTAAGAGCTACCATTACATCCAGACAAAACACCGGTTTGGTGTGGTTTATGGGCTGGTGTAATCATTGGTGCATGTTTTTTTCAAAAATGATGCCGGCCGGCAAATAATTGTGAATGATAACGGCCTATATTTGCTACCTGAAATTGAAGCCCATGATCTCGAAAGCATTTGGTTCCAACGAGATTGCGCCACTTGCCACACAGCCTGTAAAACCATGGCTTTATTGCGAGAACGTTTCTGTGAAAAGGTTATATCACGCTTCGGACCAGTGAATTGGCTACCTAGATCATGTGATATTACGCACATTTAGACTTTTTCGAATTTTTCGCATGCTACATTAATCATTTTTTCAAATTTGCTTGCAAGTTTTCTATATTATTTTAGGGAATAAATCCGCAAAATATCCACCGATTTCCAGAATAGCGGCCCTGTTCCTTTTCTAGTTCATCAGGAGATAGTGGAAAGAAGTGAATGATATGGGTTTTATCCTCGGTGAGTACTTGCAGTACTCTTTTTTGGATACTCCAAATACAATTCCAGTTGTTTATGTTCTTTGCAAGTTGTATCATTTGTTAGGGGTTTATCACTTATGCGTGTTTAAATAACTGTACCAACCAAATAAACCCGTCACAATGAAACCTATACTCTAATACTGCTAAACAAATCCCGATTTTATTACAGTTACCGTTTTCGAGGAACTAGTGGTCGGTTTAGATTTTAACTAAACCTGCACCGGAAAAATTGTAAGACTATACCCTTAAAATCTGCATAAAAGTAAATTTCACCCCAAAATGAATATTTATTTCAGAAACGTCAATTTATTCATATATAATAATATTTTACACCAGACCGTCACCAGATATTGGGTCAAATGTTGCTCTAGAATCTTATCAAGAGTAGGTCACTATTATCCAGGTGTGCAATAAATTATTTGTTTGTGTCATTTTAGACGGCAAAGCGCCTTCAGAAGAGGTACGTTTCAAAGTGTAATATAAAAGTATTACTACATTTAATAATAATTTAATTCACCAGACCACTACCAGATATTGGGTCAAATATTACTTCAAAGGCCTTTCGAAGTGAAAAATGATCATATCCAGGTGGGTAATAAATTTCGTACAATCTAACACAAAAATAATTTATTACCCACATGGATAAGGTTAACCTGCCCGTCTCTAAATTTCGTACAATCTAACACAAAAATAATTTATTACCCACATGGATAAGGTTAACCTGCCCGCCACAAAGTTCATGAAGTATCTAACAAGTTAACCTTAATCTTTATCTCCACAAGGCCCATGTAGTGACATTTGACTAAATATCTATTTGGTAATATCTATCTTTATGCAATTTGAAGCCTAAATTTTCTGATGCTGTCTAAATATAACAAAAAAATAATTTAATTAGCACCTGAATAAGGTTAACCTACGCTCGGCAAGACTTCTAGAGCAATATTTGGCCCAAAACCTGGTGAAGGTCTTGTGTAATAAACTATTAAAGTTATGGTTAAATTGACGTTCTTAAAATAAATAATCGCCTTATAAGAGTTAAAAACAACTTAGTGAGTTTCTCTTTCTCTCTCTGGCACTATATTCCATCAACGGATTTGGCCGCCTCACATGAGGTTTCATAATAATATTTTCATTTCGGAAAATGAGTGATTAGCTCATTGATCCTAAATCAACCGTGAAATTTTTTAATTGTCACCACCGGGAATCGAACCTGGGACCTCCGATCGCTGGAACAAGCATGCTAACCACTTTGCCACCGGGGCGGCGAGTTTCCCAAGAACCCCGAACTTGTGAGTTTCCCAAGAAGGAAAAAATTTAAGAATAAAATAAAAACCGTAAAAAAATAACTTATATTGTGGTAAGCTCGTACCACCGGGTCTAACAGTCGAGGAGTAATGTGTATGATGTATTCGAGACCTTTACTAAATTTCTAACATATTAGAGAAAAATATTCTTAACTTTGTAGACATTATCCTATACCAAGTTTTCCCACCTTAAATTTTCCGTTGAACCCGCAGTAAAAACAAAACTTTAATTATTTAGTAGAGAAATTATTTTTATTTTTTATTTATCAAATTTTTTATTTCGTTTTTCATATTTTCTTTTTTTTTTGTAGTTTTGAAAAATTGTTGGCATCATTCCAATTAGCTGGAAATGAAAAATATAAATTATTTTAATTTAATGGTAAATTAATTTTGGACATGCTGCTGCTATTGTTATAGTATTGTTGCAAACCTATATTGTAAAATAGGACTATGGGGTTATTATTTTATTATTTTTTGGTTTATAGTTCAGTGAAGAAAATATCGCCCGGGTCTGCAAGTCTAACAATATATTACAAAACCTATATAAATGGGACGATAACTGATTTAAAGTTAATACAATTTACGTGCACGAGTTTAGTTATGAACCAGAATTATGCCATCACTCAATATAGTAGGTTGGTAGATATATGCGAGTAACTAGTGCCACTTCTTTAAGGAATGTTTACTGTGAGTCAACAAAATACACACAAAATAACTCATTTCGTAAACATATAACTCTGCTTATAAAATACTGAGTCAATATCTTGAAAATATACAATCTATATAGATAAACTTAAGTTCGTTTATCTTTCATACGAAGATATACGAGGGTATATCAAAAAGTCTTGCAATATCATATGAAAAAACAGAGTGAGTGAGACAACAATATATTTTTCAAAACCATTTTTTATCGCGATGAAACTTCTAGAAGAACATTTCGATGTAAATTTTACAGTTCATTTGTTTTTGTCAATTTAGTAACATGTGTTTTGAATTTTTCTTAAAATGAATGAAATTGAATATCGCGCCGTTATTCAATTTTTCTGTAAAGATGGACGAAATGCAATTTATATATTCAACTATATATCAAAAGTTTACGGCGAATCTGCACCATCATATGCCACAGTAACAAGGTGGGTAAAATTATTCAAAAGTGGTCGGGAGTCATTGGAAGACGACAACCGCTCGGGTCAGCCAGCAGATGCCATTAGCCATGAAAACTTAATTTTGGCCGAATCTATTGTATTGGAGGACCGGCGTATTTCTGTTCCGCAGTTAGCGTGAAGACTTTCTCTTTCATACGGTACCACATATACTATATTACATGACCACCTTCACATGTCGAAAGTAAGTGCGCGATGGGTTCCCCGTTTGTTGAATGGAGAACAAAAAAAAATGCGCGTTCAAACTTCAAAGGCGATTTTAGATATGTACAAAGAAGATCCAGAAAATTTCTTGGATAACATAATAACAGGCGATGAAACATGGCTTCATCACTGGGATCCGGAATCCAAACAAGAATCGATGCAATGGATTAAACGTAGTGAACCACCACCAAAGAAATTCAAAACTCAACCGTCTGCTGGTAAGGTTTTGGCAACAATTTTTTGGGATGCTGAAGGAATTTTGATAATCGATTATATGCCACCGAAAACCACAATCACAGGCATATATTACGCAGAGATTTTGCGAAAATTGAAAAAAGCGATCCGGAAAAAATGGCCAAGGAAAGTTAGGAAAAAATCTTGCTTCTTCACGACAATGCACCCGTGCTCAAGGCTAATATTGCTCAAGCTGCATTAAAAGACTGCGGCTTCGTGGAAATTCCGCATCCACCGTAAAATCCAGACTTGGCACCCAGTGACTACTTTCTGTTTCCCAATTTGAAAAAAACACTAAGGGGCCGGAAATTTTCCAGTGACTATGAAGTACAGTCTGTTGTAAATGAATATTTTATGGAGCAAAAGAAATCTTTTTTTTTAGAGGGTTTAGGCAAGTTAATTGATCGATGTGACAAATGTATAAACCTTAAAGGAGATTATGTCGAAAAATAAAAATATTGCTGTCTCACTCACTCTTTTTTTTCATATGATATTGCAAGACTTTTTGATTTGCCCTCGTATATACAACAATAAGAACATGAAAAAACCATGGTGAGGGAATACCGTGCAAGTATATCCATCATATGTACAAAAACATATCGCGCTATATTTAGAGACGTCGCGTAATTTGGCAAACGAAATCAAAACATTTTCTTATGATGTTTTCGTAATGATTATGATTGTATGTTATGTTGTGTGTTGATTCATCAATCAGTTTGTTATACAAAAACATATATTATATCGAACCATATAAATAAAATGGTTCATCACTTTCTGCTTAAAACATCAAACGACTTGACTATAAGTAAAATTAGATATCACTTTACTCTTAAAATTGTATACAAATCGAAAACTAGTTTCGGAATATAAGAGCGTAGGAGGGTCATGACTCGGATTGAGCTATCGAGCTTCAAATTAAGACACCGTATTATATTGACCAGTTTGTGTGGAATTGTATATTTCTAAAACTTACAGACAATCAGATTTAATTATACAATTGCGAAGATTTTGTATTGTGAAGATAAAATTGGAATGGTGAATGACATTTTCACTATACTTTGTGTTTAACATTACGAATGCCAGATAAAACTTTATGTTACCCTAACACACTCGATTCTTCCGTATATTCACTCGATATTCAAAATTGACCATTAATTTAAAATCGCTAGTAAATTTCATACCACTTCACCCTCCCAACTTTATCAGACTTGGCCCAAATTCCGCGTTAGTTTACGTAGAAATATGGCCTATCTGATGGTAATAGTACGATCAATGATAAGGTAACGCAGCACTTACAGAATATTTTCTACAGTTGGGTTGAAAAATTTCGGGATTTCTATTACACCACATTTGGGTAAGTCAAAGCATTTTACCAATTATATCAGGGCTTATTCAATCGTTCGTTGATCAAAAGCCATGTAAAAGTACAAATTATAAGTATTTCCGTCGTCTCAATGGCCATTTGAACGAAGTTGTTCCTGCACTTAGCAGCCTTAAAAGCAAGAATCACGCGATCCTTAGTTGACAGTTTAAATTACTACAAAACCCGGAACATGACACGAAACAATTGTAGGCTATAGAGATTCCGTGGATAATTGTCCGATTTTTTAGAATTTTGAATACGCATTGTGACACATTAAAATTGTGCCAGCATTCAAGAAACGACTATCAATAAAACTCAAGCGATGAAATCATCTTTGGCTGAAACATTGATAACATCGGATCGGAAGTTAATTTGTTATGCGTGTAAGGGTGATTGGTTAATGAACAACAATTATGTCATAAATGCTTAAGGCAAGGACATTTTGTAGAGGGTTGTCATTCTAAAACTTCGTGTTCAATACGTAGAAGGAAACACCATTCTCTATTACACTCACAAGTCACCGTTGGCTCACATAACCAATCAATTCACTATATCACTAGTTCAAGATGTGACCATCACGTTCTTTGAATATACTCATATAGACTCTTCTATTGATCTAACTTTAATTCGATAATTGTCTAGCATCATTTGGTGAACTTGACCAATGTTATCATCAGTGGTTGTAGTTTTTGCATGTCCCGAACGTTCATTATCACCAAGCTGGTACGACCAAGTTTAAATTCAGCTGCAAACAGTTTTGCGATGGTAAATGATGATGCAGAATGCCCATACACAGCGTTTAACTTGTCGTTTAAAATTAAAGTTTAGGAGTTTTTAGTTTTTAAGTTTAGGAGGCATTGATACCATGTACAATGAATATTTTACACATCCATCAGAATCTACTTAAATATATATTTAAGTAGATTCTGCATCAACTCACACCTCAAATGAAATCTCCAGACTGATAAAAATGATATAGAAATTTTTCTAAATGAAATTGATAAACAAGAAATTAAGTGGGGGTAAATATGCAGTGTATCTGTATGCATTATCACTGCGTGTATGTATACGGCCAAGTAGAAGAAAAATATAAAAAATACGGTTTATATGTATGCAGGCCCAAATAATGTAAACACGAAAAAACACTTTCATACGAATGCTATGAAAATTTTCTGTTCAATATTTTTTTTTTGACTTTATTTATCTATATCTCGTAATCGCGGCAAAAAATTAAATTTTCATTCCCCTGAGCAGCAACTCTTCTTGCATACACACATACTTTGAATCGTGTTTTATACGACTTTCAACAAATAAAAGGCAGCATGCCGGAAAATGGTAAAATTCTAAATGAAATTTACCTTAAAATTAAAAAACAATTTACCAAAAATAATGGAAAATAAACAAAGTTCGTGCTCAGGGGAATGAAAATTTAATTTTTTGCCGCGATTACGAGATATAGATAAATAAAGTCAAAAAAAAAATATTGAACAGAAAATTTTCATAGCATTCGTATGAAAGTGCTTTTTCGTGTTTACATTATTTGGGCCTGCATACATACAAAGCGTATATAATGAAAGACGGCCGTATACACATACATAGGCACTGGCATTATAATAGAAACCGAAGTAAATTTATTTGTTTTCTCACTTCGACATGTGCAAATGGTCCAATCTGTTTCATACTGCTATCAACGTTTGTTTGCTGGGATGCTCGTCGTGTTGTTTCCGTCTTTCATATAGATGTGCATCTGTTGATGCATTTACTCTGTTTAGACGTACAGAGTGATGATGAATTAGCGTTGAGTTTGCGAGATGCTAAATTTGTAATATATACGATTAGAATATCGGTTTACAATATTCTAATCTCTAAATATTTTGTAGCCTGCAGTATATGCAGTTAACGCATCTTCTTCAATGAAGGTGCTTATTGCGACCCATGAATGATATTATGTTTGGTTTTGATTTGCTCGGCTTTTTATATTTCTTTCATTTTTGTATAGTGCACATGCGGATAGACATATTATTTACTGCCAAGCAAAGAATATCTTTGAAATATATAGAGAGTTTTAGATTCTTATTTGTTATTGTAGCACGATTAGTACGCAAATATTTAATGTATCTTCAACGGTTTTCATTCATTATACTAGATGTTTGCAATTCCCATCAAAACGTTTGTTCGACTTAATATAGAAGCCAGGATACGGAATAAGTCGAAATTGTGTTAATAAAATAAACCTCCAAGATGAACTTCTGGTTCGAAGAGACTTCAATCTTCCTGACGTGCTAGAGAGAACATTCGTTTTATTCCAAATCAATAATATCAAGAACAGCTTGAACAGCCAACTCGATCTCATATTTTCATCTGATTCTAATAATTGCACTGCCACAGAAACTAAGTAAGAAATATTGACTCTTACCATCCACCGATGTCAATCACTTTTTGTTACCAGAATGTTGCAAGGCTGACCCTAACCAACTCAACGATATAGTCTATTAATTTAACCGTCCTCCTAAATAGTAGCAGCGGCATTGAGATACTAACATTGCGTTTTTACTCTGCAAGTTTTGAGCGATTGTGCGAAAGTAGTACCTTACATTGCTCAGAAAAACTATTTGTCATCGCCGCCATCGTCAGCGAGCTATGTGCTCTCCGAAATCTTCGAAACAAACGATGGTATAGATATTTTTAAAAACTGATTAACAATTTTTTGTTTGATCCAGACGGTATGCGGGCAGTGGGTGTAAAAAGATGTGCTGCTCAGTTCGCTGAACCGCTTCCAACATGTTTCAAAAAATCACTCTATTCTGTAGTTTTTTCTAATAAATGAAAAGATTCATTCATAATCCTCAGATATTATACTAACTATAGACTGTTTGCGATGTTGTCCTGCATTCCCAAGCTGTTTGGGACTGCCGTATATGATAGACTGTGCTTTCACTGAAGACTTCTGTTTTCTGATATTCAGCACGGCTTTTTAAGAGGTCGATTCATCACGATAAGCCTAGTCAAATTCACATCATTCACTCTTAACACCATGCAGAAGGGGCCGGAGGTGGACCCTCTCAATTTAGAGATTATTCCATCAATACTGACGTTATTGCGAGTATCGTCTATTCGCGACCTTGGTGTTATCTGTGATAGCGAAATAAACTTAACACTTGGCTTTGTTAAGCCTTAATTCTAAGGAATTTCTTGGTCAATCTGTTACGAAGGTATACTCTCCAATACTCTAGTTCGACCTCTGGTCGAGTATTGAAGCAGCGAGACATATTTTGCTTCGTTTTGCTCTACATCAACTGCCCTGCGGGTTATTTAACTATCTAAAAGAAAGTAAAAAATTCGTGACTTCAAAATATTTATTTATAGATTGAAAAATATTGGTTTTAACAACAATAACAAACAATATCAACTTATTGTTAATTTTATTGGAGCAACTAGTGTAATAAATAATAGTTTAAATTACTATACGAGCATATCGATATAGCAGCATAGATAATGGAATCAATTTATCTAATGACTTGGTTTATAAAATAATACCAGTTTTAATTAGTAATTGCTCTAACGAGAATTTTATTTAATAGAATTAAATCAATTTAATTAATTAATTCTCGGGAAAAGTATAAGAATTGCTTTTTGTGTAAAAGATTGATAAATGAAACTGAGAATTGAATTTTATTAAATAAATTGGCTGTGGATGTTATCAATTATTAATTTTACCCTATAGTGTCAAGCAACTCCACTCTATCCTAACGACAGTTTAAAAGTTGGAGGGGGATAATGTTATGACCACCATCCGACTTTATTTTGCCACGAAAGTATTTTTAGATCTCGAATACACCTCACTAGATTTCTAAGTCGAAAAATTAAACTTCCCGGACTTTTGGTAAAAAAAAATTGTTGGTGCTGCCTGAGATCACCACCTTAGGTGATTATCCCGTTTGTTTGTTTCTATGTTTAAGTATCAATCGTGGCTAGTTATTATGATTTCAAGGGATATCCGTCGCTTTGGATATCTAACCTTTCGGTACGAGTTCTGTAGCAAGTCGATCGAACACGACCGTAAGATTGTGCGGGACCAGAAATTGGTGTTGAAATGATTTGTGAGACTTGGTTCCATGGTAGTGATAAAGTTCCGAGTCCTGCTTTTGAATTAGTTTGCTCTTGTCTCGATAAAAATAGTAAACAGTATATGGCCCCTCCCGTTCGTGTTGAAGTTGGGTGATTGTCCCTTCTTTCGTTGCGGAGAGGCTTCCAATTACTTTTCCATGTATGTATTTCTTCAATTATTTGAATTGTTCTATTTTTCGGTGCCACTATTAATAATTGTTTAACTTTGCCATCAGAGCCCTCCTCTTCTCGATTTAAACAACCATTTTCCAAAAAAGGGGTTCAAACTGTGTCAATATGACCTTCTCTACGGGTGGTCATTAATATTACCCAAACATCGAACTGAAGTAATTCCAGGTACGACATTATTATTGATATAATAGTTTCGTAATTGGAAACGTATACGCTCCCAACTGCTTTTCATTCACCATATAGGAAAGCTGTTCTAGTCGGCGTTTAATAAATTCGTGTCAGGGGGATATGAGATGGATCGATAAATCTGCATATCGTCGGTATATACCGGGCCCCTATATTCCACCTTGGAGCACTCTAGAAGTTGCTTTGAAACCAGATGATATTGATGATCACCTGGTTCTTTCTGTCGAATGCCTTATTAAAATCTGTGGTAACTCTAACTACTTCATTTATTTTTTCCATGATATTTAATGGAGGGGTCTTTAAACAAACTATGTTGATAGAAAGAAAGCAAAGGTTTATAATGAAAGTACAGTGACAGGAATAATAAAAAAGATTTTCCAGATGGACGGATTACCATTTTTAAGAGTAATGGATAGCAATCCATCAGAGTCGCATGAAAAATCATCTTTTAAGGTTGTAATTTTTTCAACCACAGTGTCGTAATCAACCTGGATGGAAACCAAAGAAGACTGAACGCTGTTATTCAAATACTTGAAATAGTCAACGTCAGGATCCGAATCGTTGTTCCAGAAAGCCGAGCTATAGAACTTAGCGAACTGGTTGGAAATAGTTCTTGGATCATTTGAAGAATACCTATGGTATAACTACTTTAAAGTGGAATAATATCCATTTGATTTCTGCTAAGCATTAATAAACTTCCAGAAGCGCTTGAAATCTAAAATAATATCGGTTGATTGTAACAGATGTGTTTATTGTACGATGGAGAACTTAGATTGGAAATGATCTTTTGGTGTGTAAGGTACTGATTGTTCAATATATTAAAGAATTACTGAGTAAAAGTAACCAGACTGAGTTTCAATGTCGTTATTATTATTTAGAATGTCGCTGAAATTAATGTTACCCAATAAATAGGCATTAGCTTTATCTTGTTCATAAGAAAATGAGATTAAAATGGTATATGGTAGACAAGACTAAATTAGCTTCTTTAACGATATTGTTAACAGCGTCCGAGAAAAATACAACATCAATCTGTCTTTCTCAGTTATTTTGAATGATGCTGATCCAAAATAATCCTGATTCCACATATTATCCGAATACAACCAGTTTCTAAAGCATGTAAACCACCAATAACGAAACCCTAGAACAAAAATATTTTCTGTAAAGTTCTAGGTACGCATCACACAAAACTTTAACGAGATCCAGCTTTCGATTCATTAGCTAGTTATAGTTGCCTCACACCACCATCGAACTCCCTTCTTGCGCAACCGAATCAAGTTGACAGCACCAATCACTCAATCCACCACCCAGCAAACCATGACGATTTCGGACTACTCTCCTCATCACATCCAACTGAACACAGAAACCAAGCACAACCGGAAAATCTCATAACTATTTGTTGACGATATGTTAACAATTAAAAATCGATGGAATATCGAATATTTTTGATGTACCAGAGTGGATTAGTAAGTCTTTAGTATAAAACATTAAACACAATTTTTTTAGAGAAAAATTCACTCTATTTTTTTAACAAAGTCTGCTTTTAGCTCAATACACTTATTCCAACGTTTTTCCAATTTCAGTAAACTTTCTTTAAAATATGATATATGAAACTCCTCAAAATAAAGCGTTCGTTTCAGATCCAAATCTCTGTCCACCGAGCCGTTTAACTATTCATGTTTGGAAATACGAAAAGTCACAAAGGACTAGTTAAGGTGAAGATTGTGGAACATAATTTCGAAGCCCAATCCATCCAATTTATGGAAGAGGACTATTGTCTTCTTCAAATGTGACTGTTTTTCATATTTTTTTCATTTAAAGTGCTTAATAATGATGCATAATATACGAAAGTGATGGGTTTACCCTTTTCAGTGGGCTTAACCTTACCTGCTGATGCCGTGCAAAAATACTGTTAATCACAAATCACACTTTTCGGAGCCATTTCGGAGCCAGACAAAATTCTGTAAATCGTCTTGGACATTGGCATTTGCTCGATGTAATATTAAAGCATGTTGGGATTGATAACCAATTCGTTAATTCTAGACTTGTAGATCTACGAAATTTAAAAAATTAATCAAACTTTAATTTAATTTTAAGTTTATTTTTATGGCCTTTGTTGTTTTTACATCACATTATTAATTTTTAGATAATTTATGGTATTTTGAATGTACCGGTACGAAAAATCAGTTAAAATCTTTAAAAATTTTACAATATATTTACTTATGAATGGAATTTTTGAAATTCTTTTAAAAATTTAGTTACGCCTTAATGTATTTTTTGTGTATAATCACTAAATACCCACAATTTTTATTTAGAATTTTTTTTAGGACTTTTTTAGGAACGACTTTAATTGTTTCCATATTTTAAAAAAATCAAAGCGAGTTTACAAACAAGACTATAACAGTTCAATGAAATGTCTTAGAAATGACAGCTTTAAGAGAACATACTTCACGACAAACAAATAAGTTGCTACTAGTGACGCATAGATGGCGTTATACTAAACATTTATCAATCCACCCTCGTACATAAAGCTAACAAACAAAACAAATATAGTTGCCTGCAAAACATTTGGGTCGCAATTTTCTACAAAACCTATCAATCAATAAAATCAAAAATTTGTCTATATTTTGTGACCTTCGTACATACGCACCCATACATATTTCAACTGATGATGTGTTAAGTGTTTCATATAAATCGATACATCCCTCACCAATCGAATACATTCCTAGCACCAAAAGATTTTTCATCTTATATTCACAATAAATATTATTTCCAATTTTTTTCCGCATATTTTTTTATTGAGCTTTTATTACTCCTCATAAAAAATGATTTACGTTACATTATTAAAATTAACCGATTTCTAAAATTGCTACTCTGTATATCGTACACACAGAAAATGTATACGGCCGTGGCAATATTGATGGTAATAAATTAACCACCACACAATTTTTTTTAGTGGCCCCGGCAAAAAATCATTACTTCCCCCAATCGACATAATAATTCAAAACTAAACACACACACATACACGTATATACACGCAAACACAAAGAAGGAATTAAACGTTTTTTTTTTAAATAATGTAATCGACCGAGAAAAGCACAACAACAACAAAAATTATTTGGGTTACAGCAAAAAGTTTACAATTTTCATTATATTCCTCATATCATTGTTTATTTTTTACGGCTTAGTAGAAAAGCTCAACTTAGTGAGGTTTTTCGGTTTTGTTTTGTTTATTCTTAAGTGGTTATATGCATAATACAGTGGAGTGCTTATAACTATGCGCTTTGTTGCTCATTTTTAAATATTAATTTGAATTAGAGCTTTACTGAATTTTTTTTTCTTTTAATTAACCTATGTAGTCGATGTAATCGAACAAGTTTTTGGATGCCTGAGCTAATCAAAATTGGTTGCTCAGCTGGGTAAACCACCACAAAACATTTAAAGGGATAACAACATGAAGTTGCTGGTTATTTGTATTGTGAAGAGCTTTTTGTTCGTTTATAGTTCTAAATTTATAAATCGTGATGAATGTTCTTGGAAAGAACACTATGTGTGTACGAGCATACGAGACTAGGAATAAAGAAATTTCAGTTTTTTATGCTTTCCTATTTAAATTGTACTTCAAATAATGTTCGACATGGGAAATGAATGTTGGTTCAGTAAATTTTTTTGCTGCTTCTGCTGCTGTTACGATGCTCTCGTACACTGGATGCTATTTTATATGTTTGGTGAATCGTATACGTTATGATAGGTTATATAAATATACATATACGTTATATATAAACATACCGGCATATACTTTACCATAGATGTGAAATCGAGCTTTTTCATTTTGTTATTTGATGTTTTGGTTTTTATTGGAATTGAAATGAATACAAAGCAAATTATACTTAAAAGTAGATTTTCTACTTAGAAAATGAAATGCTAAGGGAGTTATAAATCTTCAATTTTTGGTTTTATGAGGGAATAAAAAATAAAAATTTCTATAATGTTTAACCATTTTGAGATTTCAATTATATTCGATGATATTTCATATATGTAGCTTTTTAGTGAAAACATTATTGAAAGGCTGCTGCAATGCTTAATTTAGCAGCTAACATCATCATTGTAAATTATTATTTTTGAAAACGTACCAAAAATGGTTACTCGAATGGAAATTTATATGTGTGAAATATTTAGCATTTTCGCTATTTTTTGCCAGTCTCGATATTCCCAGGGATTTTTCTGGAATAATACCAACTCTTCATAAGTTTTACAATATTATTACACAGCTGAGTTAAATGTTTTATTTGAAGGATATTAAAAGGTGTTGATGGAGTTTACCGGTTCTCTAAAGGTAACAGATAGTTCTATAAAGATATTAAATGTTGCATGATGGAAACAATTGATTGAAGCGTGAGACAGCACAACTCCGTATCGAATACTAGCGCAAAACATAATACACGCACACTACAATAGAAATATCGGGCAGCACTAATAATTTCCCTAAATTTGACATGCCATTCGATGTCAAAAATCAAAATATTTACGAATATTTTATTGTAAATGCACGCAAAGTGAGAATAGGTAAAATTATTTAATGATTAAATTAATTTCTAGAACCCGTACAATGATTTATGGTGAAGGAAAAATATCTACCACGTAAAAAATTTGTAATTTTCCATTGTAATTAAAAATTGAGAATGGGTGGTTTGGGCCATCCAAATTTTCAACGGGAGAGAAATTAGAATGAAATTAGAATGATAAATTTATCTTATGCAGTAAAATATTCGTAAAATGAATTACAAAATAAATTGTATTACAAAAAAAATTCATAAATAAAAATGTGTATTGTATTTAAATAGTTTTGTTCGTGTTTTACGACCCTAAATTTCACAGTCACATAAGAAACCGATGTGACAATAGTCGTATAAAACGACAATAGGCGTAAGTTGCCACTATAAGAATAGAAAAAGTAAGCGATGTGACTATAGTCACAAAATATGACGTGTTGCGACTATGGTAATTGGGGTGAATATATAAATTAATAGAGAACTAGATTATGTGCAGTAATCCAACTCGCTGTGTTTATGAATTTTTGATGCTGTAGACAGAATGCCACGCATAATTCTTAAACCCTTTAATCTTTGCGGATATTGCTCTTTTACTGTAATACTCTATACACTCAAATGCTTTCGCCCAAATTAATTGCGTACAGCAGAATTTATATAAGAACGTTGGCCAGTAGCAGTCTTAGCTAGTGTACATTTCCGCACTTCACATGATGTCCAGTGTAAAGTTTCTTGATACTTTTAGACTTTTAGCCAGACATTTATACGAGAATATCCAAAATACATTTTTTGTCCCAAATTGTTTGGATAAACGCGTATCAACAATTGATATTAACTTGTGTTGAACCATATGGAACCATATGGATATTTGCACCAGCCCTATGTGGCAGGTTAGTCATTTTATTAACAAATCCATCAATTATTTCTGACAAATTATGTATGAAGAATAGCAATTATTTATCTTTATATTGGCGCATATGGAATTTGGACGATTTTGCCAATCATACCATGATGCGCTGTTACTGTCGGGCTGACCTGGGTTAGTCCATATTATAGGCTTGTAAAAATATAATCGATCATATCCGGCAAATCACATTCCTAAAAAAACTCTTTTTAATATTTTTATATGGGTCCATTTGGAACTTATTATTCAATATTTTTCTTCAGCAACAAGTTGCTTTAATATAAATATGCCTTATTACAGGTAATTAAATCAATTAAATGCTGCCAGCATAAACGATATAGTATGCGTATGCATAATTTTGGAATGACACAATGTATTCCATTAAGCGAAGTTAAGCGACATTCGACAATTAAATGTGAGCCTCGAAACATTTAGTATGAGTAAAAAACCATCTTCGTTATACAAAACTCAAGTCATAAAATCATTTGCCACAAGAGCTGGCAATTGTCCATTGTGTAAGAAAGCACAATGAACTCACAACCACTGTTTGAATGCAAAACCTTTAAGGAAATGAATGTAAACGATCGGTTGCAATTTATTAAAGCAAATCAAAGTTATTTCAGATGCCAGATTTACTACCGCAAACACCACAAGTTTTGTTACACTTAAATTCAAGTGGCTTGGTTGCGGGCACAAAACATCAGTGACGTAACTTCAGACAGTAAACCAGAGGCTATAAAAGTTGTACAAAAGAAACAAATATTTTGCAGATAGAAACGAGTTTCAGCACCAATTCAACAGAATCGAACGACATGAAATTTTCACAACAAAACTCCGGTGCAATATTATCTATGGCCCTAATGATGCACCAGCACTTGTAGCACAATCCAATGAAAATGTTACTGGAATTTTTTACAAATTAATTACAAATTTGTTTCACAGTTAGAAGATTTTTTACAGGTCCCGTTATCCTACAATTCGTGTGTGGGCTGGCGTTAGAGAAAACAACACCACACTTTTCGTATTTTTGTTAATATTTATTGTATCGTACTGGGGGTGGTACTGAAATTTTTTACAAATTAATTACAACATATCGACATAGTTCAACCTCCAAAAAACTACCCCTAAGGCGTACAATTCTTTAAAAACCATATTTTTCGTTACAACATGCTTATCGTATTTCTTGTAATATTTATTGCATCGTACTGGAAGTGGTACAAGAAATTTTAACAAATTATTTACAACATATTGGCATAGTTCAACCCCCAAAAAACATCCCCTAAGTGGTGCAATTCTTCAAAACCCATATTTTTGGATAAACCAAGCTTTTGTCATTTCAGTTAATATTTCTTATATCGAACTGGGGGCGATATTGTAATTTTTTTGCAAATTAACTACAACATCCTGGCAAAGCTCAACCCCCCCCCCCCCTCAAAAGCTTCCTCTACGGGGTGCAATTTTAAAAACCTTATTTTTCGTTACACCACGCTTTTTGCATTTCTGTGATTTTTTGTTGTATATAGTGGGTGTAGTATTGGAATCTTTTTACAATAAAATCGCATAATTTAAATTATAGAAAACTACCCCAAAAGTGAGCAACCGTTTAAAATCATTGTATCGTACTGGTTGATACAAAAAGTTTTTACGAAATAAATTACAATATATTAGAATAGTTCAGTTGCCAAGGGACGGGTATAGGTAATACCCCTCAAATAGATACCCATGTATTTATTACAACATCCGTGGGCGTGCCCACAAAAAATAGATCATTCTTCATTGATCAAAATGTATCAAACTTCCTTAGTTATGAACGAAATAGGTACCAAATATTTATTACAACAGCCCACAGCTACAAAAATCGACCATAAAGCATAGAACTTCCTGCCTATGCAAGAAACAGGTTCCCAAGAATTTATTACAACAGCCCACACCCACAAATTCTTGGGTTCCTATTTCTAGCATAGGTATGAATTTCGATACTTTTTGATCAATTTTTGTGGGTGTGGGCTGTTGTAATAAATTCATTGGTACCTTTTTCTTGCATGGGAAGGTAATTCGATACTTTTTGGTCCATTTTTGTAGCTGTGAGCTGTTGTAATAAATGCATGGGTACCTATTTCGTTCATCACAAGGTAGTTTGATACATTTTGATCAATTTTTGGGGGTGTAGGCTATTGTACAAAACTCAGGGATAACTATTTCTTGCATAGGAATGTAATTCAATGAAGAACGATCTATTTGTGTGGGTACTCCCACGGATATTGTAATAAATACAGGGGTATCTATTTGAGGAGTATTACCTATACAGAGAAATATTGTTTTTCGTACAGTTTTTGACAACTAAACTATTCCAATATATTGTAATTTATTTCATAAAAACTTCTTCTATTATTTATTTATTTATTTTATTTTATTTTATTTAATATAAATGTTTGAAGTTCTTATGAACTTATTACATTAGTGGCAACTACTTATTTTAATTTATTTCTAGTTTATTAATTGAATTAACCTATAGGTGTGCAGCAGCATTTTAGCGATTCATCAACTTGAAATTGGCAAAAAATAGAATTTTGATATTATTAAGGTGAAGAAAAGTATTTTTTCCGAAACACGGCAGGGGATTTAGATTTTTTAACGTTATTACTTAACGAATTCCACATGCTAACTCCCCTCACAAAAAATGATGAATTCATCAGATTACTTTTTTTTATAGCCGGAGTCAAAAGATGAATGCGACGATTGGAAGACGAAACCAATTTCCCTACAATATAGGTGGGTTGTTTATACTTTAAGAACTTGAAAATGTATAAACAAACTCGAAACTCATAGAATTCAGCACGATACAATGATTTTAAACGGTTGCTCACCTTTGTGGTACTTTTCTATAATTAAAATTATGCGGTTTTATTGTAAAAAGATTCCAGTACTACCACCACTATATACAACAAAAAATCACAGAAATGCAAAAGGCGTGGTGTAACGAAAAATAAGGTTTTTAAAAATTGCACCCCGTAGAGGAAGCTTTTGGGGGGTTGAGCTTTGCCAAGATGTTGTAGTTAATTTGTAAAAAATTACAATACCGCTCCCAGTACGACATAAGAAATATTAACTGAAATGCCAAAAGCTTGGTTTATCCAAAAATATGGGTTTTGAAGAATTGCACCACTTAGGGGATGTTTTTTGGGGGTTGAACTATGCCAATATGTTGTAAATAATTTGTAAAAATTTTCAGTACCACCCCCAGTACGATACAATAAATATTAACAAAAATACGAAAAGTGTGGTTTAGCTTTCTCTAACGCCAGCCCACACACGAATTGTAGGATAACGGGACCTGTAAACAATTTTCTAACTGTGTAACAAATTTGTAATTAATTTGTAAAAAATTCCAGTACCATTTTCATTGGATTGTGCTACAAGTGCTGGTGCAGCATTAGGGTCATATACATATTATCTGTTCCTTTTTTCAAACTGTGCGATCAACATGGGCATGTGGAAATTTTTAAAGCTTTATTAGGCTCCGGATCAGAGTCTAATTTTATTACAGAAAAATGCATTACGAAATTACAATTAGACTGAAGTCGAGAAACACTAATTCCAATAATTTTAGAAGGTTTGGACAATCCAACATTGGCAGATCGAAGGGTTCGATGAATATTGAGGTCTTATAGGCCCATTACACGATCAATATTGTTGCAATATTATTGCACAATATTGAGCATTGCACAATATTGAGCATTGCGCAATAAAATTGACAGTGTAAAGTTGGGTATTCACGTTCAATTTTATTGCAGAATATACTTGTGTGACGTCAATATTGCTCAATATCTTGTGTATTTTTTTCGGTTTGTGCAATTATATTTTAAACGGAGATTTCTCAAAAATTTGAAATAATTGAGAGTCTATTGCGCAATAAATTGGATGAGAGTGTATAAAATTCAATGAATTTGAACAAGTTTCAGTAGTTTTTTGATTTTTATGGCAAAATGTCGTCTGATAGGAAACAAATTCTTCTTGACTTTATTTCTTTATATAGAAGTTTGCCAGAAGTATGGAATTTAAACAACATAAATTACAATAACCGAAACGCTAAGGCCGTCGCTTACGAAAAACTATTTCAGGTGTACAAAAAATATGACTCGAAAAGTACCAGGGATACTATTGTAAAAAAATTGATTCTTTGCGAACAAATTTTCGCAAAGAATTAAAAAAAATAAAGATTCGCAACGATCTTCAATATAAAATATTGTAAATACTTTTCACGAACTGTTTCTGCTGATTGCGCCGAATTGTGAACCAAATTTCTCTGCAAATTATGCAGTGTAGAACTTGATGAGTTTGTTAAATCAGTAGCATCGGAGTTTTTTGTTTTTTCGATATTGTGTTATCTTTGGATTTTCATCAGAAAATTGTATAAATAAACACATGCTAAAACAATTGTTTGTACTATTTTAGGCTTCAAATTTATTGGCTTCTAAAATATGCCAAATTTTTTGGCCATAATGCCAAATACATTTTCAACAAATCGTCTAGCTCGAGACAATCGATAGTTAAAAATTGGTTTCTTTCCATCTAAATTTTGGTGTGAATAAGGTTTCATAAAATTATTACTCAATTGAAATGCATCGTCACTAATAAATACAAACGGCGCTGTTCTAGAACTGTTGGGCAGATTTTCTGGTTGTGGGATTTTTAATGTACCGTCTTTGAAAGGTTTGTAAAATTCAGTATTATTAATAACACCATATTGTATTACTGGGTATTGCATTAATAATACCCAGTAATACAATGTTATGTGTTCCTTTGTAGTTGTAATATCTTGAGCATGTGCCTGCTGGTTTTTTTTATTACAATATGTTTCCCATCCATTGAACCTAAATCGTGGGGGACATTCCAGAAAGCTTTAAATTCATTTGCAATTTGTTTCCACTCGATTTCATTTGTAGAAAGCTATAATTAAATAAAATTAATTATATTTAAATTACTTTTAGGTTACTTCTGCTTATGAGATTGAACAAATTTCTGATAATCATACAAGCAATATTCGAATTCCGAAACCAAAACGGACAAAGAAAACAGATCCTCAGGAGAAATGTTCCAAACAGCTATTCAGGAATTAAAAAAGGATGATGATGAAATTATGATAATGGCGAAGGCTTACGCCGCTAAATTAAAAAAAAAATGAGCGAACAACAAAGAATGTATGCCGACCGCCTAATACATGAAGTTCTATTCGAAAGCCAACTGAATCAATTAACACGCAATAGTACAGTGATTCAAACAACAACAACTTCTGTTCTTTCAAACAAACTCTAACGGGTATTTATCCACCGGATAGTCCAACGCGGGAATATTGGCGTCGTTTAGAGTATATAGGAAAAACGAGCCAACGGATTAGCAACATCGTGTCTAATTATACCAATATTAGTTTTACTTTTTATAATAATAACACAATAAAGAAAATGACTTTTAACAATAAACCTAGAGTTGATCGCTTTTCCAAATCTGGTGTCTATAGGATCAATTGCAATGATTGTAGTTTCCCCTATATTGGTCAGACTGGGCGCAATTTTGGAGTTAGAGTTAAAGAAAATTTATCTGGTTGCAATCAATCAACTTTCCATAACCATTTAACTTCAGAAAATCACGCAGCTTAAACAATTTAGACATATTACATATACAACCCAAATGCAGACGTTTAGATACCTTAGAATCTTACGAAATTCGAAAATCAATATTTCCTAACCAAAATATCCTTAACGAACAGAGAGAAATCCGGTTCTCACCAATTACAGATCCCGCCCTTTTCTATTCTCACGTACGCAATAATATACCTTGAATTTTGTTACTCAGCCGATGACTCATCGCCTACCTGCGCGATCTGTAGATTAATTTTTATTGCTTATTTTTTGTCCCCCCTTCTTTTATTTATATTTTGCTTTTTTCTACTATATAACAAAATTTTTACTAATACAAATCAGTAGATACTCCTGACAGAATCTACTTAAATATAAGTCCTGCTAACTCCACACATATGAAATAAACAATAACTAAGTAAAGATGTATTGGAAATTTTTTTTCTATAGCATTTTTTTTTAAATAACTAAGTATAAGCGTGTTGGTGCAGAAACAAAAAAAATGAACAAAACAAAATACAAATTTGCGTTGCATCAAAACCGAACACAATCATATTCTATATTCATATTCGGAGGTCCCGAGAGCGATTCCCGGTGGTGTCAAGGAAAATATTTCACTGCTGAAATGAAAATATGATTATGAAACCTCATTTTTGAGGAGGTTAAATCCCTTGATGGGATATAGTGCCAGGGAGAGAGAGAGAGAGAGAGAGAGAGAGAGAGGTTTACTTAATAAATATATTATACTATGTCTATTATGTCGATGACTTGATGAAGTACGGCTTTAATCTTCGAATAGATAAAGAAGTATCAGAATACCCCGTTACAGTATTCCGATTATGGAAATGATTTTTAATTTATTATCGGATTGCTCCAGTTTCCAATTTCAGCAACGTGAATTATCCGTGCACACTAAGCGAAGCTAACTCGCAAAGTCAAGTAATATTTTCGATCCGTTGGGGCTACTCACCCTAATTACAATAAAGATGAAAATTCTATTTCATAAATTGTGACTGTCACTGACTGTAATGGCTGAAAATAAGAAGTAGTCTTACAAGCAATTCAAATTCCAAGATGGCTACGTATTGGCAGCGAAAATATTTTGCATGGATTCAGCGATGCCAGCAAGGCTGCATATGATGCTGTATGAGATAGCGGAATTTTGACAGCGGAAAATAAGAGATAGTGCTACTCGCCGCAAGTGGCAGCACTATCACCAAAGAGAATTAATTTTGTTATGTAATTACCAGCGGAAATTTTTCATTCCTAATGTACCACTTTTTTCACTAAATAAAATATCTCAGCGGAATAAAATATTAAAAGTGATCCTTAAAATGGCAAATTGTGTGATCTCCGAAGTAAAGGAACTCGGTATATGAAATATTGAAATTTAACAATAATCCGTCTATGCGACTTTTCTTCCACTATAGTTGCCAATACTTTTGATTATTTTTCTAATAGCTTAGGTCATACTGAGACTATATGGAAAATTTGGTGGAAAATTCATGGACTAGAATTTTCACTAGAATTTTTTGATTTTCTGCGACAATATAACCGCAGTGATTTTCAGTAATTTTCAGTTTTTGACCAATATCTCAAAAATTTCCACTAGAGTAGATATTGTTCAAAAACTGAAAATCACCGATATGGCCGCAGAAAATCAAAAAATTCTAGTGAAAATTCTATCCCTGAATTTACCCTAAATTTTCCATATAGTCTCAGTATGACCTAAGCTATTAGAAAAACAATCAAAAGTATTGGTTATTGTGGAAGAAATGGCGGATAGACGGATTATTGTTAAATTTCAATATTTCATATACCGAGTTCCTTTACTTCGGAGATCACACAATTTGCCATTTTAAGGATCACTTTTAATATTTAATTCCGCTGAGATATTTTATTTAGTGAAAAAAATGGTACATTAGGAATGAAAAATTTCCGCTGGTAATTACATAACAAAATTAATTCTCTTTGGTGATAGTGCTGCCACTTGCGACGAGTAGCGCTACCTCTTATTTTCCGCTGTCAAAATTCCGCTATCTTATACAGCATCTGCATATGCTGCTTGCATTTACGCAGTTATTCATGAAAGGTACACTCCAGTATTGAGGTTGATGGTAGCAAAATGTAGGATTGATTCCCTCAAACAAGTCAGCTTGCCACGTCTGGAATTATAGGCAGCTTTATTGTTGGCACAGTTAATGACTGCTTACAAAAAAAACTACAAAAATTCGAGTGAAGCATGTTATACTATGGTCTAACGGTAAAATAGTTCTAGATTGATTGTCATCGTATCCCAGGCGATGAAAAACATTCATTGCTTACGGCCATTGGCACGGCTAAGATCTTGGATACACATAATTTCAAGAGAGATTGCATTACGTTAAATCATAGAGCACAATCCAGCTGACTGCGTGTTAAGGGGGATCTTTCGTTAAAATAGATCTTGATGTACTCGATTTGACCACTAATTGAAATTTCTTTTTTCTTAAATACACCGCTGGATGCAGAAAAACTCTTTGAGTATGCGTCTACTTTCCCGTTTCCCTGTCTAAAAGGATTACATCGACTTCTGTGTCATATCGATACTAACAAATAACTGTATTAAGAAATGTGTCAAGTATCTGGAATTAAAATTAAGCGAGCTGATTGTTGTTGTGTCATTGTAGTAATGTAAAATCTGGGATATATTATTGTTGAGTAAACAAATTTTAAACCATTCGATGGGATGAAATATAATTGTTTAAAGCAGTTTTTTGTTTTGTTGGGAGCAAAATTTTGGCAAACATCATGTTGGCTCAAAAATCAGAACAGGAAAATTTTAAATTGACTTTCAGTGCAAAGAAATTGTTTGGGCGAAATCTCAATCGATGCAGCATTGAACCCTAAAAGCGACTACAAAACAGGTATAGATATTGCTAAACAATAAAAATTTCAATTGTAACTTTCAATACCAAGATAAATTGAATGATTCGGCATACTATGATTACGAAAAGTGGAATGACGAAATCACAATTTTACAAGGAATGCAATTTTTAAATCACCAGTAGGCTAAAAAGTGCCAATCCAGAACTATCTTCAAAATAATCGACTCTTAGCGTAATAGTAAACAATTTCAAGATAATTGAAGCAATGGAACGTTTAATCCGGAGCGTCTTTATTATAGACGCTTTATAAAGGACTATTCAAAAATTACATGACCAATGGCTAAGTTTCTGAAAAAAGATAAAATGTCGATATTGATACAGAATATGAAAATATTTCGAAACCTTAAAATAAATTGACGACAGGTCAATCGTCAAATACTGGCATATCCAGACTTTATAAACAGTTCATTTTAGCGACCGATGATTTTTGGTGTAGTGTTGTCCCAAATACAAGATAACATTGAAAAACCGATAGCAGAACCATGAACTAATGAGAAAAAGGATTTATCTGGGCTACAAAGAATCAAACACCTTTCACGTTTATCAAAACAGTGGCGGTTAGAGAAGGGAAACCTAAAACAAACGAAACACAAAAATAAACTTTAAATCTATAAATAAATATTTTGAAGTCACGAATTTTTTGAATTAACTTGTCAACAATAAGATTACGTTATCGAAACGCGATAATGTTAGAATGCAATACTAGTGTGATTAGGTTAAAGCAATACAAATTATGTTATTATGGTGAAGGTCTATATTTGTACATACTAAGGAGGTGGTCACACCCATTTATTAGTCATATATGTACTGTATATTTTCTACAAGCATTTAGTAATATTAAATATGATAATGTTATTAGCTGATAAAGGGAAGTGGAGGGAAACGGAAACCAAACAACGCCAAGCACAAAACGAATGGTTATCTAATCGAACTTTATAGTTATATTATGTTACCAAAATACCACTATCATCGTGATAAGCTTTTTTTATAAATGTATTATACGAAGATTTTTTTTTTGTGTATATTTTGGTTTTGAAATAAAAATGTAGAATAGACAGAGCTTTCTTTATTTGAATATATATACATATTTTTTATGAACATTTTAGATGATAAGAAAACTTCACTGCTTTTTCTGCCTGTAACAGTTTACGTATTCAAATGAGATGAATAATTTACATTTTTATCGTGATTTGTTTGACCTTTCTTCTGGGTAGTACGAAGTTGATTTTTCCTTTTTTTCGTTATTGTGATTTAGTTTATTATATTCGACATAGGCTGGAGTCTATTGTGTATTGTGTTTTGAGTGTTTTATTATAACCAGTGCAGAGAAAACCCATTTTTCTACCAATGTGTTCCACGGAGTCAAAAAGAATTATAAAACTTTTTTTAATTGATTTAAAAAATTATTAAGTTGTTTGAGCAAAACCCGAGTTACATATCTTAAAGAAGAGGATGAAAGTGTGTTTATAACCAAAAACGTGACCAGTCATGAGTGCCGGTTGCAACATCAGCATTTGTTGTACCGGATCAAGAAATCTGTGCGTCCCATATTTAATCGTCATTGCTTTTCGAACTAGTACATTTCCAGATCTAAATTTCTCTCAATGGTTCCACAAATATGTATTAATAGGATTAGTTCTATTCAAAATTGTAAATTGCCTGCAGTACATACTATACCGTATATACATACCATCTAGAAATCAGATATTTCCATAGTACCAACCGAGATCCATACTGTTGCTTCAAGAGATTTAATTAATTCATTTTACAACAATTATACCAGGGACTAATTTTGAAATATTTTCTCAAGATATACAAATAGTGTTTAAGCCCAGTCGGGTAAGTAGTTAATTTTCAAGAGGCATGTTCTAAAGTTTATATTTGAATCCAGCTCTCATCATTATAAAATGTGAGTTCTATCCCCATCGCTTTTGGTTAGTCAGAATACAATTTTTTTGCTCGATAGGATTGTTGATCCCGTGATTGAACGGACTACTTCTTAGCCGAATGTGGTCTAATTCAATGTTAGCCATTAATAACATAAAGTACAGAAATCATGAGAAATTTTGACCCCGAGATTTTTTGCAGATTTATCATCTGCTAGTACGTGCCTTGAATGTTTTTTTGCTGAAATCCATCAACAGGAAGTGGTAGCCTCCATAAAAAATTGTTCGTTCAGTTTTCAAATATATTATGGCAATAATGACGATTTTTGGCCAAAAAACTATTTTTAAGCAAGAATTCAGTTCCTGTGTAGCCTTTAAACGAATTGCAGAGCAGCCCATACAGAACTAGATCGAGGTTGCAGTTTAAAATTTGAAAACCATACAGAGAGCGCTATCAGTAGTCGGTCGATAAAAAAGCTGCCTCGAATCACATTCCCAGTCTTTGACGACAAGTAGACAATTTGAACCGAAATTGATAATTTGTTCGTGGACCTCGTTCACAACCATAAACAGCTGACCAATTCGCATAAGCTTCACTATATGAAGGCAAACTTAACTAGGAGCTGTGAGCATAACCAATGACACCTACGAGAAAGCATGATGCATTCTACGAGATCAATACAACCGTACTGTCGGGTCAATAACGCCAGCCATATTTGAAGGTTCAGAATCATGCCTGCACTACAAATCATTTACCACAGTCACACAAAGAGGTTTCGTCAACTCGCTCTCTCACTTCAGAGACTCGCATTTTCACGTGTCATGTTTGTGCTGGAAATCACAACATGTTCTAGTGCGATCATTTCAAACCTCTAATATTTGAAGATAAATCAAATCTCGTCCGAGAAAATAGGTTGTGCTTCAACTGCCAGCGCAAAGGTCACATCAGATTGATTTGCAAATTCAGTTTGCGCCGGCACGTTGCCATTGAATCCAATTGACATGTAACAATGGGCATACTTGTAGCAATTAGAACTTGCCCATCCTCATCACTATCAACCCAACAAGATAGATATTTTATTCGGACGCGACGCCATCGGGAAATACGAAACTTGGTTGTATCCGCTTCAGCAAGCTGGAGCGCAGGACAACCAATCTAGGGCACAACATTTTATCCATCTACCAAATTTATTCTCAATTTTGATCTCCGAATTCTGCTTTTGGTAGATCATTGTGGATCGCAGGTTGATGCGCTCGATTCTGGGATAGACATCTTTTTCTTATTGGTAGAGATTGGCGGATTAATGACTTCTTCAAGGTCTAGCAAGGTATTATGTCTTGCATTTAAAACAGCTTTTCGAGTTCTTACATTGGCTTACAACATGCTCATCTGATAAACAATTGTAGCAAGGATTTAGAGTTTTCATTATTCCTCGTCGACTATCCACGCATATCACGAAATATCCGCATATCACGAAATTTGTTACACGTAAACAGTTTGTGATGTTCATCAGTGCATAATGGGCAGGCAGGTTCGTTCCTGTGTTACGTAAAACGACTTACTTCACCAAGATAATTTGAGTGTTTTATAAACTCGTTTAGACCCAAAATCATCCAGATTTTCCGTGGCTAAATAAACAATCCAAGGATCTCGCTCGGAAGCCTCTGGACCTAAGGACTTCAAACATCATATTGTCTCATCAACACTATCATAAATCTTCATTAGATAAAAAGTCACAAATGTATGATTCAACAATCATTTTCTTTTTATCATATTTTACATATCTCAACAATTGAATTTTCGCGATTAGAGGAAAATACTGATCATCAGTTGCAATAAACTGATTGTTCCATTGGCGGCGGTTCAGAAAATAAATAGTAAAAGGCATTAAGAATTTTGTTTATGTACATTTGTATTATATGCTTTATTTGCCCATTTAGGGTTTATTTTTTAATTCAACCCGAGCAGGCAGTGCGCTGACAAAAAATACTCCGTATTTTTTTATTCAACCTGGGTAATTTTACACTGCACACTGCGTTTTTATTTGTGAACTGTGCTTACACCGCGCTTATTCGGTTAATCAAATTTTACTCTGAAATTAATGTCAGTGTACAAAATAAAAAAAAACAATTTTTTACTCTGTGCACACCGGATAATTTTACCCAGTACAACATTTGCTCGGTGTACACTACCCGGGGTAAGCCTGCTTGCTTGGGTTGAATTAAAAAATAGACCCTTAATGTCGACTGTCATAATTTATAATGTAAATAAACTTACCATTGTGAAGGACAGTCGATCTGCTCCAATTTAGCATAAGAAATTAAATAGAGAAACAACCTGTACAGTGATAAATATTCGTATAAGAACAACAATTGATTTTTTATTAAATAATAAAATAAACAGATACGTATGATTTTTTTAAATAAAATTGTTTATTTCGTAAACAGTAAAGAATTACGCTAAATTTAATTGGTGTTTCAACAAAGCAAAACATTAAGATACTTCTAATATTAATTCAGTTTAAAAAATACTCCAAATTGCTTAAATATTCGTATAAGAACACTTCAAATTTTTCAAAAAAAAAGCTACATAATAATAAAGAAAATTTTAAATTAATATTTCGTTTGACGCCCTTGTTGTTTAATGACTTCAAATATGCGCTCTGACATTGAATTTGATATTTTTTTGAAGTTTATGCCTCAGTTTTGCCCGAACAGCCCTTAATGCACTGCTTTAAGTAGATGACCGTTTTAAATTGCCAACCATTCGCTTAAACCTTCGCCGCAAGTATGTCTCATAAATTCTCTAACGACTACAACCGGGACTTGATTGCTTTGATGCATGGATGAAAGCATTGTTTCGTTAAAAATCAAATCATTGTCGTTGTAGTCCTCAAGAAAAGTATCAAATCGTTTTCTAACAAATCATTGTACATGTCTGAATTCATTCGGAGGGTAATAAAGCAAATTGGTAGCTTCACACCATAGTGAAAAGCTCTCCACATCATTACTGTACCTGCACCGAAATTTCGTTTAGACTGTAATATATTTTCATCACGGATATCGTGCCAGTAGCAAGAGTACTGGCCTGGGCCGTCTTTGTTGAATTATTTCTCATTCTAGAAAATCATTTTTTGCCATTTATCTTTCCAATGCATATGTCGCTTGACCAACAGTAGCCGCGTTTCAATATGTTTATAGGAAGAATTAGTCTTACTTTGCAATTTCGACAATTTAATAGTTTTTGGTGTTCGAGTGTTAAGAGCAATTTGTTTTTTTGTAACAGGTAAGCCCAATTTTGCTTTAATTTGATTGGCTGGTAGCTTGTTACGAGTTGTTTCTTTCTTATTTTGTCCATTTGAAATTTGGGTAATCTACTATTTCCTTTTGTTTTCTTTTTTAGACCACAACTTGAAGCTTTTTTGAGGAAGTCGTGGACCATAGTTGAAGATCGACCAATTCTAGTACCAGATTGACGCATGGTAAATCCTTGTTCTTTAAAAATTATTTTCTTCTTCATTTAAGAACTTTCCCTTTGGCATCACTATAATAAAATATTATTATAATAAATAATAATTCAAATAAAATTCCATTTTATAAGCATCGTAATATATACTTACTGAATAAGATCGAATATCAAAAATTTAAAACAAATATATATTTATTAAGTGCGTGAAAACACGTTTTTGTCAGCTGTTCTTATACGAATGTTTAACTAAACTACTCTAAATTTTATTAAATGATTTTTCTTTCTTCCAATACAGTACCATTAGTTGATCCCTGTTTACGAACATAATATTCGAACACAGGGTGACAATACAGTACACTTTGAGCTTTAATAGTGGACATAATTTTTGTCCTAATCATAAATTTTTGAACGACTTTACTTGTTCTTATACGAATATTTATCACTGTATTATATTATGCTCATATACTCGATAATACTGACATCTATGTTCGGGTAGTTAAATGATTTAATTCAGCATTTAGTTTGAACTGATCATTTTGCCGCTAACATCATTTAGCGCTGTCAATTGGATTACAATAAATAAACTCAATTTTTGCTCGGTCACTCATTTTGCGACATTCGAGCCATAAACAACAATTAGAGTAACAATGTTGGAGTTATAAAATAAAATATATTAAATTAAGTTTATTAATATAAATAATTAGAGTTGTAAAATGAATATTTTATAAGAGTGTTGGTGAATCTCTTATTTAATTAAGTTCACAATTTCTTTATTATTGCAGGTAATTGTGGGTGAATTAGCCATCAGCCATATTTTAATATCGAATAAACTAAGCCGTATTTGGCGAGGACACCTGCCGTTATCTACTGATTGTAGAATTCATTTTTTTTGGCTAGTCCGGAATTAAGCTCATCGTAACCACAATCCTTACCCTTTGTTCTAATATAATTTGCGTATAATCGTGTAAACTGACTCTTAATAACTTACTTGCGTTTAGCGTGAGCTTCGAGGTGATCTATTGCACCTTATTGAGCCACATCACATAAATATCCCTTGGCTTACACAAGTATATAGATGAAATAAAAAGGTATGGAGTCACTTAAACAGATATTGAAAATGGAAATCGGCTATTCGGGTTCCACTAGCCTGTTACTGGAATTGGCGACGTCCAAAATACTACAATTACACACACTTGATTGTACAATCCGAATTCGGTTAGTTATTGTAACTCAGTGACGTCCGCAACACGGATCCCAAGTGCTGGTTACTGGATTTGGGTGGCGTTAAAATACTTTAATTGCACAATGGGTGCGTGAATTTTGCTCGAAGGACCAACAAACACAATGTACAATTTGGCAATTGATCTTAAATTTGTTTTATTTTTTATCAATTTGTTCACTTGTTGGCGGCAATAATTCTAACACGAGTATACGTTTTTTTATACAACATTATAAATTTTAACGGTTAAAATGAATTATAAAATGGTTCCTGGTTAGTATGGTGGTTAATGTGAGTTGGACACTGTGTTCAAAAGAATATTTAAGCTGCTATGAAATTTTGGGTTATTCTGGATGATAGAAGACTGCTTTTTGGCATTTGATATTTCAGCTTGTTTTAAAAAATTCAATACAGAGTCTAATTTTTTAACTTTTCGTATAAATCTATCTAGAGTTTGCGTCGGTAATGCGTTCCAGAAAAATGCGACGCAACTCAAAATGACGCAAGTCTAAATGATTTTTCTCATTTTTTAACATTTTTTTTTACTAAAATTGTTTACCAAATTTTTCAGTTTCGATCAAAGCACTCAATATCGGGTGATGGTTACTTTTCTTTTGCTGTTCTCTGAATGAAACTATCCAGAGTACTCTGTGTGACAGCTTTCTTTTTTTCCATATAAATTTTATTATAACAGCTGATGCTTGTTCTAATTTATTGTTTAACTGTTTCACTTTGTTCTTCATCGAGATCTTCGTTTAAAAAAATATCAAGTCCATCAGATATTAATTTGTTCGTTTTGGCACGGCCTTTGGTAATTAAGGTTTTTGTTTCACAAAGTTCTAATAAATTGTCACTATTGTCACATATATTGTTCTGTGAAATTATCGGTTATTTCCATTATATTATTCTATTTCGACTATTCAGTATTCTAGTATTAGTAGGAATACTAAAATATTCATACTGAATAACTTCATCAAATTCTGCTTCATCCATATCCTCGAAGTCAGATAATACACATTCAGGCCTAATTCCGCGCCAGACGCCAGACGCCAGCAATTTTTTTGACAGCTTTAAAGATGTTATATTCCTTCCAAAAAATTTTAATTTTTGTTCCATCATTAGTATCGGTAGAATTTAATAGCTGCATAAAGTTCTTCTTAGACAATCAGATTTGAAGTTGGAAATCACACCCTGATCCATTGGTTGAATGAAGGAAGTAGTATTTGGAGGTAAAAATAGGAATTTAACATTTTCGCTGATATAATCTATATAAGCTGGGTGTCCTGGTGCATTGTCGAGCAATACGAAAATTTTGAAATTTAAGTTTTAATCTACCTTCTTTTTGGAAGGAGTTTCTAAAATAACCCCTGTTTCATCGAAGTTAAAGACTTGTTTAGAGCAGTAACCACCTTCTTGGGCGACAGCATTGAGGAACTATTTTTAGCCGCTTGACCTGCACGGCCGCTTGTTAGCCTCAAATTTTTCATTTATGGCTTCACTAATAAATGACACATTTTCTCGTTTCACATTTTTTTATTCACACCAAAAATATTTTTAGCCTCAGCTTGGATTATCATTTTGCTAGAAGGGGCATATTCATTTGGGTCTGCTGCTCAAACCAAATTGAAAGTATAGATTCCATTTTCACTAGAAGAGAACTTCTGCTGATTACAAATCAAATAACGTTTTAATTTTTACTGCATCTCAATTGCAAATACTTCATATTGAAGGAGTTAAGCTTAATATCTTAGCAATAAAAATTCTATTACGACTTATTTTGAAACGAGAAGCAGTGCTTCAAAGAAGCACAGTGAGACAAGATGGTATCAAATAGTTTTTTTTTTTTTATTTCTTTTTTTTTAATTATTACAACTGAATACAACTCATCTAGTAATTTTTATTTCTTAATTTAGTCACTTGTGTATGAGAACAGGCCCATTGGCCAGCTCTATTTATAGGTTAATTACTGAAGTAGTCTTTGCTCTGGTGTCCTTAATCCAATAAATCGATTGGTTTCGATCTCTGCAATCGTCTTACTGCATGTGAAGTGTCCAACATACTACGAAGCTCTTCATTTACGTGTTGATAGATACGTTGTCCATGAATTACTGCAAATTTTTTTATTTCTTCTTGAACCGTCGAGATATTTAGGTCCCTATGAAGGTCATCATTCCTAATGTACCACGGAGCGTGGTACATTAGGAATACCACGTAGCACTTTGTTTTGAAAAGTTTGTATTATTTTAGTGTTGATTTTCTTTGTACAGCCCCAGAGCTGTATTCCGTAAGTCCATACAGGCTTTAGCACCTGCTGATACAATAGCAATTTATTTTCGGTTGACAATTGCGAATTTTTCCCGAGAAGCCAATACATTTTGTCGATATTTCATATTAAGCTCATCTTTTTTCTTTTTACTGTGCTCTTTCCATCTGAGTCTGGTATCTAAGGTCATCCCTAGATATTTAGCATTATTTGCATACGGAATCTGCTGACCGTTAATGATTACAGGTTTGTAACTGACTTTTAGTTTGGTGAAATTTATATGCGTGGATTTCGATTCATTGAGCCCGATACGCCACATTTTTGTCCATTTTATGATTTTGTCACATGCCTCTTGGAGTTTGTCGATTCCTCGATAGTGTCTCCTACTGAGAGAACTGCAGTGTCATCAGCAAATGTTGCAACGGTAACATTGTTTAATTGAGGTAAATCTCTGGTGTAGAGTAGGTAAAGAATAGGTCCCAAAACACTACCCTGCGGGATTCCTGCCAAAATCATTTTTAGCTCGTAATATTCATCTTCATATTTCACCCTAAAGTGGCGATTCTCCATGTATGATTTTAAAATCATAAAATATTGTTTTGGTAAATCTCTATGTAGTTTGAAGAGTAAACCTTTGTGCCACACCTTATCGAAGGCCTGCGCCACATCTAAGAAGATACTAGAACAAACCTTTTTCCTTTCTAATGTATTCTCAATGACATCTGCTCAATAGTTGAGTGTTTGGACCTGCCTATGGACGCCTATGGACCTGCTCAATAGTTGAGTGTTTCTCTCTGAAACCAAACTGATATTCTGGGATAAGATTTCTTTGTTCTATGGTTCTTTTTAATCTTTTGAGCAACAGCCTCTCAAACAATTTTGCTAGTGTTGGTAGAAGTGAAATTGGCCGGTAAGATTTTCTATCATTCGGTGGCTTGCCCGGTTTCGGAATCATTATTACTTCTGCTACTTTCCACTGCATTGGCACATGCTTTTTCCTGAGAATCGCATTGATTATGTGCAGTAATTTACGGGTAGCTTTTTCAGGCAGCTCCTTTATTATTTGCCCTGTTATCAGATCATAACCAGGAGCTTTCTTTACTTTTATTTTCATAATTTCAGCTTTTAGTTCTTTTAATGTTACAGGCTTGATCTCTTCGAAATCAGATATTCTGGGCGTATCAGCAGTGTTTTCGTCATTGGTCTGCTGACCTAGAGGTTGAAATGTTTTTTCAAGATGTTCAGCAAACAGGTCAGCTTTATCTTTTGCACTTCTAGCCCATTTCCCATCGTTTGTTTTGATTGGGGGGATCTGAGTTGTTGGTCGTTTTAACCCTTTTGTTGTTTTCAAGAGGGAATAGTCGGTATCTTTAGTTGGAGCTAGGAAACAAAGGAATTTTCCAATTGTTTCATTTTTCACTTTTTTATGAGTGCCTTAAGTTTGATGCACGAGTTGTTTAAGGTGGTTTTATCTTGCGGCGCACGCGTAGTCTGCCATATCGTTTGGGCTTTTCGTTTTTCCTGCACTAGTTCTCTTACTTCTATTGGCTAAATAACGGAGTTTTTTTTCCTGTATGATAATTTGGGAGTGCATTCCCAAGCCGATCATTGTATGACATCAAGGAGCTTGTCTAGTTCTTCTTCTATTTCATTTTCACTTTTGATTGGCACTTGAAGTTCTATTTTTTCCTCTACCAACTCCTTAAATAGTTCTCAATTTTTTTTGTTGTTTGTGAGCTGTGGTGAATTTGTTTTTTCTATTACATTTTCACTAACCGTCATAATAACAGGAGAATGATCAGATGTTAGATTTTCATAATTTTTTAAGAAAATGTATCGTTCCGATATGCCTTTAGTGATGTAGAAATCTATTAGATCAGGGATTTTGTTAGGATTAGTTGGCCAGTACGTTGGTTTCCCTCCTGAGTAAAATTCACAGTTTGAGGATTGGCCAGCTGCAAGTAACTCTTTGCCTTTTGGAGAGGTTATTCTTGAACCCCAGAAGGTATTTTTTACATTAAAGTCACCTCCAAAAATGAAGTTACTTCCTAATTTCTGGAACAAGTTAATGTAGTCTTCTTTCTTTAGGTTATACCGAGGGGGGCAATATATCGCAGATACATTACAGGTGTTGTGATAACCAAAAATAACCGTCACGGTGGTTACTTGCATGGATTCTTTTTCTATTTTTAAATCTTCATGATGTTTGATATTATCCCTAATAAATATAACTGACCCTCCTCTTGCTCGTTCTGCGGGATGAGTGGTATGGTAACAAGTATATCTCCCGATTGATACATATGAGCTGCTGGTAAGATGTGTTTCTGATATTAAGCATATATCAATTTTCTCGGTTTTTAAAAATAGTTCTAATTCGTCTTGGTGTTGTGTTAATCCGTTTGCATTCCATATGGTTATTTTTAATGAGTAGTTTTGATGTCTGGTTTCTGCTCCGGAATTATGAATTGAACTATGTATTGCATACATTAGTTATGTTTAACTTTTTTGGAGCTTGGTATTTCCAGCAGATTAAGTCGATCCAGAATTAACTTATTTAGTTTATTCTGTTCCTCAAGGTTCTTTAAAATTGCTTGGACAGGGTTTTTGAAATTTTCGGTACCGTTGGCCTCATTTTCTTTTGAATTTGAAGCGGCCTAAGCATATGTGTAATTCTCCTTACGCATAGATGCTTCATTTCTTGCTCGATCCTTGTTTGGATGACTTAGAGGGGGTTTGCATGCCTGATCCCTCATTTTCTGAGCTGTTCGCAACCTCACATCCCCGGTAGCTGGCTGGATGCTGCCCATAACAATTTATACATTTTGCTGGTTCTTCTTTAAGTAGTTTGCAAGTTTCTGTTGGGTGTTTTTTAGCACATTTCACACATCTTGGATCGCGCGCGCAATATCTTTGCGTATGGTTATAGCCTTGGCATTTTTTACATTGTACTATTCTTGAACTGCCTCTTTTAACAGCTTCGATCTTTACTCGCATGTTGAGTATGCCAGTTATATTGTGAATTTTTTTGTATTTGCTCTGATTTATCAAACGTTAGCATGAACAGGGGAAGCCCTCTTTTTGAAACAGGTTCTAGTCGATTCTCCCCGCTACGTCTCTCTTTTTTAATAATGTTCAAGGCATCAAGGATTTTAAATCCTTTATTTTCTAGATCCTGCATTATTGAATTAATTTCACAGGTTGGATGTAGCCCTCTTTCCATGACCTTTATGGGACGACCGTTTTTATTTTCGTACGTGTACCACTGATATTTTTCCGTATTCAGCTTCATTGACAAGTTTCTGTATGCGTTTGGATTTGAAGTGTTGATTTTCCATACATTATTGTTCAGAGCCATAATTTTATACTCTTGTTCTGTAAAATTACTCATTACACTTTGGATTTCTGAGTAGTTGGTTACTCCTACTATAAAATTCGGTGGTGGGGTTTTACCTTTGGCTCTGCTTCATTTTGTTGAGCTGATAGCTGTTCGAGTGATTTTTCTACTTCTGATGTGGACTCAGCGAGATTTATTGGTAGAGGTGAATTCTCTTTTGGTTTAGCTGCTTGTTGTTGTTCTAGAGGTAGTTGTTTCTTAATGATTAACTGTTTTCTAGAAACCTCTTTGGAAGTTGATGGTAAATTTTCTGCCATTTCTGGTGAGTATTGAGCTTTCCTTTTCTTACTAGGTCTATTACTCCGTTTCAACATCCAATTTGTTTCTCTTTCTAATTCTTCTTCATCAGTATGTAATGGATTAATGTCATCATCGATTGTAGGGCTAGGCGTCGTCCCAAGTTCTGCACGTGTTTCAACTGCTTTTTTGAGTTCTTCATTCTCTTTCTTTAAAATTGTGAATTCTTCTTTCAATTTAATTGTAAATTCCTTTATTTCTCTTAGTTGTTCACGGAGTTCGGCATTTTCCTTCTCGTACTGAAATATATTTTCAGTTGAAGATCTTGGTGATCTTGGTAATTTGGAACTTCGTCCAAATGTGTTAAACATTGATTGGCCCACCCCAGAATCTATTGGGCCTGACTCCGAAGAGCGTGGATTTGTCAGCATATCTGCTGCTGTACCACCTGGGGTATTACTTTCCGTATTTTTTGTATTCATTGTTTGTTTTAACCAATTTATACCACTGGCATTCGGTCCCCGGTAGCACTTTGCTACTGCCGAAGCAGTACCCGCCTCCGCGACGAGGACGCAGCTACCTTGGTGCTACCTAGGTGTACACAGAGACAGCCGAAGCCCTCTGAATACCCTAGGCTGAGGGGCAAATATTTTTGTGACGCAAGTTGCAACGACGCAAGTCGAACAGACGCAAGACGAACAGACGCAAGTCGAGCAGACGCAACTCGGGACTCTAGTGTATTATAGTTCGTAGAATAGGCTACCACGAACTGTTAAAATAACATTTCCAGAAATATTTTCAACTTCAAGAAGTGTTTTGGTTTTGTTACTATGTTGGACTTAATTAATTTGAATAATTGTGGCCAAGCTTCATAAAAACCCATGATATTATCAAAGTTTACATACATATATGTATGTATGTAAATTACACGTCCTTCACAATATGTTTGTAGCATAATTTATACATGAAACAAATTAACTCATAATTTCTGTATGAAAAATGGTACCAAGGCGGAATGTTTTAAAAAGTGTAATAGTAAAAGAGTCAAATGACATAGGTCAACACATAATTATTTTTAGCTTTTGATTGGATTTATCCGTATACGGAAGATATAGCTAGCACAAAGCCCTTATTGGTTTTTACGACCAACGTTGATTCGTCCGCATGGTAAACACGCAACCGACACGGAAATGACAACAAATTTTGTGCTGTATTTTTAACCAGTTTTCGTGTATCGCCGCCTTCCTTATGTCGAGTAATTCAAGGGCACGTTGTACAGAATAATAATGAATGGCGATTTATTTTTAAAATCGCGATAAAATCAATTTTTTTATGTGTAGTGAGTGTGTCATAAATCTATAAAGAATATATATAGACGATAAAATACCGCTTTGGTCGCAAAATTTTTGGTGATTTTATCTCGAAATGAAATCAATATACGTATACGAGTTTATACCAAGAATACAGCAGACACGATGCCGCCGAAATCGCTAAAGATGAGTGGTTTTCAATTTGTTCAATGAATTTTATTTTTATTGTCGGATAAAATGTTTATATGTTTTATCAGCATCTCGTTTTTCCGCTTGTCGGCGACAGTCACGAGCAAAAAAAAATTGGTTTGTCGATATATTGATTTAATTGTACGAAGACAATGGTACAATAAAACCATTCAATTAGTTGATTAATGAATAGCAATATTATTACCCGTACAAGATAGACCGATAGATTAATATTGTACATACACAATGTACAGTTGAACCTCGGTAATTTTTATTATTGAGATCTTTAATTTTATTTTTGGCGCCACTATACGCATAAAACTGATCTAAATTTATCTGAACGATCGTAACGATAAAAAAAAATCATATCATCAATCTGTTTGCTCCTCTGCGTACAAAGTGTGTAGTAGAAGTTACCAGATTATAATTTATGATTATATATCTGGGTTGTTAACACTTATACTTATCTTGCAATATTATTGTTATTAAAATTCTTGGCAGCAAGTACTAAAACTTGAATTATTATGGAAATGAGATAAATTATAATGGATAAAACGTATTTGTATATATGGTCCACGATAAAATTTCATGTTTTAGTAGTTTTTTGCCATGTACGATTGAATATGTTATTACGCTATTGTTCGTCTAAACTAATTGAATCATAATACCAAACTGCATTGCAAAACTAATGATTATAACCTCCACTAAAACAAGGACTAATTTTATTGTTATTATTAGTAATTTAGCACATTTTGTATTAATTGGTTTAATTAAATTTTATGAAATCTATATATCGCTGAAATGATTCGCATCTGTATATTATTTTAAAACAAATTAAATTCTGCAATTAACATTGTTTGTGATTTAAGAATGGTTCAAAGCCTTAATATGATTAAACTGTAAACAACTAATTATAAATTTATTAAGTTTTGATAGTTTTACTACAATTCCCGTGAAGTATGAATTAAGTTTGTTCTATAAAGCTAAAAAATAAAAATTAGTACAAAAACTCATCTGTACATATTTGTGAACTATAAGTGATATAAGGTAGAAACTCGACTCTGAAGTTGGTTGCATTAAAATATACTTGAACACATACAAATCTCCCGCCATTTTGGATACTTATTCATTGCTGTTTTTATGACGTTTCAGTTGTTTGCAAGCTGCCGTTCCGTGTGCATCAATTTTAAGAGATGGATATCGATAAGCAACATTTACGTCATTGCATTTTTTTCTGTCTTCAAATGAAAAATATGCTGCTCCAGCTATATAATTATTTAGTTCGACATTGAGTGAACATTCTGTGAGTCATTCAACAGTAAAACGTGGTTTACAAGGTTAGTCTTGAAGACGATACGTCCAGATGTATTAAAGCAATTTGAAGACGAGGAACTAAGAGGTATACTGGATAAAAATCCATGGCAAATTCAAAAAGAGCTTGCAGAACAGTTACACACCAAGCAATATCACTTGGATTGCATGCATTAGGAAAAATACAGAAGGAATGAAATTTGTTCCTCAGAAACTGACCGAAGCAAACAAAAACCACAGAAATGATATATGCATGAATTTAAGCTTTCTCGGTACATAAGACAGATTTTTTTTACGTAAAATCATAACAAGTGATGAAAAGTGGTTTTTGTACCCTCAGCCATCAACCTCAGTTGGAAAAATTGAATATGAATGCCAAGAAAGCTTTACTATGTGTCTGGTGGGATTGGAAAGCAGTCTTTTACTACGACCTTCTGGAACCTGGTTAAACTGTCACAGGTGACCGTTATACCAGACTCAATTGATCAAATTAAGTGATGCTCTCGGGGAAAAGGGCCATTTACGGGCCAAGGAAGGCGGAAGGTGATATTACTACAGGACAACGCTCGACCATAACAGCAAAATCAACCCAGGAACTAATCTTCTCCTTAGACTATGAAGTTTAACTGTATGCGACGTATTCTTCGAATTTGGCTCCCTCTGATTACCACTTATATTGTATTCATCATCTATACCTGATAAATGGCAAAAGACTAACGACATTAATGTCGAATATTTCGATAATTAATCTTTGTAACAATTATATTTCCAATCTAATTTAAATTGACCAAAAAAGCAGAGTTTCTACTTGCCCAAATAATATACAAGGTGAGTCTTTTAAAAAATGCCGGGCTTTTATCTCTAGAACGGTGCTATAGATAGGAAAAAATTACTGATAATGAAATTTGTTAAGGATCTCTGATGGACGTCTAGTGGTGATCTTCAATGACCCTGAAACTCATTAGTTTTGGAGATAGAGTGTAAAGTTAGGTTTTTAAATTACCTATACTTTTGAGTGATTTTCATACTTTTTACTGACACAAAATTTTTGTACTGTATGTTTTCAGAGATATGAGCAAAAATTGATATTCACTAAAGCAAACGAGTGGTCGCTAGGTTCTACAGTGTTAAATTGTAACAACATATAAAAGTAAATTGTTTATTTTACTACTATTGATAATAATAAAATAAATGCAATTATTAGTCTTGAATTGTAATTGTGATAAGATTACAATTATCTTTGAAAAAGTTTTTTATCATATTGTACACTAATGAGGAAGCATTCGAGATGATCTACTGTGAACGGATGGCAATAAGATTATACGCTGACCTGAACGACATCCAGATCGTCGGCCCTTTGGAAGAAGTTCATTTAAACATTTAACAGGTAAGAATTGCACTATCGGAAGCATAAGAAACCAAAGAATCGTCGTGATACACATCAACACGAAATATTGCACGAGATATTGGAATATCCCAAACGACCGTGTCTCGCGTTTTGAGAGAAAAAAATTTCATGCTTACCACATATCATTGCTGCAAGAGTTATCTGCAAATAATTTTAGATCAAAAATTCAATTTTATCATTGGATGAGGCAACAAATTGAAAAAAATCCCAATTTCTTTCGTTTTATCCTTTGGACGGACGAGGTAACGTTCAAGAATGACGGTAATGTGAAAAGATATATTTTACAATATTGGAGTGTCGTGAATCCACATTGGATGCGTTCCGTCAACAGCGTTGGAGTGTATGCTTGGGATGAAATAGTTTTTGTTGGAACAATAACAATACAAAAATTTGTGGATTTTATATTACAGGAATTTCCTAATTTATTGGAAGACATTGCATTCGAGAGAGACAAGAAATGTGGCTCCACTTTGATGGTTTACTTTTCCATTTTGACACAGCTTCCCGTCAGTAACTTAATTTAATGTTTCCGAAAAATAGGCTGGAAGAAGTAGCCCTGCTCCTTTTCCGACACAATCACCCGATTTAACATGTATGGATTTTTATTTATTGGGAAAAATGAGAGACTTAGCCTATTTAAGACGTCCCTTACTTAATCTAGCAGAACCTATACAGCAGAACATTACAAGATAGAATGGATAATTATAGGCTAATTAAATGCCGCATTGAAAAATGTTTTGCTCCATTCCTTCCAACTAAAACGCGGGCTTTCCTAGCTTTAGAAAAAGTTAGCAGAACACATATCAAAAAATGATTTAAAAAAATTTGGAAAATTAAAGATTAGTTTTAGGCTAATTAAATGCCATATTTAAATTTTAAAATGCAAAAGGCTTTATCTTTTATCAAAGTTATCAAATCTAGCAGAACCGAAATCGAAAATCGGACTAAAACCCAAATTAGAACGCAAAACAAGAACTATTGACAGACAAATAATTTTAAGCTCATTATGGCCTAGACAAATGCCCCATTAAAAAATTTTAGTCTACCCGTTTTTGACCAAACTCCACAGCCTTATTTAAGCCTTATTTAAATTGGCTCACCATTTCGGAAAATAAGGTGCAATGCATGAAAAGAGATTTTTGGAAATCATATTTCAGAAGCTGAATTAAAAGCAGTTTATCTAATTTTTGTAGGGCTAGTAGAAAAATGTTTTTAATCAAATGGTGGACATTTTGAACATTTATTAAATTAATAGTAGCCCTTAGTGTGAGCGTAGTTTACCCACACGACCTAACAACAAAATTAGATGGGCCAACTTTGGCGACCACACAGCGTGTCACAGCCAATTTCCGTCTGGAATTAGAACCAAATAATAAAAAGCAAAAGAAAGCATGAAAAATATGATCTAAAGAATCTTCTACATGAAAAATTACTGTCAAAGAACCCAGAAAAAGAACTGGACCAGCACCGGTACACTGTTAAGTGCCAAGAACACGGCAAAACTAAAGCTTATTGCACTTTCAGCAATGTTTGTATAATCTGTGGTAATCTTCATAAAATTAAAACTCAAGCTTCTGTCTGAAAATTCAGTAACTGCGATAGAAAGCACATAGCGATTTATAGAGGTTGCCCAGTTTATATTGAATTGAACAAGAGAATTAATCCTAGATAGCCCAGGGCCCCTATTATGAAATTTTTCCGACGTCGGAAAATCCGTCTCGCGTCGGATATTCATATTATGAAACTAAAAAAATCCGATCCGCGCGGATATTATACTATAATGAAATAAAAATCCGAGTTAGCGGATTTTACGACAAAATTCAATTGTCAAATCCGACAGCTCGTTAGGTGACGGATATTGTAGTATATGCACGGAAAATAGATCATAATTCATACTTTTTATATGTTATTGAATTATTTTAAAATTTAATAAATTTTTAAATGTAAGTACATATCTCTATTAAATTATTTTAATCAAATTTAAATGTGACAAGTATATACTGAACATTTCGAGTTTGACTGTAAAAATACATTATTTCATAATACAAATATCCGCCGCGGATCGGATTTTACGACAACGTATTTTCCGACGGTGTCGTATTTTCCGAGCAATTTCATAATAGGCCCCCTGAGCGAGCAACTATTGCTTAAATTACGTTCAGAAGCTAAAGTTTTAAATGGAAACCAGAATATAAATGTAAATAGTAGTGAACATCGTGCGCGGTTTTGTACGCAAGTGTACATAAGGGTGCCATTCCAAAAGTGGGGGCAACTGAGTAAGGAAACTTCTCATCAGCTTTAAGCAAGCTATCTGACTCTCCTTAAAATTGCAAAGAATGAAAACGGCCTAGCGCCGCATAGAGCGGAGGTTCAAACATTCCTCATTGAGCACAATATTGATATAATGTTAATATCTGAAACACGCTTCACCAACAAGAACTACTTCAAAATCTAATAGGTACTCTATATTTATGACACTAGGCATCCAGATGGCAAAACAACACGGTGCTGGATTGATTAAGAGAAGACTAAAACGCATGTTAAAGCCACCAATTGCTATGATTTGTAATCTGATCATTCATCGATAATAGTAACAATGAGTACTGTTGTCTTAAAGTCAGAAACCCTGAAACGTCTGACAAACAAACGAACTGATTGGAACCAATATAGAAGACTAGTCGAACAAAACTGTCATCTTGATATCCCGCTGAAAACATCACCAGATATTGATGTGGCTGCAGAAAAGCTAAAAGAGGCACTGAAAATATCAGCTGAGAAGGCTTCCCCAATCATCTACAAATCTCAAAAAATTAATAAATTATCACATAATATTTGTGACTATTTGTGACCATGTCACCATTGTTGAAATGCAAATTAAATCGAGCTATCAAAACCCTGAAATTTGCAGTGCAAGAAGAAGAAAACCAATGAGTCCCGAATTATTTAAGTGAACTCTCGGCAACAGAGAAGACTGATTATTCTTTGTGGAAGGAACCAAGAAATCTAAAAAAGCATACAAAGTTGGATCCACCGATTAGACTACCAACTTTTGCTGCACATCTAAAGACGGTCACCACACGAAGGATCTAATAATATCGTGCTGCCTCACCAGATGGCTGATGATACATCCTTTTAATCTATACAGTTTGAATGGAAGAAAGTTAAGAACACAATCAAAACTTGCATTAGCCCGAAAAAGCTCAGGATGTAACTTTATTACTGAAAAAATAATAAGGGAATTACCAGACAAATGCATAAAACTAATAGTACATTTTTAATGCGATCATGCGAACTAGTCATAATCCTCAAATGTGGAAGATATCTTTAATCACAATGATACATAAGCCTGGGAAAAGCGAAACTTAAATCTAGTCTTATCGTCCAATAAGCATGCTTCCCACAATCCGAAAACTTTTTGAAAAAATGTTAATAATAAAACTGAAACCAGTATTAGAAGAAAGACAAAGCATTCCAGACCATCAATTTGGGTTCCGAAATCAACATGGTACCATAAAGCAAGTACATATAATTGTAAATGCAACCAGATAGACTAATATACGAACTTAAGGCGCTCCTTCCGAAGAATATTCACTTAGTTCTGGAAAACTATCTCCTCCAAAGGCAATACATGATCCAACAGAATGGTGCAAAAACTTCCCTAAATGATAAAAGCGGAGAGGCCCCACAAGGAAGCGTTCTGGGGCCTATTTTATACTTGTTCTACACGGAAGACTTACCTGTTACCGGCGATGTAATAATATCAACATTTGCGGATGATATAGCCATCCTGGTATCACACGAAAACACGCAAACAGCCTCAATAAAAGAAGTGCAAAGTCATCTGAGCAAAATTGAGGATTAGCTCAAGATCTGGCGAATAAAATTAAACGAAAAAAAAATCAATTCGTGTCACAGTCACGCTAAACAAACGCTCCTGCCCACCAGTACAACTAAACAGTGTATATATTCCTCAACAAACTAAGGTCAAATACCTACGCTTAAACCTGGATAGATGGCTAACGTGGAAAGAACATATTGAAGCAAAGCGCACCCAAATAAAAATAACATTTTCCAAAATGTATTGGCTGATAGGAAGAAAGTCCAAGTTACTTAGTTAGTAAGATACAATAAAGTCTTACTATACAAAGCGTTAATCAAGTCAAGATGGACATATGGTATTCTGCAGTTATGGGGATTCACCAGTGCATCAAATATAGAACTCCTGCAACGAAAATACTCCGATGTATTGTAATGCTCCATTGTATATCCGAAATACTAACATACACGACAACCTTGGTATTAAAACCGTTAAAGAAACAATCAACAAATTCAGTTCAAAATACTACTCGAAACTTCAGCTACATCCTAACGAATTGCCCCGTTATATACTAAAACAGCCACGATTTAAACGACTGAGAAGAGCAGATCCACTCGGACTAATGAGCCTGTAAAATTAAATGTGTAGATTACGCCTATAAGTAGGATCTAAATTAATTTGTGAACACGCATAACATTTGAACACTTCTTGTTAGTTTCTTATGTAGAAAGACTCAAGAATAAAGCCATTGGCACCATAAATCCGCTTTCGGATTCGATATCGAATTTTGATAATAGCCCTCCAGGTGAACTGTCGCTTTCCTCATAAACAGTGATCAACATGTCTATTTCAAAAGTTGCACTTGGAACTTCGTGTTCCTCAAGTACCGTGTACTTCGACGGCTACCTGTATTAACAAAACATGCTTTTCGTAGGTATGGAAAGTCTTTAAATACCACTAATAATAAAATTAGAGATTGCAGCATGCCAATTGTTTTCACCAAAACATCGCATTTTGATACAATTGCTTTAATTTATAGCATTTTGATACAATTGCTTTAATTTATACAATTGCTTTAATTTACAACAATTGCTACAATTGCTTTAATTTATACACACAAAAAAATAAGCGGTGTTAATAAATTTTTTATCCTAATGACTAGTTTATTTTTATCCAATCGGATAATTATTTAAGAATCCAACACCGCATCATCGGATAGATATTTAAGTGTATCCGATAGGATAACTATTTTTGAAAATAAAATTTGTTACCTCTTTTGGTGTTAAGGAATTTTCAGGTCGGCGATCGATCGTCGTACGAGAAAGACGCGTTTTTGTCTTTCTCTGTATAGAAAATTGAAACTTAATTTTTTTTTTTCTGTTTTAAATAAATAAATAAATAATATTTTATATATAAAAGTTATTAAAATTAAATTAAATATTAAATATATAATATAAAGTGTTAATAAATTGGTGTTAGTAAATTGAAACGTAAATTAACGTGAAAGTGTCTAGGTTGTTATGACGGGTTGTTTTGTTATTTGTGTGACGCACTGACGCAGCAATGGTGAACGCATCACAAGCTAAGTGCTTTTGTGTTTCATATTTTTATTTATACTTTGTTTAGTTTATATTTTGTTTAATTTTTATTTTTTTGTAAAAATTTATATAAATTTTAATTTTATTAATGTAAATATTTTTTAATATACGCATTTGTGATATGTCGTATGGTTTACGATTGTGTGTGTGTATGGATATATGTACGTACATTCACGTAGTTTAGTTTAGTCAAATAAGACAAAAAGGATGAAAATAAAAATACTCTTCTGTTGCTTGTCATTCATTTTCCGTTCATTTTTAAATGAATTTTTTATGCTAATTTCTCTTCGCTCTTGAATAGTAAAATGAATTTTCAGAAATGTTATGCAGTAGAAAACGAATAGTGTCTAATGAGCGAATAATGAGAAACTAAAAAGGTTGATCTTATTTTTGTGTTAGCGAACGGGATCTACTGCTCTTTGGCCCATGTCACACGTACAAAAAAAATGCCGCATTTTTCTTCGTTTCTTTCCCCGTTTACCTATGATACAAGTTTTAATTGCGACTTAAACAAATTTTCTGTTCTACCACACAACTCAAACATAAATGAAATAAAAAATATTTCAAGGACATTTTTGACTCAGTTTAGTTAAAATTTTATTTAAGAGAGAGCAGAACAAAACATTGGTAGAAAAAAACTGCCAAAATAGAAAATATGCTCGTGTGTCATGGGTCTTTTGGTTTTACTTTACTATTCTAATAAGAAAGCGAAAATTCATTGTAGTACTGATTGGATAAGATGTATTGTTGCCTGTATTGAACGATCGAATAGAGAATACATACCATTTCTTTCTACTTTATTCTTGATAAGTGAATAGTAAAACAAAATATTTTTTGTTCTTTTACATATTTCTTGTTGATCAGTTTTACAAATAATGCATTAATTCCGTGGAAAGATTTGCTGACAGCAATTTTTTTACTGATAATACGCAAAAGAAAAACTTTAAAATTTCATAAGAGTGACAAAGAACAGAGGTATTTTTTTTATTTCATTTTATAGTAAAATTATATATATATATATATATATATATATATATATATATATATATATATATATATATATATATATATATATATATATATATATTATGTATATGTGTGTGTATGTGTGTAGATATGTATGTATATGTGTATATATATATAAATATTCATGACTTTTTTGTAGATTGATTTAAAGGGATGAGACCTCATATGTGTTACGGCATGGCAAAGGGAAAATGGTTTTTAATTTTTTATTTCCATTTGTAATGACAATTAAATCTTTGATGTGATATCCTTCGGCCTTTTAATGTTGACTGTTTTTTTTTTAAATTGCTTACTGCTGGCACTATTTTATCTAAAAGAATTTCTGGCTCAATAATATTTCTCGAAACAGGTTCGTTTTTGCATGGAAATGATATATACGAATATCGATTGATTTGAATTCTAAATCCTAATCAACGACCTGCTCATGTACCAATTGTGTAAAAAGCCTTCCGCGTGGTTCTATCTTCCGTTCGTGTCATCACCTCACATAAATCATGATCGTTTTGTTTGATTGAGACAATATACTGCGGAAGATGCATAAAATCATTTTTGGGCTTAATTGGAATTCTAGCAAATCGCAATTCTAGCAATTAGCATTAATTTGGGAGAGGCTTAGTTCGGCTGGGTCATCTGTCAACTGGCTGTTTTGACGTGTAAATGGAGAAATAGGAAAATTCCTTGGCCGATTATTTTCGGATTTATTTTGTTGAAAAATCCAGTACTTCACCCGGGATTTATGTTGAAATCCCGGTTCAGCTCAACATATCCCTTTAGTGAATTACTAACACAATTGTGCGGGTAGGGCAAAAGTACCATGTCAAAAATTTAGCTTTGTGTGTTTTTTGAACCAACTTACACATTTGTGAATTCCTTTTTAACTTATTTTCGTCCGAAAAAAACACTATATCTATATACACAATTGTGTTGGTTTTTCTTCAAATCAAGCGAAATTTTTTATCAACAACGCCATTACATACTATGGTTTTTTACTCACACATTTGTGTGGGTTGGACTAAAACTGAGCCGATTTTTTTGTTTTCTTGGTTGAAAAAGGGATATCAGATTCGAACATGATTAGTTAAGACATTGCTTAGCACGGCCGAACTCCAGAACTTCTCTTAAATCCATTTGTACATTCACATTTAATTCTGCTTACCTGATTTGACAATAATTGGTCGGGGTATGGCCAAGTTCCATTCAGAATTATCGAATTTTAGAACTTTATCAAAATCAAAAAGACACATTAAAATCCCAATACAAGTTGATCCTAATTTATTAGAATCCTAGCCCAGCTCTACAATCTGAACTGGAAAATTTCGGTTGGAAACGGCATGTTTCATTCATTATAGCTGAATCCGAAAATTTCGTCAAATTCGGCTTTGCACCCGAATTTGATCATCATTTGTTTTGAGTTTGCTTAGTTCCATTGAACATGCTACAGTGCCAATCCAATTCTGCGTACCATATTTAACAGTTATTGATGGAGGAATAGTAAAGTTCCATTGAGCATGATATAAATATCCTGTGCACTATAATTATACTTTGCAATTAATGGAATATTCTCTTCTTTGGTGAACAAAACTAATAAAATATTTGAAATTTTTGAATTAAATTAAAATTGTTTGAAATATCCTATCAGGTAGTTAATCTGGTATTGAATAACATTGATATTTTTCTGGGAACCATTGCCTTTGGGATGCCTTACATATAAAATTTGTTGTTTTTTTTTTTTTTTTTTCGATTTAAGGGTTAAATACTAATGAATTTTAGACTAAGTTTGATATAATTTAAATAATTATGGATACAGGAAATCCTATTGTAAGTCGTGGAATTGCAGGAGGATTAAATTAATAAATGTTTATATTATTTAGGAAGCCGGAAAATATTAATTTAGAATTAAATTTCAGGAAATCTACAGACGTGAAATAATATTTCTTTGAAATATTAATTGTTGATTGTGTAGATTAGAATGGTGTTGTCATTGCATTAATAACTATCGACTTTATTTAAGGGTCTGCAACTGGGTCGATTTAATCAATTAAATTTTGCATTAATTTACAATTACATTTCAGGAAATTTCCAGATGTACGTGAAATAATACAAATTTTTTCTCAGGTTGCTGATTTAGAGAAGCAATTGTTGAAGACCAATACCATCGTTATCCATTAAACCTATTAAACCTTTATCCTTCCTTAGTAGATTAGTATTGTGCTGTCTTTGTGTTACTAACTATCGGCTATACCTAGGTGTCTGTAACCGGGCCGATTCTGTCCCACTTAACTAACCTATCCAATCCTTCGGCTTTGTTATATGTAAAAAAGAGTGTACGGTGGGCCCGGCGTCACCCGGGAGCTCCTGTGTAAGAACTTGGTCGTGCATTCAGAATCAATCAATCAATCAATCAATCTTTTGGTGTTAAGGAATTTTCAACCTTTTGTGAATATGTTTTATATTACTAGGGAAACCCCCCAAAACTCAGGAAAACTCCCCTTGGATAAAATTAAATACTTTTTTGGAGTTTTTTATAAAAAAAAATTTCAAGGATTAACGATTTTAAATATTACATTTCAGTCTTCATTTGAATTTTGTGGATATTACTTCAAAATTTCATTACATTTTTGTAAATGTAACATAAAAAGTTGTAGTACTGTTTATTAAATTTGTGAATATTCAGGTGAGATCATCATTGTTAAGAATCTATTAAAATGGTTAACAAATAAATTAATGAAAAAAATGTGTGAATGAAAAATTAATTCTAATTTTTGTTTTTTTAATTTATTTAGAATTTGATGACAATTTCAGTGTGCTGCTTGTATTGAAACATCTTTGCCATACTAAGAGAAAAAAAATGTATGAACGACTGGCGTAAACCTACAGCCGTATTCATTTTTAGTGTTTGAAAAAGTAAGTGTGCTAGTAATTCATATTTATAAATTAAAACCTAAAATAAAATAATAACATATATTTCAGAATGGAACAACTATAACAGATGTTATTACGCAGCCACACCTGATTCTTTGAGGTCCATCAAAAAATCTAGTTTTGCCGTACAGCATTATTAGCGATAGTAAGGAAATTCCGCTATCATTGATTTTATAACCATTAATGTCTTTACAACGTTATTCAAGGCATTTTACCAAATTGTAAACCATATATCATTTACAAAAATAAAATAAAAATAATTATAAAATTAAAATTTATGTTATTTACTTATTTCCAAAATTCCCAATTTGGGTCTTTAAAATGCCCAAGAGGATATTTCCAAAAGATAAAAGAGGTGTTACGAAGTTCATCAAATCGGTGTTAATATAATAATTATTTTAATGGATATAATTTATAAACAAATTTGGTGTAAAAGTTTTTATCCAATAGTATTTTTTGACATTTTTATTGTAACATCCGATTGGATTCAAATTATAAATATCCGATCGGTGGGACACTATGTAACACCGATTCGGTGTTGTGGTGACCTTTTATTTTTTTGTGTGTAGATTTTAATGATAAAGGTGTCCTCGGTGTAAAGATCGATTTAGTTGCTCGCGAGTGTATTAAGTCGTTGGTCATATGTTAGTTTGGATCGGCACTGCAGTTCACCGGCTGCCAGTAAAATCAGTTTAGGATCACTTAAATTTCAAATTTTTAAAACTCTAATAACGGAACACGAAACACATAATTGATTTCACAACATATGATTTTAATAAAAAATTTACGATTATGAAGAACCGCTTAAATACACTTTTTAAACTTTAGTTTATCAATTTCACACTAACTATAAAATGCATTATTCATATGCTTAAAATGCATCATTATCAATGTCATATATGCGAAAGACGGAAACAACACAGCGACCGTTCCAGACTAAAACAAAAGAGCGACACGATGAATACAAGCAAAGCAAAACGATCAAAATAATTTTATCAAAAATAAATTTGTTATCATTCGTCTTCAGCCAAACGTTGCTTATATACGACGCACGCACGCCTATATGCCTTTACAGATGGCGTGAACTTTCGTCAAATCAAAAAAACTAATTCAAATTAATTTAAAATAAAATTAAATAGTATTTAAAGATAGTAGTAGTATTTCTAGTAGTATCACTGTATCATAAAAATTGCAAATTCTTGTAATTGGTCAGGGAGTGCAGCGTCTTCCTTCTCGTACTGAAATATATTTTCAGTTGAAGATCTTGGTGATCTTGATAATTTGGAGCTTCTTCGAAATGGGTTCAGATTGGCCACCCCAAAATTCATTGGGGGGAGGGGGGGCTCCGAAATGCTGTATAAGATAGCGAAAGTTTGACAGCGGAAAATAAGAGATTACGCTCCTCACCGCAAATGGCAACACTATCTGTACAGAGATTTGTTTTTGATATGTACCTAATTATCAGCGGACATTTTTTAATCATTATGTATCACTTTTGTCACTAAATAAAACATTTCAGCGGAATAAAAAATTAAAAGTGATCCTTAAAATGGCAAAATGATTGACCTCCAAAGTAAAGGAACTCGGTATATGATATCATGAAATTTAACAATATTCCGTCTTTCCGCCATTTCATAACGAATTACGATGAAATTTGCATAATAGTATTGATCAGGGATTTTAAAGTTAGGTTTGAATAAAATTCTATTCGTGCTGGACTAAACTGGCCATTTTACAAACCACTCCACATGAAAAATGGTATCTGTACATTTTACACGATATCAATAAATTTAAAACTAGAGAGAACTCGGCTATTTCTTAATCATATTTTTTTGTAACATTTGCATTCAGGGACAAATCTGAAAAAATTTATGGATTAGAATTTTCACTATGAATTTTTGATTTTCTGCGGCCATATAAGTTATTTTCAGTTTTTGGCCAATATCTCAAAAACTTTCACTATAGTAACCAATACTTTCGGTTGTTTTCTGCGGGAGACGGACTTTTGTTAAATTTCAAGATTTCATATACCGAGTTCCTTCACTACGAGATCAATCAATTTGCCATTTTAAGGATCACTTTTAATATTCCGCTGAGATGTTTTATTTAGTGAAAAAAGTGATACATAATAAATAAAAAATTTCCGCTGGTAGAATTAAATGTACAACAAAATAAATTCTCTTTAGTGATAGTGTTGCCAATTGTGGCTAGTACTGTAGCCTCATATTTTCCGCTGACAAAATTTCCGCTATCTTATATAACATATTCGGAAGAGTGTGGTTTTGGTGGCATCACTGCTGCTCCTGTACCGTCGACGTTTTACATATGTCTTGTACTCAATGATTTTTAGCTTTAAGATATGCAAACTCAATTTACATGTTGATTCAGTTCTGACGTCGCTATCGAAAGGTGCAGTTCTCTTTGTTGGATTCCCACAGTATTAAATGCTACTCTATAGACTTTACTGAAAAATGTCTTCCATTAATATTATTAAATTAATTAAAATACAAGTAGTATGTCCCCATGGTACAACAATGTCCTTAGTTTATTAAAACACTATGCTAATTACGTTTTGTTCTATGTAGCAAAATATTATCATTATCATTTAGTATGCATATAAATAACCTCTAACATCAAAATAAAATTCTCGAGCAATAATGTACTCGTAGAAAACACTCTACCCCCTTAACGATGCGCATTGTTTTCCATCAACACCAAGCACACTATACAAACGATGTACTCGTATAATGTTTAAACAAGTTCATGTACACAAACACTCATCACTCAGTTGTAATGTACAAGCACAGATAATCATACATATACATAGATTGCATGCCAGTTAAGTAAATACGAAAATTATTTTGGCAAGTCTAATAGCAGTAGTAGATGATAGTAGTAGATGCTTGTATAGATAACTATAAATAATATAATATCGAACCTTACGTCATGCCAATGATAAGACCGTAAAAGTGCTTTTGGTATTATTTTATCAATTTGACCGACCTATAAAAAAATTTAGTGAAGAATTTTCGGCCAACGGTGTACATCGCGGAATTCAATTTCATTTTTATAATCTTTCATTTAATTCGTGAGTGTTTATTAAAAATTTAAAGCAATTTTTGTGATCGTTAAACAATAATAGTTTTTTTTTTCGTTCTGCCAATAAAAAAATAAATTATTATGCTATAAAAACAATAAAATCGTGACTTTAATAATTGCTTAAAAATAAATAAAAAATTTAAAGCCAAATAGCTACGTACTCGTTGTTTGAGTGATTTTTTATTGTACCATATACAATTGAGTGATTTTCTTATTTTGTATTCTTTACACACTATTTAGAAAGAGAGTGAGAATAGAAGTGACAATATACAGTTATAATAAATATAAAGTTCAATGTAAAATGTGTGGTTTGTGATTAATTAGTGTTCGTTTATATGTCAGACAGTATAAGAAAGTGATAGGCTCGTCGGATTTATTTGAAAATTTCGTTTATGTCTTGTATTTATTTTTCTCCGTGTTCTGATTGTATTACAACATACTGGTCGAATTATAAATAAATTCTCATGTCGTAAAAATCATAATTTTTTTTATTATGTTTATGTTGTGTAAATATAACACACAAACACCTTAAATAAAAATATTTACGCAAGAGTATCGTTGTTGAAACGAAATAGCATTGAAAATAGTTTTTGTGAGTTGTAAATGATCGCAGGTGTGAACGCGTGTACATGTAAGCGTAAGCAGTGAGTGTGAAGAAGTTCCCATTCGTCCTCTGAGATGTGATAGCTATGCGGAATCATGTTTATTTGTCAATTTTAAAAACGTTAAGAACTTTAGGTATTTTGTCTTCTCATCCTTAGCTTGCCAAAATATCTTTTTTTCCTTCTTAATATACTCATCAAGATATTAGTTTTTGCTTGTATTTTACATAATTTTTGTTTTTGTTTTTAAAACAATTTGTATTTACATACAGGGAAATAAAATAAATTTGACATTGAGTGTAATTTATTGTTAAATTCAATTGTTATTTACTGTTAAAGTTAAGCTTTTGCGTGACATGTTACATGGTTCAGGTTATGTTTCGTCCGAGTCACTCGCAAAATAATTGTTTTGTTCAGAGTAGTAAGCGCCTCTTGAACCTGAATCACTCAAATATTTACTTCTAATGAAGCACGGCTATATTCAACCTTGTTCAGGATGACGTCGGCGGCAACATCACCTAAATTAAAAAACAAAACACAAAGAATCATCAAACAAAAACAAATTAAAATTTTAACACTTATCTGATGATACCAGCTGATCCGCATTTCCGTAACATATATTAAGCTTTGTAGTATACTCATCTAAAAGGAAAAAATAGAATTAAATATGTGTAAATAGTTAATATCAATTAAATTGAGAATTTGTATTATATAACTTACCTTTAAAAATTCAATAATTTTGACATCTTGTTTTGGCATTTGTAAAAACAACGAGAGTAAAAAGAAGTGTTGGAGCATTGTTAAAATATTGTACTAAAGATTCAGGGATACTATTCAAACGCAGATAGCACTTGTCATCATCATAAAATTATTTAGTTGAAGCATATGTTGTTAGATGACACTTTGTACTTTTTATTTTCTAAAAAATCAATAAGTTGTAAAAAGAAAATTCCAGATCATTCGATTTTGTACAACAGTGAACAAAGAACACAAAATTACTAAATAAATTGTGAACAAAAAATAAATTGTGATTACAGTCCATTAATTGAAAAGGAGGAACCTGAGGTAGTCATTGAATTGTAGTGTGTTAAATTCATTGGGAATTTTACCGCGATCGATACGAGTTAACACACATCACATTTTCAAACCCCTCAGCTGGCTCAACAAACCTTACATTCTAATGTTTAAAATCTAAAAAGCATATCAGTGCAAAAGTATGCAAAATAAACTTCATATCAAACCATATATGTGGCCAAAAAATCATAAAATCATCGGGTCACATTAAACCTGCAATTATATCGATTGCTAACAGCAATTTCGTTCAATGTCGATATTTTATTAATTCAAATTTAAATATTTAAATCAAAACTGTAGTAAAATGGGTCAGCTCGTGGAATCATGGTAATAACTAAAACATGCCTACTTGGCATAACATCGACTGGATGTATCACAAATGTCAAAATAATTTCCGTTTTCGTACGGTTTGAGGGTTTTAGTCATAGCGACATCGGTTTTCTATAACCCTTTCGGTCATGGTGTGCTCATTTGTATACATCGACTTCAAAACAGTGTATTGTTTTTAAAATTGGCAACATCGCACTGATCTGAATTGTGTATAAATGGAATAATATCCGTTATGTTTTCTAGTGCCTTTATATAAATTTTTTTTATATATTATATTAGTAATATGACAGTTTTGGTGAAGGTTGGTTGTATGAGAAGTACAAGTCATTTTGTCTCCAAATAAATAATCATTTTTAACAGTAAAACTTGTTAAAATTGGGCAAAAAAAATATTTTTGTATGTGTAAAGTGTTTTTTTTAATAAAACAACTCAATCGTAAGTAAATTTAAAATTATTTATAATTAAAATGTAATTTAAATATGTGTCCTAAAATGGGCACACTTCAATCCAAGGTTGTGTCTTGAAATAGGCACATAAATAAATGTGTGCTCGATTGTAGACATGTGGACTGTATGGTTGTAAATTATGGAAATATATTTTAATTGTATTTCAGGAAATGAGTGATAAAGAGGCCATTAAACGTATTTTGGCTAAAAATAGACAAGCCAAATTGACATTAGATGAAGCTGCATTGTTAATTAACGCAGATGATTCGGAATTAGATTTATCTGATGATGAAATTGACCCTTCGGTTGAAACAAACAATTTTAAACACCTTATTAATGAAAATTTAAGAAATGATATTGTGACCGCTAGTAAAGCAAAAGCCACTGACTTATTTGACGAAATAATGATACCTGGTGTAATGGTAGAGGAAACCATAGATGATACAGAAAATTTGGTCGACGAGAAAGCTACACTATTAGCGGTAGGAAATGAAGATTACAATGAGATTGTAGTTGAGGATAACGTCGAGTTTGAATTTATTGATGAAAACCAAAAATTTAAAACTACTGAGAAATCGAAAATTGAATGGAGGAGACGGCACATCAATTCGAAACGTTTGATATTTGAGCATGCCCAACATGAAGAGGAATTGGATACATCTCCATTATCTATTTTCGCGAGATATGTCCCGCCGGAATTATTTTCTAGTATGGTTTCCTTTACAAATCTTTATGCCGCCCAGCAAAATTCTGCAAAGTACCGACCGACTACAGCAAGTGAACTGTATAAATTTTTTGGCATTCAAATTTTAATGAAAACTCTAAAAATGCCTAGAATTCGAATGTATTTTAATAAATACATCTCGATTCAAACATTTACGGAAGCTGTGTCCCATGAGAGGTTTTCTCAATTACGGAATACGTTACATTTCGTAAATAATTTAGAAAAGCAAAGAGACAACCAGGATAAGCTGTACAAAGTTCGACCTTTAATAGATAGTATTCGCAGAAGATGTTTAGAACATACTGTTGAAGAACACCTATCTATTGATGAACAAATCATCCCCTTTAAAGGTCAATTGAGCAGCAAACAGTACATTAAAGGGAAACCTTGTCCATGGGGTATAAAGGTGAATTATTAGTTTCATGTAATTCATAATCTATAAGAATCTTGTTTTAGGTATTTTTGTTATGCGGCAAAGGTGGATTACCTTATGATTTTGTAATTTATCAGGGCTCGTCTACCGAAATAAATAAATTAACTGCAAAACAACTGGGGTTCGGAGCAGCAATCGTCTTGCAACTCTGCCAGCCTTTACCACAACCGGCCATATTTTATGTTTCGACAACTATTTTAGTTCATATCAGTTGTTCGAATGCCTGACCCAACTCCAAATTAATGCGATTGGAACCATTCGAATAAATCGATTTCGAAACCCACCGCATATCGCAGATAAAATGATGAAAAAGCAAGGCCGTGGTGCTTCGGATGAAGTTACAAGTAAGGATGGCCAAATATGTGTTGTCAAGTGGCAAGACAACAAAGTAGTTTATTTAGCGTCAAACTTTGTTGGATTTGGTGAAGAGTTAATGGCTCGCCGATACGACAAAATTAACGCAAAATATGTTCAAATAAGACAACCACAAATTGTACAAATGTACAATATGGGAATGGGAGGGGTGGATTTATTTGATCAACTGTTAAGCTACTAGCGCTTTTTCCACAAATCTCAAAAGTGGACACTACGAGTAGTAGCTGGATTGAATACAAAGCGATTCACAAAAAAACTTGGAACTTCGGCAAACGATGTTATGGATTTATTAAACTTCCGCCTATATTTAGCGCATTGTCTCACCACCATGAATCAGAATATTACACGTAAAAGAAGCAGACCATTATCTCAAGCAAACTCCGATTCGTAAAATGAGATACCTGTAAAGAAAGCCAAAATGGAAACTCACCCAATAGATGAAATTCGTTACGACGATATACGACATCTTCCACTCCACAGTGACGCAGCAAACCGGTGTAAATGTGAAAAGTGTAAGGGAAAGGGTAGAGTTTTGTGTTCTTAATGTAAAGTGCACCTCTGTTTTGGTAAGGGCAACAACTGCTTTTTTAATTTTCATACTAAAGATGGACCAAGAATATAAGCCATATGCAATTCGTACCTAACTAAGTTCCTATTAATAATAGTTGAATTAAATTTTATTTTATTTTATAAGAAACATATATTATTTTGGATTATAATTGATTATTATATTATTTTCATTTGTGATATGTATTTTCAAATATTTAAGAAATGTGAAATGTGAAACGTGAAATATATACAAGGTATTTTTCAAAAAGAAAGTTGTATTATTTACAATTGTTGCTCCGATTTGTACCCATTTGGTGACATGTCCTAATTTTGGCCTAGCTATCGGAAACATAATTTTTTTTCGGATCTGCTTTATAATATCCAATTTGAATTAAATAAACACTAACCAATTTTTTCCCCACCGCTGTAATTAATCATGACCGAAAGGGGCTTTAATGGTTTGGGTCAGTGTGGTATCGGATTTCTATATAATATCCAAAGAGATTAGGCCTGGTATGTCTTGGTATATCGGAGGCGCGTAACGCAATGTATTCTATTCGACACGAGGTTACATTATAGCTCTAGTTTTAATTTCAAACCTATAATATTACAACAGTATAGCGATTAGACGCAAATTGAAACAGGTGAAAAATATCCAATTTGAATAAGATTTTGTAGCAGAAGTATGTTAGTGCATTTTATATTTTTCTACTTTGAATTGTGTTAGCGCTCTAAAAGGATTTACCTTTCATAAATTTCTGCTTGTTAGTGTTAGGCAGTAACTCTTACTAAATGTGAGCTTAAGAGGTGCATAAGCTTAGTGAACAGCTTAATTTTCGGAGTATAAATAAGGGTTTCGAATTGCAAGGAATTTTTTCTCAGTTTATTTGTTAAAGTGTCGATCGTGGCTAGTTGTTGAGATACCAAAGGATATCCGTCACTTGTGACATCTTATCTTTCGGTATTGATTGAACGATTATTTAGCCAGTTGACCGAAAATGCCGCAAGATTGTGTGATTCAAGAAATAGGTGTACAGAAAACAAAGTTGGCTTGAAAAGCCTTGATATAGAGGTTGGGGTCACTCTGGAGTGTAGTGGGTTTTCTTGCTAACTGATGGATCTTGGATGTTGCATGATCCACGCAAGAATACGAAATTCATGCTGACCATGCGAGTTGCATGATCGATTGTCTGACGCCTCGTTAAAATCCTTTCATGGGATGTGAAAGCTAGAGAGAGAGGGGGAAGGGGCTACATTAGTGTAGTGCTAAAATTAGAACCCCTCCTCGCCTTCTTGTACGTGGGGCGGACGTAATAACTTTGAAATTAAAATGGGAACCCCTATTTTTTTATTGCAGATTCGGATTCTACGGCTTAAAGGAAGTATAGGATTTATTTAAAACATTTTTTTCGATTAACCTATTTCATCCCAAATAGATGAAAACGATAATTGCCAGTATTAACCCAAATGGTCGAAAACAACCATGCGATGATATTTCCCTTTTCCTACTTTTTATTTTATCACCAATATATCGAAACCTTATCTGTATTTGTTATTTATTGTTGTGTTAAGCTTGTCGAAACACATTTCATTACCGTACCTTCAGTTTAATTTTATATTCAAAATATTCAAAATTAAAATCATCCGATAAAAAAAAGTTCTGAGAACACGATTTTATACATATAAAATAGTTGTATAGGATGAAATAGGTAAACTGTTTTTCGATTACTCCTACTAAGAACCGTTGCATACGATTCTGCAACACGCGTAAATTAGTCTTAAACAAATTAATTACTAAAAAAAATAATTTGCGAAAAAATGGGATTTTGTTGTATTTCTTCACGTGCCCACTAATAAAGTCACCCGATTTTGGAAATCAACGCCATGAAGATCTTGGTGTAAAGAAACATGATACGGTTGGTTCTAAAACTTTCTAAATACTGCTTTGGAACAATGCGGAATCGCTAGCTATTTCTCGTGTACTAATATGAGGATTATGAGTTGCTGCAGCCAATACAACATTTTCATTATAAAGAAGAATTATTACGTGGGGGAGGGGAGTGCATTTTTTCTACTTTTGTGGTAGAAATATTGTTAATAAATGGCCTCTTTGTTTTCTGCGACAAAAATTGTTGTAAACATTGTATGGGTGTCCATTAAAATGATATTTTGTCCGAAAAGCCGAAATGATGAGTAGACCAACTTTTTATCAGTACGAAACCAAGCTGCCAAGAAGCTACCTAAGGGAGTTCTCATTTTTGTAAGGGTTTGTGTATCTTTGTGTACACAAGTGCCCTGGGGTTACACGTGGGGGAGGGGAGTGCATTTTTTCTACTTTTGTGGTAGAAATATTGTTAATAAATGGCCTCTTTGTTTTCTGCGACAAAAATTGTCGTAAACATTGTATGGGTGTCCATTAAAATGATATTTTGTCCGAAAAGCCGAAAAAATCTTAAAACAAATTTCATTATACTTTCCTCAGTGGCTATTGCTCGACGAGTCCTTTTTTTCGGTTGAACACTTCCATCAATAGTAAATTATTTAATAGTCCGGTAAAATGAAGCACGTGACCAAATCCTATCCGGAAAACATGAAGCATATAGAGAATGACAGCATTATCAAGACTACGGCTAGCTTCTCCATAAAACAGGACCATTTCAATTTTTTTCTTGTACAGTTAAATACTCCATTTTGTATTGTATTAATTACAAGAATATAACTCAAACATGTCTTTTTGTTTTCGAAATAATATTCGAACTGAATCGATATGTTTAAAACAAATTACAAAAATAGAAAACATTTATTTGACAGCAGATTTAATCGCATGTTGCTGGGGTGGCATGTCACATTTTCGATATTTTATCGAAGTTTATTTCTTGTTTTCCTAGACTGAAATGAACTGAAATACAAGTTGTCTTTCTCTTATTTCGATCAAGTATCGAAGTTCAATTATTAACGGAGTAGAATATCACAATTTTTCAATCTAGCAACCTGGTAAATGATATAAAATGTGAAATAGTATCACATTTTTTCTAAAGAATTGTGACATAAATATCGATAAAGTATCGAAAATGTGATGTTATAGCATGCCACCCCAGGGTTACGATAATAGTTAATTTTGATTCAAACGTATTGCAGAATCGTAAGCATAGGTTCTCAGTAAGAGAAATCAAAAAAAATTAATATTGTTATTACAGTGCTGTCTATCATGAATCGTAAAAAATGTTTCACAGAAATCCTACGTAATAAAAAAGAGGTGCCTTTTTTAATTTCAAAGTTAGCCACAGCTTCAAAGTCAGGCACACCTACAGGAACGGGAGGAGGGGTAATTTTAGCACTAATGAATGTCCCCCGGAATGACTAAATTTTGATAATAGACATTTTTTTTCGTAGAGTGCTTATTTTATTTTCCGAGATATTTGAAAATTTCAGCTTAAAAAATCACCCGGTATAATCCATGCGGGCTGTTTTGTTGTTCTTTTGCTTCTATGGATAGCACTTTGTTTTTTTAAATGACGCACGAGGACGATGATGTTAAATCTCGGAAAAACTCAGAAATCGTTTATATATTCGGATTTAAAGTCAAATCAACAATTTTTAATCGACACAAGAGCCGACCTTTCTGTTTTGCCCCAAGCAAAAATGAAAAGCAAAAACCATCAAACCGAACAAGACTCTTCGCTGCAAACAGAACTCCTATTGCCACGTACGGTGAAAGAAGAATGTCAATAAATTTTGAATTGGGGGCTATCATCGGGGCGGATTTTATTAAACACCACGGGATGATTATCGAAATGAGAGTAAATCGCTTGATAGACAAGCCACGGCCTCGTCGACACGCACCAGATAAATTGGAAATTATCCGTACCGAATGCGAATATTTGTTGAAAATGGGAATATGCCGGCCATCCAAAAGTAACTGGGCGTCTCCACTACATATTCTGAAAAAAACCGAATGGATAATGGCGCCCATGAGGCGGTTACCACCGCCTGAATGCGATTACTATTCCGGATCGTTACCCGATTCCGTACAATATTTTCAACCATCGACCTTCAAAAGGTGTACCACCAAATACCGGTGGAGCCAGCGAATATACCAAAAACCGAAATCACCACATCAAGGAACATCGGAAACATCTTACCATCGTATTTGAACGTTTACGACAATATGGGCTCAGTATGCACGTTCTAAAGTATGTATTCGGAAAGGTAGAAGTAAAATTTCTCGGACAATTAATTACTTCAGCTATGGTTTAAAACCACTACCAGACAAAATCAAAGCAATAAAAGAATATGAACGACCGTCGACTACCGCGAAATTGAAACGTTTCCTGCGGCTATGATAAATTTGTATCGGAGATTTATACGTGGGGCAGTCAACAATCAATAGTTTTGCAAAAATTAATAAATGGCAACAAGAAGAACGAATAAACTGCAATCAACTGGACGAAGAAGGCATGATCCGCTTTCAAAAATTGTAAGGATGATGTGGTAAATACCACCTTATTTGCTCGTCCGGCAAGCAACAGAAATTTGTTCTTGTTCACAGATGCATCAGACAAAGCAGTCGACGCGGTTTTTAATAAATCAGTAAATGATAAGAAATTCTAACCATTAGAATTTTATTCCAAGAAATTACCTGAATCTAAGCAAATGCGTCATACTTATACGACAGAGAATTGACTGCGATATACCAAGCCATAAAATATGTCCGGCATTTGTTAGAAGGAAGACAGTTTTGTGTTTATACGGATCACAAACCACTTATCCTCGCTTTTAAGCAAAAAAAAAAGAACCGTCAACACCAAGACAAATCAGACAACTCGATTTAGCAACGTTTAGTCACTTTGCTTTGTCGGAAAATAAAGTTGCCGATTTGTTGTCCAGGATAAGTTCAATATTGAACGGAAAAGCGGTGAACATTTAATTATCGTTAAGTCAGTTAGTTAGCCATGCCAAATTTGGAAACAAAACTATGTTGTGACATTTCACAAAACCGAGTTTGACCATTTGTTCCATTGAAGTACCGACAGCCAATCATACGTAAAGCGCATGAACTTACACACCCTGGTATTCGTGGCACACAGAAATTAGTTTGTGATCGATTTGTGTGGCCATCGATTAATAAAGATTGTCAAACATTCGTTAAGGAATGTATACACTGCCGTATATATTCCTTTACGAATGTTTGGCAGTCTTTGTAAAGGAATGTATATCATCAAAAATATTACGACATAACATATCACCAATTTCGAAATATATCATTCGAAATACGCGATTTGAACACATCAACATCGATGTTATTGGACACATGCCACCTTCAACAAAAAAATAGATACTGGGTCTATTTTTTAATTCAACCCGAACAAGCAGGCTTACCCCGGGTAGTGTACATCGAACAAAGATTGCACTGGGTAAAATTATCCGGTGCGCATAGAGTAAAAAATTGTTTTTTACTTAAAACGCGTTGACGTAAAAAAAGTTATCCCAGACTTTCATCCCATAAAAATCAAATATACGCTTGAGGCAATACTACCTAAACTATCATGATATTATGTTATATATATTATTCTATCACGATATAACAAAAGAAGTTTAAAATAAACCAAAATATTTGAATAAAATAATTTCGGCAAAAGTTTGTTGGTCTAAGTGACGTAATTAAATATCCCTTTTTCAACCAAAAAAAAACAAATTACCTCTATTTAAGACCAAACCAAACAAATGTGTGAGTAAAAAACCATAGTATGTAATGGCGTTTTTGATAAAAAATTTCGCTTGATTTGAAGTACAACCCACATAATTGTGTGTCTAGTTACAGTGTCTTTTTGGACGAAAATAAGTTTGAAAGGAATGCACAAATGTGTAAATTGGTTAAAAAATAATACGAAAATAAATTTTTGACATAGTACTTTTTCGTTACTCACAAAATTGTGTAACCGGGTAGCGAAAGGGATAAAAAGTTCCGAAAATGAATAAATTACTCAATATTTTAATACTCAATCGCTTCCACAGCCCGTTCTATAAAAGTGTCGGATTAGGACGAGTGTGTTTTAGATGCGGCACACTAACATCTTCATAAAGAATAAGTTTCATGGAACTTCTATGCGTCCAAGCTGCGCAATTAAATTTTAAATTCTCAAAATCATTAAATTACTCAATATTTTAATACCCAATCGCTTCCATAGCCCTTTCTATAAAAGTGTTGGATTAGGACAAGTGTTTTTAGATGCGGCACTCTAACATCTTCATATAGGATAAGTTTCATGGAACTTCTATGCGTCCAAGCTGCGCAATTAAATTTTAAATTAAAATCATCAAATTACATGGCAGTGAAGTATGTCCCAAATAACAAAAATAAAACCGTATTAGTATATACACTGTTAAAAAATTCTTATAAGAATTTTGAGTGAAAACTAGAAAATAAACTCAAAAAAATTATTTGACATTCTTCATAATACCCCGGAGAATCATTTCCATTTTTCTTCATTTGTAAGTAGTTTGCAGAAGATAATGTATTTCAATATATCTTAATGCCGGGTATAAAAACCGCAGTACTCTCCAAATATCTGGTAAAAAAAAATTGTGTAGAAAGCCACTATGTGGAATTTACACGATAAGAAGATATCCAGACAGAGAAGAAAATCAAGTGAGCTAAAGGACATTTCCGAAAAACAGGATATTTCTGAATTTTGTTCTGGTAAATGGAATCGTTTCGTTAGGTACAAGTAGTTTTAGTTTAAATATATTACTAAAATCGTGGAGTTTGTCGGAAAATGACTATAAGATAACACAATGAAATGAACCTAGTTTCCAAATATCCTTTTTAGTTCTGATAAATTTAGTCGATTTTATTAGCTTGCGTAATTCTTGTTAAAATAAATTCTGGTTATCGGAAAGTTTGTCGGAAAAATCACCTATGTAAAAATAAGAGCCTTTGTCGACAAAAATAAATTAATTAAGTGCAATTTCCAAACGATACCGAGAATAAGATATCCTTTTTAGTTGTGGAAAATGAAGATGATTTTATTGGATTGAATGGTTTGTTTAGATAAATTCTGAATATCCTAAAATTTGTCGGAAAATTTCACTATGTCCAAATGTTAGCTTCAGGTTGACACAATCAAATAAATCTAGAGTCATTTCCATATCTAGGGGATAGGTGTCATTTTTCACTCTCGCAATTCTAATCAATTTTATTGGTTTGAGTAGTTTAAATTTAGATAAATTCTGAATATCCTAGAGTTTGACGGAAAATTTCACTATGTCCAAATGTTAGCTTCAGGTTGAAACAATTAACGCGTTCGCGCAAATGACGGCTATAGCCGTCATACAACTTTTTCGTTTTTTAACACATTAACGCAAATAATGGCTATAGCAGTCATACAATTTTTTCGTTTTTTAAGGAATACCGACATATTTTTCAATTCTCAACAACACATTCCTTTCCGCAACGAAATATCATTTCAATTACAAAATTTATCAAAACACACATTAGAAAGTGTGCGGCAACGTGTTAAATAAATCTAAAGTCATTTCCATATCTAGAGGATAGGTGTCATTTTTCACTCTCGCAATTCTAATCGATTTTATTGGTTTGAGTAGTTTAAATTTAGATAAATTCTGAATATCCTAGAGTTTGTCGGAAAATTTCACTATGTCCAAATGTTAGCTTCAGAGTTTGTCGGAAAATTTAACTATTTCCAAATGTTAGCTTCAGGTTGACACAATCAAATAAATTCAGAGCCATTTCCATATCTAGGGGATAGGTGTTATTTTTCGCTCTCGCAAATCTAATCAATTTTATTGGTTTGAGTAGTTTTAATTTAGATAAATTCTGAATATCCTAGAGTTTGTCGGAAAATTTCACTATGTCCAAATGTTAGCTTCAGGTTGACACAATCAAATAAATTTAGAGCCATTTCCATATCTATGGATATAGGTGTTATTTTTCGCTCTCACAAATCTAATCAATTTTATTGGTTTGAGTAGTTTTAATTTAGATAAATTCTGAATATCCTAGAGTTTGTCGGAAAATTTCACTATGTCCAAATGTTAGTTTCAGGTTGACACAATCAAATAAATTCAGAGCCATTTCCATATCTAGGGGATAGGTGTCATTTTTCACTCTCGCAATTCTAATCGATTTTATTGGTTTGAGTAGTTTAAATTTAGATAAATTCTGAATATCCTATAGGATATTCAGAATTTATCTAAATTTAAACTACTCAAACCAATAAAATCGATTAGAATTGCGAGAGTGAAAAATGACACCTATCCCCTAGATAAGGAAATGGCTCTGAATTTATTTGATTGTGTAACCTGAAGCTAACATTTGGACATAGTGAAATTTTCCGACAAACTCTAGGATATTCAGAATTTATCTAAATTAAAACTACTCAAACCAATAAAATCGATTAGATTTGCGAGGGTTTAATGTGTTTTAATTTTTCTCGATTATTTCTGACTCTTTCTTTCATCTTTGCAAAATACATAAATCGAATATGAAAAAATGTGGCACCTATTTCCGTCTCTTTCTATTATAATATAGTTATTTCGCGAATATTTTATTTTAACAGTGTACATACTAATACTGTTCTGCATTACAAATTTCTAATTGGATTTGTATATGTACACGGGATTTTTTTTGGGACAAACTTCACAACCGTCAAATTACTCAATATTTTAATACTCAATCGCTTCCACAACCCGTTCTATAAAAGTGTCGGATTAGGACGAGTGATTTTTAGATGCGGCATACTAACATCATCATACAGGATAAGTTTCATGAAACTTCTATGCGTCCAAGCTGCGCAATTAAATTTTAAATTCTGAGAATCATTAAATTACTCAATATTTTAATACTCAATCGCCTCCACAGCCCGTTCTATAAAAGTGTCGGAATAGGACGAACGATTTTAGATGTGGCATACTAACATCTTCATACAGGATAAGTTTCATATAACTTCTTTGCGTCCAAGCTGCGCAATTAAATTTTAAATTCTCAAAATCATTAAATTACTCAATATTTTAAAACTCAATCGCTTCCACAGCCCGTTCTATAAAAGTGTCGGATTAGGACGAGTGTTTTTTAGATGCGGCACACTAACATCTTCATAAAGAATAGGTTTCAGGAAACTTCTATGCGTCCAAGCTGCGCAATTAAATTTTAAATTCTCAAAACCATTAAATTACTCAATATTTTAATACTCAACAGCTTCCATAGCCCGTTCTATAAAAGTGTTGAATTAGGACGAGTGTTTTTAGATGCGGCACATTAACATCTTCATACAGGATTTTAATACTCAATCGCTTCCACAGCCCGTTCTATAAAAGTGTCGGATTAGGACGAGTGTTTTTTAGATGCGGCACTCTAACATCTTCATAAAGGATAAGTTTCATGGAACTTCTATGCGCTCAAGCTGCAAAAATCGTTAGCTATCTATTTTAGGTCCTTTTGACATCCTAATATATTACGTGTGCAAGTAGACGTTCGGCTCTAAAGTTGGTGGTATTAAAATATACTTAAGTACTTTTGAAATTATTCGCCATTTTGGATATATGTAGCTTACTCATATCTTTTTTTATGACAAAAGTTTCACTCATTTATAAGTCGTCATTCCGTGTACATCAATTTTAGGAGATGGATATCGATAAGCTTGCTCCATAATTGATTAACTCGTCATTGAGTGAACATTCTGTGAGTCATTCAACAGTAAAAAAGTACTTTGTAAAACTTTGTGATGGCAATTCTGGTCTTGAGGACGATCCACGTTCAGGTGCAGTTAAACAATTTGAAGACGAATAACTTAAAGTTTTACGGGATAAAAACCCGTATCAACCTCAAAAAGAGCATGCAATGGTGGGAAAATACAGAAGGAAGGAAACTATCTTGCTCATCAAATGACAAAAGAAACAATCATTACGGGTGAAGACTAGTGGATTTTAGACGGTAATCCTAAACGCAGAAAACCATAGGTGGATCCAGGCCACCCATCAACATCAGTTACAAAAATGAAAATTCATGAGGAAAAAATATTACTCTGTGTCTGGTGGGATTGGAAATGAGTCATTTACTAGGAGCTTCTGCAAACTCGTCAAACTGTTACTTGCTGTAGAAGCGAATGAGTATTAAAATATTGAGTAATTTAATGATTTTGAGAATTTAAAATTTAATTGCGCAGCTTGGATGCATAGAAGTTCCATGAAACTTATTCTGTATGAAGATGTTAGTGTGCCGCATCTAACAAACTTTCGTTCTTATCCGCCACTTTTATAGAATGGGCGGTGGGATCGATTTAGCAGTTAGTTTGGTTTTAGTTTTATGAAACTTATCCTTTATGAAGATGTTAATGTACCACATCTAAAAGGCATTCGTCTTAATCCGACGCTTTTATAGAGTGGGATGTTTAATCAGATATGTAGAATTAGTTCGTTATATTTAATAATTTTTTTATTAAATTCTATGATTTCTGTCGTCCCATTAATACAATGTTAGTATACTTTAGTTATTATGTGGTTGCTATAATTTTTACGGAATGGGTGTAATTTTCGGGCTGATAGTGATCGGATAGTGAAATTTCGCTGTAGTGATAGCTCGCCTAACTCTATTTTCTGGGATGATAGTTTTCTCTCATTATAATTTTTCCTGGGATGAAATATTCTGCAATCGTAAAATTTCTGGGCTGATAGTAATATCCTGGGATGGAAAACTGTCGTGATAGTTTAGTGTTGCCATCGTCGTTTTACGGGATGAATCCTGGGCTAACTTTATATACATAACGCAGTGTGCAGAGTTAAATTACCCAGTTTGAATAAAAAAATACGGAGTATTTTTTGTCAGCGCACTGCCTGCTCGGGATGAATTAAAAAATAGGCCCACTGTTTAATAGTCATCGATAGGTTCACTAGATGGCCTAACCAATTCCCATGGAGGATATTACAGAAGGATACGTCGCTAGACAGGGTGTGTAACGAAATCTCGGTTTTAAAAATCCCGGTTTTCAAAACCCCGGTTTTCAAAATGCCGGTTTTCAAAATCACGATTTTCAAAATCCGGGTTTTGTATAAAGACCCGATTTTTAGGAAATCCCGGTTTGAATTTTTAAAATTTGGTATGTGGGAAAATGGGACTCAAATGATTTTTTGACAAAATTCAAAAAAGAGTTTGCGATAAAATTCTAGAAAATGGCTTGGGGATGGAATTTGAATGAAAGGCTGAGTGCATAGAGAAAAGTAATATAAACAGCGGTAAAGCTGCACAAAATTTTGAACCAACTTTTTTAGATTGTAACCCCAAAATACAAACTCGTTTTACGCCTTAAATAATAAACTTAGAACGTCCAACTCTTCGAATATACATTAAGTGTTTCTTTAACTTTCATAATATTTTTGTTTCATTTTTTCTTCGTTTAGATTATAACGGTAATTTTAAATTTGGTCAACATAAAACCGGATCGTGACCCCATATTTTACTGTGAAAAAATGCGTAAAAATTTTGTATGCAGCTTTACTTCTGTTTATATTTATTTTTTTCTGTGCTGAGTGCCTGTGAGAGTGATCGAAGAAGTCAGCCTCTACAATTATTGCATTTCAAAATATTGCATTAACAATATATTGCTTTTTTTATTAATCTTGCAATTACAAAATGTTACAAGTAACAAGTCTTGCAATTAAAAAACTTTATTAATTATTTTGTGCAATTAGAAGTCTTTAAAAACTACCATTAAATGTCATCAAAACAATGATTGGCAAACTTGGTACCATTGATTTTGTTGGGAATACGAGTCATATGATGGCCTACAACAACCAGTTATCACGACAACGCGAAAGTTTTTGTGCTAAAGGAACTTTCAAATTGCTTACACACATTTGTGAGAACGGATAGCGTACACGCCCTATTACAAAGCCATGTACAGGTCCATATGAAGTGGTGAAGCGTTTCAAGAAGTATTTTGTTTGTAAAAATCATCAAAAATTTCGATTAATCGTTTAACGGCAGCTTTCATTCCAAATGAACATGAAGGGCAAAATACACTGAAAATGATTCAAAAAATTGAGTCTTATACAATTTGAAGTGAAAACCGCAGTTTTTTTATGACGTACTTGATGAAAAGTTTTTATGAGGTCTCTTTTAAAGTATTCTAATTGTGTGTCGTACTTCGGTAGGGTTTCAATGACCTCTACCAGCGAAACGATTTACCCCATGTTACCTATAAATTCATAGAGACTGAGCCAACTTTATTCGTAATGCGGTTCGTCTTTAATTACCCTTCTATAGCCACATATTATAGAATGCATATCCATTGCTGGTGTCATAGATACCAGCCCAAAAAATTGTAACCTTTCAACCATATTCTTTGTGACCGACCAATCGATGAACCTCCACACAGGAAAATCAAACAACGATCTCAATTTACCCATCATTAATAAATACAAAAGCCAGGTTATGACACCCAATAAATCAAAATATAAATTACATTTTTGCATAATTGTTATCTGTACGGCACACGCCTATAGGTGATATGATACACTGGCAGGATTGTTAAATTCATATAAATTTTAATTAAAAGTATCTCATTTAATCCTCACAAATCGATTTAAATTATCACACGAACCATCAACTCATATAACCACTTGTCCTTTTAGTATAATATACGAGTAGATGTCATTCAGGAGACTATTTACCTTAAAAAACCATAGAATATAAACAAATCAACCAAAATACATATATTATCAATTTATATCACAAGCCACACCACTAAAGTACCCGCTCATCCATCATCTCATGATATAGTATATTCGGACGACTCGTGTACAGCATAATGTTGATATATTACATACATCATGCAATTTATAATTTATAACCTAGGTCGTGTCGTGTCTTTTGTAAATTTTATTTTGTTTTCCACTATTTTTCCACCAACAACTATGCAGCAACAATATTGCGGTGTAAATCTAATTTAAAGTTTAATTTACGGCAATACGGTCATCTCGAAAATCTGTTTTTCGTCAAATTTAATTTTTGTGTTTTGAGAAATTTTTTTTTTTTTTTTTTTTTTTGTGAATAGAAAATGTTCACACACTCGTACCAATACCGGGGTAAACACCTTTAACTTTTTTCAGATTTTTACACAAAATTTATTTATTATTTTTTTTGTTGGCACAATATCAAATTAATTTAATTAATTTTTATTATTACATATGCGAGAGAAAAACTGTCACGGTTTTACAATTTTTTGTATATTTTCTGTTAATAGTTGAACGGGTATTTGGAAATATTTTTGTTGATGGCCAATCAACTTCCGGATGTTGGTCATGAGATTAAAAATAGTCGCGATTTAGCTACTAGGAAATTTTGTGGTTAAATTTTCGTTTTGTGGAAATTAGCATTAATTTGCAATGCGATACACGTTTTAGGTATGCCTTGTATGTACCTTGCCGCACGCTTTCAGTATAAAATATTAAAATAATATTTAATCGATTTGCCAATTATAAAAAACAAATATTTTATTTAACTATGTACGTACAAGTTGTTGTACACGTAGTTGTTGTCAAATAAACATTCAAAATGACAACAACTTACGTGATCAAATGTTCGGCGCATTTTAAAATATTTCTATGTTTTCTGATACGTCAGACAAATTTCAATTAGCTACATATCTGCTTATAGTCGAGGCAATGAAGCACTAAAACGGCCAAAAGCTCCAAATTTTTTAGAGCAAGACGGAATGTGGTTTTTTGCATTCGCTTCCAAAAATTATTTGTAAAAATCGCCTCTATTTTTTTTTTTTTTGAACAAACCGAAAATTGCATTGGTGCAGCCAAAAATGCATTCAAAAATGCATTTTTGAGACGGCTTTTGGAAGATTAGAGAACTTTGTAAATAAGAGTCAGAACTAGCCCCACTCTTGTTCCGGGAGTTTTCGAGGTCGCTGATCACGATTATGATGTTCAAATTGACCCACAGCCGACCTGGAACTCAGGAACGCCGATGAACGACGAAAATCCGAAAATCTCGCGGGGAAGGAGAGAAACTCGGCGACCGGTGATTTTTTGGGTCGCTGAATACAAATATGGCATCGGTGAGAACCCCCGGACACCTGGTGCGCTGGAACCTGGACGCGGACGTCATTCCCGAGAATTTTCCTGACAATATCGTTAAAACAATCCGAAAATCATTGTGGGGGCGTTTTTTGGAGCGCTTAATTCAAATTTCACGTGAAAAACGACCCCCCGAACACCTGCTGCATTGACACCTTTATCTTGACATCGATGTCATTCCCATGAATGCTAACCAAACATGATGTTTTAGAGACGGACATCAATTCTGCAATATGTGGGTGGAATTGTTGATTCTATTTAAATTATGTGAGGAGGGAAGAAATCGAATGAATAGAAAGTCAATATTTATGTAGGTTAGATATCAAGTGACACATCGCTAGTCCGCTCATTTTCTTCGTCATCGACTGATGTATTCATAAATAGAACATCTTCTTCATCTAAGGCCTCTCTCTCTGCCGCAATAACGTTTTCAACTGAATATCTTTCAGTATTGGTGCAAGTTGAGCCTTCAAAAATTTTACAGGCAAGATTGCAAGGTGGCCGTGCTTCCTGTAACTACAGGTCTTCAGATTACAATCTCCTGCGCATCCACAGAATATTAGTTCCATAATATTCTTGGGCGCAGGTTTTTGTGTCATTTCCACATGTACCAGTGTATCGCCTTCCTTTCTCCACCCCCATTCTGTTGGGTCCATGGTCTCTTTAGATGTTGTTTTTATATACATACTGCACCTGTACTGTACTAGTAACTGGCCCCATTTTAGCTTGTCCTCATCAGGAACATTCCGCTTCCTGAATACCAGTGGAGCATTGTACATTGCCAGGATTAGCTGCGCCCCGTTCTCAAAAATTTCTTCGCTTGACAAACCAACTTCTTTAAACTTCGTAGCATGAGCTTGAAGGCCTGGAAATTTCTGGAAAGTCTTGAAAAATTTTGTTTTTCCCTGGTAGTATGTTGCTGAAACGGTATCGCATCCCGTTATTGCATGGAGCAACATACTGGCATATCAGACAAGCTACGCGAAGAATATACTTCTTTAAGTTTATTGGGCCTTGCAGGTTTCTTGCAGGGCAGAGTGCGTTCAATAGTACGGCAACGTCTGTATCTTCGGCGACTATGACTACCTTTTTGGTAGGGTCCCTGGATTCTTTTAGAGCTTTCCTTACAATCGTATAATCAGCATCCGCTGAACATTGGTCTGAAACTATTCCGACTGTGGTCAGTTTGACACGGAGCATTTCAATAATCTTATTTTTATCGTTTTTATTTTTTAAGAATTTATCCTGTTGTATTTGTAACGCCAAATTCTCGCAAAAACGGACGTCTGCTGAACTTCTCCGATCAGCGCGACGGATTTTTTCACATGCCTTAGTACTGAGGGTTTGGTGCCCATCAAAAATAACTATCGCGCGTTTGCCGTAATGGTTCAAAATATACTTTTTGTAATTGTCCATAATCGCCGAGAATGTTTGTCCGATTGTCCATTTGACTTTGTAAAGCAGTAATCCTCCATCCAGAACAAAAAATGTCCTCTCAGGATCATTAATATTCGTGGGTGTTTTCGTGAACAATAATTACAAATCGGACTTTGTATTCTTCGGCATTCCAAAACTATTAAAGTATCCCTTAGGGACAACTCCCACTTGAGGTAGACTATCACTTCTTCCTCACCTTTTTTTAATGCCCATATTCTATGAAACAGGACGTCGGGGACATCAATGAATGCGTGAAATTATGAGACGATTTTCGGTTAGTATTTTGCGATCGTGTGAGGAAAACCTTCGGAAACGACGTTCAGGCCCAAACTCCGGTGCACTAGCAGTTCGGAGGATCATTTTCGACGTGAAATTTGAATTTAGCGCTCCAAAAAACGCCCCCACAATGATTTTCGGATTGTTTTTGCCGATATTGTCAGGAAAATTCTGGGGGATGACGTTCGCGACCAGGTTCAGGCGCACCAGGTGTCTGGAGTGTTTTCGCCAATGCCATATTTGGATTCAGCGACCCAAAAAATCCCCGGGCGCCGAGTTTCTCTCCTTCCCCTCGTGAATTTTGAGAGAGTCCGACGGAGATGCCGTTCAGGGCCAGGTTCTAGTGCACTAGGTGTTCGGGGTCGTTTTCGACCACAAATTCGGATTCAGCGGCCCAAAAAACGCCCCTACGATGATTTTCGGGTTGTTTTTACCGATATTGTTAGGAAAATTCTCGGGAATGACGTCCGCGCCCAGGTTCCAGCGCACCAGGTGTCCGAGGGGTTCTCGCCGATGCCATATTTGTATTCAGCGACCCAAAAAATCGCCGGGCCCAGAGTTTCTCAGTGGTTTACCTATGAGAACAAACAGGTCCGACCTAAAGAAAGTCGTAGAAAGAGGTTTGCATCACACTGGCTCAAGCAAAGAAATAATGGAAGACTTACAAAATAGAGGTCATAAAATACTAGATGCTGTGAATTTTGTTAAAAAAGAGAGAAGAAAATCCAGGAAAGGAACCAAACTATCAGTAAAAGGGGAATCACTCTTTTCATGCTAGTATTTGACAACAAAGAGATGTTTAAAATATTTATGGAATAAAAGGAATCCTTCACATAAAGGTCAAAATCGAACCAATGAGGAGAACCAGAACACGCATAACCCAATGCAAGAAAAATCAGGCATTTAAATATCATCATATTATACCCATGCATGTACATTAGGGAGATATGTGCCAGCCAAGTGTAATACGTAAGGGCCAACATTTGGCCAATTATCGAGGCTGTGAGGTGCTAAACAACTACAAAAATTATGAGATAAAATGACAGATGAATCAAATCCCACAACCAAGCAACACCAAACATATGGGCTCCGAAAATAACCAAATTATGGAAAACATTATGAACAGCATTGCAGCTACATATTACAAAGAGGCTAGATGACAAAAGTAATATGAACAACAAAGTAATGTGACACTTGATCAACTGAAGAAAATTCAACTCCCACAACGCGATCCAATAAAAAATGTTAAGTAACAACACAACTTCCAGAGTAGCAATTTTCTCAATATCTGAAAGCCATTTAGTTAAATCTTCGTTTGTTAAAATACGGGGTTATAACTTATATGACTCCATTCATCCAACGGAAAAAGCAAGAGGTGGTTCGGCATTGTTAATAAAAGAAAATATAAAACACCATTTAGAATCAAAGATCGAAGAAGGAACAATGCAAGTCACTACTGTAAGGATCCAAATTAAATACAGACAGGTTACTGTCTCCGCAATATATTATCCTTCCCGGCATAACTTGAAAAGGGAGTACTACCTTCAACTATTTAAATTGCTTAGACGTGATTTTATTGTTGTAGGTGACTCAAATGCGAAAAACACCTTTTGAGGATCTAGACATACGACGTCAAAAGGTAAAGAATTGCTTGAATTGCGTGAATTTTACTCTGGTGGCTCCACAACATAATGGCCCCATTACGGAATGAAAATACCTGACCTAATAGACTTTTATGTATAGCAAGAAGTATATCCCAGAAATACATTCACATTGAAGACAGTAATTCTCTAGTATCGGATCATGCCCCGGTTATCGTGACAGTCAGTGAAATGGTAATTCAAAGGGAGAGTGCACCAAGATTAACAAATTCGAAAACAAACTGGGATCTCTTTCGTGAAGTAATGGAGGAAAAAATCAATCTTCAGGTACCGATAAGAAATTCTCACCAGTTGGAACATGATTTAGAACCACTCAATAAAACATGTCACTATAATGCTTTGGCAAGTACCTCCATTATACAAAATAAGAAGAAGCTTAGCATATCCTACCCAATGGAAGTTAGAGAGTTGGTAAGAGAAAAACGACGGGCACCTAGAACCTGGCAAATAACTAGAACACCGGAGAACAAAACAATTCGTAACAATATAGTTAGCCTAACCAAGGAAAAAATTCTGATTATTCAGAAAGGGAATCAAAAGGCCCAAAATGCAAGTGCCTCCAACCACCACCAAGATAAACGGCCAATGAAAATATAATGTCAATCCACAAGCTAGATGACTTTGATATACGCCCAGTAACTTTCAAAGAACTTAAAGAAGAAGTAAAAAGCAACATGAATGTTAAAAAGCCCCAGGGTATGACTTGATTACTTGCCAAATAATCGAGGATTTGCGAGATAACGGATTTCGTAAGCTATTACACATAATCAGTGCAAGCGCTTTCGGTTAAAATGTGGTCCGTGGTAATGGAGAGTAGCAGAAGTAATCATGATTGCAAAACCTGATAAACCACCTTACGATAAAAAATCATACAGGCCAATTTCATTGCTGCCAATTAAGTCAAAACTCTTTGAAAAGTTATTACTAAAAAGACTTATAAACCAATAATTGAAGTCCGACAACTAATTCCTCTACATCCATTTGGATTCAGAGAAAAACATTCCACAATAGAACAGGTCACAGAATCACCAACATTATTGAAAGAACGTTAGAATGTAAAAAAGTATGATCCAGCATATTTGTGGACGCCGCCAAAGCATCGGTAAAGTCTGGCATAGTTAACTGGAATTCAAGCTGCATAGATTTCTGCCGAGGCCACACTAAGGATATTATTTATCCAATAAACATTGTCGTGTGAAATATGAGGATAAATACCACGAACTAAAGAAAACCTCTGCCGGTGTCTCGCAGGGGGGTGTCTTAGGACCAGTCCTGTATTTATTTTGCACAAGCGATGTTCCAAAAACAAATGAAAGAACCGTAGCCCCCTTTGCAGATGACACAACAATCATGGCGATGGAAAGTAATGTCGCTGATGCAACGAGCAAACTCCAGAATATTACCAATGACTAAGCGCCTAACATACAAAAGGCTTTCCATCTACCGATATAAATATTAACTCACGACCGGTGCCATATGTAAACAAAGCTAAATATTTTGGCTTCCTTCGAAGCCAAGTTCAAGTGGAGAGAGCATGTCAAAAACAAAAAAAGAAGAACTTAACATTAAGTTCAGAAAAATGTATTTTCTCATAAGTAGAGGCTCTGAGTTTACAATTTACAACAAGCTGCTGCTACATCGGCAATACTGAAGCCGATATGAATCTGCGGTATTCAACTCTGGGGATGTACTAAGCAAATAAATGCCAATCAAGGTTCTTCATAGCATCGTAAATGCTTCATGGTACACAAGAAACGAAGACCTTCACAGGTCCTTCTATGCGGCCAAACACGAAATAAGACTTCAGAAAAATGAAAACCCCTTTATTCGCCATATGATAGATAACCCTGTCGGTGAAAGAAGAATCCAAAGAAAGAGGTCACTTGACCTAGTAAACTTACTAAATTAATATTAGTATTATAAATATAGGTTTAATTAATTATGGGACTAACCATTATTGGGTTTCACCCTAACAAATCAGAATTGTTTAAGAAATAAAAAATTTGTAAATATTCGAAAGGTACGAGTAAATTGCTAGATGAGCACAGTCTCAGTTGTAACTAATAAAGGCAAAAAAATTTAATAAAAATCTAAATAATTATAGGGATTCCAAATTATCTCAATTTCCTAAAATAGACTGCTATACGGCCCCATTCCGGTTTTATATTAAAAAACAGTCGGCCCGGAAAATAAATGTAGGGGTTAATATGTCGTGGTCAAAATCCAATTTTTTATCACGAATGTGCCCACAAATCTCAAATACACCACAATTACTTTGTAAAGAGAAAAATTAAGCTCACCGGACTTTCGGTAAAACTACCTTAAATAAAAAAACAATATTCCTGCTTAAATATCAGAAGACCAACCAATTTATTTGAATCTCTTAATTTTTTGCCGTTTTTTTAAATTTTCAACATCATTACAAAAATTAAAAAAAACCCCATGGAAGCTGCCAATTTTGGTACATAGTCAATCCATCCGAACTGTAGAGATGCCCGATTTTGGTGAAATAAAGTTTTTTTATAAAAACTCGTCATTTTCGGCAAAATTTAATAAATGGTCTGAATTTCACTTTTCGAAATATTTTCAAAAAACGAAAACGCCCCTAGTAAAGCGTGTTTAGGTTTTCCGATTGCGATTAAACGTCGTCACTATGACTTTCCGATTTATGGTGAAAGCTTAAGTATGAACTTTCATTCCGATCAATCAATACGTCTGGGCTGTACAGAGACCGAAATTTTGTTACACAACAGATTTTGCTCAAAAACCGTCATTTCCGCTTAAATTTTGAAAAACTGATCTGAACCTCCTATGAAAGGAACCACTTCCGGTGAACGTATTTTGGTCAAAAATCACTGGGATTATATGTAAAAATCGTAAATTTGAAGTTGTACCCCGATCAGTCAATTCATCTGTGCTGTAGTGCGCCAACTAACATTTATAGTTTACACGGAGCCATGCACACACTCAGAGATATTTTGAAAACTAATTTTTTTAGATTCGGTGATATAGCAAAATGTTTTTTGTGTAGCCTGAACGGAATTCGGTCATAACTGATTCTGATAAAAATCATTATAATCAATATGGCCACTCTGAATGGAACTGAGTCATTCTCAGTTGACTTATTTGGGAGGTAAGTAACCAAAGATATTTTGTAGTAAAATGTAAAGTCAAGTGATAGTCATTGAGGTTGTGACGGGACACCAAATTACAGCTCTGATTTAATGTTCCTTCATTGCGGTATGCTCAAAAAATAGGACAATACGTCAAAATGATTAAATAGGAGTAAGGGGGAAGACAATATTGCAAATTAATTCGCTTTTTGTTTTGAATACCAATTTTTATAGGTTTTAAAGGAATAATTTAAGAGTACCACTATTATTCGGAATTTATTAAGTATTTACTCAACCGATTGAAAAATGAATATAATTTTTACGAATTATGTTATTTTACTTGTTTGCTCCGGAAGTCCTGAGTTTTGGCCCACAATCGAAAATTTTGTTATTTAAGAAGCAAAATCGATTGTTGACCATTTTGTCAATAAGTCAATAAGTAAACGGTTTCGTACCATTTGAAATGTAGTCGAGAGAACAATTTATTTTTAGTACAGAACTCTAGATATTAGGCGCTTCTATGCTTTGGACATCCTGTAAAATCCAGTTCGTATTACTGCATTGTGAATATTGGTATAGAATTTAATTTGTCACAATATAAAATATAATTCCATTATATTTTCGGAACACTTACCACTACTGGAGTATTCCCGAAAATATACCAGAAATATGTCTACAATAATTTTCCCGTTATCTTTAGCACCACTTATAGTTTTCCTGCTTCTCAATTCGCTCTTGGTTGTCATAGGTAGCGTGTGTAAAAGTTGTTTGTGACTAAGTTGGGCACACACCCGATTAAAAATTTAATAAAAAGAAAATTTAAAGCTAATTTCATTCTTCCTTTCAACAAAATGTGAACATTAGGTGAAAGTTTCCTCAAAATTCGTGTGAGTATTTCATGCTTGAAATAGAGGATTATAAGCAGCCGAGTACAAAGTGCCGAGAGAAGCCGACGAAAGAGACTAGAAACTTTTTGAGGGACGTATGCTGGTGAAAGGGAAGATACGTTCCAAAAACACCGTTAAAATCGCACAGCTTATAATGTAATGTTGCTGTTATTGGTAAAGCGTCAATATGATTTTACACGCCGAAATCGGTTGTTCATCCTGATATGGTAGATGAGAGCAGATTGAGTTGAAGATACCGTTATATCTCTTCAATGAAAGAAGAGCGTACCCTTTCAGTAATGCTCGGCGGAATGCGGTTCAAACATCGCTTTATAGTATAGCTAGAATATGAAAAATAACCAGACGGTCGTAGATCTGAATAACCGCGTAGTAAAATGGCACAATGTGGTTGTACCCTGAAGATATGGTCGAGATTCCACTGATGTGCGAAAAAACGATCCACGCGAAAATAGACGGTGACCGTGGGGATACCAAGATAAGAATTATGAACGCTACGAATGTCAAAAAATGGTTTGTTGTATCAGGTGAAAGTACCAGCACATATTTTGAACGTTCATCAACAAAAATGCATTCAGGAAAGAAATATTATTGGTACAACTGAGAAAAGCAGAAAAGTTAGATCGCGCAGTAGAAGCACTGGATGAATTAGCAGATCTGTTTGCTCTTGATGACGACGGATGAGGAAAATCTTATATTGTGCAACAGAGAATCGACATAGCAAACGCTTCTCCAATCCGGCAAGCTCTAAGACGATTACTGCTCGCGAAGCGGCATGAGACAGTGGAATTAACTAAAAAATGGAATGAAACGAAGAGACAGAGCTTTCTAGCAGCCCATGGGGCCAGTGGTTTTTGTACATAAAAAGTACGGCACAACACAAATTTTTGTTCGTTTGATTTCCAGTACATTGGATTTGAAAAGCGGATATTGATAAGTAGAAATCCATCATGATTATCGAGAGAAAACGGCTTTACCAGCAGGAAACAGTCCTTACCAATGTATAGCAATCTAGTTTGGATTATCCAATGCGCCTGCTACATTTTCCAGATAGTTTTTTTTTTTTAATTAGTAAATTTAATTATTTACTCAATATTACAACTGGTTCAGAGATCATTTCGAGAAATTTATCTATCGTAAATTAATTTCACGGTTTATGGTGAGCATAACCTACTGGTTACTCATTTTAATTATTATAATTTCTTACTCTACGTAGAACTGCCCAGCCCAATATACGACGGATATCTATCGCTGTACTTGTTTTCTTGATTTTTCTTTATTTCATCGGTGATGTATTCCATCTTCAAGCATTCGTATCATTTGTACATTGGGCTTTTTGGCACGACCCCAATGTTAAATACCATTGGGTCTTATATTTGATGTTTAACTCTCCGTTCTCTTGGTGTATTATTTCCACGCCAGGGTCACGCCAAGGTATCTAGCTGTTTGCACATGGAATTTGGTTTGAGTTGAGATCCATGGAAATATGGTTTACATTTTGGATTGTAAAGTTGACATGTACTCCAGTCCAGTATTTTGAAGTTTGATTATTGCTTCCAATATATCTTTCCCAACTTTTAGGATAGCTGTATCGTCTACTGTTAGTACTGTCGTCTACTGTATTGAGTATTCGGCAATTCTCTAGTAAAAAGAATGAATGGAAGAGGTCCACCTGCTGATATTCTTCTCAGTTCAGAGTAGTCGTTTTCAAGTTTGATTCTAAAGTGTCGATCTGCGATGTATGTCAGTTTAAATTCTAGACCTTGGTGCCAAGCTTTGTTGAAAGCTTGTGCCAGATCGAAGAAAATCCTGGAGCGTATTTTTTTATTATCAAGCGCATTCGTTTTTCTTTGAACAACGTAGTGATATCGGTCTTTATGATTTTCCACCGTTTGCTGGTTTACCAGGTTTAGAAATCATAACTACTTCACCCACCTTTCATTAGCCACCTTTCATTAGACGTAATTTTCGCAAACCTCTCTTGGGAATGGCTTTCCCTATTTGCCCAGTATTTAAGTGATAAACTGAAGCTCTTCTGGTATTTAAGTTATTACTGATTGCAGTTTTCAGTTCCAATAAGGTTGCATGACTTATGTTAAGATCATCTACTTTGTTTGCGGCTGTTGTATTTTCATTTGCTATTTGTCTCGGCCATGGTTGAAAAGTCTCTTCCAAATAAGCAGTAAATATAGTGAGACTTGTTGTTTGTCGCTTATAGCCCAGCATCCGTCATCATGTTTGATAGATGACACGGGCATTTTGGTTCTTTTTATCGCCTTCGTTGCTTTCCCAAATGAGTAATCTTCATCATTTCGTTCAGAAAGACCTCGATTGCACTTTTTTATGCTTTCGTTTTTTATTTTACTTCATTAGTTGTTTTAATGAGTCTGCAGGCAGAATCTATCAGCTTTCTGTTTCTCTTACCAAATAGGTCTGTGACTTCAAGAAAATAATTGTGTTTCCCTGTCGTGTTAATATGAGAAATAAGTGAACTTTCCCAAGCTGCTTGTTCGATATTATTATTGAAATTTTGTTCTAATTGGTTTATCACAGATGAGTGGACAGCTGGTCATCCTCCACTAGTTTCCATGCATGTGTAGTCCTCTAAAACCCTCAGAATATTTTATTGCCTACCAACTTCAGAGATGAATTTCTACTTGCACAAGTATTATTTATAAAATTCAGTACGAATCCATACCGAACGCCCGAAATTCGTAACAATACTCAAATTTAAATTTTAACCGTGTAACCAAAAATCCATAGAAAAGATATGCAATTCCAATTGGAATATTCAATTTGGGTGTTATTTTTGTTGTTATTTATTTCATAGGCGCAAAACAAATTAATTTAGTGGTTGAGAACGGGTCCGCCTTTTTAGCACCCCATCTAAAGGTTTTGACAAAACAGTGTTGATTGAATTCGTTTGGTCAGGATTGGTCACTAGTTTTTATCGCTTGGTCACGTACGAGGGCAACTCAAAAAGCCTTGCAATATCATATGAAAAAAAAGAGTGAGTGAGACAGCAATATTTTTTATTTTTCGACATAATCTCCTTTAAGGTTTATACATTTGTCACATCGATCAACTAACTTCCTAAACCCTCTAAAAAAAAGATTTCTTTTGCTCCATAAAATATTCATTTACAACAGACTGTTAATGACCAAACGAAATCAACTAGTGACCAATCCTCAACAAGTTATGAAGAATCAAAAATTGAATTGATCATATCTTATGTCTTCCACTTTAGATACAATTCTTTGAAAAAAGAAATAGGTTTTATCTATATAGTATAAAACCTAAGTGGTATAAGCGACGAACCTGATTTTATTGAATTAATACAATTTTAATGCCCAACCTTTCCGAAGTTATCCCGTAAAGTCATCCCGGAAAATGATTATAGCTAAGTATGGCAATACCATTATATATTTAAGAAATTAAATGAAACTACAACTATCACGATATAAAAATATAACCATAGTAAGAAAAAATATTATGAAAAGTAATACACGAAATGGCGGCCATTATAAATAAAAACCTACTGGCCTGTTTATACAACAAGCGGCAAAAAAGTTCTATGATTCAGAGCTTCGCTCTAGTCGTCTGAATTCGCAGTAGATGCCCATTACCAGAAACAAGATGGTATATCCCCGTTGATAACTAAATGCTATACGTTTGGTTTCTTATGACCTTGTCACTAGGTACGCGGTTCACCAGTATGTAGTGATGACATAGCGAAGTTTTCTGGTACGTTTTAAACAACAGCCTTGTTATTAATGAACACCGTTTTGAATCATGCGGGCTGGCATTCGACGTTGATTCACCCCTTCTCACTTGGCTATTACTTCGATAACACCGGAAAAAAAACTAATAGCCAACAACACAGCCTTGCGTTCAGCCCAAACCGCAGAGAATTAATTGCACACTATCGTCCCTCGTATTTATTTATTATTGGTTGGAACTGAGTGGTTTACATATATTTACACTGTATAAATGCACAAAAATTACGGTTTGCCACCAGGTTCGAAAGAAAATTAAGAAGATTTAATTTTTTTTTTCTTTATATAGCAAAATAATTAAGTTGAAATTATTCACGAAAACTTTAACAAAATCCTTGATTTCGGCTTTTGAATAAATTATGCCTATTAAAAAATTAATAGATTTTAATGAACAAGGTACCTTCTTAAATTTTTAATCACAATTTTTCTTTTCTTTTATTTTTAATTAAAGCTCGATCTGGCTTGTCACTCATTCAAAAACAAACCCCCAAAAACTTATCATGTTCCTCTTCTCGTCAATTCGATTGCAACTCATGTTTTTCCGTTTTTATATCTGTCCTCTTTTTGTGGACGACAAGTATATCACCAGCTGACCAACGTTGTCACAGTAAATATCAACAAACAAGGTGGGTAGGTATGAGACAGGTTGTATGGTATAAAGGCGGTAAGCAAACAAAAAATTCCTGAGTGGTAAGTATAATTTTATTTTTAAAGTTCTTGTTCAAAGAGACAATGCCTACAAAAACACAATCAGACTGGAGCTTCGTTACAAGTTCAGGGATTGGCCTCTTGATACAAGAAGTGGCAAAAAAATTCTATGATTTAGAGCTTTGTTATAGTCGTCTGAATTTGTAGAAGAAGTCTATTACCAGAAACCGAACTATATATTTTGAAGTTGAGAGATTGTCCTGTTTATACAAGAAGTGGCAAAAATATTTTTTAGAACAGAGCTTTGCTAGAAACCGGACTTTTTATTTAAATTCAGGCGACCATATAGCGGAGCTCTAAATCATAGAATTTTTTGCCTCTTATTATTTAAACAGGCCAACCCCTAAACTTCAAAACCTATATAGTCTAGTTTGTAGTAATGTACATTTACTACGAATTCAGACGACTATAGCAGAGCTTCAAATCATAGAATTTGTTTGCCACTTGTATTAGTATTTTGTTTTATTTTGTGTTTTCCTACTCGTATACATAATTTTCCTATTTTATTAACTTTATATATCATTACATGTTTTTTTTTAATATCATACACGTTTTTTTGTTTTCGAAAATTATTTGTTTTCTTGCTAGGAAATTTATTGTGACATAATCTTTTCCGGGTTGGCATCAGTTTTCAATACAAATTGTTTAAATTTTTAATGAATTGATATAATAGAAAACTGTCATGATATATTTTTTTCCGGCATGACATTGACAAATATCGTGATATTTGTATTTTAGTGTGGCCATCGCATTTTTGCGGGATCGTTTCCGGGCTAACTTCATACACATTGGTGGCCAAACGCCAAAATGTGTTGACCAATCCTGACCTAATGATTGCCTAACGAAATTTAAAAAGTACGGTATGATTTTCTTGCAATGATGTGCTATCTGAGAAATTTTTTTTTGAATTTCTCATGATCGTTGTTGTTTAATCGTACGTCGGAGCCGTTCAGAACACTATCACTGGCGAGGGTTAAAATGACCCAAATACTTTCTAAAATATTCGACTACTTCTTTGAGACTGCAAAACCGTACTTAAACTCGTGTTAACATGACAAGTGTAGATTTAGGTTTGATAACATGAGTGCCATGAAATTAACAGCAATTAATTTTCTATGTTTCTTTCCGCAATGGGCCAATTTGACTCAGACATTAGTAACTGTGAGTTAAGCATTACCTATACACACTGTAAATTTTAAAAGAATTTCTATGAACTTGTGAGTCCATTTGACTTCCATCACTATAAAGATCAGTTTGTAGAACCAAATCGTTCAAATTATTTCGCTTCTTTGTTGCAACGGTGACACAACTCAAATTCACTCATTTCTGAGATATTCGACTCAAACGATTCCCAATAGTTTATATTTGTATTATTTTGTATCAAAACATACTCTCCTATACTCTCGTCCTCAACTGTCCTAAGAAAATTTTCAAAATACTAAAGAATTATAAAAATTAAGATCCGATTGAGGAAGTATTAATTGAAAAAAAAATATTTTGCCTCGTATGAGTAATATTTTGAAATCGCTCTACAGAAAAATTACAATTTTTGGATTGTGTCACTCTTGCAGCAAATGAGCGATTTGGTTTACTTAATACAAGATTTTATATTTTCGGAGCCGAATTAAAAACTATTTTTATTGTAATGGGTCTACAAAAGCTTATTGTGTACGTAACATCATGTTCATATATGTAAGTTGTATTGATGAGAAAATTGTCTCCCCAATTAAGTCGATTCGGGCACTCTGCCAAACAAAACAAGAAACAATAATAAAATTATGAATTTGAATATTGGCAAATTGTATTAATTCTCACAATTCGAAGAATATTACCACACACATACTGGGTCCAAATGACAATATGTGCCATAACATTACGAACAAGATCAGTATGTACCTTACGTCACTCACTACGTACCACAAAATGTTGTTTACACAATAATCTTTATAAAATAACAAACGGAAGACTTTTCACTTTTCATTTACGTAGTCGGCTGTCGGATATATATATAAAATCGGTTTATAGAGTATCGATCGGAATGGAGCTGTGCTGACTCAACAATAACAATCTAAATCAAAATAATAACAAGAGTTGTATACAGTTCGTGGTGGTAACCGTTGGCAAGGCATACCATAAATCAACATAACAATGTCTATAGTTTGTGTTAGTTTTTAGTACATAAAAACGAGGGAACCAAAAAACGAGACTAGTAACCCAAAAAAAAAAATTACCAACCCACAAAACTATATAGTAGCCTACCAATACATATACAATCCACGCGTAATCAAATTCATTCAATCTGATTAGCAAAATTAAAGCATCTCGCACATACACAACACATGAATACATGTAGCATATAAAATATTCAAGTTCGTTCGTACGATATGTTAGTTAGCTAAGAAGCAGCACACCACCAAGTCGAATACTATGAAAGCATACGAGTATGTATATAATACTTAGTCCGGGGCCGACACTAATAAGACGCGAAATATACAATCAAAAAAATAATAATACAAGACATAAACGAAATTCTTGTTGGCGGTTTTGTTATTGTGTTCCGCCGCACGAATTCTTCAGTCAAAAAACGCATCGCATACACGATTCACGTTCGCGCGGTATTTTTTAAAAATTAAATTAATTAATAGTTTTGTTTATATAAATGTATTCCAAAATTAGATTAATTAATTAATTAATTACACACCGGGTATTAAAAATGTAGCAGATTTTTTAGAAAAAGTACAAAAATAAAAAGTTTGAGTGATTTTTGTTCCGCGTATTTTGTGTGTATATCAAAATTCTGAGTGATTTTTTAAAGTGCATTTAATATGAGTGAAATTTTATAAAATTCAACAGTACAAATAAAAAAATATATAGTATATTTAGAAAATATTTAGTGAAGTGCGTGAGTGAGTGAGTGAAAAATATGGAACGTGAAACATTGGATTCGTTACGATTTACATTTCAACGGGTGCTTACACCGATCGTCGTGCTAATAGGATGTGCAGGAAATACCATCAGTGTTATTGTACTAACCAGGTAACCAAGACGATGGGGAATTTTATTTTATATGCAATATTTGGACAGGTTGTAATAAGAAAATTATAATAATTCGGAATTATTTTTAGAATTCAATGACATAAAAAAATAAAATAAAATAAAAAAATATTTTATTTTATTTTAAATGAATTTGACGTACAAACAGATTTTGCTTTGTTTACTACCGGGTGATCACTAAGATATATAATGTGCTTATGTTATTTATACAGATTTTATATTGAAGTGGTTTGTTATTATTAGAAAGCGCAGTTTAGTACATTATTTTGGATTTATTTATGTTCGTGGTATGCTTATTATCTGGACCACACTCACGTGGCCAATGTTTTCGTAAGAATTGTGTTTTTTTTGTGTTTGGTTATTCGTAATTTATGATATGCTCTGTTAATTTGTGTTAAAAGTATTTTTGTAATTTTATAAATTATATTATTTCGGGATACAATAAATTCAGGGCCGGCGACTTCTATATTTTTATAACAACGCCATCTGGACTTTTTGAATGCTCTACATACGTAAATTTATATCAAGTGTATCAATAGTGAACTTCGTTCAAGTGTTTGATCTCGTGTATAAATAGTTGTACTTGAATTCAATTTACAGTAATTTGAATGTGATGATTTTGGAATTTTTATACTCGTCTACTTGATTGGCAAAATAGGTTACAAATTTAAAACTTGAAACGCGCCCTGATTTTTGAGTGAATCTCATTTAGGCCATTATCACGACATCTGAGTGATTGCACCAAAATGTAATCATATAGAAGTAATTCCTGAAAGCTTGACCTATCAAACAGTGTGTGAATCATTTCAATATGTAATTGGTATCTCATAATGTCCAATAACAAGACGTTATAGAGATTGCACTAAAATGCCACCATAAAAGTAACTTCTACTTGTTTAACCTATCAAACGAAGCAAGTTTCGTATCAATATGGATTTGCTCATTACGTTTTTTGAGGAAACTTCTCATTCTGGTTTCTTCTGATTTTTAAGTGAATCTATCATTTATTCTCACAGTAACAATACATCATAGAAATTGCACCACTATGCCCTGATATAGAAATAACTCCAACGGGCTCGACCAAACAAACAGTGATTATACCGCTTCATTACAGCCTTGCCCAGGAAGATTTTTTTGAGTACAACTTATAACCACATTTGATATTTGAATGAATCTCCAATAATCAGATATCTCGCGAAAATTGCACTAAAATGCAATCGTATAGAAATAATTCCTTAGGGACTGACCTGTCAAACGGTATATATGAGAACCATTTCAATATGAACTTCCTCAGTACATTTTTGCTTAGGAAAACTCTCATAGGTTATTTTTTTACTTTGTTTAAAGTGAATCTCATTATGGCCAACAACAGAACATCTCAGAGATTGCAATAAAATGCCACATTGTGGAGCTTACTTCGAATATAGTTTGACCTATCAAACGAAGAGTGTTTCGTTCAATGTGGACTTGCTTATTATTTTTTCTTCTGCAAACTTTTCATCGCTCCTTCTGACTTTTGAGTGAATTTCAATTATTCTTATAATAACAAGACATCGCAGAGATTGAACCACAATGCCCCCATATACGAATTATTTCTGCGGGTTTGGCCAATCAACCAAAGATTGTATCTTTTCTATTTTGGAGTTAATGTCATTATGGTCAAAACAAGACATCAGAGCAAATTTCTCATCGGCTTCTTCAGATTTTCTTTAGACTTGCTTAGTACGATGTTTTGAACAAAACTCTGAACGGCTCTCTATTTGATTTTTAAGTGAATTTCATTAAGGCCAATAACTAAACATCTCAGAGATTGCACCACAATGCAACACAAACATTATGCGTACTTTTTTAATATGGACTTGCTCAGTACGATCTTGCTAATTTTTGCATCTTGCGAATTTAAAAAATGATGCGCGGAAATTTATTTTATTCTGTTAGTCACGATTTTATGCATTGGAATATGACGAGGTGCAGGAATTGAATTCGATACGGTAATCCGAGGTCTTTGGATTGGGTTTATAACATTCATGTTTTTATGAGAAAAGATTGTTAGCCTGCCACTCAACCCGCTTGTTCCGTGTATGGATCTCGTACTGGTAAAGAATCTTGAGGCATCCAAGTTTATGCTGACCACAGACGCCCGCTTCAGCAGCCCGTCTGGATAACAAACGCTGATTTTGTTCAGATTTTAGTTGCCAGTGATTCACCGTGACAAGTATAATGTCCATGACTATAAACAGAATTTCCTCTGCTAACTTACACTGCACCGCCTGACATATTTAGAGTTACCCAGCACCGCGAAGAGGTATGACTAACTGCTTGGCGATTCGAATTTATCGATAATGCAAAGAGATAAAAGTTATTTCATATACGATTTTTTTATTAAATAAACTGCTTCGTAGAAAGCTTATTTGCAATCGTTTGATACGAGCTGACTAGAGATGAAAATTACTTCTACAAATGGCATTTTGGTGTAATTTCCGAGATGTCTAGTTAATGGCCTAAACGAGATTCAATCGGTACCATCGCTATTTGATAGGTCAAATCCTTAGTAGTTTTTTGTATATTAGAACTCACAACCGTTAGAAAAATACCACACAAGTGGTTATCCAACCACTTTCAACAAAATCAGAGCAGAGACCTGATTTTTCATTGGTTCCTCGAAACGGATGCACAAGGCATAGATGGAAGCAACAATTACTATAATTCAAAAATGACAATGAGAAATACCACACCTACAACGGGATGTCCAAAAATCTAGCTACCGACATTGGACATACCAAATTTCTCGGGAGAGCACGATAATTGATACTCATTAAACAATATATTTACTAAATTTATTCACCTGAATCATTTCCGATACCGTAAAAAGTTTATATCTTAAGTCGCACTTACAGCAACCGGCAACAACCAAATGGCTTGGGGTTTGCTCCAGTCAAGATTCAGAAACACAAGGCTTCGAGCTGAGAAGAATCTCAATTAATTGCTTCACGACCATCGAATTGTTCCTATTTAAGATATTATAACAGCAACCTATGTAGTGCACACCGCAACATGCAGGGCGCCAAAACAGTCGGATCAGAAATATGAGAACACATCTCCTCCACAACCACCCCATCCCCTATCCAGGAAATATACAGCAGCATACCTTCTACAGTCAGAGTAGCAACAGGCTGCTCTGATAATTTCGAGACTGCAATTAGTATTCATAATGTTGGCATGGCATGGTGAAGCTAAGTCAGTTTTGAGATAGTCAGTGCCCATGTATCGAAATTCAATCAGAAGTTGGTTCCTTTTACCTAGTAATAGTAAATTGAAATTAATTAGGCTCGATAGTTGGGTGGTGTGTGAGAGAAAGTTGGACTTTCAAACTCGGGTACAGAAAGAATGGCTCACTCGATAGATAGCTGATTGGGGTCTATTTTCTATTTGTTAGAAACTTGATTGGCTCCTGGGACGATTTAGAAGCACTTCCACAAATTGATTCAATCGATTAAATTGATGCTCGTATGGAGCTGATCTCAACACAGCTAACTTTTGTCGGCAATAATCCAATTCCAAAGAAGACAGGTGCTAAAAACGAATTAGTTTCCAACGGTACATCACGGGCCATGTTAATAAAGACCCCATGGGGTCATGGTTATACAAATTTGCCGCCGGAAAATCAAAACCACTAGACAACTAGAACGCTCAAATATATTTAAACTTGCATGGCCTATTATAGCACCCAGCATAATAAAATTATTAAACAGCTGCTGAAATTTGGTTACTTTCCTAAGGTGAAATGATTGGAATCAGGAAACTTATGTTGATAGAAATCTGCTTTCTTCGAAACCTTGCGGATCTGTAATGTTGCTACCTGTTATGGCGAAACCGCGAAATGACAGAGCGGACAAATCCGACAGATGCACTGTACTGTCAAAACCTAAAATTATAAATATGTTATGGGTATATTCCTGAAAATCACTGATTTGATAACCTTGTGTGGCCTAGCGGCATCGCAAGCTTATCGGTCTATATTTTCCCGAAAAACAATAAATATTTTCAAGAGGCAATCGATCCGCAGTAATAAGAGACATATGTATATGATTATGTTACTAAGCATAGGATTGGGTAACATGTTCAAGTTAGTAAAACGTAACATAAAACTTAACTTTATTAATGATGAAACTACAAGAATATAGAATGTACGAAATTTTTGGTAGATAAAAATACCCCTACTTTCGAGGAATTTTTAAAATTCCTACATAAACGATGTGACACATTTGAATCATGTGCACCAAGCAAAACAGTGCATATTAAACATTCATCCGAACGAAAATTAATTTGCATACAAACACCGATAACTTTAAGTGTCCATGCTGCATCAAAGATAACCATCCTCTTAACAAATGATTTAAGTATAAGAAGTTAAATGTTTCCAGCTGTATTAAAATCGCGAAGAATTGTTGTCTCTGGTTGAACTACTGTTTAAACACAATCAATTAGTGTCCGAATGTTCATCTAGGAAATCCTGTAGAACATGTGGTGAACGACACAGTTCATAGCATCATGAAAATTCGACACAATAAAAACCCAATCCGTATCAATACTCTTCACGCTGCGGTTAATTTACCTTTAATAAATGATTATAAATCTTAACATAATACTCCATCTGCCGATTGATGAACTCATCCTGTCTGCCAAACTTATAATATTTTACCTAAATCTTCTTTTTTAATTCACTCTTGTCAACAGAACCGTTCATTTAAAAATTTGATTCAAGTTCACCGTGTAATTCTATTATTATTGACCTTATTACCAAATACCTTAATCCTCGTGCAGGATGCCAAAAGGTCTCATCCAAAAATTTAGATCCAGAAATCAGTTTGATCACGGACAAATGTACTCAATCCCATAATCTTCCGCGCAACCATGCCTGTGTAAATATTAAAGATCTTCTTGTTTCGTTAAACGCTGGTAAAACCAAAGGATCTGTACGACTGAGTATATTATCATCCGATAATCTCTCTTTATTCTTGAGAGGTCACATAATGAAAAATGTAACTTTTGATCTCCCCCTTTTGATCACTGTGGAGTTACCAAAATTCGTAAACTTTCAGTCATTACATTTAGCTAATCAAAACTTCAACCATTCAAGTCCGTTAGATTTAGTGCTTGGAGGAGACATTTTTATGAAATTACTTCGTCCGATAAAAATATCAACTTGATGACGATCTTTTCGCTCAAAATACATGTTTCGGCTATACGTGATCTCTGATAAAACAACTTTTGAAATTGATCGACCTTCATGACACAATTCAAAGCTGCTGGGAAGTAGAGGAGAAAATTTGTGATGCCCACCTCTCAAATATAAGCTTTGATGACTTGGAACCCAAAAAAATCGTTCATCTATGCTGCGCTAACTAGCAAACTAACCAATTTCTTCTCCATTCTAAAACTATTTGAGAAGTCGTATTCATTTTATTTTGTAATTCGAACGCGTACTCAGTGTTACTGATTTTTGACAAATATAAAAGTAAACAAATTTCTCTGTACTTAACAGGTTCTCAAATCAAACGCGCTACAACGTTTTCTCAATGGGCTACACATGGGCTCAATATGCATGTTTACCAGAAGATATTAAACGAATAACCACCGGGTCCAATTTGCAACGCGGATGTAAGCTACGATCATTAAACCCGATGGATCGGTTTGACTACTTGATGTTCATACGACACTAAAAATTCTTGCAATTATCGACTCTCACCATCCGTTCATCCTAATCCGACAAATTTTGCATCGATTCACGGAGATACTCACGAGGACTCTACACAAACAATGCCTTCATCCTACGAAACAACAAATCCTACTCGGCATAATTCGACAAAATCATTGGACAGTTGGAGCAAAAAATCTGGTTAAACATGTTGCTCGATTCGGCATCACTTGCACTAGCCATCGTATGAGTACAACAAAATAACATATGGGTAATCTACCGTTATTTCGGATTACACTCTCTCTCTCTCTCTCTCTCTCTCTGGCACTTTATCCCATCAAGGGATTTGGCCGCCTCAAATGAGGTTTCATAATCATGTTTTCAATTCGGATAAGTGATTCATCAAAGACGAAAATGTACCACCCGCAATCCTAGCCTTTAGGACGTATAGTTGATATTCACCTTGGCGCTGATGGACTCGTTCGTGTAGTCTCCGTGAAGACCCAACGTGGGATCTATAAAAAACCTATTGGAAAACTCTGTCCTGTTTTTAAGTAATTAAGTCATTATTTCCTTAATGTGGGGGATTGGTTTGGACATCTCAAAATTTAAATTAACATCATCAATTACAAATGGATGCGACAATAGTTATATATATACAATTACTTATATACTTATATTATTTTAAATTGCTTACTTACATTATTTACTTGATTTGCTTATGTACACAATAAATATTAGTACAGAGCATAATATGCTTTATAACGTTGGAACAACCAAGTCGATTTGCTTCAATAAAATTTATTTATTAATACTTTTCAATTTAATTAAAATAAAATCAAGCTAAAAGACTTTGCCGACATTCTTTGTTATATTATGAGTCTTCGGGCAGCTGTGTCATCGACGAAAACAACTCCTTCTATTCCTATTAGTTGGGCAACCATTAATCTAGTATAATTAATTATATGTCATTAGTAAGCTCTGCCGGTTCATGAACGACGAGATCTCTAAAGTTTACAAAACTCGTATGACAGTATAGCATTTGCTTTCGGCCTCTAATTTTTATACCCGGCTTGTACAAGTCCTTGCACAATATACACTGCGATTCTTTAGTATCCGCGTCCAGAGATAACTAAAAGTTAGACCTGTTTTCTTTATAACTTACAAGGCAAATATTTTCAATTACTTATTACAAGCAAAGGAAATTTCGGTACTTGGCTTCATTTTGATATGTTTCACATGCGCAACATCTTTTAATGAGTAATCATGTTCTTGGACACATTAACACCTAAAAGAGGAAAATTAGCTTTAGCTTTGTGCCAAGTTAATTCCAATATATATTTACGTTTGGTTTCCATTATAGGTTAGGTTTCGGTGGTTGACACTTAGCTCATGTTTTGGCCCATTTTGATACCACGCATTTACGCCACATCATTAACCCATTCACATATTCACCTACTCGCACAACTACAGTATACCACCTGCACATTGCAAGCTCCATGTCAACCTGTATATTGACATGGACGGTGGGTCGGCGTTGAATTCTGCACTCCATCAGAGGGTCTTGGTTGTGTTTATTAACATCAAAATTGGATTTGCATCTAGCCTCTGATGGAATTCGAACCCAATACCTCCCGGTCCAAGTGCCGAAGCTTTAACCACTGCACGAAGCTTTAACCACTTGTCGGGTCCATTTACAAAAAAAGAGGAAAACTTTCTTTAGCGTCTTGTTTCAATTTAATTCTAATAAATATTAACGTTTGGTTTCCATTATAAGAAAACCCCTGATAATTTTGAGGTTTAAAGTTCTATCCATCTACAAATATTGGTTTGGTTTTCCGTTTGGTTATAATTAGCATTTTGATTTTAAAAGGTTGTGTACGACCCTAATTCAAATCAGTATTTAGCGATACCGGGCGGTTAAGAAGAAACATTTTAAACAAAATTTTACTTAGCTGTCTTATTATCCTTTTGAAAACTAATTTTATAATTTACTGGGAAATGTGTGATCGAGCTCAAATCTTTTATCTAGCTATAAGTGGTAAACATTAATCGAAACAATTTTAAACATTTTGTATTAAATTATTCTTGCACATCAAAATACTGAAATGTGACGAAAGTCTTTGATTTATCCGGAAGAATTTAAGTGCTATATACAAAGAACAAGAAAAGATGATGCAAGAATTAAATTAATTTGAGTGACCATTTGGCGACATACGGATCGGCTGAATTATTCCTAGATTTAAAGCTCTATAATTGATCGAACACAACCGTTGTCGTTTTATGCGATAATCACGTGGTTTGATAATTTGACAATTTTTTATACACCATAAGTACAAAAAATTACAGCGGTTGATAAAAATTGCTTATTTAATTACGTAATGGATACAATTAGCATATACCAACATTTTACCGCTTATATGCTAACAACATAGAATTAACTGTACTCGTATATATGTATATAGGGATGAATTGCTAATGTATGCTAATTTTATGAATCTACATGATTAGAATCTAAAATTTACCTTAATTAGCCATATAAACGAACCATTTGTTTTTATATCTGCAATGCACCACAAAATAATCTAATTATTAGTTTTTTATTTTTTGAACCAACAGTTGTGTGGTCGAATTGATGTATTTTATAAAAATTTCCAAGAATCACTACAACCAAAAAATTTAAATTTAATTTTACGCGATTACGCGATATCTCACAGAAAGTTTATATAGGCCACGAATTCGGCGGTTTTTCACTACTAGAGGTGGTTAATAAAATTTTAGGTCAAAAAATCAAATAGGTCGAAATAGTCCAATATAGTATTCCCGTCCGTTTCCAAAACTAAAGAAAACTTGTAAGTCACTTTCAGGTTCGCAAACATTCCACATCATCAATTCCGTTGTTTTGATGATTAACGCCGCTGTTAATTCTAATATGGTTGGATAACACTTGGTGGTGTACAATTTAATCACTCAACCACCGAGTGATATACGTGTTCAGTGTATAATTCGTAACACTACTCTACATTAAATCTGTCCGTCCCAAACAGACATTTCCAAGGTCATATCGCTTCAATTTATGAACTTACACAACTGTTCGCCCACCTCAGGCTTTCTTTTATTTGAAACAACGACAACAGAAAGCTTGGAAACGATCTTGAGATCTGCGCTTCCGCTTCCAGAAATTGCACAGCACCACTAAATCACCTCGTCGGTAAAATCGTCTAATCTCCCACTCTGGCCGTGTTGCGCTACGGATTTATTTCTGGCGTTCGTGCTGTTGCTCTCTACTGCGAATCGATCTTTGCCCAGTAATTGTCGTTGACCAGCTATGTTATTTTTGCAGGCTCTTACTGCGTGAAAAATCAATCGTTTTTTTGCTTTCTGGTCGCTTTGCATGACTCTCCGTCGCGGACTTCTGGATCGCTCTCTTTGTAGCAATCAACTCCACTATCGCAGACTGCATACTGGAAATTTCCTCTGGGCTCAAGGATCTTTGCTCCATTTGATAAAGAAGTTCGTCCCTCCTCTGGCCATATAAACTCTGGCCATATAGACTTCCACTCTCCGAGCTATAACCAAACGTATGCCTCTTGTCTAATGGTGGTTTGTTGGCCCCTATTTGGTTTTCTCTATTCCGGTGTCTTTTCCACTCGCCAGTTTACATTTTGCTTATCTTTCGAATCAGACTGCTGCGCAAATCGATCATAAATCGTTTCGTACACCATCGTATGTACACCATCTAACTTGCCTCATCTTCAGCATCTTCTGAACTGACTGTTATAATTTTCGAACTAAAATAGCTTTGAATTAGTTGTCTCAACTCCTCTCTGAATATTTTATTTATTCCCGCAGTCTTTTCCGAATCAAGCTTTCACAAATTTATGGTATCAGCAGCTCAATCGCCAATGTCAATACTTCATTCATTGCTGCACCTCTTCACCAGTATTGGTTTTTAAATGAAGTTTCGGATGATCGTCCTTGCGGCAGCACTAAAAAACCTGTACAATATCGTTACTTCTCCCTCTAGGTCTTGCAAGTTTTCCCACTTACGTGTTGCTTGCTTCTCTGACGTGTGACTGCTCGTTTCTTAGTTCCAACTCATTCATGACCCGCTCATAGTTCATTTCTGTTGGGGATACAGTTGATGGTATCTGATACAAGATATCTGTAGCTTTTTCACAAGAGCGAAAATGAGTGCGTTGAGCTGCTTCCTTGCTCCCCAACAATTGTGTTGTACTGCCAGCTTGAAACTGTACTTTAAAATTCTTGAAACGGATTTCACCGCCGAATGTCTGAGACTATAAAATTCCCCTTGAGGTTTCAGACTATTTCTTCTCTTAGCTCTCCGATTTGGAGATCTTGGGCGTGCATAATTTGGTATGATTCTGGTCTGACTCGGCAAACCATCCACCTAGTTCGGCTCGTGATTCTGCTAATTGGGCATGTTGTTTCTTACGAAACTCAGCAAATTGTCCACCTAGTTCCCTCGCAGTTCTCCAAATTGTGCACCTTGTTGCTCGGATTTGGAAACTTGTTGGTCAAATTTGACGCCTTACTCTGTTCTCATTTCCTCATGCCAAATACGAAGGCAAATCAATATATTCGTAGTATTGGTATGTAATTATGGAGTGAAAGAGAAAACCATATTTTTTATTGTATATTTTTCATCTACAAGAAATATCTAGAAACAACTTTTGTTTAATTTATTTCTGGACGTCAATTTTCCAACACGTGTTTAGACAAAAATAGAAAATGAATAAAATCGATGCGGTAATAAAATTTTTTTGTAACGATAAAAAAACGCTAAATTTATTTTTGATTATACGTCAAAAGTTTATGGCGAATGTGGACCAAAATGTTCTACAGTAACGAAGTGGGTTAAATTATTCAAAAGTGGTAGAGTATCGCTAGAAAATGATGAGCGCCAGGAAAGACCACAGGACACCATCACGCAAGAAAGCTTGAAATAAATATTGCAGAATTATCGAGATCTCAGGCTTTCTTTTGGTACCACATTTACAATTCTGCATGATCATCTTCATCTTTCAAAAGTTAGTGCAACCCCGGAACAGAAAAAAATTCGTGTCGAAACTTCAAGTAGCTTCTTCAAATATGAAAGAAAACAATCTTGATAATGCCATAAACAGTATCATGACGGGTGATGAAACATGGATTCATCATTGGGATCTGGAATCCAAACAAGAATCTATGCAATGGAAAATTGTGATGAACCTCCTCCTAAGTTTAAGGCTCAACTGTCAGCTGGGAATATGGCCACAATTTTCTGGGACGTAGAAAGAATTTTAAGTGATTATATGCCACAAAAGACCACTATCACAGGCAACTATTATGCTGAAATTGTATACGAATTGAAGGCTGCCATCCGGGAGAAACGACATGGTAAAGTTAGAAGTAAGATTTTAGTTCTCCACCATATCGCGCCTGTTCATAAGGCTAAACTTGCACAAACTGCTCTGTGTGAATGCGGCTTTGAAGAAATCCCTCACCCACCCTATAGTCCAGATTTGGCCCTTAGTGATTTTTTTCTGTTTCCAAATATAAAAAACAATTAAGGGGCCGGAAATTTTCTAATAATGATGAAGTTATGTCCGCTACTGAAGGTTATTTTGAAGACTTTTTTTTCGTCGGTTTACATAAATTATTTGAAAGATGTAATAAATGCATTAATGTTGGAGAAGATTATGTTGAAAAATAAAAATATAATTTCTCTAAATATATAGCTTTTTTGTATCGATGCTACGATATATTGATTTGCCCTCGTAACAGCGGCTTCATCATATCTCTCATATTCAAAGTTGATTTTTCTTGTTCTGGATCAGACGGCTGAACTGAAATGATTATTTCTATTCGATCCTTGGTTCCCCAATTGTTTGCATCTTGGCTTATCGTTTTTGCGTATCTGGCGGCATCGTGTGGTACTCTGCTGTCTCGTTCTTATTACCTTCGGTTAAACCCTAGCCTCTGCAACTTTTGCCTTAATTGCTGTGATGTATGTAGGTGCTTATGTTTCTAACCATTGCCGGTATTTGCATAATCCCACTTCTGACACGTAATAGTGTAACGCGTGCGTTCAATATAGATTCGTTGTTGATGGGACATTTTTCTTATCATTCGTTGTGAAGGGGATGGTTTATTGTGATCCAGTCATCTAGTTCGGTTATATTTAATGAATCTGATAATTCCACAATCTCCTAGGAGACGTGTCAAATTCATTCGAATACGATATTCATTTTTCACTATTTTAACTGGACCCGGGACCGTAAATGGATCGAATGATCTTCCTGTCGAATGTAGGTAATTTTACACAATCATTAGTGATAAAGTTTTAGCTTTCGCTTGCAAAAGTTAGCGCAGACTTTATAAGAACTTTGCAAAGTATGAGCCTGCACGACCACGAAACATATTTTAATCGCATCAACCTATGTCCGGCTGCTATGCGGGCTTTAATATCTATGCCTGGATTAGTTGTTGAAAGTAAAACTGACCCGAGATATTTCAAGTCTTCCTCGTTGTTAAAGTTAAGGTCGTCTGTTCCAATTTTTACTGTATGGAAGCTCCTTGGTACTAATCAAAATTTAGCTCAGTTGCTGTTCACTTTCAGAAACAATCGTTTTGCAAAGAGGATAAGCGGTATTAAATTATTCTTAATATCACTAGGACTCCGGCCATGAAGCTAACTTATTGCATATGCAGCGTGAAGATTTAATACAACTTTTTCCAACTACGTGCTCGAGCGCCAGATTAAACCTCATGTTATTTCGAAGGGATCAAACACAATCCAGCCCACTCCAATTCTTAACAGCGAGCTAGATGTTGTTATGTTTCAGAGAGAATCAAGCTTGCCTGGAATTCCGAGGTATCTGAACACGGCTCAAAGGTTTTCCTTGTTGATGGTGTCGTGCGCCTATTGAAAGTTTATATAGAGCTGGTGACCGGTTATGTTCTACTCCCAACATTTTTCCAGGACCATCCTCAAAGTGAAACACGGGTCAGTGATTGAGTGGAGGTGAAACCCACATCGATAGTCGCCCATGATATTTTCGGCAAGGGGGACGATTCGGGCAAGTACAACATTAGCCAGCATTTTGTAGGCAGTATTTAACAGAGCTGTGCCATGGTAATTTTCACATATGAGACAGTCGCCTTTTTAAGCAACGGATATATGAGTGCGGTTTTGCTTTCAACGGGAAGGTTCTCTTGATCCCAGCTCGCAATGATAAGCTCATATATATTAGATGCAAGAGTTGCTTCTCCGTTTTTATATAATTTTGCGAGGATACCGTGCCTTTTTTTTAATCTGCTAATAGCTACGTCTTCTTCTTTTACTGTGATATCGGACGAGTAATTTCTCACCATAGGAGAGGCAATAGCTCGAATAGCGGGATCTCTTCATCATCCCCTCACTTGGAAGTAGGAGTGCCATACTGAGACAACATCAGCCACGTTTTTTCTGCACTCTCCATTCGTGTGTTTGATATCTGTAGATGTTCGATGGAAGTCCTTAATAACATTTCTGGCAGGATCTTGATTTACCGTTATCCGCTAAAAAGCTGATGTTTTCGTATGGTGATTGGTTGCATCTTTCCTAGGGTACAGTTACTCTGTGTATAAGTTCGGCAATGCGGCATCTCAGTTTACTTCTTCCGATAGTATTTTCTGCTACGATAGGTGTGGCCAACTGGATCGCTATCCATTAGTTTTCGAGTTCCAATTACTCCAATCTATAACAGAGGTATCTCTATTTTATCATAATAGGTCATAATACAAGATACACTTTTTAAACATAATGAAGTGCATTTCAACATCTCAGTACGGTTTATTCAGTAGATCTACAACAACCAATCGTATTGATACTTAATAAACACATTTTTTATTAATCACTTGTTTTTTGTTTCGCAGTTATTTTGAATAATTTTCAAAAAGTTTAAAAAATCACTCGATCGATTTGTATTAGTAAAAATTTTGTTATATAGCAGAAAAAAGCAAAATATAAATAAAAGAAGGAGGGGCAAAAACACTCAACCTATGACTCATCGCCTACCTGCGCGATCCGTAGATTAATTTTTATTGCTTATTTTTTGTCCCTCCTTCTTTTATTTATATTTTGCTTTTTTCTGCTATATAACAAAAGTTTTACTAATACAAATCAGTAGATACTCCTGATGATGACCTAACAAGTCGAAATCGATCGAGTGATTTTTTAAACTTTTTGAAAATTATTCAAAATAACTGCGAAACAAAAAACAAGTGATTAATAAAAAATGTGTTTATTAAGTATAAGTGTGTTTCGCCAAGTACCTACGGCAAATACCGTAAAAAGCAATCGTATTGAGTTTAGACTTCAACTTGTTGGTACTTTGAATCGCATATTCAACTGTATGTCGGCTTTGTTAATCCCACAAAAGCATTTCACTCTGTTCAATAGCAAATTATCATGTACATATAAACTCAAAGTATTTGGACTTTTGGAAAAATTTGGTGGGATCATTCCTATATCTGATCGTGTTCAATATGTTAAGTTGAATCGTGTCAAATCAAATAAATGTTGTTTTCGGTATTCTGCAATACACCTTGCTCCACTACTATTTACAATATTAGTAATTGACTGGTTGGATGTATTACGTTACATAAGCCCATTATTATGTATGCAGATGATCTCGAACTTCTTTGCCCCATTTTTGACCCCACGAATGTTACTAAATTATTCTGAGTGCATGTGAAGTTAGACCTAGCAGAGAAAGAAATAGCTTTAGGACTAGTTGATCACAAATTTCACATATACTTTTATACGCGTTTGAAGTTACAACTAAGTTAATACTAAACCAAGTAAAATAAAGAAAGTGTAGATGCATTTGCCGTGTTTCTTGGCGCTCATTGATCCAGATCAGTTCCATTTTTATATGGAAAACATGATCCAAATTTTGTTTTAAATCTAGCAAGCGCCTTTGTGTTGTTTCATGAAACATGAATGGAACTGGATCAGATCAAAATTGCAAAATTGCACAACAAATTATTATTAAACCGGCTTTTTGAGGATTGTACATTAATATGAGTTGACGACTGAGGCAGTGAAATCTAGATTTCAAGACACCATTGCATCTTTCAACAATATTCTATGTTTTTTATGGCTTACATATAGTAAGCTCCCAGGACCCCAGCCCTATTCATAAATACGATACGAAACCGAAAATACAAGATTCGTATTTGAATTGAATCAGATTCGTACGATTCTTATTTAAAATTGAATAAAAATCTTATACTTTCTTTACTTTCTTGTACTGTGTATTAGATGGTGAGGCAAATGGAGTCATCAGCCATAATTGAAGCCCGCATCTACTGTCACATATAAATGTAGACAGTTTAAACATTTAAACTTAAGTCAAACTGTGAGAACTTACGAATATGTTAACGAGCTAATAAGTACATATTTCTGATTCCGTTGGCATATTAAGTCTTTAGTTTTCGCTTGACAAGCGAGGTACTCCAGACAAAACTATCAAGGGATGACCCACCGTGTCGGGCGTTAACGTTCACAATTTTCAAATAGACCTAACTAGAGTAGAACTAATATTAGGAATATATTAGTACAAACTGCACACACCTGTGCACGCTTTTGAAGTTAAAACCAATACCACTACATAATAGGCCATTTTTCTATATAAAAAAATTCCATGAGCTTGTATAGGTAAATCCAAACAAACACGCGGGTGCCATATTAGTAAGTAAAAAATTACATGGGACAAAAAAAATTCTTCATTTGTCCCAATAAATCTGCTTTATTATCTACAAACATAATTTATCTGAAGGATCACGATAAATATTGATATTTTGAGAAACATTTCCAATAAAAATATTTCCCTATTGAGTAACTTTTCATTTAGCAACTTACTGATAAAAGTAACAACACAATTTTTCAATGACACGTGCGCGTATACGATTTTTAATTTCTCTTGGCTCTCTTGTATTATTTGTTTTGGTTTTGTTTCACGACATACAGTACCGAAGAAAATAATAAACTTAATTTCACACATTTTGTTTGTGTAATGAATTTTAGATTAAAGGGTATACAATTTTATTTATATTCGTTTGTGTTTTGTATATTATTTTTGTAACCTGCTATGTAGTGTAAAACATAGAATGATTTTACCACAGTACACATAATACACAAAATTATTATGTGTGATATTTTACCTTCTCAAGTTTCAATATCGGTATCGTAATTTTAATTCTTTACTGTAAATTTTACACAAGCCCACAAAAAAAATCCAATTGCCGATCAAATTGGATTTTTTTTTTAGTTATTATCAATACCAATACAATAACAGGCCATTTCTTGTTAAAATCTTGTTTGTATATGTAAATCCAAAAAGAAATGAGAATTCCATACAAAACGAAAAAAAATTACATGGCTACAAAAAAACAATTTCATTATTTGTAATAAATAATTTGTATCGTTCAAGTTAAATTGAATAATACATTGCAAGAAATAAATAATGATATTTTGTTATTGAATTATTTAAAACAAAAATTGTTTTGAGAAAACTTTTCATTCAGTAATATTACAATTAAACTAGCAACTTATTTTTACACCGTAACAACAAATAAAATAAAAACAAAAATACACGAGATTTTTTACTGCCGCTCTTACATGCTTTTTTATTTTTTTAGTAAACCAAAATATGTTGAACGGGATGGGTGTACGTCTTTGCGTATGACAACAAAATATTTATTTTTTATTTTTGTTCAAATAAAACTTGATTTTTAAGTAATGTGGTGTAATAAACCAAAATACATTTTAATCAATCAATACTAATGATAAGCCCAAATGCGTGATTTAGTTGGTTGTACATAATAACTAAAAAAAAAAAATCCAATTTGATCGACAATTGGATTTTTTTTGTGGGCTTGTGTAAAATTTACAGTAAAGAATTAAAATTACGATACCGATATTGAAACTTGAGAAGGTAAAATATCACACATAATAATTTTGTGTATTATGTGTACTATGGTAAAATCATTCTATGTTTTACACTACATAGCAGGTTACAAAAATAATATACAAAACACAAACGAATATAAATAAAATTTTATACCCTTTAATCTAAAATTCATTACACAAATAAAATGTGTGAAATTAAGTTTATTATTTTCTTCGGTACTGTATGTCGTGAAACAAAACCAAAACAAATAATACAAGAGAGCCAAGAGAAATTAAAAATCTTATACGCGCACGTGTCATTGAAAAATTGTGTTGTTACTTTTATCAGTAAGTTGCTAAATGAAAAGTTACTCAATAGGGAAATATTTTTATTGGAAATGTGTCTCAAAATATCAATATTTATCGTGATCCTTCAGATAAATTATGTTTGTAGATAATAAAGCAGAATTATTGGGACAAATGAAGAATTTGTTTGGGCCCATGTAATTTTTTACTTACTCGTATGACACCCGCGTTTTTTTTGGATTTACCTATACAAGCTCATGGAATTTTTTTATATAGAAAAATGGCCTATTATGTAGTGGTATTGTTATTATGTACAACCAACTAAATCACGGATTTGGGCTTATCATTAGTATTGATTGATTAAAATGTATTTTGGTTGATTACACCACATTACTTAAAAATCAAGTTTTATTTGAACAAAAATAAAAACAAAATATTTTGTTGTCATACGCAAAGACGTACACCCATCCCGTTCAACATATTTTGGTTTACTAAAAAAGTAAAAAAGCATGTAAGAGCGGCAGTAAAAAATCTCGTGTATTTTTGTTTTTATTTTATTTGTTGTTACGGTGTAAAAATAAGTTGCTAGTTTAATTGAAATATTACTGAATGAAAAGTTTTCTGAAAACAATTTTTGTTTTAAATAATTCAAAAACAAAATATCATTATTTATTTCTTGCAATGTATTATTCAATTTAACTTGAACGATACAAATTATTTATTACAAATAATGAAATTGTTGTTTTGAACACATGTAATTTTTTTTCGTTTTGTATGGAATTCTCATTTCTTTTTGGATTTACATATACAAACAAGATTTTAACAAGAAATGGCCTGTTATTGTATTGGTATTGTTAAAACTAAATGGATTCTAAACAATAAAATAAACTAAAAATGAGAATGTATTGGTAAGAGTAAAATAAAAATGGCATTTAGGCGAGTTTTTAAAAGATTTGAATCAATTTTATTAGTGTTGAACACATCACTAACATAAACCGGAAGACTTTTATTAATAAATTGAATATCTCGAGAATTAATATGTTAATCACCTAGTTTTGTATGATTTTCTGAAAGGTTAAGATAAGGACTTTGAAGACCTCATGAATCCAATTAGCTTTTTAAAAGGTTTAGAAGCTTGAAAGTCCTCATCTTATCCTTTCAGAACGTCATACAGAACTAGGCAGTAAGCCTATTAATTCTCGAAATATTCAATTTCTTAGGAAAATCCTAAACTCTTTGGATAGAAAATTTATTAAAGTATTTACTTTAACTAGGCTAATAAGATTTTTTTTTAAAGAATAATGAAATTAATAAAAAATTATTTAAAAATTTTATTATTTCGCCTAAATGTTTTGTTTTATTTATTTTTACCAATACAAACACACTTTCCATTGTTTTTGTTGGTCTAGCACTTGTTTAGGACTAACTTCAAAAGCGTTGTAATCCATATTATAAATATTTTTTCCACTACTAGTCGAAGAAGGCATCATTATTAAGTATTTTAGTAACAAGAGAAACAAAATTTCTCGGCTAGTGGTTAATAATATTTTATAATTGACCACTTCTTAGTTAATAATGAAAAATGAACATTAAATGTAATGCGATTAAATGGATACGGAGAATATAATTATTCCCCATAGTATGATTATCCTCCCATATAACAAAATAAAATGCAGTGTTGAACGTCAAGCGTCGTCATCCCAATCAAATTGAGAGTGCAGATCGGATGAGAGCGAACCGCTGCTGAAAATACATCTGAAAAAAAATTGTATAATAAAATTTGTTTATTTGTTTATTTTGTATGCATAATTATGTATAATTTTACTTACGATCAAAAATTGAATCCGATTTGTATTGTTTGTTTTTTGACAACTGTTTATAAATTTAAAATCAATAAGTAATAGATTAAAACTAAAAGTAAGAAATCATATTGTACTAAAAATTGTTAAGGTAATAATGTTCAAATCGAGATGTCGCGATTTAAAATACTGTCATAAAAAAGTAATTAGAAAAAATCTTCCATTCTGTGACAAGAAAATTTTGGAACAACATCGTTTTTGGATAAAAACCCCAAATAAAAATATTTTGTGTGTAAATTATGTGATAATTGGAGTTTATTTTTTGAACCCTTGCCTGCTGCTCGTCCCACTCAAAACATGCAGTGTCATTTTAAAATTACGCTTACTACAATTCAGTAAAAAATTTGTCTACTTCGACATAGTTAATATTATTAAAGGGCAAGTGTTTCCCTTATCAAATTAATTTTCTTATCAACTAAAACACCTTTACCCTCAAGAAAAAGCGACTTACATATTTCAATTTTTCTCATTTTTCAATAGTGGGATTTAAAGATTCTTTTGCCAATGGTAAAAAACCATAACATTTTACTGGACACTTTTTTGACTATATATAGAAATAAATACTTTCTCTTTCAGACCTAGCACTTTATATAAAAGCAATTCTAGTATTTTTCATGAAATTACGTTTTATTTGCTTTAAGCCGTTTTTCAAAACGGGAAAAATTTAAAAAGTCAAACTTATATGGTTTAGGCCACTTTACCGAATTATTTCTATAATATTTAATGACTTAGTTACAAAGAAGTCATTTTACTAAATAAACAATTTTAAAAACTTCACTTTCAAGTCGAAATAAGAAAAAATGTATTATGAAAAACTAAGAATTTATTGAAAGAAAAGAAGAATAAAAGTGATATAATTCAAATTCATGTGTATCAAAATGTAAGAAATTATTTTATGGCATCTCTTTCCTTGAATGGCTGATGCATGTGAAGATACTGCTAAAGTTTTACTAGTAAATCAATTAGCAAAAACTTCACATGTTTATATAGCAGTGTGAAGTTTTTACTAAATCTATACTAAATATTTATATGTGTTGGTGCATATAAAAACGATACCTGCATAAAACGGAAATTAAAGTAAATTTTAATTTATTAACTATATTTTGGCAATTATCTTTTAAAAACCGAAAGAAATTATAATATATTTCCCATTTCATTAATAAATATTCTGTACTAAGAATATTGCGGTTAATAAAAGTTTAAAAAAAATAACTAGAAAATCGGTATCCGAGGCAGATTAGTAACAAACACTACACACTGAACTAGTGTATGGGATGTTAGTTGGGGACCATTTCAGTAAGGAAATATATTCAGATGCTCTCCAATCAGGGGAGGGGCCAGTTAATAAAATTTAGTATTATGAACAAATATAATAAAAGTTCTCAGAATAACTGATATGTCCCTACAGATCTAACCATAACCTCTATTATATAGAATGTTAGTTAGGGACCATTTCAGTTAGGAAATATATTCAGATGCTCCCCATCCAGGGGAGGGTCCAGTTAATAACATTTAGTATTATGACCAAATATCATAAAAATTCTCAGGCTAACTGAGATATCCCTAGAGATCTAAACACAATATGAGCAAGTTTTCCTTAGCATTTAACATTACAAGATACAATACAGATACAGATACATATTAAGAAGAATTTTTTGATGTGCATTCCTTGAATTAATGCAAAATGGTACAGTAAGCTTGATAATTAGTAGTCTAATGCTAGTTTTTCGAGAATTTTAAATATAATTTTGAGTCAAACTAAACATTCATGTAATTAGTCGAAATAAAGTAGTTTTATATTATTTAGTTGATTTTAATAGGATTTAATATTAACATCTAAGAAAACTTTAGTTTTCGATAATTTTCCGTCTTACTCAGGTAATATCACTAACACAAACACAATTAATGAAATTAGCAAAAGTTTAGCATTTTCTTCACACTCGTGAATGGCTGTCAATCTGCAACTTCGGTATCGTCAGTATTTCCATGGTCGCATTCTTTGGTTACATCCGGATGAAAATCAGGCATATTTTATGCACGCAAATTTTTATAAAAATCGTGGAACTGTGGATGAATCAAATCAAGGAGACTCAAAAAGTCCAATTTTTTGGCCTCACTTATTTCATTAATTCTGCTATAGCACAATGGTACATGACATACTCTTACATTATTACAACCCCGTTTTTGAACGTTAAGGATTTTGAACAGCTCTTCGTCGTTCAATGAATTTTTATAAAATAAATCTTTCCAAATGTATTTGGATATCGTAACTATCTAATCTCACGCCAATTAATTTTGTCGCCATTCTCGTTAACTTTTCTAAATGTAAATTTATTTTTGGCTGCTACACCAAAATCTTTGAAATCAGTTTGAGACATCTCGCGTACGAACGGATTTCTTACACCAACACCTCTAACGAATTGATACCAATCATGTGGTTGGGTGGTGTATTTTTATAGAAGTTCTTTTCTTTTTCCGCTCGATCATGAAATGGTCTACAGCACATTCCATGTATGCCCCGGCTCCAAAAACTTATAGTCGATTCATTTTATATTATCGTTATTTGTGGTATGAATGACAAACATAGCAGCAACCAGCGAATTTTTGTTTTGACCAGAACAATTATCACTGTAGTAAGTATTACAATCAATATCGTTCGATAAAGAGTCCAAATGGGAAGAGACATGACGCGATATCGTTCCTTCCACGTTTTGCGGTTGCTTCGTCCCACATAAAGCAGGTTGGTGTGCCAGAAGTACAATCGTGAATTGTCAAATTGTCCACGTTCAATTGTCTTTTGTAGTATGAGACATTAGATTGTATGTAAGGAGTAGGAAGAACGTGTTGTTGAAGAGGATCCTTTGGTTTTAGCTATATATCGTTTTGTTTGGATTGGTAAGCCAAATCGGCAGCATTGTGGTGTTGTTTTTGCTCCTCTTTTAAAACGACTAACTCTTCTCTTCCAGCAAGATCAATTTTTAGTTTAAACATATCGCATTTAGTGCAAGTTTCTATTTTTGGAATCTTAAATTTGATGTTCTGGCTTTTAAAAACCTCCGAATATTTACTCAAAGATACTGGATTTTCGATTTTTTGAACGTACAGTTTGTACATAACTGATACATTTAAGTCACAATGAAAATATGTTTGGGCTGATTTTTTCGGTTGAAATGGCTCTCATACGCCGGAAAGCTGCTTATATGGTCCGTGATTTCTTGGACCCTTCCTTCTGAGATCTTATTTGGCGGTACAGCTTTTCCACGGAGATCTAGTGCCGTTACTGTTCCAGGAGATTGGACTTTCTTGGCAATAACCGTTTTTAAGAATCGATCGGTTTCGCCCAAAGTGTTTTTAAAAAATTTTTGACACATTAAATTTTTTTTACCATGAATGGTCAAAAAATATTGGTATGAATATACCCGGTTTCTAGGTTTTGTACTTTTAAATTGAATGGCTGTTTTTTGTTAACAACATCTATAAGACCTGATGCATAAGCAAGTCTCAAATTAAAACTACCAAGATACCAATATTGCTTGAAAATGGATTTTTGCTCAAACGGAGAAATTTTATCCTTACATTTTTTTTGACAAGTTCCAAGAATTTCCATTTTATTGTGACACAACTTTTCCTTTCCGAGTTTTATAAGATTTTCGCAGGTTCCGATCTCGCTGTATAGATTTTCTCGAAGAGGATGCTATATTTTCTTCATTTGTGTCACACTGCTCTTTGCCGCTTATTAAATTTGATTTCAATTTTCTTGCATGTACATCAATATCTATATCCGGTTCGCCATCACTGGTTGTTTCATTTAATGCTACATAGTCTGGATCAACGTCACTGTCAGCGAACTCACTCTCTTCGAATTCTGCCAGTTCAGTTTCTGGTGATTCGTACGTCAATGGTTGCAACGACGACACATCAAACAAAACTCCATTTACCATGCTCGAATGTGTTTCTTGTTCTACTACTGGTAGAAAGACGTTTGATTAATTCTCTGTCAAATAATAAAGTTTCAATAATTATTATAAAATGTAAGACAATTAAATTTAATTTTTAAAATACTTTGCCTGGACTATTTTGTGAAATTGCCTTGTAAGGTTTAACAACAATCTTCTGCTCTGCGCAAGACTCTGTGAAATGTAAAAAAAAATTAATAGTTTAATCAAATAGTTTTAATCAAAAAATATACTCCTACAAATTACCTTGGTTTTCATTAGTTTTTGCAATAAGAATTTTTTTCTTATTAATGGCTTGCATTGCCATATTTAGCATTATTTTCGAACGATTCATCGAAAAATGTATAAGAAATTTATTATAGTTATGAAAACGATCAACACACTAAAAAATTCTTCCTAAACTGTTTTCTTAAAGTTAATACTCGCACTATTTTATAAATCGTTAATTTATCACTTTTTAGAATTGTTCGAAATAACAGTAATTATAGTAATGAAAATGTTACACAAATAAAGTATTAATATACAAAATAATTATTCGTATAACTGCTACGAAACTAGCATCCATATATCACCGTTAATAAACTATCAATATATTTTTATAAATTTATAGCGGTTAATTTATCGAACAATTTAGATATAAGTCGTTTTACTCATATTAGTTTTATTATCTGAACAATTAAATGCATATGGAACAATGTCTTAATTAGATTTAATATTAATACTATTTAAATACTACGTCGAGAAAAATGACTTATATGGAAGAACCCGTTTTTATAAATTACGCACACTACATACAATTTTTATTTTAATAAATTTGATAAAATGACCAATTTATTTTTAATACTTTTATTTTTTTTAAATAATTTAGAAAAACGACATAATCTCAAATAAAGTTTATTTATTTTTACTCTATAATTAGGTAGAACGGCATAGATCGATTTAAGTCACTTTTCCAAAACTTATTTATTTATTTGTTACCAATTTTAATTTCAGTAAAAGAACTTAAATGCAATTAAAACTAATAGAAAAATGAACTAATATTTTGGTACATCAATTTTTATAAAATAAGGCGTTTTTCTGAAAGCAAATTTTGAACTCAAGTGTTGCTGTCGTTTTGTTAGCCCCTAGTTTTTATGTGTTTACTTCACTTAAAAACATAGGAGTCAGAGCAAAATTAAAAAATCGAAATATTAAGTTAAACTGTGTAATAAACTAATTTTTGACTTAAATCGATTTAAGTCACTTTAACTTGAGATTAAAGAGTCATAATAATGATGCCTTCTACAACTAATAGTGGAAAAATATTATTACATATTTGGAATTGTCAAAGCACTCTCGATAAGCAAAATGCTCATGATATAAAAGTTATAGCAAGTTAAAACTCAGTATTATAGTAGTACGGGACTAGTCGAAAAAAAATTATATAATTTTGCCATTGCATTTGTCAGCAAACCGGAATTCACCAGCAGGATTTTTATTTTTGTGGTGTAGCAAGAATTATTTAAATTTAAATATTAAAAAGTGTCACGTTATGTCTCGGGGAGGAACGTTTGACCGCACACTGAGTTTTATTTCGCATCTTGATAAAATAATAGCAAAATTGTTATCTTTGTTGGATTTTATACAGTGTCTCTCTAAAAATTTTAAAGAAAATGAGACTCTTCAAATCTTATCTTGTTTAACAAGGACAGACGACTAACTTATTTGGATAATCTTCTTAATATGCCTAGTTATAATACGACATATTTCGTTTTAAATTTAGAGCTCTTGTCAATCAGACGTTGTTTTGCTGCGGCTTTATTTATGGCTGATGTTTTAGACACAAGAATTGAATGTCCATTTATACTTTCGTGTTTGAATATTTGAACTTAGAACACAGTTTTTATTCATGACAGATTTCCATCGTTCCAATCACTCGCAATACACAAATGAACTATTTTTATGATTAAGAACTTTAATGTTTTTTGTGATTGATTTCGGAATGACCTAATAATTCGCCGTGACATATAGTGCCAATATAAGCAGAATTTTCTCTGAATCGCCTCGGCTACACCGCCTGATTCATTTAGAGTTACTTTGGAAGTCAGAGAGCACCGCGAGAATGCAACAATCTATAGGGTTTGTAGATTAATTAACTAACATAATTTAATGTAGCGTATGTATTTAATTGAGGCTATTATTTTTAACATGAAAGTAGTCGAAAATGACTGTGCTGCTGTTCACCATAGTTGTTTCTGCAACTCACACTCAGATATAATTTGAAATCCTAGTATCGGCTTTACGGTGTCTCTTATCATAATGTTGTACAGTAGTATGAAAAAATGAATGAAAACACGTGGCCCCAAATTTTGTGATTCATTCATTCCACCAAATCATTTGTTTTCTTAATTATACTGGGAATTACCGCAAAACGATGTTATTTTCATATTAAATAATCTTGAATAAGAAACTAGTTCATGATAGACCACAAAACCACAGATGAGTTCTCAAAAAACATTTTTTTGATAGAATTTATGACTTTCATTTTTTGTTGGCGGTCACCCCATCTTCTTGTCACCTTAATTACAAATTAAATTCTTTATGTAAGTAAATATAACCAAATTAGCATAATATACGGCTTATAAGAATATACGAGTATACGCCGTTTACTTACGAGCATGAATAATATTCGTAGATTATCCTTATTTACAAACAAATTATCTAAATAATTTATACAAATTATGTGTACAATAAACGGTTGCAACAAAAACCTGAAAACTCTAATAAGGTGAAACTCGGAACTTTGAGAATAATATAGCATGAACTATTTCCGTTAATTATCACACTTTAGTTTATTAAACATAACGCGCCTCGTGCCTTTTTCTCGTAATAATATGTTCAATTAGCATTCACAGTAATTGATCATAATTTAATAGCACTTGTCGTTATTAAGTACATATGTACATACACAATCTACGCAATTTTTCATATGCATATTATTAAATCACATTCGTAATTTCATTAAGTGTTCCCATATATAAACAAAATTTGGTATGCAAATTTATCCAACCAAATAAAAAGCAATATGAGTAACGACAAAATATGTTAAATCTGGGTAATAAAATAAATTGACATCCGAAAATATAAAAAGTCTTCCAAAAAGCGGATACAAGATATTATACAACTTTTAATTGAGTGTGTTGTCGAGGCACGTGCCATAATTTTGGAGCTAACCTCGTTTTATTTATTCTTGGCAGACAAATTTTTCAGTCGATTTAATTTAAATCAATTAGAATACTAAACCTAATAATTTGTCATGCGAGATTGTATATCTATTTGATTCGTCTGGTGATAATTACCATATAACGTTACTAAGATTTAGTGCTGTGAAAGAGACAACCGATAGTCTATACTCATATCTTACAGAAAATTAACGAAATTGATTAAATTAATAACGAAATTTAACATCTATAAGTATTAAGTACATCACAAGCTGTTCAACTCATTTCCATGTGAACAGAATTGGTGTCAAAATGCAGCTGCTAAACTCAAAAAATTCACGGTTTTAATACGCGGTCTTCCTCGATTTATTTTTTAATTAGACCAGTTTCGATAGTTTTTCACGATACACAATGAATCGAAAAATGAAAAAAGTTTTGATTAGCTTAAAATTTGGTACTATGTATATGACGAAAAATTCCTGAAATCACAAATTTTTGGAAGTCATGTTTGAATTTCATGTTTTTTATATTTTCAATGTACAGTCTTGATTAAAAAAAAAAGTTTGTGGAATTTTTTTTGTTGTTGTTGTAGTTGTTAAATTTTGATAAAAATGATGAACATGATGTTATATATATATGGCTATAAAGCGAAAACTAATTATCCGACACTTATAAACCTAGGCTCATTTTAAAGATAAATAAATAGGGATTTTAAAAAAATTATAAAATTGATACCATGTTTCAACTCTTCCTATTCAAAATGGCCGCCAAAATAGTATTTTAAAATTTTCTCAAAAACCAATTTTTTTTTATTTTTTTTTTAAATCATTCCTCATTTAATTCTATTGAACATACCAAAAAATTGTACTTGTGTTATTTTTTGTTTTCTTGCAAAAGACGTTTGAGTATAAAGATCTACCCATTTTTTGTATATAAAATCAAAGTCATTGTGGTATTTTTTATTTTGAACTATTTTTACGATCAACTTGATAAAGTAACTGTTTAGAATTATTCAGTTCACAAATCGTTCATAAATTACATCACCCTAGGTTTGATCATTTTTAACTTCCTTTCAGTGTTTTGCGTCTACGCGTGTTTATTTAGCAAAATTATTCCATTTGATTAAAAATTTTTGCGATTTTCAACGCTATCTTGTTCAAAAGATGGAACAATAGCTTCTGATAGCAAATTGTTATATTGAATGTTTATCCTATCAAAGTGACTGCGTAATCACTTATCCGTTTGCCAGCTTTGAGTGCTTGAAGGCTCAGTGACCCATTCTTGGTTTGAATATTTTTCGCTATTCGTACCGTATACTGCGTTGTGTCAAATTCTTCCTGGATTTCTTGTATTGTTAGTGATTTCGGCAATGTAGACAGCAACTGTATTTTATCACAATTTTTCGCCAACTGTTGAAATTTGGCTTTTAGTTGATCCATGAATTCATCATAAAGGCGTGCTTTATGATGATTTTCCGCTGAGTGAGTCAAAAAAGGCTCGATACCAGATACCGAAGATGTTGATGATGGCGTCAGTGAGGTAGTTAAATTTAATAATTTTTGCTGCTCATGATGTTGCCTGGATTCCAACTTACTCGGATATATAGGAGACATGCTAATGTCTGGTAATATTTTATTAAGTTTTTCACGAGCGATAGCACTTTTTATTTGGCACTCCTCACTTTCACTCCTACTCGAAATATTCTCGTCACGGCGTGTTGATAATGTCTCCGGGGTAACAGGTGAATTTGATGAATCAGTAACGGGTGACACTTCGCTTTCAATTTTCTGACGGTTAGAAGATACCAGGTAACACGTTGGACAAATCGATGAATCTTCATTTACTTCAGTCGAGCGCGGCAAATGACTTTTAATATAATCAGAAACGTTTCTTAAATTTTTCGAACATTTCGTCTCAGGAAACGGCTTACAACACTTTTTGAGCCCAGACATTATTACACTTATTAATTGAACTACTTTAAATTAATTTTTTGTTATTTAAACAAGCAAATGCTTCAAATAGAACTTCACAAGTTAAACTAACAGAAATATTATTTTAAACTCTAATTTATACAAAAATGTTAACAAAAGCCACTGGTTATGTTATTTTACAGGCCTACTCCCCTTTCTATAGAATCTCAAAAAAATTATTTCAGGAATACAAATAAATTTTTAAAAATTCGATCAAAAAGGTAAACCCTAACAAAATAAATGAGTCATGACAAAATTTTATTGTTCTACTAATTGGATTAGGGGCTATCCATAAACTATCTCACATTTTTATGGGGGAAGGAGTATCTATTGTTGTGACGTGTGTCGCTGGAGGAGGAAGAGTTTTATAAAATGACAGATTGAGGCGTGACGTCACGTGTCTAATTATAATTACAGCATTCAATATAACAATTTGCAATCAGAAGCTATTGTTCCATCTTTTGAACAAGATAGCGTTGAAATTCGCAAAAAATTTTAATGAAATGGAATAATTTTGCTAACTAAACACGCGTAGACGCAAAATACTGAAAGGCAGTTAAAAATGATCAAACCTAGGGTGATGTAATTTATGAACGATTTGTGAACTGAATAATTCTAAACAGTTACTTTATCAAGTTGATCGTAAAACTAGTTGAAAATAAAAAATACCACATTGACTTTGATTTTATATACAAAAAATGGGTAGATCTTTATACTCAAACGTCTTTTGCAAGAAAACAAAAAATAACACAAGTACAATTTTTTGGTATGTTTAATAGAATTAAATGAGGAAAAATTTAAAAAAAAAATAAAAAAAAAATAGGTTTTTGAGAAAATTTTAAAATACTATTTTGGCGGCCATTTTGAATAGGAAGAGTTGAAACATGGTACCAATTTTATAATTTTTTTAGAATTCCTATTCATTTATCTTTAAAATGAGCCCTCGTTTATAAGTATCGGATAGTTAGTTTTCTTTTTATAGCCATATATATAACATCATGTTCATCATTTTTATCAAAATTTGACACCTTGTAACTTTAACAACAACAACTACAAAATTTTTTTTCTTCTACAGTTTTTTTTTTAACAATTACTACACATTCAAAACATAAACAGTAAAAAATTTAAACACGACTTCCGGTTCCATATACCAAATTTGTGATTTCACGTAATTTTCGTCATATGTATATGAAGGAAACTTTTTCTTAGAATATAATTACCATTGCACTAACCCGAAAAATTCACAAGAAAAGAAGATCGAAAATTTCTATTAAAAAATTCTTCACAAAACCACTCAAAAAAACTTTGATAAAAGAAAAATTTATTGATTTTGTAACAATTTGTTTTTGAAAAATATCATATTATTCAGGGTGTGGCAAAAGTAATGGAAAAAAAACATAAAAACATTAAAAAGAGAACCATTTTCTGGAACGCAAAAATCTTCTCTTTTTATGGCATTTTGCATAACTTTGTGAAGTATTGTGGTATAAGATCAAATTTCTTCATGAATGTTTAGTTTTAGTTGCTGTAAGAAAATGCTTATTCACATACACTTTTTCCTTGAGATCGCTTCACAAGAAAAAGCTTGCAGTAGTCAAACTAGGCGAGCTTTGGGATTTTTAGATAGCCAAAATCTGGAGTTCCGTTTATTTACGAAACCGATCAAATAAAAATGCGTCTCAACGAGATATTAAATTGCGGTCTACCGTATTCCAAGGTCAATGCGAGGTCCTCGTGATTTAGTTCTTGGACTCGATGGATTTTTTACGGGAGAAGTGCAATCCTCTTTCAAAATCCGCCGAAGGGTGCGGTTAGCAAGCCGCAACTGGGCAGATCGTCTTCCGTTGGTGCCTCTAGAATTTCTACGACGCTCTGTCCCACAACATCAGTTTTTGCCACCGATCCGACACTTCGAGGTCTGCCCGAATGTTTTGAATCTGTAACAGTCCAAAATTCACCAAATTTATCCACTAGCAAACGAATTGTTGGACTTGTCGGAGCAGTTGTATCATCATAAAATCTCCTGTATGCACGTTGAGTGTTGATTATTGAACCATTATTTTACCAAGAAATATAAAACAATCTTAGTTCTTTATCTCCCAAGTTTTATCTGTGAAATAAACATAAAATAAGATTAAATACTCGCAAACATAAAACTATGAAAAACTATTTTTTACATCATATAGTTACTTTTGACGGCAAGGCACCCGGTCTCGATGGAATCCCCGCAGAACTAATTAAACTCGGAGGCGCTACTCTTGCAACAAGTTTATACGATCTCGTCATTTGTATTTGGGACCAAGAAGATTTGCCGGAGAATTGGAAGACCGCACTCATATGTCCGTTGCATAAAAAAGGCGACCGTCTTAAATGTGAAAACTTTCGTGGCATAGCTCTATTGAACACTGCTTACAAAGTGTTGGCTAATGTTGTACTTGCCAGACTCATCCCTTTCGCCGAAAACATCATTGGCGACTATCAGTGTGGTTTTCGTCCCAACCGATCGACCACTGACCAGTGTTTCACCGTGAGGATGATCTTGGAAAAATGTTGGGAGTACAACATAACCATACATCAGCTATATATAGACTTCAGACAGGCGTATGACAGTATAAACCGCGACAACCTATGGGCCGCGCTCATATGCCTGGGAATCCCAGAGAAACCCGTTTCTCTGTGTAAATTAACAACATCCGGATCTGTATGTAGAATTGTAATTGAAGGATCTGTGTCAGACCCCTTTGAAATAACATCTGGTGTTCGACAGGGTGATGCACTCGCGCCTATGCTGTTCAATCTGGCGCTTGAGTACGTAGTGAGGAAAATTAACATCGAAACCTCGCGCTGTATATTTAATAAGTCAAGCCAAATTCTTGGATATGCAGATGATATCGTGCTTCTTGGCCGAAGACCTAGCGATATCAAAGACAGTTTCATACCGCTCGATCGCTGCGCATGAAGACTTGGTTTGGAGGTGAACAGCAGTAAAACCAAATATTTAGTAACACCTAGAAACATCTCTACGGCAAATCTCGGAATTGGCGACCACAACTTTGATAGCGTCGAAAACTTTAAATACCTCGGGTCAGTTATAACATCGTCGAATGATATGCAGGCAGAAATAAAAGCCCGAATCGCTGCCGGACAACGAGTTTTCTACGCCAAATCAAAATTGTTACGATTGAAACATCTATCGCAGTCGTGCAAGCTCGCACTTTATAAAGCACTTATAAGACCTGTGCTGGCTTTCGGAAGCCAGAGCTGGACCATGAACACTAACGATTGTAGATTATTATCTACCTTCGAAAGGAGGTTTGCCCGTTCAATCTTTGGTTCAATTAAAGTTGCGAACAACGAATATCGGATTCGTGTGAATCACGAAATAAAGCAACTCCTCGGAGGCAGCGATATTATCGGATTCATCAAATCCAATCGAGTGAGATGGCTCGGCCACGTTACAAGGTCTCCCCAACAACGGATGATAAATAAAGTGTTCCACCAACAACCAGCCGGAGTACGTCGTAGAGGAAGACCCCGACTACGCTGGCGCGACGACATCGAACAAGATCTACGAACATTAGGATGTCGAAACTGGAGGACGAGAGCGGTGGATCGAGATGGATGGAGGGCCTTAGTGCAGGCGGCGAAATCCCTTCATGGGATGTGAAGGCCAGAGAGAGAGAGAGTTACTTTTGAAGCACCCTGTATTATAGTATTATTATATATTCAATACCAAACGATTATTTTTTCACCACCGATAAATTGGTGAATTCGTGAACTAAAGTGCTGATAGTAAAATTGTTGCTTTTCCAAAACCTTTCAACCATTAATAACTTATATGTCACATGATATTATTGGAGTCATCTAAATGTAACTGCTTCCAGTGCCCTAACAGTGGTTTTGAGTATTAACGTGCTTCAATTTATTTTGTGTCATTTTTCAAGACTTGAACAACAATGACAATGATATGAAAAACGTTTATATTTTTATATCAAACTAGCTGACCCGGCGAACTTTGTCTCGTCCCTTCACGAAAATTGATTTTGATGAGAGTAAAATAAAACAACTCAACTCAATTCTCAATAGACGTTTGAGTTAGACGATTGAGTGGCCATTCCATTCACTTTTCATCGAATTCAACACTAAAGATAGGTTTATGGTTGCGTTCGTTCATTCGGTTATTTGTTCGGCTAATCATCTTTTGTACAAAAATCTAGAATCGTCATTTTTGAGGAATATGATTGGACGAAGTGGCTATTTAAATGAATGATCATTGTCAAAATACAATTTTCATCGGTAGTGTTAAGTGTACTTCCATACAAAATTTCTCTACAAAACACAATTTTCGATTTTCCGATTTTTTGTTTTGATTTTTGGTTTTCCTTTGGGCTCTGATTTTTTTCGAGTTTACGGATTTTCCTTTGAGTTTTTCCGAATTTTCTTTTGTCTAAGCCACCACTGTATTGAGACGGACAATGCACAAAAACAATCATTCAAATTGGTCGTGTCGCTCTTGAATTTTTGCAAAACTAACGCACGGCAGTTGATTTTTATTTAGAAAAATAGATAGAGAAAAAAAATAGATTGGATAAAAAACAAAGTAGCAGTTTGGATGTAGCCTTCGGTGTGATTCGAATTCAGTGCCTCCCAATCCAAGCGCCGAAGCTTTAACCACTACACCACCTGTCTCATAAAAACATACACACAAAATTCATATGAAAATGGCTTTTTATTTGATTTTTCGAGTTTTTAGACTTTTCCAGTGGATTTTTTCAAAATTTTCTTTCGTAAGAACCATCTCCTGGCAATTGAGAACACAATAAAAAAAGATTGAGCAAAATCGGTCCAGCTGTTCTCCACTGATGCGCGACCATAAATTTTTGATACCATTTTTATATATATAGATGAATAATTTGCCACTAGAGCCAAAACAAAGAATTTCTGAAATAAATTGTTGCTAAGAAAATGTCCGGTAATCATAACCTTTTCATTGACATGTCAAACTTATATTTTCTATAATAAATCAATAATTACCAACACGTTAGACCAATATTGGTCTGATATTGGTTGACCTTGTATTGGTTGTTTTCTTATGGCAGGTACTCGACCACCTTGAAGTCCAAATCACAATCCATTCAATTCCGCTATTCAGACGAACAAACAAACATTTTTGGGATCAATACCTTGGAAAGTTTATTTTGAACAGACCGAAGTTAGCTACTAAACAAAGAGCTCGGTGATGCCGTAACTATAATTACTTTTCAACAAAGTGGCAAATTAAGTGAGGAATTCGGCACACTTACAATATATCGTTAATTTTTAATTTTTTTCATTTTCCAATAGGTAAATAGATATAGACACAAATTCAATTAAGTGGTAGCCCAATCCTCGAATCGCTCATAATTATTTCATTCCGATCATAATAGAGTTGCAAATAAAATGCAGCAACACTCGTATACCTTAACAGACGTAAAAAAATCATTAGGATCTATAAAAAATGGTAATAAATAGTAGAATAAATGGGTTTCAGCAATGTTTTTTGCTCAAACGAAAAAGTATTTCAGTCAAACCTTGACAAAAAAACGTCGTTTTATACCGGCCTAGGTTTAACCAAAGGCTTGTGCAATGGTTTTAAAACGTGGTTGAATCAACTTTTTAATGTGAAAATAGGCCAGTGAAAGAATATTTTATCCTCATTGGCTTTTTGAATTCATGTAGGATAACTCGCTAATTATAATTAGAATTATACCTTTGTAGTCGGCAACCTACTGAAATTTTCGATGACGTTTTGTAACAGAAGTAATATCCAGTTTTAATCTGATAAGATCATGGAAAAATTCAATCATCTCATCCATGTAACCGTAACTCTAGTGAATTATGACAACTCACTAAATTTATTCTTACAAACTTTTCATCTCATTCGCACTGGTTTCTATTCCAGTGCAAGTAATTTTTTTTAATAAATTTTACTGAATTAATCAATTAATTCATCGCGATATCGAACATATCGTCCCCAAATAAGGTCATTTTAATTTTTAGGTAACACGAAATATAATTCAGTAAAAATTATTAAAACAATTACTTGCACTGAAATAGGAACCAGTGTGAATGAGATGAAAAGTTTGTAAGAATAAATTTAGTGAGTTGTCAAATAATTCACTAGTGTTACGGTTACATGGTTAGTAATATTCATTTGCCATGACCTGATGAGATAATTGATTATATTCATGATCTTATCAGATCGAAACCAAAATTTAAGCTTGACTACGCAGAGGCAGTGTTGAAAACGAGCTTGCCTACAGACTAGTAAATTTACAGCCTAAACGACTAGTCGCAGTTACTGAAAATCATGAATTTTTAACAAAATATTAATTCTTTTTTGGTAATAAAAATAGGTGGAATTTTTTTAACTTATCTTTTTTTATATCAAATCATATCAAATCATATACAATCACATCAAATCGTATTAAATCGTATCAAATTATATAAAATCATATCAAATCATACAAATCATATCAAATCATATCAAATCATATAAAATCATATCAAATCATATAAAATCATATCAAATCTTATCAAATCATGTCAAATCATATCAAGTTATATCAAATCATATCAAATCAAATCAAATCATATCAAATCATATAAAATCATATAAACTCATATAAAATCATATCATATCATATCAAATCATATCAAATCATATCAAATCATATCACATCATATCAAATCATATCAAATCATACAAATCATATCAAATCATATCATATCATATAAAATCATATCAAATCATATAAAATCATATCAAATCTTATCAAATCATATCACATCATATCAAATCATATCAAATCATATCAAATCATATCAAATCATATCAAATCATATCAAATCATATCATATCATATAATATAATATCACATCATATCATATCATATCACATCATATCAAATCATATCACATCATATCAAATCATAGCAAATCATATCACGTCATATCTAACCATATCGCATCATATCAAATCATATCAAATTGCATCAAATCATATCACATCATATCAAATCATATCAAATCATATCAAATCATATCAAATCATATCAAATTATATAAAATCATATACAATCATATAAAATCATACTAATCATATCAAATCATATAAAATCATATCAAATCATATCAAATCATATAAAATCATATCAAATCATATCAAATTATATCAAATCATATCAAATTATAACTTATCATATCAATTCATATCAAACCATATTACATCATATAAAATCATATCAAATTGCATCAAATCATATCACATCATATCAAATCATGTCACAACCATATCAAATCATATCAAATCATACCAAATCATACCAAATCTTATCAAATTATATTAAATCATATCAAATCTTATCAAATCATATTAAATCACATCAAATCATATCACATCATATCAAACCATATGAAATCATATCAAATTGCATCAAATCATATCATCATATAAAATCACAAACCATACAATATCACACAAATCATATCAAATCATATAAAATCATATCAAATCATTTAAAATTTTATTAAATCATATCACATTATATTAAATCATATCAAATTTTATTAAATCATATCACATTATACTAAATCATATCAAATCATATCAAATCATATCAAATCATATCACATCACATCATAACATTTCGTATCAAATCATATCAAATTACATCACATCATATCAAATCATATCATATCATATCAAATTATATTAAATCATATCAAATCATATCAAATCATATCAAATCACATCACATCATATCAATTCGTATCAAATCGTATCATATCATATCAAATCATATCAAACAATGGCAAAACGTTTAAAATGTTTGATATATAATGCCTTTTAAACCAGGTTTATTGAAATTTTCAAAAATATTTGTAAAATTTCCTATAGTTATAATCAAGTAAAGCAATTAAATCGCTTTTATACTGAAAATTTAAGCTCGATAGGTAAAGGCAATAGTTCATTAAATTCGAATATAAAATTCGGCAGACATATTTTTATTGAAGGTGCTTTGGCACTATTCTGGCTTTCCCTGGGGGAAATAGGGAACTGGGAAACATATTTTCATACCATTTTTGTATAAAATATATTTTTGTGGCCTACTGTTGGAATTAGTTTGGTGTAAATATTTTTGAAACAAAGGTATATTGGGAATTATTTTCCCTATGAACCAAAGCGCCTAAAAAGAACAAAACCTTTAGAATTAGTGGTTCCTTGAGCCGCTTGAATCAAAGGACTGACAGAGCTGGGATGAACTGATAGGTCTCATCCCACAAGAGTGGACTACTAAACTTATAAAACAATTACTAGATAATCCATATGATTAGTTGTATTATTATACAGAAATAAAGATTTCTTAATAAAATAAAATAAAAAAAAAAAAAAAAATTCTTTATAAAAATTTCGAGCCCGTGAAGTTTCTAACAAAAATTACACGTAAACGTATACGGTTCCAATTAGAAAACATGGTGGAAGCAGAATTCTTATTCAATTCAAATAGATTCCAATAGCCGCCATATTAAATTGTTTTAATATTGGTAATTTACACTGTTAGTATTTTATAAATGCAAATTAGTGAAAATTTAATTAAAAATTATTATTATATTAAATAAAATCATAATTTACATAATAAACTTTATAAAAGATAATAAACACAAAAGATATTAGAAAAATATATTAATAACTTAAAGGAAAAGTTAATAAATAAATAAAATTAAAGCTTTAACAAAGCTTTAATTTTATTTATTTATTAAGTTTAGCTTTAAATATTGAGTATTTTATCAATCTGGACCAATAAGAAACCACTTCCAGAGATTAGGGATTAGGATTCCACTATATAGGTCGGATTGGCCTATTTATAGAGAACATTTTCCGGTATAAGGGTTGCTTTTAACAAGGTTGCATTTTCTCCGCTATATAGTGCCGACCTATATAGTGGCATCTTGCCCTAATATCTGGAAGTGGCGTGTTATTGACCCAGATTGATGAAATACTGAAAATTAACAGTGTAAAATTGCTATTAACAAGGTTGAATTTTCTCCGCTAGGAAAAACCTCATACCGGAAAATGTTCTCTATAGATAGGCCAATCCGGCCTATATAGTGGCATCTTGCCCTAATCTCTGGAAGTAGCTTGTTATTGGCCCTGGTTGAGAAAATACACAGTATTTACGGCGAAAAATGGCTATAACAATTCTCATATTTTTCTTGTTAAGCCTTTTATTTTTATTTATTTGTTAACTATTCACACATGATTTTAATTTGAAATTTTAGTTATCTGTTTGAATAATTTATGTTTTTCATTGATATTTTGTAATTCTAAATAAATTCTATTTTAAAAATTATAATTTTAAATGTACTTGATTCTGAGAATAATTTAACACTGTAATAAATCACATTCAATTTATTCTAATAAGAATTTAATATTGAGTGGTACTAATACTTATATAATTTGGACTTTTTGTTATTTTTGTTAGAAACTTCACATCGGTAAAATTTCGTGGAACAAAAGTTTCCCAATCAACTTTGTTTCGAAAATATTTACACCAAACTAATTCCAACAGTAGGCCACAAAAATATATGTTAAACAAAAATGGCATGAAAATATTTTTTCTAATTCCCTATTCCCACGGAAAACCAGAATAGTGCCAATGCAGTTTACACAATCCATTTTTAAATCTAAGGCAATTTGTTCGAAGTGAAGTTTATGCCAAAATAATAACATATACACTATGGGCTGTAAGTACTTACAATTAAAAAAACATATTTATTTGAATGAACATTCATAATAATATTTGAAATTTTTTAAAAAATACAAATATTTCAACGAATAGTTTTAGAGAATTTTATTAAATGATTTTTTTAAAACAAAAGACATTAGAAATCGTACACAGGTGACCGAAGAGGTACTGAATTAGTATTTGATGTAAGAAGACAACCATACACCACGTGCTCGGAAATCCCTGAAATTTTTGTTATTCAAGAGAACATTTATCATTGAGTGTAATACAAATATTTTTTAAAATATGAAATTAATTAACTCGGTCTCTACGGATCGCACAGAGCGGATCGAGGTGGATCCAAATTAGTATTTGATTTAAGAAGACAATCTTTTTAAACAAAATATTCGGAAATCTCTTAAATTTTTATTATTTGAGAGAGAATATCATTGAGTGTAAGACAAAAATTCTCAAAGTTTTGAAATTAGTTAGCTCAAGCCATACGGATCGCGTAGATGTGATCGAGGTAGGTTTGACCAAGTGTTCGATGTAAAAAACCAATCTTATCTAACTGCAACTCGTAAATCTCTGAGATTTTGGATATTCGCGAGATAATATTATTGAGTGTAACAAGAAAATTCTTAAACATTTGATATTATTTAACTTGGTCGAATTTCTTAGAAGTGACCGAAGTGGTTCAGAAGTAGTATTTGATGTAGGCAACCAATTAACCACATGCTCGGAAATTTCTGAGATTTTAGTTATTCAAGGAAAATTTTCATTGAGTGTATTAAAGAGTGATCCAATAGGAGGTACTTTTTCATTATTCATTGACATTTTACCATGAATAGTCTTACGAGCGAACAACGTTTATAAATTGTCGAAATTTATTTCAAAAATCAGTGTTCAGTGAAAAATTGTTTCGTGCACTTCGACTATTGTATGGTGTTCATAATCGTCCAACTGAACGCACTAATCGCGAAACAATCAATAAATTTCGAATCACTGCTTCATTATTGGATATTTATCAACCGAGTGCGTACAAGTCGATCTTTTGTGAATATTACTGCTGTAATGAGAGTGAGAGCTCGAAAATTGGACCCATAGAATGGATCATCTAATAGCCAGTCGCGGACAACATTTAAAAGAAATTATTTTCAAACATTAAAGGTCATTAACCGAACTTACGTCACAAATACAATTAATTAAATTATTAAATTGATTTTAATGCGATTTATTTCGAAAAAACTTTCGGAAGCTTGGATCACCCGTTATAAAACTTGATGAAAGATTTAGCGAATTAATAAAGATTTACAAAACTTAAATAATTTCAAATGATTATAGATTTTATTCTCTTAAGAATAACAATCAGATGTTTCCGAACAAGTGGTTAGATAAGATGTTTTTCTTACATCAGCTACTAATTTAGAACCACTTCGATTCAAATGTTTGAAATTGTTTGTATTACTCAATGATAGTCTCTGTCGAACAACAAAGTGTGTGGTTAGATAAGATTGGTTTTTTGCATCAAGTACCAGTTTAGAACCACTTTGATCAGCGGTTTGCAGTGTTTTATTTTAAAAGATTTCATTTTATAGAATTCACACAAAACTATTTCCAATAAAGTTCAATTTAATGTGTTGAAATGTCTGTGTTTATTAAAATTTTTAAAATATTATTATGAAATTTTAGTTCTTTGAGTGTTTTTTTTTTCAATTCTACTTCTACTTCAGTACTTACGGGACCCAGTTTATATTTTATTATTAGGTGCGCAACTAAGTTCTCGCTGTTTTTTTTATGAAAATGCAACTTTATTGTGAAAAAATAGTTACAAATGAATCATTCAAAGTATTGCCCATCGCCAGCGACAACTTTTTTCCCATCTTTCTGGCAGAGCTCGAATATCTTGACGGTAGAAGTGTTCGTCTTTTGAGGCTATCCACGAATCAAGCCATTTTGAGATGTCTTCATATGAGCGGAACTGTTGATCAGCCAGACCATGTGCCATCGAACGGAACAAGTAATAATTGGACGGAGCAATATCTGGGGAATATGGCGGGTGGGGTAGGACTTCCCATTTGAGCGTTTCCAAGTACGTTTTAACGGGTTTGGCAATGTGAGGCCGAGCGTTGTCATGCTGTAGAATTACTTTTTCGTGCCTCTGCTTGTATTGTGGCCGCTTTTCACGCAATTCTCGCAGCATGAATATTCGGCTGAGCTGACGAAGCAGCATGACCGGGCTGTCCCCATGATTTTCTTCTCTTTGGGTTGCTGTAATGAATCCATTTTTCATCACCTGTAACGATGAGATGAAGAAAACCCTTCCTTTTTTGCCGCTGGAGCAGTTGTTCACAGGCAAAAAAACGACGCTCAACGTCTCTTGGCTTCAAATCATAAGGAACCCAAGTTCCTTGCTTTTGATGCATTCCCAACGCATGCAATCGCTTGGAAATGGCTATTTCGATCGCTTGGAAATGGTAGAAGCAGAAGATCCTGCTCCGTTTGGCATGAATCCTGATCGAGCAATGCCTCCAATTCAGCATCTTCGAAGATTTTTGGCCTTCCTGCACGCGAACGGTCGTCAACATTGAAATCACCGTCTTTGAAGCTACGGAACCAATCACGGCACGTTGTTTCACTTAGAGCAGCTTCTCTATAAACTTTTATGAGTTCTCGATGCCCTTCAGCCGCCGTTTTCTTCGAATGAAAGAAGAAAAGCAACACTTTCCGCAAATGACGATTATTTGGCACAAAATCAGACATTTTCACACAATCAAAAGTATATGACGCAAAAGCAAAATCACTAATGTGTCAAAACGGTTTGTTTACCATGTATCTAAGCTTGATTCATGACGTTTTGGATAGGTCACAATCGACCAGCACTTACTGCTGGAGCCATCTTTAGAAAAACAGCGGAAACTTAGTTGCGCACCTAATATTTTGGCACAAACTTCGCTTTGATATTACAGTTTTGAGTTGAGATTGTGAAATGAGTGGGATTACTTGATAAATTCATTTCGTTGTGACTATTAATTGTCTTTGCTATATCAACTTGTAAGTCCTAATTAAATTAAATTTATTAATTTTCCTAAGTGCAAAGTTAATTTTAATTTTTGTTAGTGATTTTGAAAGTCAAAATGGATCGCCACATTCATGACCTCGTAAAACAAATTCTAAACCAATAAATTAGGAAATGATTTTTGAACAGACTTATTAATTATTGTTCGAATGATGAAGTTATACGGAAATATTATATGAAACATAATCGATTGTGTTAATTGAGATTAAATCGTCTGTAAAATAATCCATACACTTTAATGTTTAGTATTGTATCCAGGAAAAATTAAAATGATTACTTTAACCAATCTCGTTATGCGATCTTTCATGATCTTCGGAAAAATCTTTGCTTAGAATCTTCAGAGATCGTGAAGTTCATAAAAAATTTCCATGTTAATCAGAAATGAATGAAACTTTTCTATCATAATATTCCTCGGAATTTACTTAATAACTATTTGAACGATTGATCATATACTGCCATTTTCGAATTAATAATAATAATCTTGACTGATCACGCTCTAGTCCCACATAAGTTGAACTCAGTATAATGTTCTGATATATAGTATACATATTATATTCTAACAACCCGGATAAGATCTTCAATGTGCTTGAATATTAATAATATTGACAATGATCTACACCATGCATTCTGATAAATTATTTTTGTTCGCGGAACAAGCCACACATAAATATTTACATTGTAAGTCACGAGTCTGATATATGAAATGAATAAGAGACTAGAAATTGACAGCATGTACATCGTGATGCAAATATATAAATTTAACGTTCATCAAGGCATGCTGACCTTTTATAAAGTCCCGCGATATTTACATATACACATATAATAAATAAATCAATTTGAATAATTAAACCTTAACATGATCTCAATTATTGTATATAAATTTACAATCACACCGTTATCAAATGTAAAAAACGCCCAGTTTAATAAATTTTTTTTTATATATTTTATATTATTTCAGACGTCGCATGAGATGCTCGACCAACATATATTTAACCGCCTTAGCGATAGCTGACATAGTATTTCTGCTTTTTGTACTGCTGCTCTCGCTACAGCATCACCATGCACTGCATCAGACGCGTTACAGTATATATTGGAAAATGTACGGCCTGTCACATTGGATATGCGATGCAGCCGCGTACACATCAATATGGTTAACCGTAAGTTTTACGATAGAACGTTATATAGCGGTTTGTCATCCAATACGAGGGCAGATGCTGTGTACGGAGTCGAGGGCTAAAAAAGTAATCGCAGGTATGTAAGATAATATGCTGCTTCCACACGGCTAATATTTTTATGGCGGTAATAAATTTTATTTTACAGGATGCTTTTTGTTGTGCTTCTTGCTAACTGTGTCGACTGCGTTCGAATATCAAGTCGAAGAAGAGACACGATATTTTACTGCCTCGAATAATGTGTGTCCAACACCAAGTCCAAAAGAAACATCAGACGTACCAAAAGAAAATGTATATATACCTGTAACCGAATCAATTGTATCAATATCTAAACTTGGCATGACTGAACTGCTCGAAGACACGGACTCTGAGTCCAATCATAAAACAATAAAACGAGCGATCGAACAAGTGATTTATTCCGTAAACGCAACCAATGATAATAGTACAATTCCAAATGATGTTCCAAATCGAATCATGGTCGGTGATATAATGTGTGAGGAGCGGCCTTATTTAGTGATAGCCATTTCTGATTTTGGAGATAATGATACCTACAAAACAATATTCTATGTAATGACTACAATATTATTTGTATTTGGCCCACTAATTTTACTGGCCACATTTAATTGTTATTTAATTGCGGCCGTCCATCGATCACAAAGACTCCGCAAAGCAATGACAAATAATTCAAACGGATCAGGCGGTGATTCATCGCAGCAGGAGAATAAAATTACAATAATTTTGATTGCGGTGTGCGTCCTATTTTTGATATGTCAGAGCCCAACAGCGTTCGTACTACTGTACACGATTATTGCTAAACCGAACGAGGGTAGTAACGAAATGTTGGGTAAGTAATTTTTTTTATATATTTTACACTCCTATACTGCAATTTAATATTTTTTATTTCAGCCCTCGGAAATGTGCTCAATTTTTTAATCACACTAAATGCGGCATGTAATTTCATCCTATATTGCTTGCTATCCGACAAATTTCGGCGTACAACGCGACAACTACTGTGCGGCACAAAACAATCACAGGTTACAAAACCATTAAAATTTAAAACGACTGATGAAAGTTCAGAACTTGAAAAGCTTTAGAAATTACATTAATTTTCCAGTGAAAGCTTGAGTTGTTTTTTTGAAATTATTAAATCATTAAGAAAGTACAAAACCAAAATATATTCACTAAAAGCGTCCATAAAGTCAAATGGAACGAACTCGTCCATTAATAATAATTACTATTTTTAAAACAATAATTAATAAATTTTATTATTAATAAATAGAATTTTTTGATATTATTAGAATATATAACAATAAAGTATGGAAGCTTATTATACATTTATATATACACATAGAACAAAAAAGCTTTTTAGCCTAAATGTAATATTAATTGAATTATTTTGAAACGAATATAATAATTTTTATATACAACATGACTAACCGAATCCGCATTTAATTGTTTGGCTTCATTTTGTATAATATATACTACCGTGTTTTGTAAGCCGTGGAGTACCAGACACACACCATCAGTATACCGTCACAATCATAAATTCATTTACATATAATTCAAATATTCCTATATACATGACCGCAGTGTGTTAACCGTGATTGGGTAAGATTTTGTTGAGATTAATAATAGAATATTAAGCTTTTCAGTAGTACATACATATATACACCAGTAGAGCATTCTAATCTGCTTTTTTCTTTAGTAGCCAGCACCAGTTAAAATTTTTATAGTAATTTTGTATCATATTCATCGGATTATTGCAGGTCATATATACAAAGTAAAATTAGGTCAGTAGTTTTTATTTTTTTTGGTCACATTTTATATTTTGTCGTTTTTGTCGTCTGCAGAAATGTTAACTATTTTCTTAGCTTTAAATGGAGTCACGTCTATACCACTATTCCTTCTTTATTTCATTATATAAACTTGAACTGTTAGTTTAATACGTTTTCAAAATTAAAATGTTAACATTTTAGTTTTCGGGTAAGTATCTCTTTGGTCAAGGTATATATTTTAAATAATTAATGAATCAATTACAGTTATCTGATCAATTATAATTAAATTTGCAACACTCATGAATAATGATGGCATCCCTTACTTAGAAAAAACTTCCGATTTTCCTTGGGAATAGGAAATTGGGAAAAATATTTCCATAACATATTTGTCCAGATTGATGGCAGTGTTCTTATAAGAATTTTGAGTGAAAACTAGAAAATAAAATCAAACAAGTTTATTTTACACTTCTTCGTAGTAGTCCGGAAAATTCAGAAGTAGTTTTACAGAAGATAATTTTAATATCGTCGTCGTGTATAGAAAATTTGTCTACAAAGCCTTTATGTGGAAATTAAACGATAAGACGAAATCCCTTTTTCCACCAAAAAAAAAATTGGCTCAATTTAAGTCCAAACCACACAAATATGTGAAAATAACATAGTATGTAATGAATGGCGTTTTGATAAAAAATTTCGCTTGATTTGAAGTATAACCCACACAATTGTGTGTAGTTATAGTGTTTTTTTTCGGAAGAAAATAAGTTAAAAAGGAATTCACAAATGTGTAAGTTGGTTCAAAACAAATACAAAAATTAATTTTTGAGATGATTGTTTTGCCGTACTCACACAATTGTGTGGGGAGGCAGGAAAAAGGATTTCCTCAAAACAGATAAGACAATCAAGTGAGGTAAAGCACATTTCCGTAAAAATGGGATAATTCTTATTAGCTTGCAAATTTGTTGTTAAAATAAATTCTGAATATCGTAAACTTTTACGAAAAATTCACATCTATGAAAAAATAATAGCCTTTGTTGAAAAATCAAATCAGTTAACTGCCGTTTCCAACCAGTGAGTTGGGATATGCTATTTCGTTGTGCGACGAAATGAAGACGATTTTATTGGGTTGAATAAAATTTGATTTGATTAATTCTATTTTAGGATGTCCAAAGATTTGTCGGAAAATTCTACTATGTGCAACTGTTAGTCTTACGGTAACAGAATCAAATGAATCAAGAGCCATTTTCCTAAGAAGATTTATTGGTTTGAGTAGTTTAAGAGATAAATTCAGGATATCGTAGAGCTTGTCGGAAAATTTCACTATGCGCAATCAAGAGTTATTTCCGATTTACTGCTGTTCACGATAAACTGACAGTAAATCGGAACAAATAACTCTTGATTTATTTGAGAATGTGTCAAATTGAAGCTAACACTTGCGCATAGTAAAATTTTCTTACAAGCTCTACGATATCCTGAATTTATCTAAACTAAAACTACTCAAACCAATAAATCTTCTTAGGAAAATGGCTCTTGATTCATTTGATTCTGTTGCCTTAAGACTAACGATTTACTGTCAGTTTATCATGAACAATTTATCGTGAGCAATTTATCGTAGAACAATTTATCGTGGAACAATTTATCGAGGAAACAATTTATCGTGGAATTAATTTATCGTGGAACAATTTATCGTATAACCGTTTATCGTAGACAAATTATCATAGAACAGATATTCGTGGACAATTTATCGTAGAACAGTTTTTCGTGGACACAACTGATCGTAGAACAGGATTGGTGTGGCATCAAAATTAGTGGGATTCTTAAAAGATTTTTGGAATAAGTTCTGGAATATGGCCACCTGGAACAGAACCCGGCCGTTCTGTAGAAATGAGATTCTTTAATGATTTTTATAACAAGTTCTGGAAAAGTGGCCACCTGGAACGAATATCGGCCCATGCTTAGCCGCATCTTGATTGGACGATTATTAGTGATAAATTACTATACTCGCTTTTCGACGAAAACGTTAATTTCTCTTTTTAATTTTTTTGTAATAAATTTTCTTATAAAATGAGTAACCATCGGTGGAGCTACTTATCAAACTCCCAGATAATCTAAACTGTTGTAGTATAACTACGTCCAGAGTGAGAATTTGAGCTTGCTTCGAAAGGTTCTGGAGATCTGAAAACTTAAAGGCTTTTTTCAGAGAACAGATAGTTGGCTTGCCGCTCAATCCACTTATTGAGTTGCCACTTCCGTCATCCCTAGCCTGGAGAACATACGTTTATGTGGTATTGGATTTGTGGCGCCCATAACTCGCCCTGACATGTAGTGTCAAAAGCCATAAGCAAAATTCCTTCCTCCTGCATCGCTTTCTCTCGACTTCCGTATTAGTTGCGAGTTACCCAGCCAGCACCGCAAAGAAGTAAAAATCTAGATCTGTGCGCCCATATTTTATAGAAATTTATAATTTTACAAAAAATAAAGAATTTGCACAATGTAATGCGATTGACGTCAAACATTCTCATTTTCAATAAATTACGAAAACTTAATGACGAATAAAAAGTTTATTAGTTTATTGAATAGAATAAATTATACTGAAGAATAACATGGACTCTCTACCTGCTATTGCTATCTAGTTATGCCAGAAAATTTCGATCAAATAGCAAGTGGAGACTCGCAATAATATTTATATGCTATCAGTATGCTATGAATACATGCTATGTCGGCATAACTTGATAGCATGTACATAGCAGCAATATTTTGACGTTTCTTCTATTTCAATTCAATATGGTGTCTACTGACATTTCAAGCATTTATTCAAATGACTAGTAGTCTAGACTATCGACAAAAGAATGATTTCTAAACGTCAAATTATAGCAAGTTTACCACACCAGACTCCATCTTGGCAAATTTTGATAGAAAGAGAAAGCAAATTGCAATAGCATTCAGATAGCAGGTCGTGAAGCCGTGTAAGTGAAAAATGAATATGAATATTTTAAACTGAAACAAACGAAATGGAACCTACTACTACTCTCTCTACTTAACTTCAATCGCACAGAAAGGCATCCACCAACTCTTTGAACAAGTGCTTTATTACAAATTAGATATTTATACGAAACAGGAAAAAATGTTAATTGAAAACAACATTGTATAATAGAATCACAGTTAGTGATTATCGTCACGCCTATTAAACACCGTATATGCATCGTATTTTTACTTCTAAAAATCATTCAATAATCTCATTTCCATCCATCACACCCAATCCCATCATAATCGGTTAAGAAACTACCAAGTTCCATCCCACATGGCCATATTCCAGAACTTCTTCCAAAAATCATTCAATAATTCCATCTCCATCCAACATACCCAATCCCATCATAATCGGTTAAGAAACTACCAAGTTCCATCCCACATGGCCATATTCCAGAAGTTCTTCCAACAATCATTCAATAATCCCATTTCCATTCAACATAATCCCATTATAATCGTTTAAGAAACTACCGAGTTCCGTCCCGCATGGCCATATTCCAGAACTTCTTCCAAAAATCATTCAATAATCCCATTTCCATCCAACATACCCAATCCCATCATAATCGGTTAAGAAACTACAGAGTTCCGTCCCACATGGCCGTATGCCATAACTTCTTCCAAAAATCATTAAAAAGTCCCACTAATTTTGATATACCACGCATAAAACTGATCTACGATAAATTGTTCCACGATAAATTGTGTCGACGGTAAATTGTGTCTACGGTAGACTGTTCTACGGTTAAATGTTCACGTTAAATTGAAACACGATAAATTGTTTACGATAAAGAGACCGTAACCCGTTATTTCCATATCGCTCATTTGCTGTAAGAGTGACACAATCCAAAATTTGTAATTTTTCAGTAGAGCGATTTTAAAATATCACTCAAAATTGTTTGTAAAAATGGCGTTTTTTAAACATACATAAAAATACATTCTGATTACTAAAATTTTTTATCAATAGTTTGTGTTAACTTAAGGGAAATAATTTTTAATAATGAAAATTTCTGACAAATTCTATGATATCCAGAATTTATCTAAACTGAAATCAAAATATAATATCACTAGTTTCCGTTTGAAAGGGGCGCTTGACTGACAGACCGACAGACTATGATTTATTTTCTGAATTATTTATATCAATGAAATCCACTATAGCAACTCAGCTCCTCGGGCCGTATTCTTGAAATCGGTGGAAATTTCCCCAATCGGAGGCTACAATTTGCTTAGAAATTCTCTATATTATTCGATTTTTTCGCCGGCTACTTTAATTATTTTTTTAAATTTCTTTTCTTTTTTTAAATTAAGAACATAATTTTGTCCTCTTACTAAGGGAACAATTCCGACTGGGTAAATTGATTCGAAATTATTCCATTAGTAGTGAGATAATTATTAGTAAACTTGAAAACAAATTTTAAAAAATGATCAAAGTAGCCGATGAAAAATTCGAATAATGCATGAATTTCACAGTAAACAATTTTTTTCGGTAAAGTTAACACGAGATAAAAATATAAATCGTCTATACATGTTAGAGAGAAACAAAAAAGATGTACAGAGAAAGTTACTGGCAAAATAATAGAGTAAGTGAGGACTTGAGGAGAAAGTCGCCATAAAAAGAATGAAAGTATAATTTTTATGGCCACATTTTTAACACACCTTCAATAAATAGTATGCAAATCACGAGAGAAAATGCAACGCGGGATAATTTTTGTATGTGCCCCTCCATACAACACGTTCATTGTAAGGTAAAATAAAATTTTGAAAATTGTTGTTTCGTTAAAATCATTTACTTTTAAAAATTTTCGGTTATATTGCCCCCAACCTGTGTGTATGTGAAGATAGCCCAAATTCCATCTCCGAAAAATTCGATGGCAACACTAATTATTGCTGTCATGTCATTTTTTACTCTCAGCCTAAAAAATCTCCAAATTTTTACTCTCAGCCTCGAAAATATTTGCTATCATGATAGTTAAAAACTGTCATGACAGTTGAAATTTCGGGGCTAGTAGATATAATACTTATAAAAACATGCTTGTGAGCTATCATGACATTTTCCACTATCAGTCTCAAAAATCACCACGGTTTTACTCTCAGCTCCGAAAATTCTTGCTATCACGATATTTAAAAACTTTCATGACAATCGAAATTATCGAGGGTGAGGGTAAAAGTGTAAGGATTTTCATATGCGGTGTACATCATTTGATGGATGGATGTTTAATGAGCAGGTACGATTTTTTATAGAATTTTTCTATATGAAGGAGTTCAGATATAGTCCATATAAGTCAGAAATTATTCGTTGGCTCAACTAACGGTGCACATCGTTTGATAGGTGTCAGTTTAAGGAACTCGTACGATTTTCTTTAGAATTTTTCTATCCATAAAACTCAGAAACTTTAGGCATAAAACTCAGAAACTTTAAGTTGGCCAAACTAGCGGTGCACATTGTTTGATAGGTGACTATTTAAAGAGTACGTACGACTTTTTATAGAATTTTTCTATGTTTAGAAGTTGAGATATAGTCCATAGAAGTCAGAAACCATTCGTTGGATCAACTAGCGGTGCACATCGTTAAGTGAATGTTTAAGGAGCATGTACGACATTTTATAAAATTCTTCTATTTGTTCTAAAAAAAATTCTAAAAATAATCGAAGATGCTCCTTAAATAGTCACCTATCAAACGATGTGCACTGCTAGTTGGGCCAACGAATTGTTCCTGACTTCTATGAACTATATCTCAGCTCATTTTGAGTTCAAAAAAGCATAGAAACTATGCTCAAATAACTCCCCACACTTTTATATATCAAATACTAAAGTTATAAACTAAGTTACGATAGTTAACAGCACATTTTTTGTTTACTGTGATTTAGAATCTCAGAATGTTATTCATGTTTTGAATGATACGCTTAGTTGTATATATACAATTTCGTATACAAAAATTTATCACAATTTTTGAAATTATTTGAAAATAAAATTTTATTTATGAACTTTTTGACATATAAATAGTATATTGTATAAGGAGAGAGCTATAATTATAATGAAATTTCATAGTAGTATAAATAGAATTAAATAGTATTGCCATACGTATTTTTTTCGGGGCTGGAATTTTGGGCTACCTTCACAAAGGTCCAATCTGTCACTATTTTGACTATAAATTTTGTTATAAGAAAAACATACAAAAGTTGCTGTCTTTGTCGCTCTAAAATAATTTCAATATATCCTTCTCTTTTCGGTTTCTCAGTATTTTTTACTGAAAAAAATTGTTTCACTGTAGAATTCATTTTGTTTACTTTTTCGTGTTTCATTTTTAGTTCAGTTTTTTAAAAAAATGTAAATATCTTCATAGTAAATATTGTTTAGTTTATTAAATTCTATATAGTTTTAAATTAATTTATTGAACTGAATTAAATAATTATTTTGTTTTCTCAAGATTGCTGCTGTTTCTGCAAAATAAAAAATTATTGCGCCTATTTTCGTCTCTTTCTATTATAATATATAGTTATTTCGTCAAAATTTTGATTTAACAGTGTAATTTTTAATACATGTTCTGCATTAAAAATTTCTTATTCAATTTGTATATGTACACGGTATTTTATTTTTGGGCAAACTTCACAACCGTCCAAATTGTATTTTTCTGGCCTACTGAAGCAATACATTTAGTGCGACAATTTTCAAAACAAAATTAATTGGAAAACTTTTTTTCCACGAAAGGGAAAAATATTTTCCCATGCAACTTTGTTTCGAAAATATTTACACCAAACTTATTCCCTCAGTAGACCAGAAAAATACAATTTAAACAAAAATGGTATAAAACTTTTTTGCCAATTGTTTATTTCCAGGGAAAGCCAGATTTGTACCACAGGTCACAGTCTAGGCAGCAATTACAAATTAATAGTGTTGTAACATCGCTCCTCGAACTTATTTATCGAACTTGTATATCTTAGCAAGGTGTGAAGTTTCTAACGTGAAAAAGAGTGAAATAGGAAATATTTGCTATGGTATAGCAGTACTTTCGCCGATTTTTGCGATGAATTTTCCATTTTGTCACAAGTTTTACTTTGTACGGTGATTAAAGTTAAATTTGGAAAACATTTTTACTTTAATTTATCGTAAATGACTGTTTATTTTCAATTATTTTTTCCAACCTACATTTTTTAAGGTCAACATCATAAAACTATTTACACTTTCAAAATGTTTGTACGATTCTGATGTTAATAAGTGTAGTTTCGTAAAAATTGACAACAAACAACTGTTGTTGTCAATATTATTTTTCAAATTTAACTTTAATCGCTGTACAAACTAAGATTTATAACAAAATAAATCATTTACGTCCCCTTTGATTACGATATAGTCAACATGCGATCTCCAGATTTTGGAATAATTGCCACACCCGATTTTAGAAGAAAATCTTATATTTTTTAAAATTTATAACAAGAGCCACGGCCTCTTCTATGAAATGTTACAAACATATGTAGATAGCCCACTTCACCTCATTTGATTGCCAAATAGTCACCATGCGACAACATCTCCAGATTTTGAAATAATTGTTGTAGTGTATCATTGATTTCACTGAGTTTAAAGGAAAAATTTCTATTTTGAAAATGTATGTCAAGAGTCACGATATATTTTATGAAACAACACAAGCATAAATAGTCCACTTCATCTCCTTTGATTGCCTTACAGTCACCATGCAAGCACACCTCCAGAAAATTTGAATACATATTATTTTGATTTTTGACGAAAGATATGACTTTCGTCATATCTAAATGTAATGGGGATTTTGATATATTTTTGAACGTTGCTATTTTAAGCTGTCCAAAAATGCCTCCTGGCAAAATGTTTTCTGATTAAAGTTTATAGGATTTCAATCTGTCAATATCACAATCATATGTGATAAATATTAGTTTTGCTTATTTGTAACAAAGTTGTTTCTTTAATATTTACCACAATACAAATTGCAGAACGACAATTTTCTGAAAACGAATATTCAGGTGATTCATTCAAAACGATATTTAGCGAATTGCATAATTATTTTACCGGATATAAAAAATTTACCAGGTAACCATATTTTACTGATTACGAGCATGCCTTGCCGCCCCGGTGGCAAAGTGGTCAGCATGATTGCTTCAGCGACCGGAGGTCCCGGGTTCGATTCCCGGTTGTGACAAGGAAAAAAATTCACGGCTGGTTTAGGATCAATGAATTAACCACTCATTATCCGAAATGAAAATTTGCTTATGAACCTCAATGGGATATAGCACCAGAGAGAGAGAGAGAGAGAGAGAGAGCATGCCTTATGCATAAAAATGACTAGTGCTCATTGTTTTTATTTTTGAATATTTTTAGGTGTAAAAATTTTGATAAAAATTAATCGGGGAGTTTGGTTGAGTTTTACGAAACAATTGCGAAGACTCGTAATTTGAGATAAATTCGTCTGAGTGGTTGTACTGTGGAGTTTATATTTTAACATAGTTTTTAGTGATATGAAGTTCCTATCTCTGAACTGATTCGATCAAAACACAGTTCATAGGTCAAAAATGAAACTGTATGTGATTTTCGATAGGTTCTAGAAATGACGAATTTGAAAGAACAAATAGATTCTTGAACTTAAAAAGAAATTGGTTTTCCGGAACATTACTAAATTTTAATGGAATTAAGTTATTTGCCGCATACACCATAGATGTTTCATCAACCTTCTTCAATGCTATTAGCGAGCTGCCAATCTGAATCGCCAGGCGTATGAACACTCATTTACGCAATCGCCGATTCATCACTCGTCACGGAAACATAATGGACACAATCACTGTAAAACGTGTAGTTTCAATGGGATATCCTACCCCACCCGCCGTATTCATCAGACATTGTTCCTTCCAACTACCACTTGTTCTGGTCGATGACCCATGGCCTGGCCGAGCAGAACTTCACTGCTTACGAAAAACCCATAAATTGGGTAGATTATTGGATCGCTTCAAAACACGAGGAATTTTTTTGACGCGAAATCCGTATGCTGCCTCAAAGAAGGAAAAGTGTGGACAATACTTTAAATAAAATACATTGTACCAATTTCTTTGAATAAAACCTCTAAGTTATAAAGAACCTCAAAACTTATTTGTATCCCCAATCATAATAAAAATAATAATAATCGCTTACTTCTTAAATGCATGTCTTGAACGATGAAACGGGTTTCGAATTGGATTATGGCATGGAATAATCTCATGTATATTAAATTCAACTAATATAAAGTGGCGACCAGCCTTAATTGAATAAAAAATGTCAAAATTTACAAAATAAAAAGTTAGAATAGAAGGTGATTTCTAAAGAAAGCAACCTGCTGGACAAGATTCGACCGGTCTGTAAACAGAAGTCACATAATAAAGGTATTATTAAGATTCTGACCATTATTTAGTTAAAGTAATAAAGTAAAATTACTAAGTAGTAATACGTAGCTCGTTATAAAAAAATATCTTTCTTTTCAACAGTTCAAAAATCGTATCAATTTACCCTGCAATAAAACTAAAAACTATAAAAGCTCATGCCAAATTTTTAAACGTGCACTATTATATTACCACATTGTTGTAGCTGTAACGTAAATTGATTACTTTTTAATTACAATAAAGCAACTAGTGATTTCAACAACATTTAAAATAAAATAAAAACTATAAAAGTTTAAAATGTTTATAATTTAACCAAAGTTTAAATTGCATGCCTCGCTACATTCATATATTATTTCCTGTACACCACAATTGAAAAATCACTTATATCCTAGTAAATCACGTATAGTGTATCGTATGTACATAAATCCAACAATAATAATAACAAATTAACAGCACGCGAATTTAATCAATCACCACTTTTATACTAAAATGGTGAGCTTTTACCATGCCACCAACGAATTATATAAATCATTTACTGTTAATATTTAATATCTAACCAACATATTATATAATTACTCATTTATTGCTACTTCACTAGTACAAAAACAAAATTTTGTTTTTGGAAAATTTTAAAACAACTAAAAGCTTATATTCAAAATTATAATAAGTGTATGAATAAACTTTAAAATCATGAAAATGTTTAAAAACTTTAAATATTTAATTTTGTTTGTTTGAGCGCAAGCTTTCTGTATAGTATAGCAACACGAAAATAAAACCACACCAACAACAAAATTACGAAAGCTAACAAGCATAAGAGAATTTTTTGATTTAAAGTTCAAAGTTTTTTTTTTATTTGTTGTTTGCTCTCCGCGCTATTCGGAAGCTTGTTTTCCTAACTTTCAATTTTTGTTGTTTGTATACATTTGTCTTGTTTATGTTTTTTAATTTACATTTTTTTTTTTTTTGGAACAGATATAATTAATGAGGCAAATCAAAGTGAAAGTGGAAATTTTTAATTTCGTTTTCCGTTTGCTTTTAACAGTTGGAAAAATAATCGCGAAAAAAATCGGAATGAAAGCTTTTTTTTTAATTTTAAATTTTGTAACAATTAGGCTCACTGATTTTTAATAAAATATTATTCGAATCGTTTAATGTTATATTTTTTAATCTATTTTGTAATTTTATTTTATTTGTTTATAGGGATCATCATCATATCGGGATTCGCAAATGACAAGATTTACGTCTTTTCGAACATCGGGATATGGTAGTAACTCATCCCCATCGAATAAACGGCTAAGCATTAATGAGCGAAAAAATTTGATTTACAATGGTGATATACCACCACCGACGATAACGAGTCGTGGAGGTAGTAATGGCGGAAAACAATTGAAATGTAATAATAAGATGACAAATTTTTCCCCAGGCACCATAGACGAGGGACATGAATTAAATTCTGTAAAAATCTAAAAATTGTATATAAAGTACAAGTAAAACAAAAAAAAATTACGTAACATTTTGAATGTTGCTAACACGCACACAGCATGAATAATTGATAAGAAGTTTAGAAACGAAATCGTTTAAACAAAACAAAAATAAGAATATTAATATTTAATATTTACAATTAACGTTTTTTTTTATTAAAATTTTTATTAATTATAAAATATAAATGTCAATATCCTATTGTAACTATATTGTATTGTATATACCTGTAATTTTAGAGACCAACATCTCATAGAAAAAAGCGTCCAAAAGTCATTCAGGTAATCGAACCGGATTACACGTCATTTTTGCGCCCAACGATGACCAACTGTAGTACAACAGCTGAAAATTTAAGACGCAGCGTTTCGTTAAATTCACGTCCTTCACCGAAACATTCGCCCCAGTGTCAACAGAATCCATTTAAATTTTGATTTACATTTTGTTGTTAAGTTTTCAGATTTTTTTTTAATCTGTTCAATTTACCATATTTAAGATTTTTATTTACAAAATAAAACATTAAAATGTATTTTTTAGTCATATTATATAAATATAAGCTAATTTTTAATATAATATTGGTTTTATTTGTTTGATGTAAATCATGTTGATGATTAAAAATACCGCAGTGTTTTGGTAAGTGTGAAAATTTTTATATACACATAAACACAAAAGTTTCCTGTTATGCAGATAACATCAATTGCTAGGATTGTAATATATATATATATATATATATATATATATATATATATATATATTTAACAGCAAGTGGTTTACCTCAACAACTGATCCTTCAAGCCGGATCTTCCGAAATTTACATTGATAAGAAGAGCGTCCTTTGAGCAACAAATATTAGCAGCCCGCCACATTGAGAATGTTAATATTGGACAGCAACACTGAAATCATTTTCAAGAAATGTATCTACCTAAACTGTTACTTAGGCTGCAGGCCAATAGTCGGGTAAATCGTTTACTATGGTAAAAATCGAATATAGAACGGATTTTTCGATCAGTTTGCCATAGGGTTTTTGAAAAACAAATGAATTTACCGAAAAATTTACTAAAAATTGACTTTTACCCGACTATTGGCCCACAGCCATATAGTCGAATTACAGATAAACTAATATAATTTTTATTCCTCGGTAATTCGACTATAAGTTACATTTTAGGTAGATACATTTCTTGTAGATGATCTAATTTATATGAATTATACGCGAATGTCAACCATAGGTTACTTGTGATTAAAATTAAGACCGAAGAATATTCGACTGATACAATTAACATTCTCATTGAGACGAAACAGAGCCCTTGACGTCTTTATTAGAGAACTAAATACAGATTAGTCTAGAATGCTGATAATCCAGAAACCTCAAACATTGCCAGAAGCCAATGCATCCTGCCTCAAGATTCAGAATTTAAAGTTTAGAAATCTCAAATGTCACTCCACCCGACTTTGGTTCAACACGATACAACAGGCCCGAGAAAATCAACCAACGAAAAGAGCAAAGGGTTTACCACATAGAGACACATTAGAAAGAGGACCAGTATACACAGCTGTTAAACGAAAATCCAAACATCGAAAAACTTATAGTTGAAGAGGAGACTGGAGAGAACGCAGACCTAAATTTTATGGTGGCTGCCTTACTAGCACACTACACATAAAATACCAGACGAGAAGCGGCAATATCCTTAGATTGATAATTGATATACGGGACAAAGCGAACTCAGCAGGAACATATGCAGACAGCTTTTTAAAATAATTGGGGTTAAACCAAACATAGATTTTTTGTTCTGTACCGGGATTAAAAACATTCGAAGGCACAATCGGCGATGACACAATAAAAGAGCTCAGTACAGTTATTGGGCGCTTTCAGGTCCGCCAACTGTTGGCATCATGATTAGTGAAATCATCGCCAAGTTGATTGATTGATTGATTGATTGGACTATAAGACCAAGTACTTGACAAGTGTCCCGGATAACGCCGGGCCTATTCCTACAGCCTGTTTGCACATAACAATAGGAAGGATAGGAAGGGTTTTTTTTTGGGACAGAACGATCCGGTTTCAGACACCTAGCGATCGTACGGCACAACACAATCTAATCTACTTCTAATGTACTAGAGGAAGGATAAAGGCTTAAGAGGTTTAATGGATAACAATGGTATTGGTCTTCAACAATTGCTTCTATAAATCAGCAACCTGAGGGAAAAATTTTATTATTTCACGTTCATCTGGAAATTTACTGAAATTTAGTTCTAAATTAATGCTTTCCGGCTTCGTAAACGAAATTGATTGATTGAATCAGCCCGGTACAGACACCTAGATAAAGTCGATAGTTAGTAACATTGACAACACAATTCTAATCTACACAATCAACTATTAGATGCTTCATTAGCCAAAACGATTAACGCCATAAAATAAGAAGGTGAGAAAAATGGGAAAAAATGAGAATTTCTTGTAATATCAACTTTAGTTAGTTTTAACTTTGTAATTTAGTGGTGTTAACACTTAATATTACAGAAATTTGTTTTGAATATGTATATATAGTTAGAAGCCAATCAAGAGCGTTGATATTAAAATTTAAAAAAAATTCAAAAAATGGAATTAATCGGTTTGGCTTGAAACCATCCAATTAATATTTCAAAGAAATATTATTTCACCTACATCTGTAAATTTCCTGAAAATTAATTCTAAATTAATATTTTCCGGCTTCCTAAATAATATAAACATTTATTAATTTAATTCTAATGCAATTCCACAACTTACAGTAGAATTACCTGAAACCATAATTATTTAAATTATATTAAAAATTACTCTCAAATTTATTAGTATTTAACAAAAAATATTTGAGACATCCCAAAGGCGATGGCTCCCGGACAAGTATCAATCTTATTCAATGCCAGATTAACTATCGGATTGGATATTTCACAAAAATTTCAAATCCAAAGAATATTCAATTAATTACCAAGTAAATTATACCTGTACAGTATAATTTATATGACATAGGACAATTATAATTTATATGACATATTATGCCATGCTCTACCATTGGAGCTTTACCATTCCACAACCAATGACTGTCAAATATGGTATGCAGAATTGGATGAGTGACAATCATTAACATTATGCTCAATAGAACTAAGCCACCTCTCAACAAATGATGGTCAAATCCGGTTTGCAGGCTGAATTTGACGAAATTTTGGGATTCGGATATAATGAATGAAACCACGTCGTCTCCCAACCGATAAGTTTAAAATTCATTTTGCAAAGCTGGCTAGGATTCTAATAAGAAAGGTCAGCTTATATTAGGATTTTAACGTGTCTTTTGATGAAGTTCTACAATTCGATTATAACTTGGGAACCATATCCCAAAAATATATATTGTCAAATCAAGTATTCAGAATTGGGTGGGGATTTAAAAATGGACTTCAGAGAAGTTCTGGGGTTCGGCCGTGCTAGGCTCTTTCATAACCAATCATGTTCGAATCTGGTATGCTGAGCTAAATCGAGACTCCAACATAAATCTCGGATGAAGTTCTGGATTTTTCTACAAAACAAATCCGAAAAAAATCGGCCAAGGAACTATCCAGTTCCTCCATCTACCATAGCCGAAACAAACTCGGCCTTAACCCGCTAAGAAGTGGCCCAGTCAAATCCAACTTCCCAAAACTAAAGTTTGCTAGAATTCAAATCCGGCCCAATTCATACCCAAAAATAAATTTATGCATCTTCCGCAGTATACTAGAATAAATTACTGAGACAATTCCGCACATATCAGTCAATCAAAAAAAAAAAAAAAAGATCAAGGTTTACGTGAGGTGATGACACGAATCGAAAATAAAACCACGCGGAAGGATTCTTACATAATTGGTGCATGAGCAAGTCGTTAGATAGGATTCAGAACTCAAATCAATCGATATTCGTGTTTGACGTTCCAATGCAAATGAAAACCTGTTTCGAGAAATGTTGTTGAGCCAGATAAATTCTATCATAGAAAATAGCGCCAGCAGTAAGTAATCTTAAAAAATAGTCAACATTAAAAACACGAGACACATCAAAAATTTACTTGTCGTTGCAAGCGAAAATAAAAATAAAAACCATTTTCCCTTTTACATGCCGTAACACATAACACACATGACATGAAATGACACAACACAAAAATTAAAATTTTGCAGGAGAGCCAAAACAAAAAATACTAATTACGTTATTAAATTCCAAAATCATAAAACGAAGAACGACACTTTGCGCTTATCATTTTTGGTGAAGGAACAATCAAAATGTTTTTATTGCGGGATATGAAATCTATAAAGATTGTGCATCTTTCTAGTGAATTTACTCAAAAAGATAATTTTTTTTTTCAGTTTTGTCACCCCTCCATACCATGTGCGACATAAGGTCTCACCGTTTTCAACCAGTCTAAGAAAAAATATGTTTTATTTATATTATTTGAAATTGGAAATAAGGTACAAAATTTGTATCGTGCATTATTAGAGAGAAAATCAATTTAATTAAATAAATTATAAATCAGTTAAATAATCATTAAACTCAGTTAATAATAAATAATAATAACACCTATCAATGTATGTACATATTATACATACATGAATTTAAATTACATTGGGGGAAACCACACGAGGACTAACATGACACCGGTTTCTGGCCTTAAAATACCATTCACGCGCACACAATGAGTCCCGACTCATTGATAAATTGTCGGAAAAAATCACTTTGAAATGTCTTCGCATAGCTCACCCAATATAACTTATCGTGCACACTCATATCGCCCCCCCCCCCCCCCCCCCCCACACCTATAAAACGTATAAATTGTATAGGTAAAGGAGAAAGAAACGAAGAAGCTACCGGACTCAAGCCACCGCAGTATGGATATGTACATCGAAAATAAATTACACAATAACATAAATGATAAATGTAATTTACACATATGCCGCGGAAATCATAAAATAACAAATAAAATAAAATCGAGATTTAATTTTAATTTGTCATTACAAATGAAATTACAATTGTACATAATCTATTTAAATAAATGAATTCTTAATATCACGAATATTATTGAAAATTGTAAATCGAGAAACATAGCTATAATACCATTAGCAAGAATTTGTGAACTGAATTTTTATTTAATATATTTTAATATTTATATGTAACTATATTATGTTATATGGTGTAATAATATCTAAAATATTCGAACATAAGAAAACAATACTTTTGAGCTACATATAATTTTTAAGACAATCGAAAATAAACGGCAAAAATGATTATACCTAAAAAAATATAATTTTTTGTCAAAAGGGACTGGTAAATACATAATATTTTGTAAGTAAATAATTGTATTAACAATTTTATAGTTTTATGTAATATAGTCAAATTATTCTATCCATATTTTGCCGTCGACTTTAAAAATATATCTCGACGGGTTATTTCCACAAATATTTCGACCATAAAATGAAACATAAAGGGTAAACCATAAAAAAGTGTTTAGTTAAACCATAAAAAAAGGACATAAGAATAGTAACTTTCATACATGTAAATGGTATTCGATCCATCATAATATTAAATTTTATGTAACCGGTGCAAAAAGAGACCACGACATATTTTTAAATATCTGTCTTTCCTTGTTTCGCATTATTTAAAAGCAAAACAACTCGATCGTATTTTTTTACTTGTCTCGGTTTTGTATGTATGTATAAAAAAAAATTCGAATGAAGGAAACAAAACAAACACAACGACATCACAAAACAAGAAAAATTTTCCATACGCATGCTCGTAAAATTTATTTTTTACTTTATTAAATTATATTCGCCCTACTCATGCAACTTAGGCAATATGCAATACATTTCTGATTAAATCGAATAAGAAATATGGTTATTTATCATCCTTATCATTGTTTTTCATTTTTAAGATAGTTTTCATTCTAAATTTTTCGTTTTCTACTAACCCGTATTTACTTGTTGATCGTTATCGTCCATAATCTACTTTTGTGTGTATGTTTATGTATATGTATGTACATAGCTTAGTTATTTACAAAAAATACTATTGTTGCACACATGCAATGCCAAATATTAATGTATATGTTATAAAAAAATTACATCACAAAATAAAGATCAGCTTATGCAAAAATGAAAAATTTTCAAAGACCTATTTTGAATATGAAAACATATTTTTTTATCATTTTCCACGTCACAATTTAAAGTAGAATAAAATACGCACAAAAAAAAAATTTATATGTATTATATTTGTATAACTTAGTAACTTAGTATGTTATTTTGTATATTGAGCTGGAATATGTGTTGAGCGAAACCAACGAAAATGGAAATACATTTTCGTTGGTTTCGGTGTGTTAGAAAATTTAAACATTTGGTCGCTTTCTGGTTCTTATGTGTATTTGGGTAAAATTAAGTTTTGAAAAATTTGTAGCCGTAAAATATTTATATGAGAATGGATTGCGTAAAATAATTCGAATTTTGATTTTGAAGAAAGCGTTTCCGCAGAAATATTTATGTAGTTTTTTTGAGTAAATATTGAGCAAATAGTGGTCACAATTAATGTACAATTTTTTCAATTCCATTAATCAAAAATATGTTATATGCGATTTTTATGTTAACAGCTTTTGTTTCGTTTTGAAAAGTATTTTATAGAAAAGTAATGAAAAGGAAAGGAAAACCATGAAAAAATTTGTTTAAATTTTCGTCATTGTTGTTGATGTACCTCTTCTTGTAGTTTATTGCAGTCCTGTTATTCTAGATTTTGGTTCGTATAATCGTGCTATTGTAATATTTAATAATTTTTAAATATATCGCAATAAATCGTCTCCAATCAATTTTCTTTCAATAAATTTTAAAACATGAGTGCTATAAACCTTTTCTACATTCTGATTGTCTTCAACGTGTTAAACTAATGCCAAAACTAACAAGGCAGCATTTCGAACCAAACGCCTTTAAAAAAATGAACGTGAAATTGGCAGCCCAAATATTGAGTAACACGGTTGCCAGCGCAATAAGAACAACATTAAAGGTTAAACCTGAAATTTTTGGAGACTTAATTGATAACGCTATACCAACAGCCCAATTTGTACAAACTTTCAATGATATTTTCGACAGTTTAAATTGTAGAAATTTTTCATCTAGTTCGCCTTATGAACGACCATTGAAAGTTAATAACAATGTTTTTAAACTTCTAGAAGACAGCTTACCATTCCTAGACAAACTTAAAATTATTTCTAAAAGTGGAAAATATTTTAAATTTATAATGGGTCTCAAAACCACCATAAATGCACACCTTATGTTAATAAAATTTTTGGAAGCAGAATGTGGCATTGATTATTTGCTTACGGGGCGAACGAATCAGGACTGCCTGGAAAATTTTTTCTCTCTTCTAAGAGGAAAAGGTGGATTCAACTACATGCCGTCTAGTCACGAAATAGGCGTGCATTTTGCGAATGTTGTTGTGAGGAAAATAACATTATATTCTCCTTTTCAAAACTGCATATCTGATGAAGCGGAGAATATAGACTTAGATTGGCAAAATTTTAAGTCTGAATATGAAAATAGCATAAAACACCAGGAGGAATTAACAAATTTGTCTCCACCAGATGAAATTATAGAAGCTGCTGATTTCGACGTGTTAACCAATAACGCAATAATGTATTTTACGGGGTACTGCATTTTTAAAAAAATTCATTGTCTCAGTTGCAAAACAAAATTGCTGAAAGAAGGAGAAAAAATTAACGCATCTGAGACTTTTTTAAGCGAGAAAAATTTTTTTAAAGTAGACGGTAATTTTGGCTCTCTAACCGCTCCTTCAGAAGAATTTAGTCAAATTGCTCGATCTTTGGTAAAGTTATTTGAAAAATACTACCACAGCCATTGCAGATCTCAAAAACTAATCAATCTATTAACAGATAAGTGTATTAAAATGATAGCAGAAGAGTATAGTAATTTTTTACCTGACCAAAATAATGTATGTTTCGAACATCTTGAAAAATTGATTAATTTTTTTTTATTAGTATTATTGAGAAAAAATTGTAAGTGGTCTATTTCCAAAAATGAATTTTCAAACACTACATCAAGAATTTCGAATCAAACACGTAGGAAATTAAGAATATTAACTAGTTAAGGTCAACATTTGTGAATTTTTAATATTGTAATAAATTAAATAAAAACTTTAAAAAATATTTGTATTTGCTTGCCCCACCCATTCTTCTCTTTAGTTGGTTTTGAAATCAATGTTTCTGCTTCAAATTTCACAAGTTTTTTTGTAAATTTATGGATAAATGTTACGTATAAAGTGGAATGAATTTCACAAATGATAGTTCACTATAAAATTCGGCCAAAGGAATTTTGTGATTATGTTTTCTTTTATGAAGTTTTTATTTTATTTTACTTAAATATTACGTTTAAGATCGTCGAACGAACGACAACAAATCCACCTACCAAAAAATAACAAAATTTTACCTGGTTCATATGTAATGTAGAAAAGGTTTATAGCACTCATGTTTTAAAATTTATTGAAAGAAAATTGATTGGAGACGATTTATTGCGATATATTTAAAAATTATTAAATATTACAATAGCACGATTATACGAACCAAAATCTAGAATAACAGGACTGCAATAAACTACAAGAAGAGGTACATCAACAACAATGACGAAAATTTAAACAAATTTTTTCATGGTTTTCCTTTCCTTTTCATTACTTTTCTATAAAATACTTTTCAAAACGAAACAAAAGCTGTTAACATAAAAATCGCATATAACATATTTTTGATTAATGGAATTGAAAAAATTGTACATTAATTGTGACCACTATTTGCTCAATATTTACTCAAAAAAACTACATAAATATTTCTGCGGAAACGCTTTCTTCAAAATCAAAATTCGAATTATTTTACGCAATCCATTCTCATATAAATATTTTACGGCTACAAATTTTTCAAAACTTAATTTTACCCAAATACACATAAGAACCAGAAAGCGACCAAATGTTTAAATTTTCTAACACACCGAAACCAACGAAAATGTATTTCCATTTTCGTTGGTTTCGCTCAACACATATTCCAGCTCAATATACAAAATAACATACTAAGTTACTAAGTTATACAAATATAATACATATAAATTTTTTTTTTGTGCGTATTTTATTCTACTTTAAATTGTGACGTGGAAAATGATAAAAAAATATGTTTTCATATTCAAAATAGGTCTTTGAAAATTTTTCATTTTTGCATAAGCTGATCTTTATTTTGTGATGTAATTTTTTTATAACATATACATTAATATTTGGCATTGCATGTGTGCAACAATAGTATTTTTTGTAAATAACTAAGCTATGTACATACATATACATAAACATACACACAAAAGTAGATTATGGACGATAACGATCAACAAGTAAATACGGGTTAGTAGAAAACGAAAAATTGTGAATGAAAACTATCTTAAAAATGAAAAACAATGATAAGGATGATAAATAACCATATTTCTTATTCGATTTAATCAGAAATGTATTGCATATTGCCTAAGTTGCATGAGTAGGGCTATTATAATTTAATAAAGTAAAAAATAAATTTTACGAGCATGCGTATGGAAAATTTTTCTTGTTTTGTGATGTCGTTGTGTTTGTTTTGTTTCCTTCATTCGAATTTTTTTTTATACATACATACAAAGCCGAGACAAGTAAAAAAATACGATCGAGTTGTTTTGCTTTTAAATAATGCGAAACAAGGAAAGACAGATATTTAAAAATATGTCGTGGTCTCTTTTTGCACCGGTTACATAAAATTTAATATTATGATGGATCGAATACCATTTACATGTATGAAAGTTACTATTCTTATGTCCTTTTTTTATGGTTAAACTGTAATTATCAAAACTAAACTAAACAAAAACGTTAAAAAAAATACGTTCATTGCAGATTTACCCAAACACCCGAAAAATCGACAAATTCAATGTAAATTTGCAGTTTGCTGGCTACAAGTGACGTAATGCGCACAAAACGACGAAAATGAAACATGGGAATATTTCACCTCTTTATGTTTGTTGTACATAGTTTTATTATGCTCTCTCGAAAACAAAGTTAAACAAAAATTTACATGTAAAAAATGGCCTTGAATCTTTTATCTCATTTTCGTTTGGGTTATAGTGTCGATTCACCAAAAAAAAAAAAAAAAATTGGTTTATGAGTTGCTTTAAATCCGATTTTATAGGCAGACGGGGAAAGAGACGAAGATGGGGCCACTTCTTTGAAGCATCGTATGAAAGCGCCCATTGTTTTGCTCTTATTTACAAAAATATTCCGCATCATTTACACAGAATGCCATGATACAGTCGAACCATATATTATCCATTTACAAAATATGTATATTCATGTATAGTTTATTATTACATTCAAAAAAACACGCTTGACAAGGAAATACATACACGACGTAAATATACATACCATCCACACATGTATACAAATGCCTACATCCAAAACCAACAACAATTAGCATTTCAAATTTATTCATCCGTTCCATCCGGGATTTCAAAGAAGCTCTGGTTCATTCTTTAAAATGAGTCGTAATAGATTTTTGATTGCTAATTTAAAACCTTATTTTATATTTAAACCAAAATGTTTTTGTATTGTTTTATTCTAATTTGTTTTTCCTTTCCCTTTCCTAACTAAAATCTACTTCTCAAAATGGATGAAAAAAAATAGAAAAAAAAAAAAAAAATTAAATTTTTAAAATTAAATTTTTAATTTAAATTAATATAAAATCATATAAATTTTTTATAAACACTTCTATTTGTGTTAGAGCTGCTTCACCGAAAATTTTTTTGTTGAAAAATGCCAATTAAACCGGTTTCATAGGTAAACGGGGAGAGATGAAAAAGAAGCTGCTTCTTTGACATCCCGTGTAATACGGGCGATTGCTGGTTCTGTTACATCCCAACATATACACACCATTTAATACATCTAAACGCACAGAAACACACTCATAAACCTATTATTTAAGTAAATTTTGATGCTACACACAAATATATATATGCAGTATGAAGAATAAATAAAAATAAAAGCATCTATATATGTATATAATATAATATATATGTATAAAAAGGAAACTTCGCTGATTTACGTTTACACAAGATATACGTCACGTTTTTCAATTAATCACTACTGTTTATTTGAAACCCACTATGTATATTATGTATACCTAATAATTCAAATATAAATGTGCATTTACGCTTTCATGAAAAGGTATCAGAACACATACGGAAATATTTATATATATTATACATATATACGTTCTACCCAATTTCACGCGGGACTATTTACAAATTAATATACGTCACATCTGTACGTCACATCTTTTAATCACTTATTTTATAATGTAAAAAAACACATTCATTATTATTATTAATAATTATTTTATTTATTATTTACATACAAAAAAAAATATTTAAGTTAAATAAAGGAGCGACAACGAAACACGTCTACTCTGTTTCACATCACTGTTCGTCCCTCCGATTAGTGAAATCATCGCCAAGTTGATTTAAAAATTTCATAGAGTTTAAAATTTCTATAACGTTGGACGTGATTTTACTCACCATGTTGCCAACTGTTGAGTGACCTGAAAGCGCCCATTGATCGTAAAAACAACATCGGAACACTTTACTCAAATGTTAAGATATCACTTCACGAGAAACGCGCATCTCAGGTAAATAATTTAGAAATCCGAGATAGTCATCTCTCATCTGAATTAAAAGAGAAAATCCAAATAATGCTCTCAAAATACAAAACACTGGTTGGCCCTGTGTATAACGTAGCACCAATCGAAATTACCGTGAGGGCAGTAATAATTTATCAGCTACAGGTGAAGCCGCCTACACAAAATCCTACCTCTATTGATTACAAACGATTAAATGCCGCCACCTGAAATGGTACCTATTTCATCTGTAACACGATCTAAGTTCTTCTCCACAATCGATCTTATATCGGGATTTTGCCAGATCAAAATGAAAGAATCTGAAATACCAAAAACTTCTTTCCAACCACCATATTGAGCCGACTCAAAGAAGGTAGCTGCTATTTATAATCTAAAAACCTAGAGAATCTGAAAGACGTAAAATCGTTTCGCGGATTGGCATCATACTACAGGCATTTCATTAAGGACTTTGCAAATATAGTGAAACCTCTGAAAAACCAAGAGACAAAAAAAATCAGTATTGGGTAAAAATCAGTATTGGGACCAAAATCATTTTAAAACATTTCAACAGATTATCGAATCACTATCATCATCGAAAATCCTGGAATTTTTTGATCTCAACAAACCATTTAACCTGACTACTGACGCTTCATACGTGGCAATAGGAGCCGTACTATCACAGGGGGACATGAACAAAGTCATACCAATCACGTATATTTCGAGATCTTTTAACAAAACGAAGGAAAATTACACATTCAACGAACAAGAAATGTTATCGATAATTTGGGCCGTGTACAACTTGACCAATTACTTATATGGGGCGAAGAAAATTTAAATCTTTATAGAGCAACAGCCACTCCCAATCGCTTTCTGTAACAGGAATAATAGTGCCAAATTAAAGAGGTTGAGCTTGGAAGAATATAATTATGAAATTAATGTTTACAAAGCTGGTGGCACTAATAAAGTTGCTGATGCCCTGTCATTGGGGCTGGAAGAAACACTTTGTCCACTGATGAAATAATACATCAGATTAAAAGCCATAAAGCCCAAATTAAAAGTCTGACGTAATAACTACCTCTAATTTCTAGATCATCAATTTATTTTCATCGACCCTCAGGGCTTTGATTGGTTTTTGTTTGTGGTTCAATTTTAAGTGTGTTCGTCAAGTTAACCATGCAGGATAAGGTTGTTGTAGAGGTGGAACATGTACTCATTATAATGAGCATGAGCCTTTTGTACCAATTGGATTTGGCACCCGGAAAAATTAGTGTTTGTCTATTTAGCACTTCGGTAATTTGTTTACAGATTTATTTTATTGATTGAGGTAATTGGTCGTTTAACCGACGTTCAAACGAACTACTTTGTTCTTCTCCTTTCAACATCGTGGCTTAGAAATTGACAGTTTTTTCATAAGTGCATGGTCGCTTTCGTTAGAGTGGGAGATGCAAGCTCGTTTGTTCAAATGAATGTGCATAAGCCTGGCAATCCTGATTGGTAGATTGCTCATAGTAGTGATGGGAAACATATTACGTGTCTTCGAAAATGCAATTCAGTTTAATCTGCTGAAAGGTTCACGAATCATCTATGAAGTTGATGATAATTGAGTCGGAAAATCAAAACTGACGGTTATGTGTTCCTTTAGACTCTATTGTCTATAACCATTATGTCGATGATAATTCATCCATATAACTGGCCGCAATATGGATTTTCTAAGTCGAGTCTACAATCGGACATTGTTATTTTTGAGATATGTTGATTTTTATAACGAATGCCAAACGAATCGGTAATTGAAGCCGTTTGAATAGGATTGTCGTTTCCGAGGGTATCATTGGAATACGTGACAAAAGAGCGACTTCTCCCTATAACTTTCCGATCAAAATGGTTGCTTCAATAACATTTCCGGTGATTCCCTTGATGACCAAACGTATGCCGTTACATAATCTGGGTGGGTTTAAATTACGAAGCAGAATAAGCGGCGAACCAATTTGTGTGGTGGCATTCCTGGCATATCTATTGAATTTAAAAATTCAGTTTGATAATTTACTACGTCATTTTCATTAACGACAGTGTTGATTGATTTGAACATTAACATTTTTCACTGCCAAAATAGCACGTTCACTGAGCCAATTATGGTTCAAGTAATTATTCAGAGTGTCCGTGAAGACATTCTCAACTAATTCATGTTTTGAATTAACGATAGTGCATAGATTATCTGGCAATTTGATGCATTGTGTGTTTAGGCGCAGTTCGATTTTACTGTTGCCAATATCCAACAATTGTTCAGAAAATATTTGAGCCGACAGGTCATTTTGCAATTGTACTCGCATGTTGATGTTCAATCGAACGGTTTGAGATTGTTTTAAACATGCGTTAATCTCATCGACATAAGTAGAGCGTGGAATGACTGGCAATGTCTGTCGGAAATCACCGGATAGTAATAATCATCCCCGACCATTCATCCCAGATAATGGTCGGACTTTTTTGCAATACTATGCAATACGCTGTTTTTTAATACTACGCATTGCGTTCGGTTTGTTATGAACGTCTAACGGCAGTTTGAGGTATGTGTGTTAAAAGTATGTGTGTTTGAGTTAGTGCGATTGTGTGTCATTTTTTTTTTTTGATACGATATTTCTAGATAACATTTCCATTTGTAATTTAAAGTTGGTAAATGCAGATATGCTTTAAATAAAATTAAATTTATTTAATTATTTAATTCTAGTTTTAAAATAATTCTCAATTCTGTGTTTCTGCGAAAACAAAACATTTATTCAACATCGCATTGAAAAAAAAAATTAACATATGAGAAGTTAAATTTTTTTTTCACCCTCAACACATTGACGCACACTGTGTGCTACTCAGGAACCATAGACACCTACATGTATCCAGACACAGTATTATGTTTTGCACTAACACACATATACGGTCTATTGAATGAAATTGAACAACGGACACAAATTAACAAAAAATGCATGGGAATTGTTTTTTGGATGATTTTCATTGAAATGCAAATAAAACTACATTTTTTTTTTTTAATTTTAATAATTCAACTCAATTCATTTAATAATACATAAATAATAAAATAAATAAAACATTTTGGAATTCAATTCATTTTTGACTAATATATAACTAATATTAATGAAATTAAAATTAAATATAACATTTTTAAACAATAAGTAGGAATAACGAAAATTTATCACAATACATATTATTTCATTAGGTAATTAATTACTTATAAAGAAAATTATAAAGGTATATATTATCATATATCAAGAAAATTTATAAAAAATTGTTTAATTTTCTTTTATTAGAATTTACTTTGGCAAAGTTATAGTTTACTTCCTTGCAGTAATTTAACAATATAATGTTTGCCATGGGAAATAATAACATTTTGAAAATGTTAATATTTGTTTGTCCGCAATTGCAAACTCTATTGGTGTCGATATAAAAATTTTCTTGCTGAACGCTATTTAAAGTAAGGCAATGTAAAATTTTTCTTTGACTTGTTTCGCAGAAAAATTTTGTTTTCATTTCACCATTACGAATAATTTCTTGGAAAATTGCGCACATATGGAAAAATAGCTGTTGCACCACCTGAGTTGGTTGAACCAAGCCACCTCTTTGCATATAGTCTAAATAAGTCTCATGAATTTTAGTCCCTTTTTCTTTAATGAACAAAAACTGGCAATCGGAACATGAAATCTTCTTACAAATTGAGTGTGCCGCATAACCGCATACGTAATTATTCGAAATATCATCCAATTCCACATTCGCTAAATAATCCGAGTTTAATACATTTGTGTAATCAGACATTGAAACCAGATTTGAGTCATCTACGTACTCAAGGTTTTCGTTATTTTTAAAAAGACTTAATGGAATTGATTTTCGAAAAATTTTCCTAATTCGCAATTGGTTTTCGGATTCAGAAATATTTCGAAATGAAACGTTGTAACACCGTCCCGATAAAAATCTGTATTTACTAAACCTTTTTTCGATGTCATCAGATTGAAATTTACCGAGAAGAATGTAAGCTATACCAAACTGTTTAAATGAGTATTCTGAGATCTTTATTAACGCTTTCGTAGATTTAACCATGGCAGTGTGTGTTTCACGAGACAACCTACCATTATTATTTTCTGTGTTATGCCAGTCTTCAAGCCATTCTATGATTTTTTCTAAAAATTTTATTTTACTGTCTTCAGGGCTTGTAATTGGTTCGGAATATTCATTTCGTTTCCCCAGCTTTAAGCGATGTGGTTATTATCCTGCAAGCAATGAAAAACCAGTTAGACGCACTTGAAGCCTCAGTAAGTTTCTGCTGCAAAGCACTGGATGACGTAAAAATTTCAATTGAGAAGCTAACCAAGGAGAATGAAATTTTAACAAACAAATATCATCGCCTTGAAAACGAGTATAAAAAACACGACATCCGTATCTGCGAACTGGAGTTTAAATGTGATGGTTTTCAGCAACGCGAATTGAATTCCAATGTGATTGTTGCTGGTCTTCCGGACAATTCGAGAGATCCAAAGGCTGTAGCTGAGGAGTTATTGAACCACTTACAATGCCAGGAATTAGTATTCAATATATCGAGTTGCGAATACATGTCGTCCAACAAATTTAATAGACAAAATTCACATAAAAGTAAATTTGGTGATGTCAAATTAATCATGAAATTTAAAGATCAAGTTTCCAAAACTAAGGCGATGCAACAAAAAAAGCGTTTAAAACCTACACTATATGCCAACGAAATTGGATTTAAATCGGAACAAAATATTCAGTTATATTTTCGCGACCATCTCACATCTTTACGTCACTCATTATTTCGCGAAGCACTTAAACTCAAAAAGTTATCAAAATATAAATACCTGTGGATTTCTGAGGGCAATATACTCATCCGTAAATCTGAAGGAGCTACCATCAACAGGATCCAGTCAAAAGCCGATATCCGTAAACTTGAAACATTACACCAGAACAGTGAGCAGGCCCTGGATTCCTGAAATTAATTATGAAGCACAAATAAGTATAACTCTATATTATTTATTAAGACCTGTTAACTTCCATTCTCTAGTCTCGCATAATTATAATACTAGTTTAAGCCCACAATTTTTCACAACAAACTACATTTTCTTCTTTTTATTCACCACTCTTTTGTTTTTAATCACCACAGTTTCATTTCATTGTACTTTCCACAATTTATCACAATTTATTATTAACACTTATATAGTTTTTAATCTTAAATTAGTGACACATCTGTTTTTATTAATGTTTTCATTTTTATTTTTGGTCACTGTCAAATTTTATTATATCAGATTTCATTTCGAATTTTATGTTAATCTTACATTTCATATACATTTTCATTGTAAAATTACTTTAAAACCCTACAAATGTTATTTTATTCACCTTAAGTTCTACAATATTAGTTTGAATCCTTGCTATTTTATTTTATATCGACCTAATTTTAAATATTTTTTATTGTTCTTACTACCATTATTATTAATGCTATTATTATTATTATTGTTTCATAAACTATTTCTTATTTTCATAAATATTACATTTCTACTTCATAACTCAGTAATTTTAAGTCTTTTTTTGTTAACACTTTTAGGACTTTTAGGCGCATCTAATATTCTATTAGTTAATTCAGACTGTTCTTTTTGTATGATACTTCCGTGTATTCATTTTGGAATATCTGCATTACCTTCGTGTGATGTAATAGCTTTGAATTCGATATATCAACAGATGAATATAACGTTAACTTTGCAAATTAATTGGCTGTCTGATCTTTATTTGTTACAATTATCTGCTTATTTAGACGTATTGATTGTATTTGTAATTTATTTTTCAGTACATTTCTCGCGATTCAATAACCTTTTCAGTTTTTATGGATAATTGTGATTTTGCGGATTTTTTAATTGTACATCAAAATGTTCGAAGTCTTCGAAGGAATTTTGACGTACTGGTTGCCAATATTAATGCATATAACACAAGGCCCTCGTTTATATTTTTAAGTGAAATTTGGATTCACACTAATGAATTGTCTTCATATAATTTAAATGGTTATACGTTGTTCGGTGCGTGCAATGATTCGTATAGAGCAGGTGGTGTTGCCGTCTTTTTTGACTCAAATTTAGATTGCTCAGTTAGTGCCCATAACTTACCATCAGCCGATATCATAAAGGTTGAGTGGAGATTTTCTTCTGATTTATATGTCTTTTTATGCATCTATCGACTTCAATCTACAGCTGTGAGTGTCTATGTTCGGGAAGTGGCCGAGGTTTTGGGCAGTATTAGGTCAAAAAATCTGTTTGTTTTTGGAGACATTAACATTGATATTCTTGGGTTTCCAAGCAACAGCATTGATTATCTAAACCTTATGTCATGTTTTGGGCTTGAGTCATTGATTTGTACTCCCACGCGGGTTACTGCTTCTTCTTCAACGTGTATTGACCACTTTTTTGCTAGACTTAGGTCTAATGATCTTTCAGGTATAAGAACATCGGCTGTGGACTTAAAAATTTCTGACCACCACTTGATTGAGATACGGTTTAAGGCTTCTCAGATACTGTTACCAAGGTCTAATTTGAACCAAAATTCCACGAGAAGTAGAAAGAAACTCAATCTGTTGTTGTTATATGAAAGGTTGAATCATATGGACTGGGGGTTCATTTTTAACATCGACAATCCATCTCTAGCTCTTGAGGTATTTTTGGATAATATTTTTATTATCTTGGAACGCTGCTACACTTATTGCTCGTCTAAAATTAAACGCCTGCAGCCTTGGATCTCCTTTGACCTTGCGCGACGTATTAATAAAAGGAATAAACTGCGGTCCAAGTTAAATAAGCGTCCTGATAATGCAGTACTTCGTGATAGCTATAACAGAATGTGCACCATAATTAATGTAGATATCAAAAATGAAAAGGAAACCTATTATTCTAAGCGTTTTTCTGCTAACCGCGGTGATATAAAAAAAAACTGGATTTTAGTGAACGAGATTCTGACTCGTAAACCTAAAACTTCACTAGTCAAATCTATTTTAGCACAGAACGGAGAACTTCTTACGAGTGATCTAGAAATTGCTAATGAGTTTAATTGTTATTTTTCTAGTGTTGCTAAAGATTTAGGTGCTAAATTTGACTCTGTCAACACGTCATCTAGTTTCAATTTGCCTTTTGATTTCGGTCCGACTACGTTTTTTATGACCCCAGTATCTAGTTATGAAGTTTTTTCAATCATTTGTGCTTTAGAACCTAAATACTCAATTGATAATGTTGGCCTGAGTAATTATATATTAAAAGTCATTGCTGGGCATATTAGTCCCGTTCTTGCACACATTTTTAACCTTTCCTTTGAGTTGGGAGTTGTACCCGATCGACTGAAAACAGCAACTATAATTCCCCTTTTCAAGAATGGTAATCGCCTTGATAAAGGTAATTATAGACCTATTGCCTTGCAGCCAGTAATCCTAAAAGTTCTTGAAAAGGTAGTTAAAAATAGGGTTTCCAATTTTTTAGATAAAACGGGTGTGCTGAGTATCCATCAACATGGTTTTCGTCATGGTATGAGTACCGAATCGGCCTTGTTAGATTTTCTAAATACAATCAACACTGGTTTAAATAAAGGTAATAGCTGCGGTGCTTTATTTATTGATACAGCTAAAGCCTTTGATATGGTTGATCACAAGCTTCTGCTATCTATTATGTATGATATAGGGTTTAGAGGAGTGGCAAATAAGTGGTTAGCATCGTATTTAGATGGTAGATCGGTGAGAGTTAAGATAAATGATAATTTAAGCGATCCGAAATTTATTGACGTTGGTGTTCCCCAGGGTTCAGTATTAGGCCCTCTGCTGTTTCTCATTTATACAAACTCCGTATTTAAATTGAATCTTCATGGTTATTCAACCGGGTTTGCTGATGACATTGCTCTGGCTTACTGTGGGAATTCTCCCAGCAACGTTATTTCGATGATCAATTCTGATTTAAAAGTTTTACTCTCATGGTTCGACAAACATCGCCTGATCTTAAGCCGGAAAACTAAATTCATGTTGTTTAAATTGTCTGGTAGCTTTAATACGTCTATTTTGCCGCGGGTGACTAATCACAGCAGGTATGAATGTGCGTCTAGTGGTTGCCACTCTGAGTGCTTTGATATCGAACAAGTTGACTCGTTTAAATATCTTGGTGTTCACTTGGATACTTGCCTTAATTGGAAAACGCATGTTAATTCAGTCCACCAGTATCTGTCATCAACTGCTAGAATTTTCTACCTTCTTCGTGATTATTGTCCTCCGTCGGTTCTAAAAATAGCTTACCGTGCGCTAGTTATGGCTAAATTGGAATATGGATTGTCGTGCTGGGGTGGTTATCTAAAGAAATATATCTAAAGAAACCAAGAACTGAACCATCATGGAATTTATTCTTTACGACGAATATTTTGCCGTTGAAACATTTGTATGTTTATAAGGTATTGAGAGTTTTTTTTAATCGAAGTGGTCAACAAATAATGAGAAGCGATTTTCGTTACAATTTTCGCGGTAACCATCAATTTCTTTGTAACATCCCAAGATTCTTCAATGACCACTTCCGACGCTCTATTCTGGTCGCTGCACCAACCTTTTTTAATGCGCTACCAATTTACATTAGGAAGGACATTCATTTGAAGTCCTTTTTACCTAGAGTTAAACAATGGCTATTTGAAACTGTTGATATCTCCTATTTATTCAGGGTTATTACATAAAACTTGATGTATTTAGTCACATATTATGAAGTTGAAATTTAGTAGTAAAAGTAGTAGTATTGGTAATGGTAGTAATAGTATTAGTATCTTAGTCATTTTATTGTAAGCTTTTATCACATTTTATTCTCATTTTAATCATTTAATTTTGTAAATATTAGGATTATGTTGTATTTTTATGTATTACGCGAATTTGCTTCTGCCGTTTTTTCGGCACAAAATTCGTTATATTTTTTTGAATAAATAAATAAATAAAAAAAAAAAAATAAATAATAAAAAAATATATGTTTCGCTGTTCCTTTAAATTTCGATTTTACGTTTAAAATATCCCACCATCTTCTAATTATTTCCAGGAAATCAGCTGTTTCATTTTTGTTATTTTGTAGAAGGGCCGCAATTGTGCTGCAGTGAAATACATTATCGACAAGTGTAACTTTTTGGCGTTCTAAAGTGATTGGATACATAGATTTAAAGTTCAATTTGAAAGCAGTTTTAGCAGGTAAGCTTATTTCTTTCATATATTGCTCTCTTAAATCGGAAAATCGAGCATATTTAATTTCTCGGGTTTCGAAGTCTGGGTATACAAATGAATAATCAAAATTTTTAACATTTAACCAATTATTGCGTATATTTTTAAAAATATGGACAGAATCATAACAACAAAATACAAGACGTTCAGAATCGCAGGGATGGAGGAATGAGAAACTATCTTTATTACCAGTAAACATTTCAAACATTGTTCTATTTATACTATTACTGTCGGTCATAATTACAAAAACTTCTAAACCAATATTGTATAAATACTGCAAGATGTTTTTTGTTAGCTGATGCAGTTCTTTCCCTGTGCAAGTTTTAACGGGTATCAATTTCACAACTTCCTTAAAATTTCCAAATGCAGATTTAACCATAAAAGTTTGAACAGTCTTAGCTAAAGAATCTGAATTATTGTTTGCGAAACCTTTTACACTACCACTTTTGTAATCAATCCCGGATTTAACGTAAATTTCGTCAATCATTAAAATTACTTTCTTTTCCCTATCGGTTAAAGTTTCAACAATGTTTTTTAAGTAATTATTATTGGAAATTTCTGTGTTAGGAGAAACATTTAAAGATGTGGAAATGTGGCGAATATGTTCCGGATGAGGTAGAGTTAAATATTGCCGTATAATATGGTAGGCTGCACTAGACTGCGAATGTAAAAGGTGGGAAACTATTATAGTATTTTGGGAATATCTAGGTACTTTACTTTTCATTAATAATAATTTTATTTGATCGGTCAAAAAATTCAGCTCATTATAAAATTCAAAGTCGTCAGGGGTGTTTTCTAAAGCCAAATTCATTATGTTAAGCGCATTTTCCAACAGGGTGTTACAATCTTTAGAAGTACATATTAATATTTTCAAAATTTTTATATCTTACCAACAGATTTTCCAATTGAGACCAGAGTGTTAATTTTAAAGTATTTGGAAGAATCCAATTTAAATCTTGCTTACTTACTAACTCACTATATGTAAAAATATTGACCTTCAAATCACTGCAAATCACTATTCTTATTTTGAAATTACATCCTTTTTGTAAATCACCATCAACTATGTAAAAAGTCAAACTAGCTTTTTGTTCGAAAGTCTTATACTCTGTTAAAATGTTTTTGTTCATTTTCTCTTTATAATTTTGTAGAACGTCCTGATATCCCTTAATCATGTCGGCTTGCAGAATAGCTTCATTATTTTTCTCAATTCTACAATTGATTTCTTCTAGTCGCTTTTCTGGTAGCTTATGTTTGTTTGGCGGTTCGTGTTGATGAGGTTGGCCGGGAAAAACTGTTGGAATGCTCCCATTTAACAATTTTGATCGTGAAATTGGGTAATTTGTATCTTCGTTTCTCAGCATTAATTTTTTTTGCACTTGACCTGGTAAAAAATGTTGTACGCATATCGCCGAGTACTTCGACGGCTCCCAATTTGGCTTTTTAATAGCTGCTATCCATTTAAATTTCAAATTTGAATCCACAGGAAAAGAAAATGTCGGAATTGTCTCACTATTGTTTTCTTTATTTTGGGTCGAATTACTCAAGCACCCATCAACACAACATCTTCGAGGCATATTTTCTAATTGTATTCCATTAAATACGGAATTTGTTTATAAAAGCCGAACTGTAATATTATAATAACACAACACTAAAATAATTAATTGAAAACATTAAATAATTCAAATAAATCCAGTGACATTACCTTAAAACACAACGTTCCACTTCGAAATATAGAGAGAAACTAAACAAATTCAATAAAGAAAAAATTCAATACACACATTGACAAAAATATTACTGTGTCTGGATACATGTAGGTGTCTATGTCAGGAACACACTTGATAACTTTTGTAATTGTAATGATATTTCGTCGCGGAAAAGATTGTATTGTTGGGAATTGAAAAATATGTCGAGTTATTCCTTAAAACATAAAAAATTAAACATGTTTGCGCTAACATGTTAAAAAAAACGAAAAAGTTGTATGACTGCTATAGCAGTCATTTGCGCGAACGTGTTAACTTGCCACTCAAAAGCTTGGTGATATGTCAAAAAAGTGAACAACGAAAAGATATAAGCCCCAAACAACTGAACCGATTTTTACCGATTCATCATTTTTGATGCTTACAATCGCAGAAAACAAACAAATCTAACCACAGAAAAATTACTCACACTAATTCAAAACTGTATACTATACTCCATATACGTATACGAAAACATCATGTTTCGTCTGTTGGATTTTGAACAAAATCGACCCTCTCGCAACAACATCCAATTCATAACCATGTACGTTTCATACAATAACGCATGTTAAATACGTCTTAAAAAGGTCGAGGTTTGTGCTTACATATTACGATTTGCATTGATATTTGTTATCATTTGAAAAAAACTGCTGCAGAATCACATCTAATGCATGTCAAAGCTTACGGTGAGCATGCTCTTGGTAAATCACAATGCTATGAGTGGTTTAATAAGTTCAAAAGTGGTGATTTTGACGTGAGCAACGAAGAACAAGGGACAAATAACTTCTAAAGTTTGAAGACAGTGAATTGCAAGCATTGTTGGATGAGAATAACGCAATTACAAAAACAACTCTCGGGTCAATTGAATGTGTCACGAGAAGCCGTCCACACAATTTATATGTATAAAAGCCATGAGGAACATCCAAAAGCTGGGAAAATTGATTCCTCATAAACTGAATGAAAGGCAACAGGAAAATAGAAAAACCTCTTGCGAAATGTTCCTCGCCAGATACAAAAGAAAGTCATTTCTCTATCGAGTTGTGACTGGCAATGAAAATGGATCTATTTTGAGAATTCAAAGCGCAAAATGTCTTGGGTTGATCTAGGACAACCATCGACATCGAATGTAAGGCCAAATCGCTGCGGACGGAAGACTGTATTTGGTGGGTTTAGAAGAGTGTGACTTTTTTTGGGCTACTAAAGCCTGGTGCCACCGTAAATACTAAAACGCCACCAACAACAAATGATCAATTTGAATCGAGCTTTGCGTGAAAAACGACCGAAATATGATAAAAGGCAACACAAAGTGATATTGTTTCATGTAATGCACCATCACACAAAGCAAAACCAGTCATGGAAACGTTGAAAGCACTTAATTGGAAAATACTTTCACATACGGCTTACTCGCCAGACTTGGCTCCGTCCGACACTTATTTGAACCGATGGGGCTCGGGCTTGCTGAGAAGCACTTCACTTCCTTCGAAAATGGCTCGATACCTGGTTTGTCTCAAAACGCATTGCTAGAAAGATGATAAAAAATGAAAAACTAATATTGCGCAATACTTTGAATAAAATACTAAACGTGTACCTTTTACTAACATAATAAAATTCCGGTTTTGTATTTACACACCTGGTAAATATGAAAACTTTATCTTTCTTATTTCACTTTTCAATACAACTTTCGGTTATAAATCAATTTTCTTTTTATTATATTCTGATGGAAATTTTGCAAACTTTAACGGCCCACCGGCAAGCTGTTAAGAATCACTGCTCTAGAGAACCATTATGTTAATCAAGCAAATTAAATACATTAAATCCATTTATGGATAAACACGACTTAAAAATTCAAAAGCATCTTGCACAATAAGACATCCAATGATTTTATGAAGCAAGTGTAAGACAATAAACCACAAAACCCGTGATGACTGAACACATTGAATTTTTACCAAGTGAAACAAAAGCAATCAAGTACACAATGGAAAACATACAACTTAATTCTCATAATCTTAAGAAGTAAAAGCTTTTAACAAACTTTTCGATAAATTTTCGATGGATTAATACTTAAATCAACTATCAAACAACTAAAATAAAAAGATAAACTAACCCAAAAAAAATTACATTCATTTGAATCAATTTTCAATGAAACTAACATAAATTAATTTGAGCATTTTCATTTTGTTGTGCTGAAGAAACTAACTACAAAAAATCAAAACTGTATGTGTGCGCGTATATACTTAATACTATAGTATATAACTATATGTATAAAAGAAAAGTAATAAAACTTTTTGTGTAAGGATTTTCATTTTCAACTTTTGTGAAATGATTGAAAATTTTCTTTTTTACTCTTGATTATTATCACAAGAATATAACACACACACACACAAGTACAGTTTCTGTTCATTTCCCATTTTGATTTTAAAATACCAAACGAACTAAAAAATTTATTATGTTTCAAAGTTTTTCAGAGCTTTTTTTATTATTTTTTATGTTATTTTATTATTTCTCATTAATACCATTGTGTCTTGCTTTTTGTTGTTGGGTTAAATTTACCAATTAAGCTTTGTAACATGCTATGTATAGGGAGAGCAAACAATCAGTGATTTTTAACATTACATACTAACGAAATTGGGTGAAAAGTTCAATATTGACATTGTATATGGAATTTGGGGTGGAGGTCAGACACGTTTATTTTGTAATGAAATATGCATACCTGAATACCTCAATGTCGATTTCTGGGAATAAAATGAACATTTTTGCTTATAGTTTTAGGGAGGGGGCACAAAATTCTACAGTGGTTTAAATGTGCTGCACACAATAAAAATGTATATAACACAAGAATGGTAAAACTTGAATTCCTTGCACAAACATCAAATCGAACAACACAAACAACTTAACTTTGTATAATAAAAATGTTTGTGTTGTTGGAATTCGGCATCTTTTTATGCAATCGAACGGAATTTTTATTTTCTTCGAACAAAAATCAGTTTTCTTATGTTACTTTGAAGTTCTAGATTTGTTTTCTTGTGCATTTCTTTTGTGGATGTTTCCAGTTAAAAACTACATTCAAAAGCTATTGATAAACAACACGAAAAAAAAGTTAATTGAAGTTTTGTTTTACAGAAAAACTAGCTTTAGTGCTGTACAGGTGATCCAGTGCAACTTTGGCATGTTAATTGGTAAAACTACTTATCATTCTACTAGTGGTAAGATGAAAATTATCTCATTTATAAAAGCTTTCTTTAAAAATAAGAAAAATTTTAATAACTTTTTACGTAAAATGGTTATTAAGAACTTTACCAATTTTAATAACATAAAGCTTTTATTAAACATAAAAGCTCTTGAGATATTTTTTCGTTTTAATTTACTTATAGTAGCATCCGTTCATAACCACTAAATAAATACTAGGTGCTAGCTTGTGTTTTTTGAATTGTGAAAGAAATGCTTTCAGAAAAGTGATTTACGAGGAGCACCTGTATTTTGAATTTGTTATCTTGGTTTTGCATAGATCACAATTGTGTTCTTAATAAAATTCCTTACGGGTGATTTGCTTTGTTTGTAAAATAAATTGCAATTTTGCTTGATTGATTAAAATGGAAATAGAAGGTGATTTGTATGCGAATCTTTGCGATAACAGAATATACAAAACTATAAATTTGTGGCATAATTTTACAAGTAACCCTAATGGAAAATCGCAAAACGTTAATGAAACGAAACGAATGGAGTAGAAAAATATAAATCGGTCGCCCTAAACAATAATTGTGTTCCAAAATATTATTAATATATTTGATTAAATTTATATTATGTTATCGTGTAGTAATTGATCAACCATCCATTTCTATTGGAATTTTTTGTAAATTTCGTTTTGATTATATTCAAACAAGTTTCAAACTTCTCGATAATTCGCATGATAAATGAAAGTTTTATAATTCGAAACGTCTAGTGCTAAAGTACTGATCTAGAAAGCAACTGAGAAAGTTTGAAGCCTGTGAGACTGGAAGCGAATCGAGCAGCTATTCCCTTTATAAAAAAAATGTCATAACTAACTGACCGATCTATTGTGATCAACGCACAGCTGAAATCCCTCTCTCTCTAGCTTTCACATCTCCTGAAGGCATTTTGCCGCCTGAACTGAAGTCCGCCATCCGTATCGATCCATCGCTCTACCCCTCTATTTTCGACATATACTATACGTAGGTCTTGTATACGTATAGTCACTTCCCTCTGAATGTAGATAACACCAACCTACAATGGATGGAGTCCTGCGTTTCATTCGACTATGTTATAACTGATCCGAGGTATTTAAAGTTTCCAACGCTATCAAAATTATAGTAGCCGATCCCGAGATTTGCCATGGATGTTGCTAAAAATTTGGTTTTGCTATACTGTTGACTTCCAAACCAAGTCTTGTTGCGTAGTGATCGAGCGGTATGAAACAGTCCTTTAAATTGCTAGCTCTTCGGCAAAGAAGCACGACGTCATTATATTCTAGAATTTGGCTTGATTTATGAAATATACATCGTTCCGTGAAATATACAAGTTTCAATGTTGCTTTTCCTTACCATGTACTCAAGCATCCAACTGAACAGTACAGGCGCGAGTACATCTCCTGTTGAGCACAAGATGTTATTCCAAAGGAGTCTGTACCACTTCCTTCAATTACGAATCTACTTACAGACCCTTTTACATTTGGTCCGCGATCCACTAAGATAGTAGTGGAAAGGTGTAAAAATCTAGTTTTAATAATCAAGAAACATCTGGGTGCATATTCTTAAAATTCAATTGAATAGAATCGTCTACGATTCTTTTCGATTAAAAAACTCTATCAAAAATTCGATGATTACATTTTGCCGTATTTTTGAAACTAATCGAGTTTTGTATACAGCACTCTCATCGCGGCTAACTTCTCGTCCTATGGTAATTATAATTATGTCAAAAAATTGATGTTTTTGGTGTTAGTTGTGTTGTCATATGGGGCCAAGTGAATAAAAATAATGAAACTCCGTACCTCGGTCTGTAACAATTTTACTAGGAATTCCATGAAGAAACATATAGGTTGTCATTAATTGAGTGATTTCTGTACCACTAGAGTCTCTGATTTGAAATGCTGTTCTATATTTGGAAAATTTATCGATGATCGTTAGAAATTTATAATTTTGTATAAAGAATATATCTAAGTGAATTATCTCTAGTAGTTTTGTTCCAGTTTCTGTTAATTCGAGTTGTGTGTCATGTTTTTGTCTATCGTATTTATTTATTAAGCATACGTCGCATTTATTTATGAATTTCTGAATTAAACCTTTTAATTATGGGAAATAGTATTTTCGTTTGATTTGTCTGTAGTTTTCTAAAGTTCTAGCCATGGCTTCTTGAGCTTCGTGAGCCATTTCTGTTTTTGTTTCTATGCTTTTTGCTTATTAATTTATCTAAGTTATCTAACCTATTTGAATTATTAAACTTATCTAAATTATCTAGGTTGCCTTTAGTTTTTTTTCTAATTTTTCGATTAAATTTATTTCAACACTCATGCACTTTAATTTATTTTTATTTTTTACTTTAAATTACTATTTGAGTCGGTGAATTCGCGAACCGCGAATTCTTGTTCTCCACTTTACTTTTGTTTTTACTTTTAACTACTACTACTGAATCTATAAATTCGTAAGCCGCGAATACTTGAAATTTATTATTATCAATTTTAATTTACAAATAAAATTTAATTTTATCTTTATTTAACTACACCTGATTAACCGTCAGGTTTTGAGAGATATATTTCCTCCGGGAATAGGAAGGGTTGAGTGTTAGGGATTGATCAATTACTTAAACAATATAATTACTCACTAGGTAACCATCAATGTAACTACTAGGTATGTATATTTCTCGTGCATGTTGTTACTCGAACACTAGGCAGCAGTATATCACTTTGACTTGTGATATTAATTTTTACTTCATTATTAAGTTCACTAATGTTCGTATATCTTTAATTAACTTGTTAATTATTAAATATCTACTATACCGAGAGCACGGTTCAATAGCCTGATAAACCTCTCTCTCTCTAGCTTCACATCCCATGAAGGGATTTTGCCGCCCGCACTATGGTCCTCCAGCCGTATCGGTCCATCGCTCTCGGCCTCCAGCTTCGACATCCTAGTGCCTGTAGATTCGACGTCGTCACGCCAGCGCAGTCGGGGTCTTCCTCTACGACGCACACCGGCTGGTTGTTGATGGAACACTTTATAGGTCATCCGTTGTTGTGGGGATCTTGCAACGTGGCCGAGCCCTCTTACTCGATTGGATTTGATGAATCCGATGATATCGCAACCTCCAAGAATTTGCTTTATCTCGTGGTTCATGCGAATCCGATATTCATTGTTCGAGACTTTAATAGGACCAAAGATGGAGCGAATGACCTTCCTTTCGAAGGTAGATAATAATCTACAATCATTAGTGGTCATGGGCCAGCTCTCGCTTCCGAAAGCCAGCACAGGTCTTATGAGTGCTTTATAAAGTGAGAGCTTGCACGACTGCGATAGATCTCTAGATCGCAATAATTTTGATTGGGCGTAGAAAACTCGATGTGCGGCAGCGATTCGGGCTTTTATATCTGCCTGCATGTCATTTGATGATGTTATAACTGACCCGAGGTATTTGAAGTTTTCAACGCGATCAAAGTTATGGTCGCCAATTCCGAGATTTGCCAAGGAGATGTTCCTGGGTGTTGATACAAATTTGGTTTTGTTACTGTTCACCTTCATACCAAGTCTTCTTGCGCAGCGATCGAGCGGCACGAAACTGTCTTTGATGTCGCTAGGTCTTCGGCCAAGAAGCACGATATCATCTGCATATCCAAGAATTTGGTCTGATTTATTAAATATACAGCGCGAAGTTTCGATGTTGCTTTTCCTCACTTCGTACTCAAGCGCCAAATTGAACAGCACAGGCGCGAGTGCATCTCCCTGTCGAACACCAGATGTTATTTCAAAGGAGTCTGACACAGTTCCTTCGATTACAATTCTACATACAGACCCAGACGTTGTTAATTTGCACAGAGAAACGAGTTTCTCTGGGATTCCCAGGCATATGAGCGCGGCCCAAAGGTTATCGCGGTTTATACTGTCATATGCCTGCCGGAAGTCTATATATAATTGATGTATGGTTATGTTGTACTCCCAACATTTTTCCAAGATCATCCTCATGGAAACACTGGTCAGTGGTCGATCGGTTGGGACGAAAACCACACTGATAGTCGCCAATGATGTTTTCGGCGAGAGGGATGAGTCTGGCAAGTACAACATTAGCCAACACTTTGTAAGCAGTGTTCAATAGAGCTATACCACGATAGTTTTCATATTTAAGATGGTCGCCTTTTTTATGCAACGGACATATGAGTGCGGTCTTCCAATTCTTCGGCAACTCTTCTTGGTCCTAAATACATACGATGAGATCGTATAGACTTGTTGCAAGAGTAGCGCCTCCGAGTTTTATTAATTCTGCGGGGATTCCATCGAGACCGGGTGCCTTGCCGTTTTTCAATCGACTAATAGCTGCGTCTACTTCCTCCACTGTGGGATATTCGACGAAGACCTCATCACCTGGAGGAGCTATTGATAAACCGTCCGCCTGATAAACCGTCAGACTAGTAATTATTACGACCGTGACAAACACTATAGACGCACTTAAACTTTTAGCTTATCGAATTATTAAAGTTTTTGATGTGTAAATATCTTTACTCGCGCATACCAAAAATGTTTGTTATAGAGTAAACTTGTAAATGAAACGAACGGAAATGACGTATGTACCGTACCTACTTCGTTTGAAAAAAAAACAACAAACTCAATAAAAAAAATGTGTACTATACATGGCATGCTTGTATGTGTATGTATAATAGTAGGGAAAACAAAAAAAAAATAATTTAAAAAATGAAATAGAAACCATCGACATTTCCATTGATCAGAAAAACGCAAAAAAAATCACGATACGAAATACGATTACGAAACTACATACTCTTACGATTAAAAACACAGTCTACAACCTGTGTATATTGCCCCGACCAACAATTTGCAACCGCAACAGACTCTATGGTTTCGAAACCGTAAAACGTCGGTTCAAATATTTAATTATAGAAGAAAATATCTACACGACGTCTATCCCATGTTTAACAAATCAAAAAAATTAAACAATAATCAAAAAGAACATCTCGATTTTCGCCGAAGAAAGAATATCAAGAAAGAATATCAACACGAACTCTCTCTGATTTTGCGAAAATAAAAAAAATAATAAAAAACGGTATCTCGATTTATACCGAATTTAACTTGAAAATGAAGTACATACTTGGAAACAAATACGACAACTAGTTCTAAAGTATTAATAATTCGAAACCGTAAATTTATGGTTTTGGGACTGTAAAAGGCCGATTAAATGTTCCTCGGAGACTAGTAAAGAAGAATTTGAAAAGAAATGAAAATTAATTTACGAAACAAATACACCAGATAAAAATATGTATGTATAGATTTATATCGATGGTAACCGATTGCAAGTGTATGGTTCGTGGACTATAAAATGTTATACCTTAAGAATAACGAACGTTATTAGTCTACACGAGGGCTGTCCGATTTTGAAAAACAAAATAAAAATACAAAAAACTAATAGAACCGTATATCGAACACTAGTTACCGATTACCAATTTACGAACAAATAAATTGTAGGTGACTTGAAACCGCATTGATCATTCGTAGTCAAAGGTAGATTGGTGGTACAGTGATACAGTAAATTTTTTTTCCGTATATTCTATACCTAGTCTGGAAATATTATCTTGCTGGAAAACAAATTTTTGGAGGAAGGCGGTCACGATATTAAAAAAAAATTTATACTTTAACTATTTTTTGCGGGTCAATTTTCAATGTGTATGGAATTTTAACAGATATGCACAAAGATAATTTCTAGGTGGAATTCTATTCAAAAGTACGTACTCAGGTCTTCATATAATACTTTTAGTAGAGTTACGTCTGTACTTAATCAATGCATAAGGTATTCCACAACACCCTTTATTTATATAGCAACCTTAATTCTGTAACTTCTACTGACTGACTTTCGTCGGTTATTCATCAATACATAAGGCATTCCAAAATATGAAATTATTAGGTAGCTTCATACGACAAATGATACTCCTAATTGTCTTAATAATTCCGTGTCACGTCGGTCATTTATTGATACCTAAGGCATACCCATAATGCGGTTCATTGATATGACTTCTTGATAGAAACTGTTTGGTTAAGCGGTGGGGATATTCCAGCGTCATGTCGGTTATTAATATATACCATATACATTCCCAAGTACGGTTTCTCAATATAGTTTTAAACAAAATGAGGCCTGTCAAAATCCTTATTATTCCACCACGTTTACGATAAAATTACGTTTACGAAATTACGTTTACGATAAAATGTTCGGTATATTTACTTACTCTTTGTCAGCAAGTGGACTGTAATAATATATTTTATCCCTTCGTGTTCCGATTAGTAGGACCGCATAACGTCTTTCATAACACCGTTTTTTGGTTGTATTTGAGGAATAAATTGTCTGATAGAAAACCGTACGGTCCTTCAGACCCACATTGGTTATTTTGCAATACCAAATTTTCAAATTGTTATCCGGGTGCTTTATCACGAGTAACTAGTTTCTAGAAGCTGTTCATCACGTCGGATATCAATGATCATGTCTTTTACTAAATGGGGTTATAATGTCGTCTCGTTTTTAACATTGAATTGCCAGAGTCACAGTCACGCAGGAATCCTCAATTCATTTGCTTTCCGAGACCTGGCTGCGCAATGACGAGCATGTTAACATTCCTACGTTTAAATGCTGCGTTCAGTTCAAGAGCAGCGGGCTGCCGGAGTAGCAATTCCTTTAAAAGATTCATAAAATGAGCATAGCATAAAAGAACACAAATGGTTTGCCGTACGAACTACCACTTGTCGTAGGTCGGCCTTACTTCCTCAAAACCAATATTGACGTAACAGATGGACTGGCGAATGGAACTATTTGCTGTTTGTGGTATATCGATTGCAGCCATCATGACCGGGTTAACGAGAGCGATAAAACTCTGGAGCCATCAGGCGGCTTAAACGTGGATAGGCGCAGAAAACAACAATTGGACAATTAATGTTAAGCGTAATCATTGTCCAGTCGTACATGCGTGTGCCACCACAATTCATGAATCACAGGATGGTACCTATAACGAGATAGTCAGTATATACTCTTATACGATAAAAGACACATGCTGTGAGCCTCATGTCGATTTTGTTGTCTAAATTTTGAACTAACTAAATTGATGGTTAGTTCATACCATTCGTTCACAGATGGCACAAAACAAACCGCATCTGACTTTTAATTAAAATCTGTTAAATAATCTTAAATTTAACATTCTACGAAACATTTTTAATCGGTAATTGATAAATCAGAACTAAGTTTGCAGTTTAGAATTAAATATCGGGTAGATTTTGGTTTATAAATATTAGAGACATCTAACAATATCTGGGTGAACTAGCGATCAATTTAGTTAGTCGGAAATTTAGTCCAAAATATGGTCGTCAGGCACTCAGCAACAGTCAACAACTTGTGTGTGTTGCTTTATCACAAGTAAGGACGAGTCTTGAAGGACTGTTCATCACGTCGCCTATCGATGATCATGTCTTCTACCATGGATGTAAAAATGGGACCTCAATGGGTCTTCTTCAAAATGAGCTATCGTGCCTCACTACAAATCCGCTAAGTATAGCTTAGGTTATAATGGCAAATTTTGTACGAGATAATAATGACGTTTGGTTTTTAACATTGAACTGCCAGAGTCTCAGGTCACATCCCGAAAAACAAAATTAATTTATTGTAATGATAAATAACCGTCGAAAGTCTTAGGACCGTGTGGTTGTTTTACAGACTATTTTGGTTAAAAGTGTTTTAAAAGTCCATGTTTGGGCAGACCTTGGGGCGTTATAAAGTCTGTAAACTGTAATCAAAACGAATATTTACGATGTAGTAGGTGAAATTGACCGTCTTAAGGCCGACATAAGGACAGACTTTTTACTGACGGACTGGCATTCCAAATGACCGCCAAGATAAGGAAAAGGTAGGGAATTATTTATGATGTAGTAGCTGAAATTGACCGCCTTAAGGCCGACATAAGGACAGATGTTTTACTGACGAACTGGCCTTTCAAATAACCGCCGTGTCAAGAAAAAAGGTAGGGCAACCGTTGGTTTTAAAAAATGTAACTTAAAATGTATTTTATTTCATATAGTATGTTATAATGTTATTCTTATTATTAATTGATAATTAGCTCGCTTGAAAAATTCTTTTATACTATTCCTGATCTGCAATAAGGGTACCGGTTGCTCTGCATTCAAGTAATTTTGCACCTCGGCTATCAATTGTATTACAAAGGTATTGTCACTGAAGATTAGCTTCGTTATATCTATGGGCGACAATATTAAGACATTAAATTATTAATAAATTTACTTGCAAAATTTTGAAATGAAATGAGGCATTTGAAAGTGAAGACTGACCCGACCAGGAATATTTAACGATTAAATCATGAATTAAATCATAAATTGCTCCATATACTCCTTATTCATTAAATTTCGGTTTAAATTTATTAATTCCTCCACGGTCTTCAAGGGAAGTTTCGGTAACACAAAATTTGTATTCCTTTTTATTTTGGATTCAGTTTTTCGTAGTGTTACCAAAATATTTTCCAAACATTCTTTGGTAATATTTTGGCTGTTTACTATGTCTTGTTGGTTTTTTAAAATTAAATCTTGGTTTTGTTGAAGTATTTTTATGTTTTCTTCGAGTTTTTCAATTTTTTCAATTAGTTCGATGGATTCACTTTTTGTAAAAACATTATTACTTAAAAAAATTGAACTAGCTAGGCGTTCTGATTCATCCACCACAGAATATGCATAAGTTTGTTGATTTAAATCGTTTAGCAGTACTTCAGCACCCGGCTCAACCTGATTTGATGTAATGATATCTATTTCACATATTTTATTCGGAATCATATTCATACTAGGCTTTGAAATTTCTATTTTGTCTTTCTCGTACAAGAGGTTGTTTGACAGAATAATAATTTTTGGTGGTGTACTGGAATCTGCAACAGCTGCAGTGGAAGTGTTAACATTAATATGGTTTTTGGGTCTTAAAGGTTGTATTGGTACTAATGTAGGCATATTAGTTGCATTTTCATTACAAGGAAACGTATTTGATGGTTTTGGTAGCGATATTTCAAATTCGTCATTGAAATGTGAAAACGCGAATTTTGACCTCTTGCGTGAATACATATTTTCGTTTTCCGAATTCGAATGTAGTTCATAGTGCTTCTCAATCTTTCTCGCTTCACTAAAACTTTGAATGTCACGTTTTAAAATTCGGCAATTAAACTTTTCCCCATGATTTTTCAATTTCCAATTTATTTGTCAGAGCTATTTTATAGTTAGGCGGCCAAAATACAAAATTAGTCTGTATCCATTTCTCCCAAATAACGGATACTTCCCGTTCATCGTCGCTAGTTACTGTTTCTATAACGGCATACATTTCCTAAAATAAATAAGTTCAGAAAGGTCAGCATCAAACAAATTATTTTATTTTATAATTTTTACTATGATAAGTAAACAACCACATACATTATTGAGATTTCTCTGAGTGAAGTATTGGAAAAAATGCGAATCGATCCAGCTTGGAAAGCTTCATTGCAAACATTTTTTTTCCATTTGTTTACAATTATATTTCTTTTCAGGTCGGTTATAAAACGTAGCTTCTAAGATGTCAAATTTGCTAGAGGCTACAGGAAAATCATAAAAATCTGTAGAATTAATCGCTTCTTCACCCCAAATGTATGTTTCATTTTCGATTATTTCTGCTCTCGAAAATTTTACAATATTTTTGGATCTCGCCAACAGCCAGCAATTACGATTGTCGTTTTTAATTTCAAAATTTTTAAATTGGATTCTACCGTAAAATATTTTACCTCCTTTAAAATATTTTTTTTTTAATAAAGGATAAGACTGATCAGAATCATGCTTCTTAAAACTTGAAATTTTTGCATTATTAATCTCTATTAATCTATTGCAAATTTGGGGAAGAGGCTGATTAGGTTTTCTTAAAAGGCGCTTGATGACAGACATAAAACTTTCAAACGGGAAGGCTGAAAACTGATCTAAATTTCCAAACTGTTCTACATCCTGTGTTAAATGTGTTAGACAATGCAAATTATAGGTTAAGTGATGTCGAACATAAATAGAACAAGTAGCTTTCACAAATTCTTTTAAAATTCTGTAAGCAACTTCCAATTTAGACGTAGAATATTCATTATGGCATAAAATCAAAATTCCCACATGCAGTAACATAACATGATTCAATTTTTCTTTAGAAATTGTGTCTTTTAATACAAAAAGACCCGAATATAATAGAAAAACTCTTAGTTCCGATCATTTAAAAAACCCGAAATCATTTAACGGTCTAATAGTTCAAACGGTTGATTCAAAGATATCGAATTTAAATTTTCAGAAATTTTTTGAACTTCAGCGTTTGCTAAAAGCGATTTCGAATCTCCATTTAACCACATATGAATTAATTTTTTTACTACACCTAAACAAACTAAATGTAAATATTCTAGAGGAAATTGTCTGATCATGTCTACTGGAAGTTGCTGCAAAATGGAATCAAATTTATGGTGTTCTAGTTGTTTTCTTTCCCGGAAAGATTGGTTAGTTCGCAATTCACAGTTATTTTCAATAGGAAAAACCATTCTATTCTTAATAAACTCCCCTTCTTCAGTACACTTTAGACATCCAAAATAGCCAGTATGCGATTTAGTTCCTAATATACCAGATCTTGCAGGAGCATCACAAATAAATGATCTAATTTTCACCTTAATATTATTACCATTATTGACATATCCGTTCATTAACAAATCTTTCAACTCATCTACAAGTGGCCGTAAATATTTATTAAAATCATCCGGTTTATTATATCGATGATAAATGCCTATTACAAATACGGATCTTTGGTCTAAGTTAAAAACTCTGCCTAATATTGGCCAGAAACAGTTTCTGTTACTTCTTGAAATTGGAACTCCATCTATATTAATATCTAATTCTATATGAGGAATTTCTTCGTATTTCAATAAAAGATTATCTAAGTTTGGCCTTAATCCTATATGAACGTATTTTCCTGGCTGACAATCTTGTTCTACTCTACTTTGTGGCGTTTTTAAAAGAGTTCGGCTATCTATTGGAACGTTCAAACCAAGAGAATGTTTTAAAAAGGTCAAGAGATCGTTAACGGCATTTGCTTTAATATTATATTTTAACGCGCAACTAATCAAAAACTCGGCAACATCGGGATTTCCATATTCGTGTATGTCTTTGGTATCATCATCTTCATCAATTTCTGATGGAGGTTCTTGTAAACCACTTGATTCGCTGTAAATACGATCTTCGTTTAGGTTATCGGTATTTTCATCAAGCAGGTTTTCCATTTCCATAATATTTCCATTTTCGCAATCTATTTTACCAGATTTAGTGCTTTGATCCAACTTTTTTGTGTAAGAGGGTGAAACTTTGTTTTTATAATGCAATCTTCGCCTTAATGATTTTCTAGATAGTTCCCGTAAAATTTTGTTTTAGGCATTTTTCTAAAATAATTTTATTTGGATTAATAATTTGTTTGAAATCTAATAGCTTAATTTTAAAATTAAAATGGTTATATGTGTTGTATAAAGCAATTTCGTTGTACAAAGCAAAAAATGTTATATGTATTATCAAAAGTAAAGTATAAAGCGGGGCACGGAAAGTACATGGTAAAATTTTACGATTTTCTTATACACAAAAAATTAAACAAATAATTAATCATTTATACATACCAAATTATTAGCTTAAACTCTTTTTTGAACTTCCTTATTATTTTTATTTTTTATTTTAAATTAAAACAATTTTTTACTTAAAACACTAATAAGCAGACTCCGAAAATTATTTAAATTGTAAATTTTTTCACGTTTCACGCATACATCCATCATGGATGAAATACCTTTTATAAATGGTTCGAACTTTCGTTTGTTTAATTTTTGATGTTTTTCCGAATAGAAACGAGTTCAAGGAATAGGTAATGACCAAATTCGGTCTCGGTCGGTCATTTCACGGTTAATTTGTATTACAAATTTTTATCGTTTTTGAAATGCTATATCGTTATGGATCGCGAAACGAGTAATCACTGCGGAAAATCGAATTATAGTTTTAAGTTGATTTCGTTTAAACTTCGAGACAAGTTGTCTTTTTTTAATGTGGCGAAATGAATTCGTATGATTTTACAAAACCAACTTAATTTTTTGTTGTAATTTTGCACCGACTATTTACAGACGTCTAACCGGACGGTTAAAAATTGTTTGTCGGGCATCACCTCGACCTAACTGATACAGTCACGCAGAAATGCTCAATTTTCTTGCGTTTCGAGGTCTGGCTACGCAATGACGAGCATGTTAATATTACTAATTTTGAATGCTGCGTTCAGTTCAAGAGAGATGGTCAGTGGACTGCCGGAGTAGCAATTTATAAAAATTCAAGTAGAACTTATATAGTCACCTCGCATAAGGAAATCATCGTTGGACAAACAAATGGTATGAGCGTAACAACCCAACCCATTGATGATATTCACACTGCTAAAATTCAGCTTCTCGATGGTAATAAGATGCTTTCTGTAGTTGTATTCACCTCGCCGAATAAATCTGTCGAAGACATAATGAAGTTCATACATTTCGTCCTTGCTCCATATTCTAAAAGATTTTTAAAAATTCTCCAAGGGGACTATCATCTTTTGCCGATGATTATGAGCGAGGATTTCAATTCTAATTTTGCTGTTCCTCAAACTGAACCACTTATAAACTTTCCACGAGACGAATTCGGTTTGCACTTGAACTCAGATCGAAATATATCTACTACGAGATATGGAACGACCATTATGCAGTTTTTCAATGAAAACTAGAAAAGTTATAGTCGACAGTATATCTTATTTAGCTACCATAATCCAATTGCGTCGATTATACCGAAAGAGTAATAGACCAATTTAACGATAATAAACAAATGAAAAACTCTGGTTAATAAAATTGTATTGCTTCTTCCTTCAAAGTAAACGTACACACGCACTACACACGCCATTTTTACACATCTCCTTGAGAGTACTAATGGACTCACACTTTTATGCACTTGAATTTACGGATTTTCTGAAAGAAATCCTATACCAGGCCGCGCCAGTTATATTTTGGTTCGAAGCAGTCGTGGAAGAAAGAAAACACTTGTTTAAATTTCTTTTCGAACTCGAATTTTATATAACAATTTTATTTAAAAAAATTTATAATTACATTAAGACGACTTGTGTCGTCGGTTACCAAATATACTCTAAATATATACTTTAATAACTATAAAGAAAAATGAAATGCAATCGATATCGTTTTAATTGAAATTATTGTTTTTCTTATGATGACTGCGTGAATTTTTTTATAGGTAAGAGTTGTTACCATTAACTTTTTTTACCATGTTGTAACGACGGCCTCATTTGCGTACAGCGTTCCCAACTCTGATCCCCAATATAAAAAGTATGTGTGTCCTATACAAGCAGAACACACCGAGAAGAAATAGATAAAAAATAAAAAAATCTGCTACATTTGTGTTTGCTAAACTGATAAATAGACAGAATCACAACGACTCGACATCAGTCTAATAAAAAGTTCATACCTTAAAATAATTAGCTCGTGTATGTGATTGCATTTATTTATTTTTTATAAGAATCCCTGTTAATACATAGTGCTACCGAAAAAAAAAATCGAATAGACTTAATAAAACGTGTGGGGATCGCGTTATTCTAAGTTACACTGTGATTGTTTGATTGATATGTGCATGCCAACACATTATATAGCGAAGAAAACAATTTTTGTTTAATTTCCTTGGTGGTAAAGTAAAGAGATAAATTTAGGCATTTAATATGAACAAAAAAATCTAAATTAATTCCTAAAACCTAATTCCTAATGAATGTGAACCAGTGAAACCCTAACGGAAATCAATTAAGGGTACTCTATAATTACTGTTAAATAAATTCATGTGATGTGTGTCGCCTAACTAAATTGTGAAGCGAGAGAAACAGGCCAAATGGGCGAGTAGTGTTAATTTGCTTTTAATTTTTTTTTGTACCCTAAGAAGTTTCATTTGGAACGATCGAAATAAGAAATAAGAAAAAAAAATCTTAGGGAATTTTATAAGTTTACCATAAATTAATAAGTTGAAAATAATAAAACTTATAAAATAATTAAATTCTATTGTGCACACATTAACATTAAAAATTTAAAAACTCGATCTAGCGGGTCTTAAACAGTTGGTAGTATTATCGTTACACTACGACCTGAAGGTTACCAAACTAAAACATTTTTGTTAACTGGATTCAAATTTGTGGTCGTGTAGCCTTTTGATTGGCTACCTAGCAAAACATATGAGTACATATATACACCATCCAACAAATACTCATTAAAAGTACATAATTTTGTATTTGTACATGACATTGAGAGGAAACCACCCCTTGGATTACTATTCGGCGGAGGATGAGTTTTTAATTTTGATTTTTGTTAATTATTACTAATCTCTTATGTTTATTATATAAAATTATATTATTACCTCTATCATTATATTATTAACCTTTACTAATATTATCTATCTAAGAAAATGAATGATGTACCTTGATTAACCCAAATATTTTTTTATATTTTTTTTAATATAATTTAAATTTAAATAGTTTAAATAATTTAAATAATTTTCGAAATTTTAATCATTTTTTTTTCTTCGCAATTTATTTCTATATGTATCAATATATATGTATTTCTTAATTTTGTTGTTGGTACCATTTAAGTTCTAATTAAATTGAGTAAGTGAAATTAAATTAGAAGAGATATTTTGTTTTGGATTTGATTTCCAACCGATTGTAATTTTATAAAGTCAGAATCCAATTAAGCTAATTTAATTTGATTTATTCAAGTGATACATTAGGTATCTTATGCTATATTATTAAAATCCTAAGTGCGGACTATATAACTAAGTACCATTACCATATAAGAACATTTCATTATCCATTATCATATTATATTATATATTTACTTGTAATGCATCCTAGCTTACAGAATTTTCTTTGATTTTTTTTTCTTCTCAATTTTGTTAATAATTTTTATAAAAATACAGTTTATTTGGCTTTTGAATCTAAAATTTAGTTCGAATGTTTTATAATTTTTCCGCTTTAACCAATTTTAATTGAAATGCTGTGAAGTATCAGCTCATTAAGATGATGAGTCGAAGGTAAGTTCGGTGAATACTCCTGTGATGATTCGTTGCTGTTCGTCCTTTTTAGCGGTGTAATAAAATATTTCCTCATGTTTCTGGAAAACCCCACACCCGTACGCTATAGTCGGCTATTAACACCGCCCAGAAACCTCTGAGGGAGTAATCTGTTAGTGAAATTCGCATTTCGCTACAATGTTGAAATTCCGAATTTGCGATGTGTTTGCGATTTGTGTTATGTGTTTTGTAATGTTCTCACCACTATTGTTGGTGAGGTGAAGGGCTGTGTGAAACCCTTTCACACCGTGCATCAATCATAGCACACTAATACGAGAAACAAAACAAAAATAATATTTCTATATAATTTATCTAGGCACACCAGCTACACGTTGCTCCACAATTTTCTCAACGTTTACATAATACCAGAGGGGTGGGGTTTGTAAAAAAACATAATACAGCATATTAAGGCCCATTTTCAATTAAACTTTAGTGTTCATGCCACAGGGTAGATAGCAATGCCATCAGAAAAAAAGGACTCATAAGACCTATGCTGGCTTTCGAAAGCGAGAGCTGGACCATCACCTCTAACGATTGTAGATTAAAATCTAACTTTAAAAGGAAGGTCATTCGCTCAATCTTTGAGCCACTTAAAGTTGCGAACAACGAATATCAGATTCGTATGAACAACGAAATAGCGCAACTCCGCGGAGGCAGCAATATCATCGGTTTCATCAAATCCAATCGAGTGAGATGGTTCGGCCACGTTACAAGGTCCCCATACAACAACGGATGATCAATAAAATGTTTCACCAACAACCAGCCATAGTGCGTCGTAGAGCAAGACCTCGACTACGCTGGCGTGACGGTGTCGAACAAGATCTACATATACTAGGATTTCGAAACTTGAGGACGAAAGCGATGGACCGAGACGGATGGAAAACCAAAGTGCGGGCGGCAAAATCTTTTCATGGAATGTGAAGCTAGAGAGGTAGTGTACATTTTTGGTATGTATTTCACACTCATGAAAAAACGTACTTGATACAACTAAGTTGCACCTTATTGCCAGGTTGGTGACGCGTTAGCCGTTGTTATTGATTTTTTATGTTACTTCATTGAAATACGTGAAACTTGTCCCATTTGGCGATAAATCATAATTTCACATTTTTTTATATTCTTGTTTTAAGTGCCATCATTTACCTCTAAAAATCAGTATGTGTTACTTGGCTGAAGTGTTTTTTTGTCCCCTAACCATGTCAATCTTTGTTCTAACAACACACAATTTGTGAGAAGCGCTGATTTTTGTTTTAATTTGGAGTAAATTGCAGCTCATGTCTCATGTGTCTATCACAGTCGATTACTGTGTAAAGCATATGAGGAACATGTTCCATCAATAGAAGCATGTGAGTACTGGAAAAGTGACGATTTTGAGACCAGTGACAAAGAACATGAAGAGAGTTGCAGGCTCAAGAGGAGCTCGTTGATACTGTAGGTGTGACTCAACAAGCGATTCAAAACAGTCTCAAGACCACGGACAAGGTGCAAAAATATGTAAATTAGCTTCTGTATGAGCTCAGGCCAAGAGACGTTAAACGCGAACAACTGCTCCAAAGACAAAATTGGAAATGTTTTTTGTATCGAATCGTGATGCGGGACGAAAAATGAATTCCCTACGACAAACCATAGCGCAGAAAATCGTGGGATAAGAATGATCATGCATAAACTTGAACCGTCAAACCGAATATTCAGAGCAAAAAGCTAATGCTGTGCACCTGTTGGGATAAGTTTGGAGTGATCCGCTATGAGCTACTTTAGCCTAACTAAACCGTTACTGGAGAACGCTATCAACAAAATTTGATGTAATTAAAGCGGGCATTGAAGGTCAAACAATATGCCAAAAGAGATGACACATCTTTCATCACTACAACGCTTGGCTACATGATATAAGAGTCAAGGAAACTTTGGAGGCGCTTCAATGGGATATCCTACCCAATCTGTAGTATTCTCCAGACATTGCTCCTTCTGACTACCACTTGTTCCGGTTGATGAACCAAGGCCTGGCCGAGCAGCACTTCACTGGTTACGAAGAAACCATAAATTTTGTCGATTTTGGATCGCTTCTAAATACTAGGAATTTTTTCGACACGGAATTAGTATGCTCCTGAAAGATGGGAAAAATTCGTATCTAACGATGGAAAATACTTTGAATAAAATGCTTTGTACCAATTTCTCTGAATAAAGCTTCGAAGTTATAAAAAAACTTCAATACATATTTGTTTACCCAATACTTCGTTATGCTCCGAGAATAATTGTTAAAATCATAAAAGCAGTGACATTTTACAATTTTCACTAAAAAACTTTCATTGCTTGTTTAAATCGTATCCTATTATTAGTTTTTAATTTAATTAGTTATTTTAAAATACCCGACATTTTTCAACAAATTTCATTTAAAGTCTAAACGAGACGTATAGAGCGCACAGTAAAATACAATAAAGATCATTTTATTTATTCTGGTCAAGCATGGACGTTCGTTTTTCCAATTTTCCGTTTTATATCAACTTTTATGTTTTTATTTTTTAAAGGTTGTTGTTGCCGGTGATTGTTGATTTTTTTCAATTCAAAAAGATTGTTCGTTTGGATGGCTGAATTTTAAAAACAATTATAAAATGTACAAAAAGAAATGTCCACGGTTTTCCTTTTGTCAAAGATGAATGTGGAAAATAATCAAAATGCTTTACGATGTTGAGATAAAATTAAATTCAAGACCTGCCTTTCCCGTTCTTTGTATCTACGTGCACTCATACATACGTACTCGTAGTACAGAAAAGCTCAGTAAGTGGTTATTATTATGTATTAACAACAAGTTGAGATTTCTAGTTTTCGATTACATGAATTCAATTACACCGAAGTTCCCGATACGTTTCTTGAATATGCATACGAGTACTGAATACGATCGTATACACAAAAAAACTTGATTTTCCACAGTGTACACATATATACATACAAACACTTAGTCGTTTCTTGTGGTAATTTATTTTATTTAACGCTAGTTTTTCCAATTGAAAACACATTGTATGTGTCGCTTTTATTTATGTGTGTGAGTCGGATACTATGGATGTATTATGTACATATTTGTACCAGTAGCCATCATGCAAGGAGGAAAACTATCATTAAAAAGACGATGACGATGGAATAAAATTCCGAAAACACAAGCATTTTACAACCCAACATGCATCCAACAAATTTTTTTTTTATCCGAAATAAATAAAATTTTAATGCTAGAATTCAATTGAAAATTCATGCTATTTTGCATACTCTAAAAAAAATTCACAAACTGTACATCGAGCTTTCTTCACGTTTGTTATTTGTCTGTGTATATATGTGCAGTTGAATCCTAAGCTTTTTCTACCAAGTTATTTTTTAACGATTTTGGTTTTATAGTTGCATGTCGGTACCAGAATAACAATAATAAAGAAGACAAAACGTTTCATGTTCGGTTTTGGATGGAAAATCAATGTGAAAATCTTTTTTTTTTATCAATTTAATTTTGATTGAACCATTCAGCTAAAGCAAATATTTCGGTGTTTGTTTTGAAGCACATCGCAGATATATTTTATGTGTTGACGTTTAGCAAATTTTGTGTTATCATCATACAAAGTTGGTTATAAAAGATCAAATTTATTTATTGAAATGGCGTTTTGTAATTTTCATCAATATATTGTTACGAATTTCGGACGTTCGATATGGATTCGCACTCGATTTTGCAAATAAAACACTCATCGTTTTAAAGTTTACCGGACAAATGGTGCATTGGTTAAAGGTTCGACACATGGATCGGGAGGTACTGGATCCAAATCTCACCAGAGACTGGGTGCAAAGCGAATTTTCATCATCGATTACGATCGGTGATGTTAATAAATACAACTAAAACCCTGTGTTGGATTGCAGAATTTAGCACCGACCCACCGACCATGTCAGTGTACAGGTTGACATGGAGCTTGCAATGTGCAGGTGGCATACTGTAACTGTGTGAGTATGTGAATGGGTTAATGATGTAGCGTGAACGCGTGGTATCTCAATGGGCCCACATTGGCCTAAGTATGCAATAGCAACCACTGAAACCTAACCTAACCTAAGCCATCTGGTCGAAAATCGGCAAATCTACCACTCTGGTCGTATTACGCCTTTGATTTATTTCTGACGTTCATACTGTTACTCTCTACTGTAGAATGAACTCTTACTGCTTGAAAAAACGATTGTTTCTTTTGTTTCTATCTTCGCTGCATCCGCAACAATCGCACAGAAATTTTTCGCCACGCTCTCCCAAGGATTTTTGCTCAACGATTTTTGAACTAAACATTTGCCTTTGGTCTTCTTTGGTTCTTGAACTCACTGGTTTTCTTTATTCCCGGCGTCTGTTCCCCTCGCCAGTTTTCATGTGGCTTATCTCGGGAATAAGGATGCCGCGCAAAATGAGCATACCATCGTTTTCGGCACTCTCGTATGTAGTTACGAGTCCTAACGTCCCGTATTTCAAACATTTCCTTTGACTATTTGTCACCTGGCTCACACTTGGCCGACGCAATTCTTCTTGATTCCGAAAGCTATAGGAAAATGTTTTCGATTCTCGCTCCACCAGCACTTCGATCATTGCAACGACGTCCGAATTGAATTTTTGCCCCGATGGTAGTTCAGTGGATGAACTTTCCTCGACTATGTCCTTTCTCAGACTCTGTCGCGATTTAATTGTAACATCTCTCTATCTTTGGATTCATCCCCTACATTGATTGGATTGGTCTCTTTTTTACCCTAATGTAAGGGGACGTTCTTATTGCGGTACATATTAATTTTGACTGCTCAGTAGTGATAATCCCATATACCGACAATGATTGAGCTGATATATGCTAAAATCATCACCGGTTATACGAATAAACAGGTTTATGTTCTGTGTTGCTTTATATGCCCTAATAGTGATGCGGACACCTACCAGCTTCACGCAAATGCTGCCGATTTCTTTTTTGATAGCTTTGATATTTTAGATGAGCTTTTTGTCGTTGGTAATTTTAACCTCCAGGATCGTATATGGACACAATCTGAGGATAATACCTAATGTTGGTGCGAGTAGATTTGCAACAGAATTTTGATTATTGCAGAGTTTTGAAAACAAATTTGGTTCTCAGTACAAATGACTTGTATCATCCAACTCTTTTAATTAAATTTTCCAGCGAACAATGTAAACTCAACGTTAACTGCGAAACTATAGTTTAACCTTAATGAATTATTAGCTAACATCGATTTTAAAACCATTCTCGAATAAACACAACCTGGAAGCCCAAACTTTCAATTTTTATGCCATGATGGTTAAATGCTTTCAACATAGTCTATTCCTAATACTGTACGAAGAAACAAACTGGCAGTTCCGCCATGGTACAACATATGGAATTGCGTTCATTGCGTAAACAAGAAAACAAAAATTGGAAAAAATCTTAAAGACGAGATTAGACTCGGATTACTTAGATTATGTAAACGTTTGCAATGAATTTTCGAACTTGTCTCATGAACTCTGCAATGGTTACATCGTTAGTACGCAGTCGGAAATAGTCGCTGACCCAAAGCTTTTTTGATAATTCATAAACTCTAAGAAGAAATCAAATGGATATCCTTTTACGATGAAGTTAAGTGATCATTCATTGTTCGGGTAACCCCAAAATATTGCTGAGTTGTTCGCAAATTTTTTTAACACTCCAACAATGACATTGAGCCCGGTGCGGACTACTTCAGTTACCTGAATCGGGCGGATTATTTCCACCAATATGGAAAAAATCAAATTCTCGAATTATATAAGCCAATTGCGAAATTATCCTTTACTTATTCAGCATGGATTTCTTAGAGGTTGATCTACTTCAACCAATTTAACCGAATTTGGATCTCATACGTTGAACGTTATGGAGGGTGGAAACGTAGCTGATGTTATAACTAAGGTCTTGAGCAAGTCATTTGACAGGGTCTTCCATAAGATAATTTTGTGTAAACTCAGGGCCCTTGATTTCGCACCTCAACACGTACTATGGGTTGACTCTTATCTTAGGAAAGGTAAATGGTATCAGGTGATCTTTCAGTCATCCATATCTGCTACTTTTATAACTACTTTCGGGGTACCGCAAAGCAGTCATCTTATGGACTTATTTTTTTCGTTTTAACCCTCAACGATGTCGATTTCGTGATTAAAAACTCGTCAATTTCTATTTATACATAGACGATACGAAAACTTATCGACTAATTTTAAGTTCTATCGATGTTAACGTATTACAAAATAACCTTAATGACTTCATAACTTGCTGTACTAAAAATAATCTTGGTTTGAATGTGAGTAAATGCAAATCCATATTACATACTCTAGAAAACGCGCAAATTCCATTAGTCGAGAGTATAGCATCAACAGCGCTATTGTTTCCAGAGTTTTAGCGAGGACTTAGGAGTAATTTGTGACTGCGAGCTGAACTTTAGAGATCACATCGATTTTATTGTCAAACGCTGGTCTAACCCGCCCTTCACTTGTCAGTTTTGAACTAAACTTTTGGCTTTGGTATTCTATGGTTCTTGAACACTCTCTTATTTTCTTTATTCCCGATGACTGTTACTCTCACCAGTTTTCATGTTGCTTATTTCGGCTAATCAGGCTGTCTCCCAAAACGGTCATACCATCGTTGTGTACACTTTAGTATGTAGTGACCTGCTTTCATTTAGAATTTTTTCATTGTTTGCTCCACCAGCGCCTCGAGCTTCGATGTTGATTCAGTGGAGCGGAAACTATCGGTTCCTGTGTTCTTTGTCCAACTCAGTTCTGTCATCTTTCGATTGTAACATCTCCCTCTCCCTCTCAATTAGCCCTCTCTTCAATACTTCATTGAAGCTCCCGGCAACAACGTTCAATGCAATATATGAACCCATTTCCTTTGATAATGAGACAGGCCTTCCAAAGCTGCTATCGACTTCTTTAGTTTTACTTTCAACATATTTTTTGATTTTTAATTCGAACTCTTCCACTCGGACGTCCCATCGGGTTTCAATTGTTTGTACTTTCTTAACAAAAGACCTAATCACAACTTTCAGATCTTCTATTTCATTCTCTTGAACCCGTATAACATGATCCAGTTTCTCGATCTGTGTGTTCTATTGTCTATCCAGCACCCAAAACTGTTTATCTTGCTTTTCAAAATTGGAATCTAGCTTGCCTAGTTTATTCTTTCTACTGAAACAGAAGCGTATTCATCATGTTTCCTAAATAAAGGGCTGGTTTTTGTTGCTCGGCAGTAAGCGATTGCACAAAAGTTGTTCTCTTTGCTTCACACTTTGATCAGATTGCTTCACTTTTTAACTGTTTTTCGATAGGCTGGAAATTTTGATCTTTTGTTTCAGCAACTGTATTTCTGGATGATTCTGAAGCCGGTGACAGTGACGGTGATCGTAATCGCCATCCGATTGCATCGCACTATATGCTCAAGCATGCTCCTCCCATCTAAGATTTTGCAGTCTCAACAATAGCTCTTCCCTATTTCCTTCGATTAAAAGCCCACGGCTCAACAACATTTCCCTTTACCTTTGTGACTTGTAGAAGTTTATCTGTAGTAAGCTCATTTATGATATTTGCAAAACCTCACTTCCGACATCAAATGTTACGAATTTTGGTCATTCCATAAGATTTTGGAGTACATTTTGCCAAATTAACTGTTTTACTATTTATATCACTTTGTATCACTCACTGTTCACTATTTTACTACTTCTGCACACTTTTAAGTTTTTGCTCCCCGGCTTGTACTGTTTCACTTTTAAATTACAATTATGCCTGCTTTGCAATTTTCACGCACTTATATGCTAGTAATTGAATGGAGCTACATATTTGGCTCTTTTAGTTGCTTTCCGGGAAACCAACGCTTTTGGGCTCCGGGGAAGTATCAGTCACTGAACTTTCAAATTAATTTCCCTAACTATAACTATCACCACCGCACCGTTTACAATTGCTATCGTTATTCCAGTTTTCCTCTCTAATTGAAATTCAATTTCCAATCAGTATTGTAGGAAATGTTGATGAGATCAGTAATGGAGGAAACTGGCCCACACTGGACTCGAACCGCGACCGTTGGGATGATAACATTTAGTGGCAGATTTGTGCCTCTAAGTGTATTTCGAAACTGTCGACATGATGGTGTCGAAAATAGCGTATTGGTAATTTATTTTAGCGAAAACAATGTCGACTACATGTAGAGTATGTAGAATATTTGTAGACAAGAGTAGACAGACGTTTGTAGACAGTTTTAACGTCGGTTGCTAAGACCAATTTATTGATAGTTTAGATTTATTTATACTGATAAAAATGCAGAAAAATGACCTGGCCCCAGAAAAATTAATAAAAAAATTTGTACCACGACATTGCTCTATGTTTTTCCCTTATACTCGCGAAGTATATATTGTTTCAAAGGTCTTGGATCAGACAATAATTTCGATACAACTTTGATTCATAAATCCACACTTAAGCCGCTAGCTTATTTTTCAATTATTTAAAATATATGTATTTGTCGTATATCATTGAAAAGAAATTGAAGAATGCTCCTAATTTTTCAAAAATGGTTACTACTAAAAAGTACCGGTGTGGCGCTGGAAACATTTGCATCTTTTATTATTTCAATATAATCATGTGGCATATCATATAAAAGGTCTTGGAAAAAGCAACAATTATGTAATTAGCGTTTTCGTTCTTAAATCCACCGTTCTGGCGCTGGTATCTAATTATTACATTACCATATAATATATATACGCGTCGTATATCATTGGAGAGGTCTTGAAGAAAGTTGTAAATTTTGGTGAACAAATTAGTATTCAAAACTACCATTGTAGCGCTGGAAGCAATTACAAATCTTGAAGATGGAAGCATTTACCATTCCCATATAATCATTTTTTTATTTTTTTTTTTTATTTTTTTTATATTCTCAGTTACAATACAACTACCAGATTATTCAGTGGATTTATTGTCCTTTGAAGAATAATCTGAGTAAGTATGTACAGCTAATTTATATTATAAAAAGTAATACGAAAATAACAATATCAAAGAAAAAAAACAATAATGAAAAAAATACAATAATGATAAATGTAATACATAAATTGCCTATAATTAAAAATACAATTCAATATTGGACTTAAAATACTTTTTAATACTATTCTTAAATTTCAAAAATGTTTCAGATATTTTTAAATTATCAGGTATTTGATTATATATAACTGGTCCTAAAAAGGTAATCGACTTTCTTCCAAATTCAGACTTTATATGATGGTAATTAATTCTTTTGCAATTTCTTGTTCCATAAATATGACGAATACAATCAAATTTAATATTAGATAACACTGAAGATACATGTAGCGCTTTATACATATATAGCGTTATTTGAAATTTATGTAACACGTTAATGGGTAACACTAAATTATTCCCACTATAGTATAATTCTTTAGTTGGAAACAGAAATGGCAACCTGTAGACTGATTTTAAACTTTTGTTCTGCATTACTTGAATTTTATTTAGCCTAGTTGCAGTGGCTGTTCCATATGTAAGTAGACCGTAGCTGATTCGTGAATGAATGAACGAGTAATAAATCATTAACAACACCCGTCTAGGAACGAAAAAAGATAATTTCCTAAGAAGACCTACAAGTGGAGCAATTTTTTTACTAGTATAATTAATATGATCCTGCCAAAACATACGAGCATCAAAAGTTACTCCTAAATATTTAAATGAATTAACTCTTTCAATCATAATGTTGTTCACTTTAAATGAAGGTAACGTAACCATTGATTTATATGGGGAATGAAATATCATATGTTTAGTTTTAGATATATTAAGTGAAATTAAATTTGATTTAAAGTATTCTAATAATATATTGAGATCGTGATTCATATCATCCATTATCCCACTGGCATCTAAGGTTTCATAGAATAACGCCGTATCATCAGCAAAAATTCTAATTTTGCCCTTTAATGGTAAATAAGAAATATCATTAATGAAGATTAAAAATAAAAGTAGTCCCAGAACACTGCCTTGTGGAACACCACATTTGATATCCAACATATTACTTCTAACTTCATTGACCATGACATACTGTTTCCTATTTGATAAATAGCTACTTAGCAAGCTATAAGGAACACCCCGTACACCATAAATATATAATTTGCTAAGTAACAATTCATGATCAATACAATCAAAAGCTTTCTGTAAGTCTAAGAAAAGCGCTCCAACATACTTTTTGTTGTCAAAAGCTGTAAAGATCATATTTGAAATTTCAACAAGAGCTAATTCCGTGCCAGCTCCCTTTCTAAAACCATATTGATATGAGTAGAAAAAGTTAATTGAATCAAGAAAATTTACCAATCGGGAGAAGAGTAATTTTTCAAAAATCTTGTCAAATACTGATAAAGTTGAAATAGGTCTATAATTATTAATTGATAAACTGTCACCATTTTTAAAAACGGGAATAACTTTCGCAACCTTTAAGCAATCAGGATAAATACCAGTTAATAAACATTCATTAAACATTTCTGACAAAAGTTTTGAGAAAAAATCTGCTCTACATTTAACCACATAGTTATTAATTTTGTCCGGCCCACAACCCTTACTATCATTAAGTGAATGAATAATATTGTACACTTCAGTAGCTGTAACTGATGAAAAATACATAGAATCACAGTTCCAATAAATGGTACCGAATCTATGAATATTTCTGTCAGAGTTGATAGATTCACTAATTAAACTACCTACCTTAACAAAATAGTCATTGAAAAGGTTAACTATATCACCAGTATCATTATAAAGCCGTCCGTTACATAAAATTGAATCAAACTGAGCTGTTTTGTGATTTTTATTAAGAAACAAATTAATATTTTTCCATAGATCTCTTTGGTTTAAATCAACAAACATTTCATTAAAATAACGTTTCTTAGCGAAATATTTTTTTGATTTTAGTAACTTACTTAGGCGTTCTAGTTCCGCTTTAAGAACAATGTTATTGGGATTTAGTTTACATCTTTTTAACACTTTGTTTTTCTCACGAATTACTTGCCAAATATCATAGGTAATCCAAGGGCATAAAGTATTTTTTAATTTAACTTTGACACTTATTGTATTAGTATATTTATTATTAAGGTCATTGTATTTCTTTACAATTAATTGTAAAGTGCTGTTAGGATCATGAATATCAAGGGGCATTGAAATCAGAAAGTTATTAAACTCTTCATTTAATTTATCAAAGTTCACAATTTTTTTATTCAAAATTTTCCCAATGTACTTAGCTGCGTAGCAAAATTTTGTGTAAAGAAAATTGTGGTCGCTAATGTTTGAATAGATGGTACAATTGTAAACATTTTTAATGTTTAGAAAGCTAGATACGGCATGATCTAATATATTGCCACTAGCAGAACGAGTAATATTCGTATTAGTAGTTATCAAACCATGGCTCATTAGCAGATTTATATAATCAGTTACATAATCATCTGTTTTGTTGATGGGAATATTTAAATCGCCAAGTAGAATATTATCTGATCTGCAGCTATCAGAGAGAAAACTATCTAAAAAGTTAAAAAAACAATCTACATCAGAACTAGGTGGGCGATAAATGGCACATACATTAGTACCAACAAATCGAGGAAGCTTAATTTGAATGAAGTGAAATGGGTATAAACCATTATCATTTTTCAATGAACAATATTCAATGTCATTTCTGATATATAATGCAAGACCTCCCCCAGATCTATCATCTCTACATGAAAATATACTACTATAATTGTTGATACTGTACGACATCATATTGTGACTCTGAATAAAAGTTTCCGAAATAACTAAAATATGAATATCAGATTGTAGATTATCAATGAACTCTAACAGGTTGTCAAATTTATTAATGTCATTCATCCCACGAATATTAATTTGGAGAGTGATCAATCGTTGAGTGTTACTACCAAAGTCACCGTTTGAATTCATTTTAAAATCATCAACATTATCAAAATACTCATTATGACAATATTGGTTTAAAATACTACTGAGCTTACTCATAGCCAATAAAATGAAATAAACAGTAAGATCCAGTCATTAATAACATTCGTTGAAAACGTAAACAATACCAAACCGTAAAAGTTTACTAATACCAATTTAATGAAATTCAATAATGAATGAACGAAAGAAATTGAAAATAGAATTTTAAATCGTATAAAATTTGCCAGATGATAAAACAATGTCAAATATATGAAAAAATTAGACCAATTAAATTCGACGCGAACAACACCAAAAATTACAACAAAAATATCTGAAACATCTGTAAATGACATTTCATAAGTAAACAATAAAATTATTGTAGTAATAAAATTAACAACTTTTAAAGTGTATAATAAACTATAGAAATAAAATGTAAGTAAATATAGGCTATAAAATTTTGAAAATTTAAAATAGTGAAAAACTAAAAATATTATTATATTTACATGACAACAATTCGGAGTTGAGGATAATACATCAATTACAATCAGCACCATTATCGACCGCACCAGTATGTCGTCCAAGAAATGTTTGTTCAATCGACATCGTTCATCGATTTAATATGATAAACAATAGCTTCACTATCCTTCCTCAGTAAGATTTTTCCTTGCTTACACCACAAGTATTTGAAATTTAACTTTTGTTTTATTCTTTTAGCTTCTGCATACAGTTTGGTTTGGAGCGGTGAAAGATGATCCATAATACGAATGATGAGATTGTTGTGTGATGATGGGCAGCTAACCCCAAGGTCAGACGTCCGTATGTAATTTTTATTAGTTGTTTTTGATTTATATTTTAATAAAATTTCATTTTTCAATTCGTTATTATGTGTTTTAATTATTAACATTGGTTTTTTGGATGTGCTTGTTCGTTGTGGATTTAGCAAAAGGTCTTGGAAAAGCAACAATTTTTTATTAGTCCTTTAGATGATAAATCTACTGTTTGAAGAATGTTAAAAATTATCTGAAGCATATTAGTACTCAAAATTTCCATTGTGGCGCTGATTACACGTATATTTTCTCTCATTCTGATAAAATCATGTGGCCTATCATTTTTAAGATTTGATAAAGGATAATTATTATCAGCAATCTATTTCACATATTATTTAATTTCTCATATTATTTAAAAAGGTCTTGATGAATGTTACAAACTAAGTTGAGGCTAGTACTCAAAACCACCGTTATGAACAAATTAATGAATGTGAGTATAATTTAACGTATAATTTTGAAAAAATACTTCAAAATAACCTCTACTGTTAAAACATTTATGTTGAAATTATCAAAGACCAAAAACCACCTGCCTGCGGTAATTCAAGTATAAATATTAATTTACAATTTTTGTGAACCAATATCTAATGAGTTTAAGGTAGATGCATTGCCTAAGTTTATAAGTTTAGTTTACGGAATTGTATTATGATACAATTCACCAATTCACGTTTATAAGCTAATGCAGTAGTAGATAACCTAAATCGATTTTCAAGTTATGTCTACCACCTCGACCTTCACTTTAGTTACCCGATTCTTTTAATATTGGGACAAACATTAAACGATATAATGTCAAATTATATTCAAGCAAAATTTTGGCCTCAGAAAAATCACTGCCAATGCAACAAAATTACAGCAAGTTTCATCAAATTTTATCGCAATGGCATATGTTACCCTGAGAGCAAGTTTTTGTATGAGAAGAATTCGACATAAGTTTTCACGTATTTTTTGAATTTGGTTTAAAAATTATTCCCCTCGGTAAACGCCGTGGAAGATAATGATCGCGTGATTTACATATAACTTGTTTAATACCTGGTTTAATTCTGGTACTACCCAGTTGTCAATGTAATCCACTTAGATTAATTGGCCAGGGAACCCGGAAAATCGGAACAACTTCAAAAGATTTTTAGCATCCAGCGCTGCATTAAAAAAATCATAAATTTCAATTCTAGTCGAAATCGTGAAACCTCCAAATTTTTGTTGTATTCAACACACATCATCGCTGATTCTCTTAACTAATACAGTTATGTATGCACCATTCCAACACCATATCGTCTCGTCGAAAATTACTATATCTGCTAGCCTTAAATGCTATAACTCAAAACGTGTACCAGAAAGAGTGGGGTTTACAATTTTTAATTTGGCATTTAATTAGAAGTTGCGGGCATGTGTTACGTTCTTATTTCGGTTTTGCCCGGATTTTCAATTTGAATTCTGATAGCATTAAATTAAATGACCTAAAGCTTGGTCAAGAAAGGGTGGAGCCAAATGTTTGTTGATGATTGTTGTGTAATTTTTGAAAGTTATGATGAAAATGTTGCAATATATTTCAACCGAGGTTAAAATTCTTAGTACTGAAACTAGTACTAGTACTGAATACCGGATGCTAACTTGTCAATCTAAAAGCAAAGAACATTTTTCTTGTTTTAATATCACCAGAACGCCGACATCAATTACGGGTTGCTTATGTTTCAGCTTTGGTCGTTGTTATATCCCTTTTTCAACCAAGAAAACAAAAAAATTGGCTCAGGTTTAGTCCAACCAACACAAATGTGTGAGTAAAAAACCATAGTATGTAATGGCGTTGTTGATAAAAAATTTTGCTTGATTTGAAGTAAAACCAACACAATTGTGTGTATAGATATAGTGTTTTTTTTCGGACTATAATAAGTTAAAAAGGAATTCACAAATGTGTAAGTTGGTTCAAAAAACATACAAAATTAAATTTTTGAGAAGGTACCTTTGCCCTACCCGCACAATTGTGTTAGTAAATCACTAAAGGAATATACGACTTAACTATTCCGACGTTCAACGACACCATCGCCAACAATGATTTTGATTATACGTTACCTATTAGAAAATGTGAGGCGTCAGTGTGATGAAATTGTCGGGGTCATTTGTAATTTGACATAATGGCCGTGAATTCAACCGGAGCAAGAACAGTAGGGAAAAATTGTATTCCACCAGGTGGCCCTATTCTGTCTTTCTCTGGGAATAGCATAAAGCAAAATATACAAAAGAGGACTCATGTAGAGATTCCGAGGTTAATCTATTTTACTTTTAGCAATCTGTATAAGCCTAACAAGAACAATGAACTATAAAATAACTATGCCGATATGTTCATAAGATACGTATATATGGATTAAATATAGAAAAGGATTAAATTTGTGTATATAAATATATTAAAACTATAAAATAAGATTAACCTCGGAAAACCTGCTTATAAAATTTTCACTACTTGATTTCTCTTATATATTTATTGCTCGATGGGAAGAGGGAATTGGGGAAAATATTTTCATAGCATTTTTGTCTAAATTGTATTTTTCTGGCCTACTGAGGGAACATGTTTAGTGTTAATATTTTTGAAACAAAGTGAAATGAGAAAATATTTTTCCCAATAAAGATTTTGTGGAACAAAAGTTTCCCAATTCACTTTGTTTTGAAATTTTTTGCACTAAACTTATTCCTTCAGTAGGCCAGAAAAATACAATTTAGACAAAAATGCTATGAAAATATTTTCCCCAATTCCCTATTCGCAGGGAAAGACAGAGTAGGGCCACAGGTGGAATAAAATGTCAAGTTGTCCCATCGTTAGCCAAATATTCGGTGGTTTCACATTCTATTTTTTCATAGATTTACGATGGGTAGCTCTTAATTCTGTAGCCGCTTCAACGAATGTAGTTCCATTATCACTGTAAAAAATTGTTCAGTAAGTTTTGTCGTTCGATAAGAAAAATACGATTTTATGGAAAAACATTTTTTTATTCAATATAATCTCCTTGAACTTCAATACATTTGTTCCAGTGATATTCTAATTTATGGATTCCATCTCTGACTCACGAATAGTTACATCCAGCTAGTCCAAAAGGTTACAATAATAATCTGAGTTTATTGTTTCACCAGTTTGGAGGTAACCCACGAACAAAATTCCTTTTCATCCCAAAAAACCCGATACTAACACCTTCTTAGTCGATATCTGGACCCAAACTCGCTTCAGAACCGCAGTACTGCGTTCACACCACTCTTTAGCCTCTTGTTTTGATGCACTTTTTGAACGTCCTTGACGTGGATCATCTTCATGACTTGTACAACCATGTTTAAATTCAGCAACCCATCTTTGTACTGTTCTCATTGAATCGTTCATGAATTTGGTTTGGTGTTACACCTTCCAAAAAATAAAAATTGTATCACTGCACGATATTAAATTTTTTTCATTGTAAATAAAATGCTATAACATGTCCACTTTTAACAGCTGTTAATACAGGAATGAATTGACAGATATACATGAAACTTCACACGCGTTCATAATAAAGTATACCATATTTAGAAGTAAATAAAACGACGAACCTAATAAATAGCGCTATTTCTTATCGAACGACGAAACTTACTAAGCAACCTCAGTATCCCCAATGTAAGCATTAATATAATAAATAAATCACTAACGACTTCTAAATGTAGAGCCTTAGTACAAAGGCAGACGAATACGGAAATATATCTCAGCATATTACACGAAAAATTTATAAAATCTTGAAGAGTGCTTAGAATTTATAATTCGAATCGCCAACCCTAAAATGTAAGACAATTTTTATTGGTTTAAATTACCTGGCACATGTTAAAACACTCAGCTTCTGATTTTTTGTTTGTTTTCGGGAAATATATAAATATTTATTATACGTTTTCAATTAATGGCTTAGAAATAAAAGCTACACCGGACTTTCCGGAATAGTTGTAAAAATCGAAAACTTTCGTTTGTGGATTTATTTTATTCTTTTATTATCATGTTAGTATAGTATGTGACTCTATGTACCTACGTCTGTATATTGTCTAATTTCCGGTACTAACGATTTCATGATTTTTGCCATTATAAAATCACCCGAACATCCTTTTTATGTGTCTGCCATAACTAACAGCTCGTTTGTGTATATCAAATATATAGCCCAAAAAGAGATGATGTGAAAATTAATAGGAAATTGATAACAGCTTTTCCCTTTTCACTTTCATGTACGTTTCGTGTTCGCATCACATATAAAATTGAGCTCGAAATGATATTCCACTAAAGCATTTTATTTGTTTGTATTGATGTTGTGCTTTGCGAAGCTTTACGCAAAAATCTATCGAAAGTTTTTATTTTTTATATCTTATAATAGAAACATAAATATTTTATTAAAAATACTTAATTTTACGAATTATTTAAAATTTTATAATTTTTTGGTGCCAAGTACGTCGCACAGTATATATAGAGTCTAGTGTTAAGTACCTTGTACACAAAACCATGTACATAGACTATATGAGAGCGAGTAAAATGAGATGGAAAATGTTTTTCATTTTTATGATGTTTAATTGGGTGACAGTTATTATCAAGTGGTAACCATAAAAGTTTATTTATATGGTTTACATTTATTTTATGGATATTATAGCATACAGCGAGCATAATACAATTTACAATGTTTTCGGAAAAATATTGTATATAAATATTAGATGTATATAAAAGATTTATGTATATAATATCGTTGGTGGGCGCTTGTACCACATACTACACGAGTATCGTCTTCTACTTTTAATGGATTTTATCATGCGAGAACAACTATAAAGTGGTTGGGTTTAAATAGATTGGAAATGAAATAAAATTATTATAAGCGGTTTTAGATTTAATGTGGGGTCATAATTCTACATGACTTTTATTGTGATAATAGAACGTGTAAAATGGATATGTATTTCATATTAGGATCGAATTTATGCCACTGTAAACTTTTTAAATGAGAAGCACTTCCAGACGGAATTTAAACCTTATTTTCCCACTGTACAGTAATTTTTTCTCGTTAGGCGATGTTTGGTCATTTTAATGGTGTTGGTTGCTCGTTATGAAGGTGCACCTAGACTTAAACTAAGGGAATAAAATTTCACGATCCTTTCTGTTACTTATTCTCCGGAATTTGGGCTTGGTAGGTTAGGTTAGATTAGGTTAGAGTGGCTGCTATCGCACACTTAGGCCAGTATTGGCCCATTGTGATACCACAGGACCCTATATCCCCTTTACTCCTGCTGAAACCATCCAGAGCTACTTTTGTAGCGTAAAATATCTCGTATTCCACAGCCCGCGAGTTCCGAAAGGCTGTCCATACCGTACACACCTAAATACTTATGCCTTCTGTATGATAGTGCCGGACACGAGCATAGGAAGTGATCTAGCATTTCTTCCTCCTCTTCGTCTAAACAACTTATACAAAAATCATTCGTCTGTAGACCCAGCCTTCTTGCATGTTCCCCAAAAAGGTAGTGTCCTGTCAGTATCCCTACGACCAATATTAACTCTCGTTTTCCCAGGGAAACTAGTGCTTTGGAGCGCAGCAAGTCCAGTTTTGGCCAAATCAGTTTTGCTACCCTGCACGTGAGGGTGTTGGTCCACCTCTCATTTGTCAAGGCGATTGCCTTTTTACTGAGCGCCGATCGAAGCGCTGCTATAGGCCTCCCCAGACCTGCCCTTCCCGATTGCATCTGGAGAGTCGTACCGTACCTAGTTAGTTCGTCCGCCAATGTCCGAGTGACCAGGGACCCAGATTATCTGGATACTGAAATACTCGCTCATCTCCTTAAGAGATGATCGGCAATCCAGCGCCACCCGTAACTTCAGACAAACCGTCTCTAGCGATCTGACCACCGCCTGCGACTATCCACATAAATCGCGATATCCCTAACGGATACCACGTTATGCTTCAACCATGTCCCGACTTCGCCTATCACCACCACTTCAGCCTGGTACACGCTGCAGTAGTCAGGGAGACGAGTGGAAATATTAACATTAAGCTTCTCACAGAAGACTCCGGCTCCTACTTTGCCGTCTAGCTTAGAACCGTCCGTGAAAAATTGCAGTGCCTCGTTTTCGAGTATTGATCCGTTCCTCCAGGATTCTCTCGAAGGACAGATGGTGCGGAAAACTTTATCGAAGCACAACGTTGGTTTAATATAATCTAGATTCGCCAATTCTTCCCTTAGCGATCTAACTATCGTTGAGTGTCCCGCCTGAAGACACTTCCACTGAGAGACAGCCGAGAGCCTTGTAGCCACATTGGCTGCCATCTGCTTACCAAAAAATTCGATTGGAATAAGGTGGAACATAACCTCTAAAGCGCGTGTATGTGTTGCCCTATTCGCCCCGCTTATAATCATGCAGGCAGTTCTTTGCACCTTCTCCAACATCTTTCTATATGTTACCTTCTCCAGAGCTGGCCACAACACACCCACCCCGTACATCAGCACAGGTCTTACCACAGTGGTATAGAGCCAGTGTACCAGCGCTGGTTTTAGACCCCATCTCTTCCCTATGGCGTTCTTACACGAGTAAATGACTACATTAGCCTTATTCACCATTTCTACAATGTTAGGCTTCCAGCTTAGCTTACTGTCTAAGATTATGCCCAGAAATCTCGCTCTGTCAGCAAAAGCCAGTCTAGTGCCGTTCACGGTAGGAGGACTAACTACCGGAATTTTATATTTTTTTGTAAATAGTACCAGCTCTGTCTTGGAGGGGTTAATCCCTAATCCACATTTGCTGGCCCATTTCGTAACGATCAGGAGTGCATTCTGCATAACATCTCTAATCGTATCCAGATATTTGCCTGAGACAGCTATCGCTACATCATCCGCATACGCTACAACCCCTATCCCCTATCCCTCCAGTTCCAAGAGCAATCCATTCATCACAACACTCCAAAGAAACGGGGACATTACACCTCCTTGCGGGGTTCCTTTAACCGCCCGCCTTCTGATGGTGGCCTCCCCCAGTTTCGAGGTAATAATCCTGCTTACCAGCATCTGATTTATCAACCTACATATGGGGTAGTCCACGTTCAAAAATAGTAATCCTTCCATGATCGCCTCCGTTTTAACATTATTAAAGGCACCCTCAATGTCGAGAAATGCTACCATACAGAACTCTTGCGAGTAAATTGACTTCTCAATCATGCGTACTAGATCGTGCAGAGCTGTGTCCACCGACTTTCCCTTACAGTACGCATGCTGCGACATTGCCCAACTCCTGGGCTCAATTTTTGATCGAATACCTATATCTACCAACCTTTTCAAGGTTTTCAACAGAAAGGATGATAGAGTTATAGGTCTCAGATCCTTTGGATAGGCATGCGAACTTTTTCCCGATTTCGGGATAAAGACCACTCTGACCTCCGTCCATTTTTTAGGAATATATACCAGTTTCAGACATCCCATGAAGATACCTTCCAGCCAGGGGAGGATGACTGCTGAATTTCTCTGGATCTCTGCTGGTATAATCCGATTTATAAGGTTTAAACCCGTTCAGCGCCCAGCGGATTCGCTCCTTATCCGCGATGCCCTCCATCTCTATTGAAGGTGTTACTCGATTAGCTCCAGGCTCTGTCGAGTCTTCAAAGCTTCCCGGAAAATGGGTCTCAATGAGGAGCTCCAATGATTCCGCACTTGAAGTTGTCCATGACCCGTCTGGTCTAATTAAATAACTAGGTGTGGTTGGGTTAGTAGCTAGAATTTTCCTAAGGCGAGAAGTCACAGAGACCTCTTCCATTCTACAACAGAAGAGTCTCCAAGACCCCCTTTGTGCCTTCCTCAACTCTTTTTTGTACTTTCTGAGGTCCTTCTTATAGGAGTCCCAATTCCGAACCTCCCTTGTGTTCTTAGCTTTATTAAAAGCTCTCCTACACACACTCCGATATGTTCCCAACTCCTTGGTCCACCATATCGGTTTCTGCCTACCCCTGGGCTTTATTAGGGGGCACGCATCATTAAATGAAAGATTGCATGCCTTTGTGACAATATCAACCATGCCATCTAATTTCTCTACTGTCGCCGGAAGTCCAGGAACCTCCAGCGGCAGTAGTTCCTTCAACACCTCTCCATAATTGTTCCAGTTTGTCCTTCTGGGATTCCTGAAGGATTTCCGGGTAACAGGTTTAATCTCGAGGTTATAAATTACATATCGATGATCAGAGAATGAGTGCTCTTTCGCCACTCTCCACCCTCTGATCATATGAAAGATCGTTTCTGACACAAAGGTGACATCTAAAACCTCCTGTCGATTTTTAACAATAAATGTCGGTTCTCGTCCAATATTACAAACAAAAAGGTTGGTATTTAATAAATAATCAAAAAATAACTCACCCCTCTCGTTGATGTCTGTGCTTCCCCAGATAGTGTGATGCGCATTTACATAATATCCGAGTACAACACCTACCCTTCTTTGATCTGCTTCCCGGATCAGTTCCCCCAGGTTGTCCGGTGGAACCTCCTTCTCGCGATCCATATAGGCTGAGGCTAGCCATAGCTTCCCACAGCTAACCTCAGCGCTCACCGCTGTAACGTCTCCGCTACTAAATTGTGGAAGAAGAAAAATATTCAAATTATTTTTCACTAAAATACACGATCTGATCTTCTCACAGTTGCTTGAGTATAGTAATTTATACCCTTTCATTCTGAGGCCACAGATCCTGTTATTGTTAATCCAAGGTTCTTGGATTAACACTAAATCCTCATCTGACTTAGTCAGTCTGAGCACGAGAGCTGCCGATGCAGCCTTCGTGTGATGTAGGTTTATTTGTACAATGTTAACCATTGTAGTCGACCTTACTCACCTCTTCCTGCACTCCCTGCATCAGGATAGTGCCATCTACCTCTTTGTTCCGGACGCTGTCTTCCTCTCGTCGAGAGCCTGACAGGAGGTCCCCATCAGGCTCCAGAGAGAGGAGGCTATCTCCCCTAACTATGCTCCCCAGAGCCGAAGCATTACATCCCTGGCCGTCCTCAGCCCGCTTGACCGTCTCCTGCTGGGTCCGTTCGCCGTCACCCCCAGGCTGGTCTTTTGCAGTTGCGTCGGTCTCGTCCTTTTTATATACTTTGAGAGTGATCGACCCGAACCCGAAGTTGATCACACCCTTTACTTTTGCAAGGGAAGCCAAGGATTCTTTATTGATCAGCATGATTGCCAATCTAAAGCCTCCCTTAGCTTCCTCTCGCTTAGCATCCTCCAGTCTTCCGTTGGAAGATCGGGATTACTGGCCTGAATGATCTCGAGGATCTCTTCTATTTTATCCGGCTCGGTTGGCAGCCAAACACGTGCCCTCGGCCTGCTCGGGATTTCCTCCCTGCAGACTGCCTCAAGCCTCGCGCCCGGCCACACCTCGCCTACTTCGGCAACTGCCCTTTTGTAAAGGTTGACCAATCTCTGATCCGAGCACGTAGTCAACTTCACGCGCCCCTGGTACCATCCCGCATCTCTGCAGGACGGGGGAATCCCGGATTTTCTCTCAGGATCCGCAGAAAAATGAAGTTTAGTGCATTAAACACTACTCTCCATTTCTCTGACGTGATGCTCCCATCTTCCTGACTTCTGTCAATGACGACTAGCACCAGCACGTGCTCCTTTAGGATCTCACTGAATAGCTTCAATTTTTGATCCCTAGGAGCACCTGATGTCTTTTCTACCTGAACCTTGGCTCGCTTACTCTCGCCCGTTTCCAGCTCTTCCTGGGACCTCTGTCTTTTAGACACAAGGTCCCTTTCCGAGCTGTCACATCCGACAGTTTTTTTAGCCCATGTCACAGGTCCTCGTTATTCTACTGTAAGCTGCCCCTCAGGGGTCGCAGCCAGTTTTTCTAAAATTCTATACGCCGACCGTCTCTCCCTGTATCGACGCTTCGACTGAAGGATCTCTCTCAATTCCCCCTTATTTCCTTTAGCGGTTCCGCTTCCACCTGGCTTCGATGCCAAAGTGTCGCTTAACCCTGATGATGAAGCCCCACCTTTACGGTTAGAGTTGCTAACTTCTTCCGGTTTTTGAAGGGTGCCGGCCCCTTTAATTTTAATTTCTTTTGTTTCTTCCATGTTTCTCCTACGAGTATCGGAGAAATATAGGTCAACCTGCGCAGAGATCCGTGTACGCAAGCAAGGCTAAATACAACTGTAGGTCGCCAGGCTTCCAGAGGGCTCCGTTCACGACTAGGCTTTGTTAAATGGGCCCCCAGTCTAGCCGATCATCAGCACGGGTCGCGTAACATCTTAATCCAGTCCATTGACTTACCGAGCACCCCACCCCCCGCACCCTCGCCCTCCTCCGCCCATTCACTCACTCATTCACCCATTCATATGGATATCCCAAACAAATGGGACCCACTTCATTCATGGGATTACCGTTTATAGGGTTCCCCACTCACTACCTCGAGGCCCGGGAGCACAGGGAGACGTGATGCTCAGTTCACCGTGGTTATGGTCGATGGTTTTATGGCGCCATCAGTTCGCCTTTCCCTACTGGGTATCCTAGGCACTCAGAATTTGGTAAACAGAGGTTAACCACTCCCCCGTTCTCTGAGACTCTCCTCCCAGCAGAGCTGCGGTTGGGGACGGCTTATTTAATTCACCGCTAGCCTAGCTATCGATAGGCCGTTCACTATTCACCACCTGTGACCCCCCCCGATAGCTGCAGCTCGCCACGGGTTGGGCTTGGTAACTTATTAAAGAAATATTCTACTATATACAAGAACGTTGGCGTTATTATTTTTTATATCCCTTTGCCAACCAAGGAAAAAAAATTGGCTAAATTGCAGTCAAAACCACACAAATGTGTGAGAAAGAAAACATAGTTTGTAATGGCGTTGTTGATAAAATAATTTCGCTTGATTTGAAGTACAACTAACACCATTGTGTGTATAGTTGTATTGTTTTTTTTCGGAGTTAAAAAGGAATACACAAATGTGTAAGTTGGTTCAAAACACATACAACCATAAATTTTTCACATGACTCGTTTGTCTTACCCACACAATTTTGGGGGCAGGCCAGTAAAGGGATATACTAGAAAATCATTTTTTAACAGTTAGAATAGTAATATCATTATGATTTTTAAAATAGTCATTTCTAAATTTATCATTATGGTTTTGCGTGAACTCTTTGTAAACAGTTTCGGCTGCATTAAAGAGGTTTGGTTCATTTTAAAATCCAATTTTCATTTAACGCTTTCAGTCATGAATTTGAACCCACGAGTAAATAAAATTAAATTATTGTTTAATTCACTATATTAGAGTCAGAAAATAGAAAAAAGAACCAAGAAAAAAATTTCCTTCTAGGGTCCCGAATTTTCAGTTGACCTTACATGATGCCATATAGTTGTTGGTAGCATACTTTTTATTGCAGAAACCATATTGGCCACAAACGTCTTGATAGGAGCGACTCGTGTTTTTGCTATGAGTAAATAAATGTTGTAATGTGGCCCATATTGTCAGTTACTCGACAGTTTACCATTGCAGCATAAGCAGACTCGGATACGTCGGAAAATCCATGCAGCTCAATTGATGATTCTGTTGTTGTATCAATACACCGAAGAATTATTATTTGTTTCATTATGGACATTTCTTCCTTGTAGTTCGTCCATCTAGCGTTTAGTGTCGCTGATAGCCAATATTCTCATCTTATTCCAATGGTTGTAACCGCATGGCTTGGTTTCAGCTAGGCACGGTAGCTGCACACTGTGTCGATAGGTAGCTCATTGTCAGCTTGAGGGGTCCCGTTACCACCATACTAGCCGCCATGTTACAAAAATATCAAGTAGTGTGCATATAGCATATAGAGATGGCTCACACTACACAACACTGATCTTCATAATCCTCCACTAGAAAACTTTTAGTTAGCACATGATTTATCTTACCGTATATTTCACGAAGGGAAGAGTTATCATCGGGTTGGAAGAATATTTATATACGAAAGGCGCGTATATCCTCGTTCACACATATGTATACTAAAATAACCGAGACAAAATTGACCCAAAAGAAAATATTTACAAACGAGTAGCTATATGATTCGCGTAAGAAATAAAGGAAATTTAATAAATATAATAGAAACTATTCTAAGCTGAAAGAATATCAGTAATTAAGTTTAAATAATATAATTGGCATGCAATACGTTACTAATCGGACTCCTAAGATGACGATAACATTGTATACGGGCTGGTAGGATGATATGATGAAAGTATGACCAACCTGATCGACGATGCTGTTGTTGCGGTGTTGAAATTTTCCGGTTCGATTGGTTGCCACTAACGGTGTACAGTTTTCGCTCGTCAAAATTTGTTGATCACTCTGCACCGGGGCGACAAGGTTAACTGCGTTGATTGGTATGACGTATCTAATCCAATGTACCATATGACTTGTGTGTATAATAACGAAGATGTATCCGCAAACGCACCAAATTTATATAGCGAGCGATTTAGTGATGCTCGTGCTTAATTGTTTGAGTTAAAGTTTCACGAACGTATTAATTATATCGAAATATCCCGTTGTTAGGTCACTCAAATAGATTTGGTTTCTTTCGTCGATTTTAGTTTTTTATTAACAAACAGTTTTTTGTTCAATAGATACTCCTACACCATTTCGCCGGTCGCGCGTTCTCAAAACAATGGAGACAACACTGGTGGTCAGCTTGTTCGCTACCAATAATATAATACACAAATCGTATACTGCACAATTTTTATTATTTTTGTTTTTGGTTGGGCGCTAGTTGGAAGTAATTTATTCTTTTTTGTTGTTTATTTTTATTTATTTTTGGTAACAATTTTACACCCCTAAAATTAGCACATACACATCAACCATTTAATGGTAGTCTACAACTTTATATTCATTGCAAGAATGTATAACATACTTCGATGGAATGATTTATTGTTTATCACTCAAAAGTACAATTTTTATTTTTTTTATACACAATAAAAGCACATAATTACAACTTTTTATTTTTTTTATGTTAGGTTATTTTTAACAATTTTATAAGGATCATCTTAATTTCTTTCCATATTTTAACAATAATTATATTTTTATTTTTGTAGATTCTTTTGGGTAAATAGCACCGTACGGTCTCCAATCCCGAACTTCAATCCCATCCAACTCGTTGATTTCTCTCCTTGTTACCTCGGTTGTCATTTTTTTCGCGCTTTTTCCACCGCTTGCCGTATAAATACCAACACTAGTCTAGCATTTAAAGTACACGAAGATCTGTATGTATAATAAAGGTACTTATTTATAGCACAGAATTATTGACAAGAGTAATTGTTATAGGTGGTATGACTCGAGAAAATCCTATTGCAAAAAATGGAAATCTTAACGCTGTAAATAATTTAATGGTCACAAATATTTAAATGAAATGTGTCAATGGTTTAAACTTGTGCGATCGTTACATGGTCCATGCTTCTTGCATCATTAGTTTTGCCGTGATGGTTATTGGTGACAGCCAGCATATTTTCTCAGAATTGGAAGTCCATTTTCTTAGGTTTAAACCACCTTCCTCCGTGAGTTCCCTTAATACCTTTATAGTTAAAAATGCTTGCTCTAGAGTATCTATTCCAGTTAGCATGTCATCAACGTAAAAATCCGACGACAGGACCTTGGATGCTGTTGGATAAGTGCTGCTACCATCTAGTGCCAGTTGCATCAAGGCTCGTACTGCTAGGAAACAGGCTGCTGTAGTTCCAAAGGCTTCCGTATTCAATCTGTAGGTAGACATAGGGCGGGGTCGTCTCTCCATAATATTCTCTGGTAATATTGATCTGAAATGAATCCATACCTGTCTGTACATTTTCTCGATATCTGCAGTCAGTACGAACGGAGCCCGTGGCGGTCTTCGCTGAAGCATCGAACACAACTCGTAGTTTGGTTGTTGTACTGCCTTGCTTGAGAACACCGTGATGAAGGATATAATAGTTTTAATTCACTTTGATTTCTTTAGACTCCCCTCGGACTAAGTCCATGTGCTTTAGATCCAGGTTTTTCAGCAAGAACTGGTGATACATCTGCTTGAATGAGGCATCTTTTGTTAATTTTCTCTCGAACTGTAGCAATCTGGCTGCGGTCATTTTTCTGGACTCACCTAAGTTGTGCCGGCTTGATTTGAAAGGATCCTCAACGTATACCTTCCATCTGAATTGCACCCCAGGTTCTCTTTAAAAAATTCTTCGATTTGTATCTCTTCTTTGGTGGGATTTCTTTCTTCGTGGATATTTTCATTCTCAATGAATAATTGTAGTTGTTCTTGAATGGCCTTGGTTGTCACCATAGTGGTTGTTATTTGATGCTCAATGTTCTCCAAATTTTCAAATATGACCCATCCAAATTTAGTGTTTTGAGCCAAGGGGTCATGGTGTTTGCCTTTTATGATGCTGTCGATTATAATTAACGGATAGTAAACCGCTCCAATCACCAAGTCGATTGGTTGGGAACGATTGTACTAGGGATCGGTTAATTGTAATCCTTCGAGATGTTTCTACTTACTTTTGTCAATGTTGGTTTCAGGAATCTGTTGAGTGAGCTTGTCGAATACCAAAGCGTCAACAAGCATAGAAAACTCTCCCGAAGATCTTGGGCTTAGCTTGATGGTAATTGAGTGTTTGTAAAAGCCAGCCTTGTTCCCACTTATGCCAGAAATATTCATGTTGATTTTTCTTTTGTTTGCATTCAATAGATGAGCAGCATTTGATGATATTAAGATGGCGTATGATCCTGGGTCTATCAAGGGCCTTAAAGTAACGACCTGTCCAGTGCCTGAAGTTGCTTTGATTGAGGCGGTGAGTAATAACACAAGTCCTTGTTGATTGATTAGAAGAGTTTGACTTGTACTCTTGCTTGAAGACGCTGCGCTATTGCAATACAGAAGTGTATGATGGTGTCCAATGCACATGATACATGCTGTAGATTTACGCTGATCCCTTTTATGTTGCTTGCATTGTTCTAATCCATGACGTTCTCTACACGTTTTAAACCTATAATGGGGGCTGATAGTGGCGGCATATATATGTTTTAGTGGTGGCACGAAGGGTGCTACGTTAGATGCTCGAGTTACAGTTGATTTTCTGCTGCCCATTGCTTCTAGTGACTGGAACATTCTCTCCATGAAATCAAAATACTCTGATATTTTTGGTATTTCCCTTGGATTAGATACCGTTGATTCATACAGCCTGGTGGATTCTGGATCCAGTTTTTTGCTCAAGATGAATGTTACAAATGACTCAAATGGTGAGCTCAAATTTAGCCGTTCTATGTTGTGTAACAATTCCATAGTGGAGTCTTGGAGATTTCTTAACGCCCCGGTAGTTGCAACTTGTATCGTTGGAAGTGACAACAGCGAATTGAAATATTTGGCAGCCAGCCGTCGGGGGTTGTTGTATCTCGACTGTAGTATGTTCCAAGCTATTTCATAATTTTCGCCGGTTGTTGAAAGGTGGCTGATAAGTTGCGCTGCATCCTTCTGTACGTGCGATTTAAGATATGACATTTTTACTGTATCCGAAATGTTGTTGTTGCGGTGAATGGGTTCAGTAAATATGTCGTTGAATGAACTCCAATTTTCGTAGTCTCCAGCGAAATTTGGCACGTCCAATGTCGGCAATTTGATTTTTGGACCTCCTGTTGTTGTCGGTATTTCTCTCTGGAGCCGATGTAATCTGATAATTGTTGTTTCCATCTTTTCCTGTAAGGTGCCGTGGAAGTCTTTTTTAAAATACGAGGTCACTTGTTCATCTTCATCGCTTTCTACCATGATTTCTATGTGTAACTGGTCGATCATATCCATGTGTTTTTGCAACTGGTTGGTCTTTAGCTGCAAATATTCTTTTGAGCACCCACCCTGTGGTATCTAATGAGTACTCAATCGATGCGATATTTTTGGATAACTGGCGCATTAAGATGTCTTGCTTTTTAAATAATTTGCTGTTGACATCTCCATCGGCCGTTGACTCCCTTTCTCATCTGATTTTGAGTTCATTTCGTTGTTTTTGGAATGACAAATTGTGACGATGGTTGTGACCGATCGGGCGTTGAAATCGTGACAGGCGGTCCCTTATTCAACCGTTGACGCATTCCTCTAGGAATAGATCATATCGCTCCACCAGTTGTCTTCTAAAACCCCAATACCAATTGCAGCTCCAATTTGGTTATCTATATTGTCACATAACCTTTATACAGTAACTTTATATTTTGTATGCGACCTTCTAAATACGTTTTAGTTTTACGTATGTCGCTATCCTTGTTGTAGTTGCGGTTCAAGACAATTACTTTGTTTGCATTTTCCTGCTGCTTCCGTAGTAACTCTTCCATATCTTGCTTCAATTTTCACTGTGGACGTTATTTACTTGTGTACAGTTGTTGTTTGTCAGGCTCGAAGGACCAATAAAAATCAAGACTCTGCTTTGATTTAGTGAAGTAATTGTATATTCGGATTACCACTAGTTAGGTCCGAATTAAATTAACGTCTGAAGTATTAATTTTTACTACGAAACTTTATTTAGTTTTTGCGGTTTATATACAAATAACAAAGGGCTGAGGTTACAATTATACAGTAAAGAAAATTCTTATGCTATAAAATTTGACACTATTAAACTATTGCATATTAACCATACGTCGAAATCCTCTATGAAGTACCATATTCAACTTGCTTCGACTTTAGTGATTTCGGAATGCTTGGTGTCGGCGAATTAAGTTTCGGTAAAGTGGCCTGTCCCCGACCTGGTTAAGTGTATACTAAGTAAGAATGTCGAATGAAATTGCTGTCGGCGAATTGGGTGTCGACGATGTGAGTATCAGCGATGTGATTGTGTCGGCTCACAATATAAATTATAAATGTTTGTTAATCAAGGTAATTATGCAATTTACCTATAAAGGGTGCAGTAAATGTGTTCCGCTATCAAGATTCTTGTGTGTCAACAATATGCTTAAACGAAAGCCTGCCTAAAACGAATACTTACAATTGACATAATCATAGTGTAAAATACTACTGAACAAAGCCTTTTACTAGATATTCCTTTCCGTACCACAATTAACATTCCTATCGGTAATAAAAAGTCCCCTTTAACATTTTATCCCAATTTTTCGAAATTGAAAATTTCACTTTCGACAACCTAGTTATGCGCGCTCAACGAAATGAAAAAAAGGAAAATTTATTATGTTGGATTTAATTAAATTATCTCTCGCGACAAAAAAACTCCTAAAACCAACGTTATCATAACATACGTACGCGTCTTCATGTATATATAACGCGAATCATATTGTATCAAATCGCGGAAGATGACTCAAGGAAGGAACATTTGTTTATATATATATTTTACACAACCCCAGCAACAACAACACAAACCAAAAAAAAAACATTCATTACCATTTCCATTTTTTTTTGCTTGGGTTCGTTCTGCGATGTAGGTAAGGTATGTTCGTTTCATAAAAAATAATAATTGGGAAATGGAAAATACGGAATTAAAAAAGATTTATTTTTATTAATTTTAATTTTACATGTCAGGTGCCATGTTCTCTTCAGCTTTATACACATACATATATATTTTCAAGAGGAACACAAGAAAAAAAAATTTCTGTGTACCTTACCCCATCTCTCTTGTATATATACATTTTGTATATAATGCGACGACTTTTCCACCAAAAATTTTATCGGATTTATCATTTCTAATTCATTTATTTGGATCCGTATATATATGTGCGAAAGAACGTTGTTAATTCGTTGATAAATTTTTTTGACACTAATAAGTTTAATGCGAATTGTGAATTTTGGCCGGGGTGCACATAAAATATACACGCGTTTATTACAATCATTAAACTAAAATTTATTATCATTATTAATATTTGAGATCTTTACAGGTTTACAGCCATGTTCAATGAAGTGTGTTTTAATGGGGTATCGACATTGAGGCCACGAATTTCTTTTTCGAAATTTTGGGCATAGACATCGGTCGAGAGTTCACTCAGTGGAATTTCTTTATCCGATTTTGCTAATTTAACGGCTGCATCAACTTCATCTTTAACCGCTTTGTCAATTTTTTTAATATCGTCTGCGGTCGCAAGACCAGCATTTAACATTTTGTCCTTAAATAGAGTAATTGGATCGCGAGTCTGGCGAACTTCTTGAACTTCCTCGCGTGTTCTGTAACTGGTACCCGGATCGGACATAGAGTGTCCTGAATACCGATATGTAAATACCTCCATTACAAGGGGGCCAACTTCGTTTACATATTTACGTGCAAATTGGGTTGCATTGCGTACGGCTAAAACATCCATGCCATCTACCCAAATACCAGGAATCATATCACCTCGGGTATAGTATTCTACGTTCATCGATGATCGGGCCGCACTTGTGCCCATACCGTAACCGTTATTTTCACATACAAAAATACATGGTAATTTCCATAGATGAGCCATATTGTATGCTTCAAATACTTGACCTTGATTTGATGCACCGTCACCGTATAGGGCCAGACACATTCCTCCATTACCTTTGTATTTAGCGGCCAAAGCAATACCAGCGCCTAGAGGTATCTATAATTATTTAAATTTACTTAATAATGGTTAAATGATATGTAATATATTATATTTGTTCATACCTGGGCACCAACAATACCGTTACCACCATAAAAATTTTTGCAGTACATATGCATGGAGCCGCCTTTACCGCGTGCACATCCAGTTTGTTTACCAGTTAATTCGCAGAGTACACCCGTAACTGGTACACCCATTAAATGAGTCCATCCATGCACACGGTACGCCGAAATAATACTGTCCTCGGGGATCATTGCACTGTGCATTCCAACGGCACAAGCTTCTTGCCCAGAATACAAATGGCAAAAACCACGAACCGCCTTTTCTTTATATAAATTACCGGCCGCAGTTTCCAATCGCCTTATTGTTTGCATTTTTCGGTACATGACAAGTGCCTCCTCTGAGCCAACTTTGCCCACGGTGCTTGGCCCATTTTCCAAACGGTGAAGTTTGTAAGGCTGCGTATAAAAATAATAACATCATTTTATTACTATCAAAACAGTTATCACATATATGCATAAATTGGTGTGAGTATGCATGTGGTGTGTACAATACGGTGCACTCTCTCTTTTCCAATAAACTATTTCCACTTTTACTGCACATTCGCAGTGCATTGAAAAATAAAAAATAATAATTTTTCTATAAACTTGACCTTCAAAGCGTAGCGATGTCAATATATTACATTAAGTATATATTTGAAAATAATATTTCCAGCACACGTTACTCAAAGATAACGAACGCACCACAAACAAATTTAATCACTGATATATTATAACACTCGTAGACACGCGCCACATTAAAATTACCTTAATCTCAAATGTTGCCTCGGTTGCATAATCTCGTGTTTTCGATTGCAAAGTTTTCTGAAAATCAATATATAAAATTTTTCGTATTTTCCACATCGTATATCGTTTCGTTTTTATTACTTACATTTTTTAAAATTGTCTTATCTAATGGTCGTGATAAAAGTTTTCTAAACATTTTGATAAAAAAATCAATTTTTACAAAGGAACAAATTTAACGAAAATAAAAATAAATTTGAGAGTAGTTGGAGCGCCAATAAAATAATACAAAAAACTATATCACACCAATGCACTCGAAAAACTAAACTACAGCTGCAATTAACATTTATAAAATGCAATGAGAATTTTTTTTTTTGCATTACGTCGGTAGTTGTGCGCGAGACTAGGAAAATCATAGTTTTATATAAAAGTGGAAATGAAGCAAACATTGTGTGGAATGCATGCATGTCTGTGGGTTACATGCGGCGATGAAAAATTATAATAATTTTATTCACAGTCGATTATGCAGTATGATAACGTAGTTATGAATAGTACACCAATGTGTTGAGGTTATGAATGCCAAATTTTTGTATATTTTAGTTTCGATTAATCATAGAATATTTAGATTTTTATTATAATGTGAATACATCTTATATCATCCTACGTCAGGATTGGCCAACACATTTTTGCGTTAGGAGTAATTTTTTATTGCGAAAAACCTAAATCAAAATTGTATTAATTCCATTTGGATAAAAATGTCTCTTTTTTCAAAGAATTGTATCTAAAGTGGAAGACATAAGATAAAACCTGTTCGATTTTTAGGTTCTTCCAAACTCGTTGAGGATTGGTCACTTCACTAGTTGTTTTCGTTTGGTCACCTCCACATAATGATTTATCGCAAATATTCGTTAAAAGCTCATCTTTTCCCACGATCCAACAATCGGAATCATTTGTTTGACCATCGTTGAGGATTGTCACAAGTTCTTTTCGTTTGACCATTTACTACGAAACGATTTAATGCAAAGGTTCGTTAAAATCTCATCATTTACGCACGATTTGAAGAGTTTGGGGTGGAACCTGGACTAATACTAATAATTTTAAAAATCTAACGATCAGAGACCGTTTGGTAAATTGTCATTTAGGTTTGATCATTAGGTGATTTCATTTGGGCATGACTACGAAACGATTTATTGTGAAAAATCGTAAAAACTATTTTTCCGCATAATTCGTGGGTCTGGAAAAATGAATACTAATAATTTTATAAATCCAACTAGCGCAATCGTTTGATCCACTGTCATTGAGGTTTGGTCACTAGTTGTTTTCGTTTGGTCATCACTACAAAACAGTTTATTGCGATAATTGGTTAAAACTCTTTATTTCCGCACGATTTCGCCAGGCTTGAAAGCTTCAATCTGACAGAGAAGATAAGCTTTTAATGAATTTTCACAATAAATCATTTCGTAAGGATGACCCATCAAAAACAAATAGTGACATTTCCTCTCAATGACAATTTATACAGTCCAAGGTTTGTTTCTGGCGTGGTACGCGCTGTTAGGACCGTTGTACTGTGTATTTTCTCCAGTCCAACCGGTTTTTTCATTATTGACTCTCACTAGGATTTTAATGTCGTCGTGCAGCATGCTATTGATTTCCTTTGATATCATCATCATCTGATATTTCTTCGGTGGGTGCGCATGTACATTAGCAATCGTGATATTAAATTGTGCATATCCGCATATACACGCTCCGCTTGATGAGAATGCCAACTACAAATTGTCCTCCATTCTGATTACCGCTGTAATGGAGTATGTAACCATTGGTGGTGTTATGGTGTTATTTTCAGACAATCGAAGTTCTTGTAGTGCGAATAAACCTAATATGTAAATCTTTGCCTGCTGTTCGAAACGTTAAGTTCACAGATGTCATCAATGAAATTTTGGTATAAACTTTACGGTGTCCTGTTATTGGTCAATCCACTAAATGTATTCCATGAACGAGTTTTGCTCAAAAAAAATCTACCGCGACACAACCGTTTGCACACCAAACCTATTTTATTTGAAAGGTTAAGCCTATAGCAATCATCCGATAATAGTGGCATAATGGTACAAACTCTGCGATGGGACAAGCTCTGCGAATATGTTCTACTGAAAAATCTTAAGGTACCAACTCGTTTGGTATAATCTTTATGGTGGTCTGTTGTTTGATCAAAATTATTATTTACATCTCGGTGAAATATTTTTAGAAAACATGAAAATCGGAATCCAATATGAGTTATACATGAAAGAGTGAGTGAGGTGAATAACATTAGAAAGAGGCGAAATTAATTTTTAATTTATTTCTTATTTGAAAAGACATTGCGAGGGTTGATTTCTTTCTAATATCGTAGAGCTGTCTCTCTCAACAATGTGTTTAACAGTGAAAACTAACGTATGCAATTTTCCAACATTTTCTTTTTGGATTCGTTTATACATATCGCTGTTATTTTTTTGTTAGAAACTTCACACTTATAAAATCGGGGGTGAAATTTTTAACAAATAACAAATAAATCATATTACACTGTTAACGTAATTCCAACTAAGATTTTTGAGTGAAATATTTAGAAAAAAAACATGCTTTGAAACGTTTAGAGGCTTGTTCCAAATGCCATCAAGTCAATAAAATAGTTTCAAGTGAGAAGAGCTAATATGCCTATATACCATATAAATATATAACAATCTCCCGAATTCTCAATTTTTAATTTAATATGTACCACATGCCGATTTCTACTGTTTGAGTAGATTCGATTTCGACTAATATATAAGTGACACACGGGTTCTTCTAAGACGTCATCAAGAGCATGATATACCTCTAGTACTGAGTATTAAACTGTCTTTATATCATGCTTCAGCGGTTTCCCCAATTCTCAATTTTAAAATTACTTAATTTAGATTAATTAACCAGCCCTTAGTACTGAGTATTAGATGATACAAATGCTGCACCAGTACTTGTAGCATAATCCAATGAAAATCCATAGAAAATTTTGTACTAGAATTTTTTAAAAATTAACTACTACATATCGGCATAGATCAACCACAAATAACTAGCCCTAAGGGGTAGAACTCTCCAGAAACCATATTTTACGTCAGACCACGCCTTTTGCATTTCTGTGAATTTTTGTTGTATAGTGCTGGCGGTAGTACTGAAATTTTTTTTACAAATGAATTAAAATAAAATTATTAAATCCCTAGAAAACTACTCAAAGGGAAGCAACCATTTAAAATCATTGTATCGTACTGGGGGTGATACTAGAAGTTTTTACAAAATAAATTACAATATATTGGAATAGTTTAATTGCCAAAATCTGCCCCTAAAAATGAACCTCTTTAAGACAATATTTTTTTTGTATAGATCATGCTTCTCAAACAGGTACCCTTGAATTTATTTCAACAGCCCGAACACCCACAAAATAGATCCCAATGCATCGAACTTGCTTCCTATGCCAGACACAGGTACCCATCGTTTTATTGCAATAGCCCACACCGTTAAAAATCGATAATAATAGCTGCGTGCATAGTAAAGCCGAATTTATTTGACTCTGTAGCAAAGTTTTCTGCATTAAAATTTGCTGGAGAACAAAAATCGAAGAGAGATAGAGAGAGCAAATACAACCAATCAAATTAGCTAAATTGGTTATATTTTTGTAAACAAATTTCCTCTACATTTCATTTTGTTAAACTTATTGCCCCTTTGCAATGAAAATGATTTATTCTGTAGTTAAATTTTCTGAACGCAGGGCACCTTAACAAAAATAACTTCCTAACTTCACCTCAAAATGCAGCAAATTTTTCTGCTGAAAATTTTGCTACAGAGGCTGCGTACCAATCCAAGGGTTAATCGTTTACTACGGTACAAATCGATTTTAGTTTATCATAGGGTTTTTCAAAAATAATTGAATTTACCGGAAAATTTACTTAAAATTGACTTTTACCCTTGGATTGGTACGCAGCCAGAGTCAAATCAGTTTGGCTTAAAAGTCAATTTTAAGTAAATTTTTCGGTAAGTTCAATTATTTTTTAAAACCTCTATGGCAAACTGTTGGAAAAATTTGTTCTAAAATCGTTTTTTTACTGTAGTAAACGATTTACCAGCCTATTGGTACGCAGCCAATGTATCGAATTAGCTTTATGGTCAAGAAATTGGTATCCCAGAATTTATTACAACGGCTGCTCAAACCCACAAAAATCGATCATCGTGTATCGAACTTCCTTCCTGTGCAAAGAATGGGTATCCCTGAATGTATTACAAACAGCCCACATCCATAAAAATCGTTAAAATACGTCGAACTTCCTTCCTGCATTTCAGGGATACACATTTCTTGCACAGGAGGGCTGTTGTAATAAATTCAGGGTTATCCATGTATTGCACAAGAAGAATAGCGTATGAAGGCCTACAAGTCCGATTGGTTCAAGAATTGAAGGCAGTTAACTTTCCACTGCGTTTTCACTTCATCGAGTAAACCATTTCTCGGTTGGAAGAAGATGAGCATTTTTTACCAAAAAATCGTGTTTTCCGTCGAAACTTATTTTGTTTTTTGTCGGTTATGTGGAGAAGCAAAATTATCGTATTTGGGGCACAGAAAATCCACACGTGACAATTGAGAAGCCAATATACCCTAAACGAGCGACTATTTCATGTAGAATTGAGTTCAAAGGTATCACAGGGCTATTTTTCTTCAAAAATGAACAAGAAGCCGCACTAAATCGTCAATGGCGACCGTTATCGTGCCATGTTAACTGACTATATATTCCCTACGATTGAAGAGGAGGACTTGGCCGATATTTAGTTAGAACAGGGCGGCGCAATTGCCCACTCGAAATGAGGATGTCAAGTGGCCGCTTAGGAGCTGCGATTTAACACCGTTGTACGATTGGTTCGTCGTCAAGAACATATGCTAACCTCCCAGAGACGATTACGGCTTTTAAAGTAAAGCAATTAAAGTGGCTATTAGTGAAATAGAGGCTCAACCGATTGAAAATGTACTGAAAAATTATTTCGACAGAATAGGGTACTATAGATCTAGCCAAGACAGACATTTGAATGAAATAGTATTCCACTATAATAGTTTTCCACTATAATTTGAAAACATTTCCTGCATTTTTATTTAATATACATTTTGTTAACGAACTAAAAGGTGTCGCACCCTTTGAAGTACTGAGTGAAATAATTTAATAATTAAAACTGCTACCAACTTTTTTCCAACAAATGAGAGACCTTAGACCATCCCACTTTTATTGCTTGTTATTTTAAATTAGTAAATGAAGATTTACTAAAAATCCTCTGGTTAAAGCGTCTACCAAATGACTTACGAGCGATATTGACGTGGAACATCGAACAGAACGTAGTGGAAATCCCAACGGCCGCCAACCAAACCTGACAGCCATCTACAAGCAAGGTAATTGTTAACGGTGAAACAGCCGCACAACTCAGATAGATATCATATCCCTCATATACGCAGTTTCTCGTGGAAACTCGCCTGTGCCACTATTTTCTCGAAAATATATTATGTCCGGGCCTATTATCAAATTCCCATGGCCCTCGCGAATATTCTTAAAACTGTGATAACCACTCTCTTTGTCTTTTCGAATTTACTTGAATGTCATATAGTATTCGCAACTGCAGCACAGTCATTCCAGCGATTCCTGAACGAAGTGGTAAAAGGACTGGACTATGTCTACTTTTACACCGACGATATCCTTATTACGATTCGTTTCGAGATGAGGCACAATGAGCATCCCAAATCAGTATTTAAACGACTCTCCGCATTTGAAATTCTATGAAATGCATTTTCGGCGTGAAGTCACACGAATTTTTGAGCCATACAATTTCGAGGAATAGCATCCTCCCATCAAAAGATAGAGGTTTGTCATTTCAAATTTTCCAGAGCCAACATCAATTAACTAAATACATTAGTTGTTGGGTGAACTATTAGCACACTCTATACCACGTTTAGCTGAACTTAAGAAAGACGAAAACAACAGAAACTTTACTTGGCCCGAATGTTGAACTGAAAATTTCGATAAGGTCGAGCGTTTCCTTGCCGCTTCACTTTCTTGATGCATCCGTTGAGTAACACGCACTTCAATATAACTACCATAGCTTCCAATGTATCAGCTGGAGCTGTCATACAACATCGCGATAAAGGATATTGGCAACCATTACGGTTCTTTTCAAAGAAGCTTCCCCTGTGTAAATTAAATATTTACAAATTTAGTGTGACATGGCTATCATTATGTGTTAACGATAATCAGGTGATTTACCCTTTTCTGCCTCATCATCAAGGCGAGCTAATCCACCAAGAAAGAATATTTTTGATCAAACCAGAAACTTGAGTTTTTACCCACGAAACTTCGATCTTTCGTTGGCACGAAGCCAACCGACAGATTTGATCTAAACACGCAGAGGCCTCTCTCATGATGATTTTTCCAACTGGACCTCAGGGTTTAGGTCGAGGAGAAGTTGATGCTTGCGTGCTCCTGGCCTACACCGTGTAACAGAACATAATAAAAATAAAAAGCAAATCAAAAACTGTAATTACGTTAAATTTACACCAGAATCCGTCGAACGAAATTTGAGGCACGTGAATAAAAATAATAATAACCGGGTGTGTCCACCCAGGAACGACCGAATATCCCCAAATGACAAGTACAATAGCTGAAGAAACCGCCCAGAATGACCCATCGACCCCTAGAGGCCGGTGCACAGCCACAACGAAGCAGCATATGAGGGTAGGGACGTTTCTCCAACAGACAAAACCTCTCTTCACTACAAATATATTTTAAAATTTGGAAAAAAACAAAATTGATAATGTAAAAAAAAATAAAAGAAAATAAAACTTAAAAATTGAAAAAAAAACTGAGTTTAAATTGACTTTACGTTAAAAAAATAGAAAACCAAAAAAAAATTAAAAATAAAATAAACGGTACCTTCTGACCTTCGAAAAAGGTCCCAACGAAATAGGTTGCCGTGTCTTCTGACCATTACCAAAAAAAATCCAAATGGTTACGTGGTTGGCTACCCGTAACCGTGAATTGTTGTTGGGCGTCTTCCCGCATTGGCCTTAAACTAAAACGTTGGGCGTCTTCCCGCTTTAAACCAAAAATAAATCGTTGGGAGTCTTCCCGCCTTTAACCGTATATTTGGCACTGATAGGCAACCAAAAATCTTGGGTGTGTTCCCACCTATAACCGAAAATTATGTTGGGAATGGCTACATTGTGGGCCATCCTTTACAGTTGCGGAACTTTCGCTGTTATTCCAATTTATGAATGGCCTCGTAGTGGGACACTCATACAAGCGATGTCTTCCCACCGATCACAAAAACTTGAGCGGCCACGAATAGGCCACCCGTAAAATATAAGTGGCGAGCCTAGTGGTTGACCACCCTGTACCGAAGACCATGTGGTACTCATAAATAATTTTAATTTAAATGTCGTTACCCGTTGATCAATCGAGTTACTCGCTAATTTATGTGCGCTCCCGATAATTTATGTGGTGCCCCCGTTGAAAATGCCGTTAAGTTTGTTTCGTTTTGTTTTCACTTATTCAATTTTGCTCAGATATACTGTCGTCGTAAACTTTTTATTTTTCGAATAATTTTTCTTAATTTTCTTTTCTTGAATCTTAATTCCACTTTTTCTCAACGAGCACGCCACGACGCCACTACCAAATTAGTGAACGGAAAAGTTTATTGTGTTTATTACGTCACAATAGTCTTTATTCTTCTATTTTCTTCTCGAATAACACTTCACATTAATTTACCACATTTAAGAAAACAGTTTTTAATAATGCTATAAATCACAATTAAATTTATTTTTAATTTACTTCTAACTTAATTTAATACAATTATGAATATCTTTTGAGTAGTTTTGTATTTTTATGCCACTTTCAACAATGGTTATATATAGTCGACCAACTTTTATATAATTTAAAAATAAAAACTCCGCCGTTTTTACACTACTTTTTTTACATTCCAACCATCTCTAAAATCTAGCAGAATTTTTTTTTTCGTTTTCTTCGTGCGCGTCATTTGTCCACTCTTTCTTACCGCGCATCAATCTACACGCCAAAACGAAAAACGTACTACAAAAATAGTTTTCTATACTTTTACTCGTTGCACACATGCAGAAGGTGCATATTGGTCTCGCTCCATAATTTTCTCGACGTTTACGTAATAGAATAGAGGTGGGTAGAAACAAAATAGCATATTAAAGCCCATGCACAATTAAAAACCTTGGCGCTCCTTCAAAAGTTAACTCAATTTTAGAATCAAAAAAAAAATCTATTTTGCTTGCCAAATCCCGTTTTTTATTTTCTTTTTCTTTTTTCTGTTTTTTTGTTTCTAGAATTTTTGGAATTGGGCCTGCTCAATTGAATTTCACCATTTCACAATCAATAATTGTAAAATTTAATTTTCAAAATTGGAATTATATAAATACGTTCTTTTAATAAAATATATTTTTGGTCGTCCTGAAAAGAACGTTTGGGTTTTTGACGTCATTAATAGATTCTATATAATCCGCTCCTACGTGCGGCACGCAGTGCGACATGTTTGCTGATCCCGGCTCCTACGTCCCCCGAAGTTCAAATCTAAAGCCCCTCGGAGGGCTAAGCGGGGGGGAGCGCAGCGACCTCCCGCGTGCCCGTGAGAGTTATCGAAGCCGTTAGCCTCTACAATTATTGCATTTCAAAATGTTGTGCATTTCAAAACCTTGTCGAATGATTGACAATAATGTGTGTTAATAATACATAATTAACAAAAACTAACTAATACAACTATAGCAAAAAAATAATCTCGTAAACAAACAAAAAACACCACCATAAAAAAGAAGAGAAAAAAAATTTCCTTTACTTCATAAACAAACTCAAAAAAAAAATACGAAAACAATGTAACGTGTGCTAATGATAATAAAACGAAGTTTGGCAAGCAAAATAGATTTTTTTTTGTTTTTGAAATTGAGTTAACTTTTGAAGGAGCGCCAAAACCTTAATGTCAATGTCACATGGTAGATGGCAATGGTATCAGTAAAATGCATTAATTATTTTATAGTAACGATATTTAAAATTCAAAAACAAAACCACATATGAAACAATGTTATGACCCCTCAAGGTGTCGTAACATAGGGAAAAGTTAACATCACCATTAATGTCGAATCAACACAACTTGATTCAATAGACAGACAGATTAATGTTTTGAATAAATTCGTGCTTAACACGTTAAGTTACATATTAATTTTTGTACGATCCTTCTTAATTTGTTTTGTTTCCTTTATGACCAGTGGCACTATTCTGGCTTTCCCTATAAGGAATTGGGAATAGTATATTTTATAATTAGGAGGAAAAGTACTGCATTCCCGGACGATAGTGGAAATTGGCGACGAGGCGATAGCCGAGCTCGGCAACCATGGGAGTCTGGGAATGCACTTTTCCTCCGAATTGTACATACTATTTTTTCTCCGATCGGACTTTAAAATGAATAAAATCCAAAATAATTTTTAGTATTATTCATTAATTATCATATTAAGAAATCCAAACAAAGTGAAAAATCGAAAATTACATAAAATTATTGCTTAGTTAGCCACGACATCATAAGACATAAATACATTTTTTTTTTTTTTTTTTTTTTTCAAAAGTTGTCAAATTTGTGTACCTATTTGATTTATAAAATTATCCTTATCTTGTATCCCGCCGGATGTATCCCGCCGGATATAGTGGAAGCAGCTAATTCAGCTACATGTGATTTACTCCCGCAAAAATCGAAGGAAAAATACGAAAATGCTTATAAACGCTTTATGGATTATCGTCAATCTAAACACATCAAATCATTTTCGGAAAACGTCATTCTGGCGTATTTCGCTAATTTATCTAATAATATTACTGATTTAAATATTATTCTGTTAATATTACAAATAAGTAAAATTAAACTCCTATACCTAACACATAATTAGTTTGGCATAGATTTATCAAATAAAAATTGATTATTATGTATACTGTTAAATTAAAATAAATAAATGCGTTTGACCTTATAAGTGTACTTTTATTTCTTCTAAACAATTAAAAATCCATACAGGAATATATTCCCGGCCTAGGCCAGAAAAAATATTCTCGTACTATTATTACTTGTTTCTTAGCAACAAATACAACATACTGGAATCATGAGCTTTTCGTTTCGAAAAAACAACGGAAAAATATATTTTTTCCTACAATCGGAGAAAAATATTTTTGAATCAAACATAAATTGGAAATTATTTTTCCCTATAAAATTTTTGGGAACAAAAGTTTCCCAGTCAACTTTGTTTCCAAAATATTTAGACCAAACTAATTCCATTAGTGACCAGAAAAATTTTATTTACAAAATGCTATGAAAATATTGTTCCCAATTCCCAGGGAAAACCGGAACAGTGAAACACGTAGTCTAGAAATAGATGTAAAAGCAGTCTACAGAACGATGAACCAAATATTTGATCGAGCAAGTTAAGATTTAACAGTAATTTAATCTAATGTAAGAATAATTTACTATCTTCTTTGATGGATCGAAAGTTCATTACGTTTCTATGTATTTATTTAAAATTCCAATTTTTTAGTAGAAATCTTTCTAAACCTTTTCAATACTGATAAATAACTGTATGTTATCCCAATGAATTGGCTGTATCTAAAATAAAGTTTTAAGATTTCGTTTTTGCGATAACCCTAACCAAATATTCGATACCAGTCTTTATGATTAATCCTTTTGGTAAATCGAATGAATCGCATATAAAGTCCTTATTTATATACACTAGCACACACACAAAGAAGGTAAACATTGCGAAAATCCGTATATAAATGAGGGAACGAAATTTTCTTTACTACTTGTTATAATTTTTCTTGTCTTAAGCTTTTATCTATGGTGTGTTTGTTATCCACCACAACATTTTTCACACCCTTGCAAAAAAAAAAAAATAAATAAAACTGAAAACGATATTAATGTATCCTGGATTGGTGGATATTTTTTTTAAGGATATTCATTTTTTTCTATTAATGTTTATTATCCTTATATATTTTTCACGTAATTTTGTCGTTAAATTGATTTTTATTGTTATAAAAATTTATTCTTTTCCATTTTTCTTCATATTCGGGAGCTTTTTTCGTTTCACTCTGTGGTTTTGTGTGCCAAATATTTTTTTTTTTTTTTGCTTTTCATCTTTTGTGGATTTTTCTATATCTCATATGGTTTGTGCTTTTGAGATTTTTTTTTTAGCTTTGGGTTTGGTGTCAAGTTATATTCGTACGGATAAAGCGGTATTAATTCTATCGATATCAGTACTCGCTTCGAACGATATATCGGTTCGGAACAGAAGCTACGCTAATTGTGATATGAAAATGGATCACCATATAGATACAACACTATTTTTTGTTGCGTTCGTTATCGTAATTGAAAATTATTCTTTGGGGAACATATATTATAATGAAAATTCAAGACATTCAAAATTAAGTGATTCGTATATAGTTTTGTGTTGTACAACAGAGAAACGAAACCGAACCAAAAATTTAGTGCTGAATAAATTATGTGTGACAAGTGGTTTGGTCGGCTTACAAAAATGTATATTTCGAACAGTATAGAATTTATACGTACACACCACAGGGTAACTCGTTTTAGTATAGAATTAGTCGATTTTGGCACATGAGTATATGCGCATACACCCAGTTTCACGTTCATGGAACCCATAAAACATTTTCATTTTTTCTGTATTTTCTGGCTTCTGAAACAGCAATCCATTTTCGGTGAAATGACATTTTGAGGGAAGGCTACAAAAACAACGAAATAATGTAATTTTTTGAAGAGGTTAGATCTGCATATTCATAATATTTTGGTATACTCGCAACAATAATGTAATTTAAAATATAAAAAAAAATGTTGAGGAAAAATGTTGAAAAATTTTCCGAAACATAAAAATGTTGGAAAATTTTATTTAATTTAGAAGCTAGAAAAGCTAATTTATCATTTAAATTTTTTTTTTTTACGTTCGTTCTCGTTTTGTCAAAAATAAATTTATTATGAAAAATGTGGCATATAAATGCCTGGCTCATGTTGTTTGCCTTTCCGTTATACGATTATTCGTCAGCTCCTAAATACGTTACATAGTACCATGTACTAAATATTTTGTGATGGATTAGTTTTGATGCCTACATTTCTTCAAAGGATGCTAAATAAAATAATACAGCTTTAGCAAATATTATGCGTACAGAATCAGATAGACATATTTAAACGAGTTCTCAGTATCAAAAACTTTAGTGTGTTTTTAATTCTAATATATGGTGATATTGTGAAAATATTCACAATATGTCACTGGAGCTATCTCTTCGAATTTTTTTTTTTTTTTAAAGATAAACCGTCTGCTAGACTGTGTTATTTACATCGGATGACACTTTTTAGCATAGTCGATTTATTAAATGACACAGTGTGATTCGCTATTACAGTAAACTATGACAATTTTTCAAAATATTGTGGAATATAATAGATAAAATTTTAGATATTTGGATTGGTCTGATCTAACTGATTTAATGACTTCAGATAAAACATTATAAATGGCAATGAATTTTACTGGCCAAACGACACAGTGGTTAACGCTTTGATGTTCTAATCCAAATAAATGCAGGAAAGGAACTTTTCATCATCTGATTACCATCGATGATTAAAATGAATTCAACTATGACCCCCTGTTGGATAGCAGAACTCATGAGCCGACTAATCTTCTATGTCCGGTACTACTACAGGCTGTCATGGTGCTATGCAATTGGTGCTACGTAAATTGGACCCATAGCTACGTCCTCGACTTGGCTACTGTGTAAGGTAGGACGTGAAAAATGAACCGCTAAAGAGTTGGGAGTGCTTCGTCCTGAGAACAAAAAGTTCATAAACAAACAGGCAATGACTTTTTTGTTAGAAAATAATTAGAAGAGAGAAATAATTTAGAGAAATGTTAGAATATGTTAGAGAATAATTTGCACTATTGCTGCATCCAAAAACATAATATCAAAATCTCGAAACTAAGCTGTAATTCGAAATTCTGAATTTTAAAAACCCAAATTTCAAAATTACGAATACAATTATACAATAAAAATGCCATTTTTATAAGAGTTATACATTTTTATAAGTATAAATAGTATAATGATCTAACAGCATCCAGATAGTCTAGGTGCCTTGTAATTATGATACCTTGGACAATTGTGACGTGACCAAATTTGCCGTCCATACCATACTCTCTATCGCAATCCTAAAGCGGAAGTGTGACGCTTTCTATCACGGCATCTAAAATTAGCTATTCCAAAATTGACAGAAACCTTTGCAAATGAAATATAAACTAACTAGCTAACTTTATTACGTTAATGTCTCTTTGGAAGTTCAAAACTTACTCCTTGATTCCGAAGCCACGGTAAATACCGTAGAAAGACAGCCACTTTTTGGTCTGTCATTACACGATTTCAAAACAGGATTATTAGGTTTATAAAACTCGAATATTACAATCGGGTTATAGAAATAGTATAAATCTGTACCTCGGAGGCATACGACACCATGTCTAAATTATTTTTTTCAGAGGTATATGAGTTTAGGTCCAGATACTGCCTTCTGCCTCTAACGGAAACCGCATATGTTGTTATTTCAAATATGAGAACCGTAAGGACTTTAAGGATCACATAGTTTCATATTCCTTTAGAAAGAGAATTAAACATAATGAACCCACAATATGGACAGTTCATTTTGTGAAAAAATTGGACATGCTTCCGGGGTACAGAAATATAAAAAATAATAAACAGGCAGTGGATTTGAATGAGGAATAACAATATGTATAATTTTCCAAATGTTCACTTTACAGACGTATGTGAAGTTATCCCAGAATGCTATTCCAGAAAATAAAATTGTTTAATCAGGCAACACTAACATATCAATAATCAATTTGCTTTTGTGTGAAGTTATCCCACCCCAGGTTTTGATTCATTTCATTCAAATATATTTCTGCAGTTAGCACAGCTCAGAAATTTTATCAATTTTAATTAAAAAACGAAAAACTATCAAATTTATTAAATTCGATTTGTTTTTTATATAAAAAAACTGTAACATTTTGAGTTACATAAAGTAATGGAAAATTACAGACAACGCAAGAAAAAATTTGTTGGCTAGTTCCCGAAAATGAACTCTGACGCTGGGAACTTCATTGATTTTTATATAATTTTTCGTCCCGCTTGATAATTTTAAAATTATTTCGCCAAAACTACAAATGTCTCGGATCAAGACTACAATATTTGGAAATGTATACACTAGCAGCAAAATTTTACATAAATGAGAAAAAACCATTCAGTAGAAAGTTCCCGAAAATGAACTCTGGGCTGGAAATTTCATTGATTTTTAAATAATTTCTCGTCCCGCTCGATAAATTTAATTTTGAGCGGGACGAAAAATTATATCAAAATCAATGAAATTCCCAGCCCAGACTTCATTTTTGGAAACTTGCCACTGAAGAAATTTTTTCTTGCATTACCTGTAATTTTCCATTACTTTATAGAACTGAAAATTTTACTGTTATTTTATACGTTAGATTTTAATTTTGTCTATTATATGAAAAACAAATCGAATTTAATAAATTTGATAATTTTTCGTTTTCTTAATAAACTTGATAAATATTCTGGGCTGGCCTTACTTCACACAAGAGCAAATTGGTTATTGATATGTTAGTGTTAACTAATTAAAAAAATGTATTTTCTTCGATAGAATTCTGGGATAAGTTCACATCCTTACTTCACAACTGGTATATGAAAATATTAGATCGTCGATTGAAATTTAAAATTCTGTAAGTTTTGACAAGAACAATTTATACAAATTCATCGTAATTGATCTGACATAGTATTCAAAATTGGCGAGAATAAATAAAAATTGTAGTTTTTTAATAACTAATCGTGCTAGTGTATGTCATCATAATTTTTAAATCGGGATGTTGTGGATTTGACGTGTAATCGCGATTGGAAAAATAACGATAAATTTTGCGCTTGTCCACGATATAACGAAAATTTAGCGGAAGTAAAACTTTGAAACGAATGAATCCACGAATTATTAAACGATGTTTTATTAAAGTACACGGTCAACTGAATTATCGAAGTCATCAAAAATTTATTGCTTGACAACCTCACCACCCTTTTAGAAATTCTCTGTACTGTAACTAATCAATCTTGAATGTGGGCAGCAATACTGGCGATCCAATGAAACGTGGTGTGATTGCAAGGGAGACGTTTCAATAAAGCGCGGTTCGGCTGTTGATTTCCGGCTGGTATGTATAGCACTGGCTGATATTTGGTACTGGATACTGGAGTACTGGATTAATCACTTAATCAAAATACCAAATAAAGTTTTTTTAATCTGGAGAATTTGTTTTATTTTACAATAGTATTCAGTTGTTGGATGTCCAAGATCTCAAAAATAAGTGACCGAGATGGTAAATTTTTACAATAAAAATGACAAGTTACAGGGTGGTTTTTAAATATAATATCCCGCTTAATTACTAAATTCCTTACCATTAAAAATATTATTTCGTTCAAATCTACCCTTATCGACGATACAATTTACCTAAGAGCAATTTGAATATCGAAATTTCTCTATTAAAATATTAGTGAGTGTACAAGTAATCAATTGTTATATAGGAATCGCACTACTGTTGATAAACAATTGTCAATAAACGTCAATTGTATTATTGCGTGAATATTTTGAATGGTAAGTTTAGTTAATAAATTAGGATAAATCAAGGGATTCTCAAATGTTAAAGAAATTAATTATTGAAAGGTTTGAAGAATCGTTTGATTTGTCCCTTACATTTATGTTTGTTTATATAGTTAATTGAAATTAATGCCAAATACATTTTGTTTAGGCTTACAGTAACAATGGAATTTCCAGCACTGGATTGAGATACCATAAGTATTATAAATTAAATCGATATGCTTAAAACTAATTTTGTTATTTACTTTCAGGTGAAGTCATTGCAGATGAATTTGGACAGTAACAGTAGATCGTTAACCCTTTGAAGTCTAGTTTCCATGTACTGAAAACCTTTCTTCGCTATTTTATGTGACTTACGCAGTTCATTTTTGGTAGATCGAATTGGATGATGTGTTTATCATCCTCGCACCTTGAATGTGTGTACACGAAAAAATATTCGCAACATTTTTCCTCTCAAGATATTGGTGAAGTTTATTTAACCGCATCCAATTCCCAAAATCGTTTAAAGAGCTGAGTTAAATTCTCGGAATTTTCATTTTGGGATTCATCGACACCAGTGTGAATGTTTGATTGGATGTCACTTTACCTCCAACAATGTATAGCTAAAATTTGGGTGTTGTAAATCAAGTTGTCGTGAATGACATGAACATTGCATGAAACTCTCACATTACAAACAAAATGATTAGCAAATGCTTCTGACTCATTCGGTTCTGATTTGGCATTCAACGGCGCTAAACTGTGGACACGGTCGTCATGTTGCTTTGCGAAGAATTTAACCCGGTAAACCACAAGTCCTAAAATATAGGGAATGTTGGTCTTAAGTCTGACAATGATGTTGAAATTAGTCGTTTGGCTTCTGCGCCGTTTCCTTGTCTACTATTAACTAACATGAATGCTGAATGTATATATTTAACTTTGATGCTAGGGATGGAACAGACTTAAACCTGTTTTTATAAAATCCGGCATATAAGTTGATCGACTGACCAGCTTAAATGACCGTTATCCTAAAACACCTTTTTACGTTAATTTTTCGACAGGCTTAAACGTCAGTTACTTGATGTCGACTTTGATACCTATTATATGACTAACGTTGATGTCAATTACAGCAAACTGACTTATATGTCTGTTACTCGATTAGCGTAAACGCCGGTTATAAAAGTTTGGCTTTGAAGTCAGTAATTTGACGGGCACTTACGTCAAATACCGATAGTTGACTCTCAAGTCTGTTATTTGTAAGCAATTAAGAAGATTCGTTGTTAACAAATGATAATACGCAAGTGTTTAGTGCAGACAGCATTTATTTTTGTTCAAGCTCGAGGTAGCAGACGCAGGTAAGTATTAATTTATATTTTTATTTAAACACACGTTTTTATGATAGAGAGTCGTTTCTCGGCAAAGTTAAAATTAAATAAGAAATGAATATTTCGCTAAAAAATAATAAGTGTAGAAATAAAATTATTAATAATTTATGATATAAATTAAAAACCAAATATAAGAAACAATTAAATAATATTATATTACAAAATAAAAAGAATAAAATATCAACTGAACGTGGAAGTGTAATACACAACTATTTTACAGAAAGAAATGATGCAATTTGTTCAAGATTTGTAATTATTGAATCATCGGACTACCGAACTTTGTTGCAATCGCCGCGAAATCTAGAAAAAATTAAAATTTTTCCTGGGGAATATATCCATATCGGTATAGAGAATACTCTAAAGAAAATTTTAGGGCAAGAGAATTTCAGTATTGAACTTCTGCCAAAAATAGTGTATGTTGATATAAATGTAGATGGGCTTCCCGTTTTCAGTGACAATACTGAACATTCATTCTGGCTCATTTTAGGGCGAATCATAAACATCGGTTCAAACAATGTGATCGTGATTGGAATTTATCACGGTCTCAAAAATCCAAGTAATTTTGCAGAATTTTTAAATACGTTTGTTTCTGAAATGAAACATATTAAAGATAACTTTAAATTTAAAGAACAATATATATGCATACAAATTCGTGCAATAATATGTGATGCTCCTGCCAGAGCCAGTGTTTGTGGCGTTAAACAATATAATGCATTTGAAGGGTGTCCAAAATGTGTAATTAGAGGAAAATTTGATAAAAAATTTCATAGAATGTGTTTCACCAATGCAGAAGTTACCCTTCGTACAGATTTAACGTTTGCCCAAAGAATAGATGAAGGCCATCATATTTTTAATTCTCCTCTTGAAGACCTTGGGATAGGTATGGTGTCACAGATAGATTTGAATTATTTGTACATAGTACTGCTTGGTGTAACATAAAAATTGCATAAAATTTGGTTTGGAAAAAAGTCATTATTTCCAAAATATTTGAAACATTTAATTTAAAATAAAATGATATTTTTAAATAAATTGCTACAAAAATAACTTTCAAAGACAGCTGAGATCATTAGAACATTTAGCGGTTTTCAAAGGAAGTGAACTTCGAAATTTTTTACTATTTTATGGACCATTTATATTAAAAAATTCCCTACCAACTCATTTGCAAAAATACTATGATCATTTTATGCTCCTACATGTCGCGATAAAAATTCTTTGTTGCCCAGATTGGTGTATCAAATACAATTCATTTGCAGAACGACTTTTGAAGGACTTTGTTAATAATTATGCTGTATTGTATGGATGTGGATCAGATATGGTGAATCATAATGTACATATGCTTAGACACCTCACAAAAGAAGTAATGATTTTCAAAGGTCCTTTAGATAGATTTTCTGGATTTCCTTTTGAGTCGTATATGCATCCATTTAAAAAACTTTTGGCAGGACATAAACATCCTTTAATTGAATTTGCAAACAGACTGCATGAAATGAATAGTTCAATGTCTCCGACAATTTCACCGTCTTCTCAGTTTGAGCTAAAAAAACCAGCTGAAGGGACACAAAACACTTTTTTGGAGTTGGTGTATTATGTTTATAAATTAAATAATAATGACAAAAATAAATATGTCCTAAGCAAAGAAAAGAAAATTTATGAGATCGTCAACTTTGTGAGAGAAGGACAAACTTTCGTTTTTGGCAAACAATATATGGAAAAGATGGATTTTTACACATTTCCAATAAGCTCCTCTAAACTAAATGAATATCAATGTCAAAACTTAGCACTAAACTTGGAAAAATTTCATGTTTCTCAATTGGGCCGAAAATTATTTGCAATGATTGATGAGGTAACCCCATCACTAATTGCATTTTTTCCAATAATAAATTTTCTTAATTCTAAAAAAATAAATGAGAATTTTTAAAATCAGTATGCAGTATTAAAATTACAAATTTAGTAAAAAAAACTTAACTATAACTTAATAATAATAATAATTATCCCAACGACCTATTACCCCTCCCAATCGCGCGCGGGGAGTCTCCATCTGTATTATTATTATTTTTTTGAGTATAATTCAAGTGAATTAAATAAACAAGGATATCGAGTTGCTTAACCAGTGAAATTGAAAAATTGCATGTTGAAACGGCTAAATATGTAAAGTATAAAAATCGAATATGATTATAAATAAATAGCTAAGTGAATAGTTAAGCAAAACGATACCCATCGCAGACGGAAGGAAAACGGAAGTCGAGTCTGCCTAGTACAAGCAGATTTAAAATAGATAAAACAAGATAAAGTAAAGCAGAATAAAATGAAACAAATAAAAACAAATAAGTTAAATAAAACATCAAACTATAATCAAGAAAAATAAAAAAGTTTTTTCAACATGCGTTTCGTCATATTAAAATCGATCAAATGGAAGTGCTGATTAGCTTCGAACAGCATTCTAGAGACTGGCTCATACTTTCCGTAATCAGTTCGATGAGGGTCGATTCTAAACATAGGTACCGTTCTTAAATCTCGCGAATTTATATTTAGATTAATTTTACCAAGCAGAACTGGAGAATCGATACCGCCGGTTAGTATTTGATGAATGAAAACCACGTCTGCAACAACTCGGCGCTTACTAAGTGGTTGTAATTTAATTAGCATTAGACGATCCTGATATGGAGGCAGGTTGAACATGTCCACCCACGGTAGCCCCCGTAAAGCAAAGCGAAGAAATCTTCGCTGGACTGCTTCAATCCTCTTAATATGAACCTCATGATAAAGCGACCACACTTGGCTAGCATACTCGAGCAGGGGACGAACGAATGTTGAATAGAGAGCCTTCGTAACATAAGGATCATCGAATTCTTTCGACCAACGCTTGATGAAACCGAGGGCAGAGTTGGCTTGATTGATAATACGATCGATGTGTTGTCTGAAATTCAATTCACTGTCGCAAATGACTCCCAAATCACGAACAGAACTGGCTCTGGTAATGGCATCGCTGTTAATGTAATAGTTGCGAGAAATGGACTGTACACGTTTTCGAGAGTAGGTGATTGTTTGACAATTACCCACGTTCAAATCAAGGTTGTTCTTTGCACACCAAGTGGAAAAGTTATTGAGGTCGGATTGTAATAGGCTCTTGTCAGTAGTGTTTGAAATCCGTCTGTAAATCTTCATGTCATCGGCGTATATAGATATCGATGAATTTTTTATTAAACAATCAGCGTCGTTGATTGATAGAATGAAAAAAATTGGACCCAGATGGCTGCCCTGGGGCACTCCAGATGTTGCTGATATATGAGTTGATACTGATGACCTGAATAGAACATGGTATAAACGGCCTTTGAGATAAGAGCCCACCCAACGGAGAATTTGGGGAGGAAAGCCAAGGGCCCTAAGCTTAAACAAAATAACTTCATGAGAAATCCTGTCAAACGCCTTGCTAAAATCGGTGAAGACAACGTCAACCTCTTTTCCTGCTTCCATCGTATTTAGTGTTTGTGAAGTGAATTCAATAAGGTTTGTGGTCGTGGGCCGTGCTTTGAGAAAACCATGCTGATTGTCAGAAAACAACGGTTTACAATGAAAGTACAGTGAATCATACACAATACTTTCAAACAGCTTAGGAATACTAGATAATTTTGCAATAGGTCGGTAATTACAGATGTCTGATTTGCAGCCGTTCTTATGAATCGGAACTATAAAAGAACTTTTCCAAACGGATGGAAAAATTCCAAGCGAAAGCGACTTTTGGAAAAGTGTCGTCAGTGGCTGAGCAAGAAAATCACTGCAGTTTTTTAGGACGATGGATGGTAGACCGTCAGGGCCGGATGAAAAATCATCTTTAAGTTCAGAAATCTTTTGTACCACGGATTCATAATCGATTTCAATGGAAGTTAAGGTTGTTTGATTACAATTATTCAAGTATGTAAAGTAACATCCATCAGGTTTAAAATCACTGCTTGTGAAAGCCAGACTGAAGAAGTTAGCAAAATGGTTTGTTATGACGGTAGGATCATTAGAGGAATGATCCTTATATTTGAAAGTGGAGGGGTATCCGTCGGACTTTTTCTTCATATTGATAAAGCGCCAGAAACACTTAGGCTCAGCGATTAGATTGGATTGCATGAGTCTGATATAATTCCCATAAAGTTCGTCAGACAAACTACTGTAATCATTATAACTATTTAAATAGTTAGAGTAATCAGAGTCAGATTTAGTTTTCAGGAATCTTTGCCAACGTTTGTTCCTAAGGTTACGTAACGTTCGTAATTCATTATTATACCACGGAGGTGATGGCGATACAGTTTTTTGGCGGGTATACGGAATGGAATGTTTAAAACATTCAAAAACTACAGAGTAAAAATTGACAGTTTGTGTTTCTATATCGTTATGATCATTTAAAATTGTGTTAAAGTCAACGTTAGCTAATAAATGTTTAAGCTTCACAAAGTCGGCCTTACGAAAATTGAAACGTAGTGGAGTTATAGAGTTGACATTGAGATTGTCTTGCTGCAGACCAAAGGTGATCAAAATGGGAGTGTGGTATACATCTATGGCACAGAGGATTAGATTGGATTCAGAAGCGACGCTATTGTCGATAACAGAGGAAAACACCAAATCGAGCTTAAAACTTAAACTAAAAACTTAAATAAAACTACTAACAATCGACAAACCCGCTTTAAAATTAGATAAAAAAATAAGTAAAAAGTTGTATCATTAATATTTAAATAAGTGTATTTAAATCATACAGTTGAACATTTTAAATGTACAATAAAGATCATACCTATCTTTACGAAAAAGAGAATATAAAAACAATACAAAAAAACAAACCAAATTGAGAACTAAATTTCATTAGTTAAATCGGTAAATCACAACTTATTTTCCTATAAATACGAGTACATGCGAATGATTTTTAATGACTTAACATTTAACTATTGTTGTGGATTTTGTGATTAATTTTATAGCAAAACAATTAATTTAAATATACCCGTATAGCTTTCAACTGTAAAAATAGCGAGACTAGAGAAAGATCATTTTGCTGTCGTGGAATTCGAAGCAGATCAAAGCGAACCACACAAAAGATATGAGTGGCTTACGGAAAATGCCAAACAATGTTTCTGTCCAAAATCCAAAAATTGGAGTTGGAAATTAAAAAACCATGGGATACCTAGAAGTGACTGGACAAGACATAATTGTAGAGTATTAAAATATAATATTGGTATGTATATATTTAAAAAAAAAATTATTTCAAGCTGGGTGTATTTTATTTTTCATATTTTTTGTCTTCGTTTAGATACTATTAAAGCTGCCAATATCAAGTGTAGTCTTCGTCTAAATTACACTACTTCGGATACGGAAGAAAGCAAGCATCAGCAAAATAAACAGGCCTCTAATTCTGGGGTGATTTTAAAAGACTACTCAAATTTGTTTGAGCAAGGTGATATAGAAACAACTGAAACCATTTCAAATTCCGAGGAGCATTTAATCGAGTTTAACGAGTTACCAGAAACCGTATCTTCGGATAAGCCCATAGAAATGACAACTGAACAAACTTCAGTCAGCAATGTTGTATGCATTCAGTATAAATCGTTCCAAACTGTTTTGTAAGAACTTGCTGAACTAAAACAGTCTCATCAACTCCAGTCTGACAACTCTGATATGTTATCTCTAAAAATAGATAATATCAACTCAAATGTAGAGAAAATAGCTGCTTAGAACGAGGTAATGATGAGGATGATAACCGAATTTGATGAGGATGATAACCGAAAAAGATTATAAAGAAAATATGGTAAGTATTTTTATAACCATTTTATTAACCTGATGGTCAAGGTCACCCACATTCTATTTTACCACCACTTTCACGCACCGGCTATTATAGTCTTCATGTATATGTAATATAAAATAATTTTGCAGACAGGCACATATATGCACACTTATTAGCAATTGTTTTGTCTTGCTTACTTGTAAATTTATTCAAATCATATTTATATTAATTCCGGTTATATGTATTTATTCTATTTTCCAGGCGTACCAGTATACTCAATATACGTCAAAAGGAGATGCCAAGAAAGAAATCAATGGCTTTGCAAAATCCATTCTATAAGTAAATTAATAAACGAAAAATTTGCAGAACAAATAAGATGGGACCGCATCAAAAAAGTTGATGAAGCTTTGCTGGCTGAAGAAAATGGTAATGAAATACGTTAAATTGTAAGCATAATATTAAGCTTCTATAATTGTTTTTGTTTCAGTATATATATTTTTTTTTTAAATATATAAATATTTTAGATTTTATTGTAGAAGTGTGCAACAAAAATAGAAAGGACGTGTGCTCTTTTTATAATAGGGATAATATATGCCATGCAGATTAAGATTTTTTCAAACGAAAATCTTATAAAAAGAAATAGAAAGGCTTTTTATTGTATTATACATATTATTTTATAAGTATTAATTATCGATTTGAATTGTTATTAGTCTGATTGAAGTTTTGTAATAAATTGTTAAGTTTTTATATTTTAAATAAAGATATGTATAAAATATAAGGACAGACAGCTCGAATTAATTTAAATTTCCACAATTGATTTATAATCAAAAATATGTCGAACATTGAAGTCAGAGTTTTGTCACACGTTTACGTCAGAGTTTTGATTCACGCCGAAGTCAGAGTTTTGTTACACACTGTAGTCAGAATTATGCACACTATACGCTAGATTTAATGTAACTTTTATATACAGCTTTACAGCCGTTTGTAAACCATGTCTTAAAGTTCAAGATTTGTTTACCAGTAGACTGATAGCCAAGTGACTATTACAATGGTCACAGTCAAAAATAGAACCGGATTTGGCTTGCTTTCTATATATCCTTGTGACTCACCTACTTATACAATTATGTCACTTCCTTTGGCAACAATAGATATTTTGCCAATCCGAATATATAGGCGAATAATCCACTTGTGGTTTACTGGGTAAGTTCTTTCATTAAAAATTTTTCGCATTTTCTTAAAAGACGGAAAATCCTATGATACAATCATAATCTGCAAACCCAATAGATCAAAAACGGTTGATATCAAACGAAATGTGAATTCCAAAAGATAACCAGACTTGACCAAAACTATTCGATTACTGTTATATGGTTCCAAGATTGTATTCCAAACTAGATTTCCATCTTCTGTCAATGAAATCATCTCGGTAGGTTGCGATACTCCTCTTTCAAATACTTAATTGTTTGAACCGCATTTAATTTTTTTCGTTGATGAATAAATTAAAGGATCCACTTATCTCAATTAAAATAAAATATTTTGAGTTTCACGCCCGACAATTTTACTACTTATAAATTTTCTACACGTAACGTTGAAAACGATTGGTTAATGGAAAATAATTTATTAATACTATCAAAAACAAACTGTGAAGAAATAATATTGAAATGTAATGATCCTCAAAGTATAGCCTAGCTGTCTGAAGACATTTATTACTAACAAATGAAAATTTTTTGAAGAGCTAACGTTCGAAGTGCACAATTTATTCCCTCCTTCAGCAGAGAGAATCAACTTGAAGCGTTCATCGAGTTACCATATGCGCTTGTGTAAGGTGGTGACTACACATTTAGAAGTCAGAAGATAACGACTTCAAGACCTAAGTGAAACAATGGTTGTGTTATTCGATGGTTCGTATATTGGGTGTGTGAATATGATTCCGTCCTTTCCCAATAGGTGTCGTTACTAGCCCTGCTTACGTGTACTATAAATGGGCAAAACTGGTATTCTATAGTACTTGATGTCAGCTGTCAAACGCCGTCTGCGACATTTGGTTGAAGTGTAAACAACTAGTATTTTTAACTCCTCGAAAATGTCGAATTTTATTCAAAACAAACATCATTTACGGAATGTTTTATTACATTAGTTCATTGCAAAGAAAAGTGCATCGAAAACTTATCATTTCAACCAAGCCGGAATCGTTAGCAGAATGAGTGTGATCCTTCCAGATGGAATCACCTAAAATCAGTCGCAACTAGCTGGACTATCGTACAATGAGCATGAAGCGGTCTTGATCATTGTGCGATATCAAAAACTTGATGAATGAATATACTACTCGAAAAACAAAGTAGTGACTTATAGTAGCCTTAAAGTGAGCACTAAACGTAATGTATGTATGACACAAATTGGGACCGATCGCTGTATTACTGTAAAACGGAAAAGGGATAGCAGAAAAAAATAAAAACTACTGACAAGTAAGAAATCCAACGTCGAAAAATTCAAATTACCGCTAGAACTTGAATTGAAACGTTCACGTCAAACTGGCTAATCGAAAATAAACGGCATCTCGAACCTATTTACGCAAAACCGATACAACCAAATTGGTGCAAGAATTCAAATAAGCGTGCTAACGAATGGAAAAAAAAATTCACGAAACAAATTTACTACGTGTAAAATCAGAGCCACCTTAATATAAGAGCCGTAAGATTCCGCCATTTTTTTCCATGAGGTTTCCATAGAGGGGAAGCTTTTTGTTCTTTTTCATACCAATCGGTGTATTTTAATATTTTTTTTAGAATCTTTTTTGTATATAAAAACATTAATGCTTCGTTTTAATTTTTAATTTGAATGGTTAGTTCAATATTCAGGAAAAACATATTCTAAAATTGAGTCATATTATGTCGAATTAACGCAAAAATATTCAAATTAGTCTACCACAAAAATTTTTTTTATTGTAGAAATAAGAATTTGTTTATATGTGTATGTAAAAAATTAGTATAGAGTGTTCCATCAAAAATTTCAGCATTTCTTTCCCAAAACAAACGTTCGTTAAAAATGCTTTTTGAGTAGCTATGTAATATGGGGGTTATTATGTTCTGCATTCTATTACAGCATTGTTGATGAACAATCTTCGAAAACTGTTTTTTCGTTATTTGTTAAAAATTGCATCGCAACAAATTCGCAGGCTATACTGTTTCATCCTGTAGTATAAACAAACCGGAGCAAATGAATAAAAACATTATATTATAGAGCTTTTCGCAATTAATAAACCAATCAAAAGATGTCGCTAAGTATAAATTAAAGTTAAATATTAAAACATAAATGTTTGTTAACTAAAGTTTAACAATTTATTATGTATACTGCCTGGTTCAATAGATTATTGAGATCTCCTGGAACTGAAAATAACCGAATACGAACGAATTGAAATAAGAAAAGAAAAAATTTGGAAAAAATGTGACATTTTTCTATTATTGTTTTTCAGCGCGCAGCAACTACGATGATAAATATTTTGCGATGAAAAGCTTTATTTATGCCAACCGAACAATAAATAAAATTTATAATTGTTTTGAGTTTTATTAATTATGTTAAATTATTGTATTAAAGATTTCGCGCTTAGCTTACAATAATAATGGTTTATTTTCGTAAATAGTTATTTAATTATTTTACGCTTTTCTGTAATTTCAAGTAAATTTATTACAGAGACATCTGTAAACGGATTTTCAAATTACAGAAAGCTCAGTTCTGCAATCGGATAAAATTGAAGTTATTTTCGTTGTCATGACATCGTTGATTTTTTGTATACAAAAATAATTTTCGTAAATAGATTTTAATGTAAAAATTTTATTATATGAATAATATTATTGTTTCTACATGGTGATTCGTAAAATTTCGTTTCAGCTCACGTTTTCTCTTTAATTTTGTTATAAATGGGTAATGTTTAGATTGCTATTAAGTGCGTCGTTCATCTCAAAAATTCTGATGTGCATGTGACCAGAATTTACCAAATAAGTTAAATTTTTATAAAACTAAATTTTAAATTGGATGTAAGAGCAATCCGCGGCAGCACCCGTTACTATCTTACTTTATAAACCTACACAACTAAACGGAAAGCTCATTTTTATAGAAAATTAATAAATTTATGCTCCGCTTTAGTTTAAATTTACCAAATAAACACTACATTATGAAGGCTGATTTTCAAATATGTGTTCTATGAATAGTTTATTAAAAATATAAAATTAAAATTTAGATGATTAGTTTAGTTTTTTATTCATAAATTCATGTTCAAAAATTTTCCAATTACCACGGTTTCTTATAGCAATTCAATAAAAGCTTCCCCTCTACTGAAAGCTCTCTTTTTAATATTACGGCTCTTCAAAATCATAGATGGCTCTGGTAAAATACACAAAGTAAAAGTTTAAACACACGAAGTCAATGACTATAGAGAAGTACTCAATTGTCTGTCTTCGATTGAAGTCTTCAAAAGGCCTTTTTGTCATTATTAAGGCATCGATGTCAAAGTTGAAATAAGAACCAAAATTCTGGCTGCGCTTTTTGAAGGTACTTTTAAGATACACAATGTTTATACATATAGGATTATGAATTGATTGAAGCAATCACATCCAATGGTCAAAGTTGAACTGGATCCATCCGAAAGCATTTTATAAATGTGAAAAATTCATCCAATATATAATCTAAAATACCTCATACACAAACGCACAAATGTTGAAGAACCAAAGAAAAATTCCGAACCAATACAGTGTTTAAACTGCCAAGAATATGATCACTCAAGGACTCATCGCAAGTTGTTACCAGTATGCATCTTATGTGAGGAACTTCACCAACCAAAAAAAATAAATATAGAAATTGCGGTGGAAACCGCTTGGGGATGCCCAGTCTAAAGAAATATTATTCAATTGTCACTTCATAAGCAGCAGTCCGAAACTATACCCGATGCGCATCATACGCCAAATGATTCATGTTCGCCCAGAACATCAACCAGCAAACCAAAATACGCAAGTGGAAAACTTTAATGAATTGTTGATCAACGCAACTATTTCAGTCCCGTCGAAACCACGGAGCAAACATACAAAACACACCAAAACATCCGCTGAAATAGAAAAAATGTTAACAGAGAAACGTCTCTGGCATATTAATCGATCGCCAGATGTAAAACACACCTTTAACCAGGCGAAAGAGAAACTGCGAAGCCTACTACAAAAAAAAGAAGGGTTATATGGAAAACTGTCGTAAGGAATTATCTCCACATTCGGACATAAACTATTCATTACGGAAGGCCACTAAATACCTTAAAAGACATCAGCAATCAAACTAGCCAATTCGTCTTTCTAACGGTGAATGGACTTGAAGTGACGATGAACAGCATAGCAAGTTTATTATTGCACATAAAATTCAATTAAAGAAAGCCCCTGTGTGTTATCGGATTACAGGTGGATTCTTAGAATGTTCGTAAAAAACAAAAATATACATAACGATCTTAGCATCCTTTGCATGGAAATTATAATCTCATCCGAATTTGCTGGCGAGAAATCTAAAAGATGTACCGATTAAAGAAGAAAACGATGGATGACTTACGTAATTTTTAAAAATTATAAAATGTATTTATTGATAACAAGTAAATTCTCCTTCCGCAGATTTACGTAACTACCTTAGTGATTAAGTTTTGATAACTTATTGCTATTTTCGAGTTGAAAGATTCAATAAATAATTTAAATGTCCTGTTACCAGCGGATACTTAAATTTATCACCATTTTTTCCCATAGTTTACGCCACTTATAAAATCACGAACAAACGCTACCTCATTATTTTCAAAAATGCTACACATCGTAAACCACTAAAATTTAAAACTTCTCTTACCAAATAACAAGTAAATTTAAAAGTTCAATAACTTTCGATACGATGTTGTGTTAACTACGTTCACACTATACATTTATTAAAATAAAATTAAAAAAGCACAACTTTTTGTACCCGAAGCAAATAAATTAAATTTACCATTTGTTTTTTATTCTTATATTTATTGCACAATATTTCTTCCATAATAAAATTAACATTTTTATTATAAAATTAAATGTATAACGAAACTTTAAAGCTTTTCCCATATTACGGGAAATGAAACAACACAATAAAGTCGCATAGAAAACAAAAATTGAAATTGATTTATGCTTTTTAATTTTAAAAACACTTTATGTGCTTATTTTTTGCTACTAAAGTTATACACTGTACTATGTTACATGTTTCTATCAAAGCTCAGTTTTATATTTTAGTCGTACGTAGATGCTGATGTGTGTGTGCACTGTGTTGAAAAAATGTATATACACACATAAAAACATGTAAGAGCTTTTTATCAAATTAAACACTTTGAAACACAATTTGAATCCATTTTAGTCTGTCAATTACACATCAAAAACTTGAAAAATCGTTATGGGGTTTAGTGCATACGAAATAGAAGAGATAACGGCGTATGGTTAAAGTGGGACTTTCTACTATGTTGAATTTTGATATTGGTGAAAATGACAAAACAAGAAAACATATAGTTTGATTATAATCTCGTATGTATACACATGTGTAACAAAAACGAGGCTTGGGTGGTGAGTGGTGACATGAATTATAGTGGGGGGTGTCTGCTCTAGTGCACAACATTCGAAAGCTCATATCGCCCACTGTTTAATTTATTATATGCTGTAGACACATACAGAGCGAGCAAAAATTATATATTCAGTATAAGAAAAATACTGTGGAAATTTACCTCTACATATACCTTGGTACAATGTTGCCCAATCAGAATACACCTAGGGTATATAGTACATATAGTATAGTAGTTTTTTTGTTGTTAGTGTGCATGTAATTTAGTTAAAGGAACAGGAAAATAAATAAATTTAAAATTTTCAAGATTTTTTTTTTAATGTTGTTGGCTTGACTGTGTTGTTTTTAAAATAATTTTTGATGACATTTTTAGGTTTTGTTAAAATTTTTGGTTTTTTTGTTGGTTGGTTATTTGGATGGTTGGATTTCGTTTATGCTACACGTATACGAATATGTAAAACTATCTGTGCTTACGGCTAGGTATATTTAGGAGAAGTTATTTTTAATTAAATAAAATTTACAAAATACAAAATTACAGATATTTTTCAAATCCTACCTGGAAGTTATTTGGAACAAGGTTAATTGTGTGGTTTGATTTGTACATACATGTGTAATACAGTCTTGTAATTATATATCTAACTACAGTTAATCCATAATTTTAATATGTTGGGAAATTACGTAGAGAATAATGTGATGATAGTTGTGTCGTAAAATCTAAAAATGCTTACAGATTCTAGCTTGACGTTTCTGTGATCAAAGTAAATTATGCTTTTGGGATTCAATCTATTAATAATTATAATCCGAAAATGAAACAATATTCCATCAATTCTAGAGATATTCACGGGGTCTCAACAACATTTCATAAATAGATCATTAATTTATTTATTCAAATTTAGAAAATTAATTATGACCACTAGTTCCAGTACAAATTGAATTTATTAATACACAATAAAAAAAATGTATTTAAATTCATTAACTGACATAAATCCTTTTCAATGAGCGTCTGTTGTCAAAGGCTTGTTACCACTAGAATTTTTAAACTCCTTACCGAGACATATAACCCAAGATACCTTAATAAGAACGAGCTATGGATATTGCAATTTAGAAAATTGGAAAGGAAAATAACACGAGCATGCTAACGGCTAATTGCAAGTGGCTCTTAAAATTTAAAAATTGGCAATTTAAAAATTTGTGGATTGCTACTGATACCGGTTATGATCCCGCTATCATAAAAAATAATCGTGAGTAGTTAACGGGAGGGTTTTCTATCGCTTTTGTTAAAAAAAGAAAATATTTCACATTTAAATGATTTTAAAAATTCGTGGAATGCTCCTGACGCCCGACACGGCGTCTTTCTTTGCCAAATAGTTGCTTACGAGGGTGATGGCCTCCTCAATCGACGAAAATCTCTGGCCTCTGAGCGCAATGTTAATCTTAGGAATATGGTGAGTAAGGAGTGTGGTCAAGCAGTTCAAACCGTATATCGTGGATTTTTGCCATGGCAACCACTTAGGTGTTTTTCCGCAATTTCTGCCTTCAGCTTGTCAAGTAATGATGCGCAGTATGCGCCTGTAATGGTTTTCCCTTTTTGAAGATAATCGATTAGATACCAATACCACCATGACTGTCCCAAAAAATAGTTGCAATTTTTTGGAGCCGGAGCGAGAGTTGGATGTGTTCATTCGAATACGTTTTTAGTCCAAAGAGATCTAACACGAGAGCACCTTTCACATTCCTAGATGTTGATTCAATATGTGACAAAGGCGTTCTTTGGGCATATTCATGAAACAACAAGTGAAATTTATGAATGGGTGCGGAAATAAAAAATGTTAGAAAATAAAGATTGTAACATAAATTGCTGAATGTTTTATTTGTAAAATTGTGTACGAATCCATATCGAACGCCCGAAATTCGTAACAGACCACTTAAAAATATATTGGCTGGACGAAATAGAAAGAAAAATTAGTTAATTCAATTTTTGGCTTTTGGGCGATTAACAAAGCCGCTGCAGCTGATCCACAAACCAGCAAATAAAAAAAATGTTTTAAATAAATAATTTTATTAAAAATTAAGTTAATTTTTTTTTATTTTATTAAATTAATATCACATTACAAAAACCTTGGTAACCTTTAATTTTATTATATTCGAAGCATACGTGCAAATTCTATATTGGGTGTACAAATAAATTTCCGACCTTTTTAGATAGGTGTCGATACTAATCACTGCTTGCATATATTATTCAATCGGGCCATCATGTTTTTTGGAGGTTAGATGTCAAGCTTGAATAATTACTAGTAACATTTGTTCAAAGCGTAAACAACAATTATTTTCTTGTTATTGAAGATGTCGAATTTTGTGCCAAAAAAACAACATTTGCGGGAAGTTTTACTTCATTATTTTTTGTTGAAGAAAAGTGCAGCGGAAACAAATCGTTTGCTTGTGGAAGTTTACGGTGAACATGTGCTATAGAAAACAACATGCAAAGAGTGGTTTCAACGATTCAAAGTTGGTGATTTTGACGTAAGAGACAAAGAACGTGAAAGGCAGACCAAGAAAATTTGAAGATACAGAATTGGAAGAATTGCTTGATGTGGACCCTTGCCAGACTGAAAAACAATTGGCAGAAGAGTTGAATATTATCCAACAATGTGTTTCGCGACATATACACACAATGGGATTGGTTCAGAAGCTGGGAAATTGAGTGTCACACAAATTGAAAGAAAGGGACATAGAACGTCGGAAAACCATGTGCGAATTGTTGTTTCAACGACAACAAAGGAATTGGGTTTTTGCATCGGAACATCACTGAGGATGAAAAATGGATCCATTATGACAATCCAAAGCGCATACCAGCATGGGTCAAGCCGGGTGAACCAGGCCCTTCGACGCCAAAAGCAAATACCCTTGGTTCGAAGGCGATGCTTTGTATTTGGTGCGATATGAAGGGTGTCGTCTATTATGAGCTGCTGAAAGAGAGTGAATCCATTACGGGACAAGTTTATCGACGACAACTAATGGCTTTAAAGCAAGCTCTAGCTGAAAAATGACCAGAATGGGACAAAAGGCACAATAAGATTATTTTGCAACATGACAACGCTAGGCTATATGTTGCCATACCTGTCAAAAATTACTTGGACAGGTAGAACTGGGAAATTCTACCTCACCCGCTGTATTCACCAGACATTGCTCCCTCTGATTACCACTTGTTCCGGTCGATGCAATCAGCCCTGGTACAGCATCACTTCACTTCATATGAAAATATCAAAAACTGGGTCGATGACTGGATCGCCTCGAAACCACCAGACTTCTTCCTTCGAGCAATCCGTTTATTGAATGAACGATGGGCGAAGGTTATACCTTTCGAAGGAGCATACTTTGAATAAAACATTCTTTCATTCTCTACAAAAACTAATGTCTTTTATTTCAGTATGAAGGCCGGAAATTTATTTGTACGCCCAATAATATAAAATGTAGTTAGTTTCGAACTGAAAAGAATTAAAATTTGTCAATGAAAAAACAATAAATTTTTTCTCTGATCACTCCCAAAAAATTAGATGTCATGAGTCATCCTTAAAGCTTATTTTTTAAAATATTTACGCTTGCATTGGAAAAAAACGTTAAGTAGTTTTCCTACCAAACTGAAAAAAGGCGCACATCAACATTTTTTCTTTTTTTGTTTTAAATAAAAGAAAGTAATTGTCCAGTCCTTTGAAGGTGAACTACCAACCTTTTCATTCACGCACACACCACCTATTCATATAATTACAGAATACCCTGACATGAACGGTGACGGTCTTAAGTTTATTAACATCACCGATCGTAATCGATGAGAAACTTCGCTAGGTATCCATGTCGCTAGTGGGACTCGAATCCAGTACCTCCCGACCCACGTGTCGAAGCTTTAACCACTGTACCACTTGCCGGTCCATTACTCTTGTATGGTACATGTTACCCTCTTTATCCAATTAAGTACGAGTATGTTTATTTCATGAGAATTTGGCATTAATTTTTGTGGTTAATGATGTTTTTAAATATTTCGTTGGCTATAACGAAATTTACAAAAACTTTAAATAATAATTTTATGCGACAGTAATCCTAAAATACGTCGTTCTGATGTACTACACTTCACACAAACTTTTTCCATCGATTTACTATTTACTATCATTTTAAACAATGATTATTTTATTCGTTGGTGGCTCGGCGCGATGTTGATATTATCATGCGAGATATGATTGAGAGATTCGCAAAACGACTTGTATCCTTACTTACATTGTACTATACGCCATTTCACCATATTATATCACATTCATTGTGTCTTTACGTCAGCATATGTCTCATACTTATTATATGCAATACATCTATCGTTTTCCTAAGAAATACTCACAAACAAACATCTGTCATAAAATGATTAAAAATTGTTTGTGAGCTTTTTGCAAGAATCTTGTGTGTGCTCGACATTTTTATGCTTTCATGATTTCAAAGAAAATACTATATGGCAAGATTATTTTTTGTATATTGCGATGATTGTGGTTGCCGGGTGCGACATACAATTTCATAAGACATATTTGATTTTTTTGCTTTTATGAATGTTTTATGCATATCAACAGAAGAAATATATAATTTTGATTTCCAAAGAGTACAGATTTTAAAATAACAATTATAAATTTTTGATTGACATACGAGTTTAATATTAATCTTGTATATAGAACTGCAGATAACATTCAAGTTTTCCATTAAATAAAAATAATGATTTGGGGACATGATTCTCTTATACGTACTTATGTAATTAACTCGTTCGATTTGTAGAGGAGGAAAAATATTTCGTTATGTAATCATCAAGTAGTACCTCAATCTACTATCATATAAATAATAATTTCAATCTTAGCAAAAACCTAGCAAGACAAAATACATGGCGGTGGGAGAAATCCACCTTCCAAGAATATAATTACAAAAGCTGCTCTTAATGAGAGCGTTTGTATCTATACACAACTCCTTGGATGTGTATGTAGATTCTCGATGATAACCAGCGGTAATACATGATCAATTGCTTTCAATGAAATTTTATAAATGTTGATACAAATATAATTATTTATTATAATAAAACCAAACTAAACGGCTTACAAAATTAGAATGCGTCAATGAATGACATAACACTAAGCGCCAAAGGCCATTGATATTGCCAGAATTTAATGATGCATCCAACTTGTATTTAATTATTTGTGTAATTTTGTAAATCGCATCAACACAACATTAATGCTCGGTGCATCCAAGACGTACACCAAATTTATTTAGTGATATTTAGTAATAAAATAAGAAACCTCAAATTGTTTTTGAAAATTTGAGGTTAGTAAATAATAATTCTCAAAACTTCTTTCTGAACTGACATCAAAGGCTTAATACTTTATAGGTGAATACCACCCCAACATGCAATTCCATATAGAAGATTAGAATTAACTATAGTGCGTAGTATAGACACTTCATAAATTCAGGACATATTTCTCCAATAGTTATATAATTATACACATGATCTTTGAAATTTAGTTACTAGTTTAAGTGTAACGCCAGATATTTAGAGGAGTTCACGGTTTCGATTTGAACGACCACGAAAAAAGAACCACGAAAATCCAGGCTAAAAACTGAATTTGAATATATTAAAAATAACAACGGCCAAAACTGATCCTTGACAGTTGGCTCATCGGTGAAGAATATTATCAATACATACACTCGCTTACCGTTGTGAAGGTATATGATTTAAACAAATTTAATGCGACACCCCTAAAATAAAAAAATTATTTTGTGTTTAGGAGTATCGAATGAGTTGGAAACGTCAATAAAAAAAAGCAGAAGCTTTCAGAGAATCATTCAAATATTGTCGCAGGGACGACAAAATGAGATTAATGCTTTTTCAGTTGTAGAATTTTTTATAAAACCATACCGTCGTCTATAAAAAAGTTAATTTTTAAAGATATCGTAATACTCTATTCTTAATTATTTTCTCAACATTTTTTGAAAACATACTTAAAAGAGTAATTGCAATCGGGCGATACGACCGTAAATAGTTCATTTTCACAAACAGGGAAAATGCCATGAAGCCTTCCATTTAGATTTTAAGTCTGCAGCGGAACAAAACTTGTTTAAAAAAAATCGTTCTTTGGTTTGTGGAATTAATTATTTTAGTTTTGCATTTACGTTTCGAAATTTTATGTTCGGCGTCGCATTATTTTGATTATTTTCCAATTTTTGGCTAACTGAGTAACGAAGAGTTTTGTGATCAATTTATTGTTGTTAAATTCATCCGTAAGATTATTAATAAAAATCGTATTGGCCAAATTTGGGTCATCAGCAGAGAACACATTCCATTTGAAAAATTTCGCAACGATCTCCCAACTAATAGAAAAAATTCAAATATGAAGTTTCATTCCGAACAGTTTGAAAATTAATTAAAAATCTTGTTATTTTAACCGCTTTCTCCTAAATGCTATATATTTTTCAAATTATTTGCAACCAACATATAAGCTCCAACGAAAGCTACCAGTTCCACTAGGCCGATTTTAAAAAAAGCATAAGTATTAAGTTTCAACCCGATCCGTCAATCCGTGTGAGCTATAGAGAGGATACAGACATTTAGTCAAAAATGTTGAGGTCACAACTTTTCATGATTACTATTACAGACAGTTTTTGATTAAAATCGATCTTTCCGTTTATAATTGAAAAATTAATCTAAACCGATATGGTTGCAAACTTATTAGGAAGAATCTTTTAGTGCATATTCGATATTCTCATAATAGGGATCCTTTTCAAATTTGCGAAATACTAAAAGCTCCTATTAAAGGTGAAAAATCTAGTGGACCGATTTCGACCAAAATAAACTGGAATCTCCTAATTTGTGGAAGTATGAAGATTTATCCCAATCAATCAATTTGCCTGGGACGCTTTTCTCTTAAATGTTATACTTTTCAAACTATTTACAAAAAACGAAAAAGCTCGTTTGGAAGCTTTTACATCCGGTGGATCGATTTCTTCCAAAATTAACTGGGATTGCCAAATTAAAGAAATAAGCTTAAATATGAAGTTTCATCCCGATCAATCAGTTCATCTATCTGTCCTGTGCACTTGAGCCGAATTTTTGTTGAAAAATTGACCTAGAACGCTATTGCAGAATTAATTAAGAAAATTTAAATCATAATGATTTTTGTTGTTGGTTAGGTTTCAGTGGTTGACACTTAGGCCAGTTTTGGCCCATTGTGATAATTCACGCCACATTATTAACACCTGCACATTGCAAGCTCCATGTCAACCTGTACATTGACGTGGACGATGGGTCGGCGCTCCATCAGAGGGTCTTAGTTGTGTTTATTAACATCACCGATTGTAATCGATGATGAAAATTCGATTTTGCATCTAGCCTCTAGATACTCCTGGTCCAAGTGCCGAAGCTTTAACCACTGCACCACTTGTCCGATAAAAATTCAATCATCTCATCAGGCCATGGCGGCTGAATATTACTACGTTTTTTTGTTGTAAATTTTACAATTTTCAAAATATTTGCAAAAAACGAAAAAACTTGATTACAAAAAAATGCTTTTATATTTTTTTGACCAATTTCGGCTAAAAATCACTGAGATTTCCAAATTTAAAGAAAAAGCTTAAGTGTGAGTAAGTCCTTTTTCTGACTTCGGCGGTAAATCTCTCAAATTTGTTCATGATTACTATACTTCATTTTACTATGTAAAACAAAGTAAAACAGTTTTATGTCAAAAATTGAAATTTGTGTTAAATTTAAAAAAATTAATCTGAACCGGTGTTATTGCAAATATAATTTACAATTATTTAGTGCTTAATCAATTATCTCATAATAGATAAAAATTTTGAAAATTTGCAAAAAATAGGAAAAGCTTCTACGAAAGGTGTCACTTCTGGTGGACATATTTTGATCAAATATCACTGGGATCTCCAAATTTATGAACAACCCTTAAGTATGAAGTTTCATTTCCAATAATCAATCTGCCTGGGCTGCACAGAGGCGGAATTTTATACCTACTTATTTAAATGGACTGGGGCTGAAACTTCATTATTAGGCTTTTTTCATAAATATCGCGATCCCAATGATTTTTTCCTGAAATCGGTCCACCGGAAGTGGCAGTAAAATTTTTCTATTTCTCAACGGAACAGAAAACTTCTCGTGTCACGTATATGTTCGAAAAGCAAGGTCTCTCAAGATCCGTGTAACTCCATGTTTCGTCATCTATTTTCCAACAGGGTATAGAAACTATTGGAAATGACTAATCTGTGGAGTTTTAATTTAAGTACCCATCACAGACTAATTTTCCTTGCTCAAATTTCTAGAATATCGTAGGATGTAAACTTAAATTTAAATAGCGGGAACTCCCACGAAAAGCAGGTCCTCATGCTCGCACGGTAGATGGCCATAGAAGTCCAGAACTTATAAAAATTAGCAAACTTGCGAGCCTTTTAATACACAGTAGAATTTTTTCTATTTTTTAACTGAACGAACATATATACGTTTCTCGTGTCACATATATTCGAATTGCGGGAATTATAACGATCAGCGGAAGTTTATACAGAAAATATTGGCAATGACAAATCAGTAGATCTTTTAGTAAAAGTACTAATCCCAGACAAATTATAGTTAGAATTACCATGGTCATCGGAGACTCATACTATAGCATACTGGCCATTGAATTCATATAAATCAACAAATCTGCGGTCCTTTTAATCCCATATAGAAGGAGAATTTTTCTATTTTTGTAATAACGGAGAAAATACGTTTCCCTTGTCACGTACATATATTTGAATTATGGAGATTTCCAAGACATGGACTTTATCATTTGAGCTCAAGACAACCAAAAATGTTCAGAACACAATCATACTGTGCAATTGAACTATCAAATGAGCGGAACATATCCCGAATAGATAAATTTTTTTTGTAATAAATATTAACAATTTCTAAACGTTGTGCAACGGTGTCACTTTCCAATGTGATTTATCAACCAGAACACAAATGTCATGTTGGTTATTCAGATATAAAGCAGAACAAAATCAAATGTAATCAATCACCAACCCGTGGTGCTGCCTTATTCCCTACAGATAAACACATTTCTAAAATTGCAAAAGAACCAAATAAAAACATTACGTATATCTTAATATCAACAAATTCATTATATTGAAGTTTTATCGAACGAATAATTAAACTGTTGGACTATCGGACTATCGTCCCAATATTGGATTTTGTATGTCTTGCTCTTCAAATGAGAAAACATTGAAACCAACTTCAAACATGACAGAATAATTCAAATCGTATTTCTTCAGATTTTTTAAATTTAAGGAAGTCATTCATAAAGCTTTACGTGGGTTAGCGCGTTAACCCTGTATAAGACGAAATTACAAATTTTTGATCATAAATTTAATTTAATTTCAAGAAACCGTTAAATATGGTTTAAAAAAAATCAATAGTAATAATGACAAATCTTAAAATATATGCCAACAAAACATCTAATAGTACAAATATTTACACTATTGAATAAAACAAATTCACAACTTGGAGCCTTGTTTTACCTTACAGAGCAACCACCAGCGTAGTGTAATGGATGAAAGCTTTCCTATTTCGATAAGATACCTAAATGTTTCCGGACAAGTGGTACATTGGTTTAAGCTTCGGAACTTGGATCGGGAGTAGGCTTGCCACCCGTCCTCCTTTGTGGAGAACAGTCCTCCTTTTGTAAGAAATTGCCTCCATCCTCCACGATGGTTGCGCTTCGAATTCATTAAAACGGCATAGCACATCAGGCACCTGTATTAGCTGCTACTTCTAGACAAATTTTAGACAGATATTTTGTCAAAAAGAATTCTTCTGAGGAAAACAAAAATCGTCCATACATATCATATAGGTTTTGTACTTCAAATTCACGATTTTTCAAATGATATTCAATTTTTTTAGTTCATTCACGACTTGTTACAAGTAACCACAATTTTTTACACTTCATTGTCAATTTTTTCTAAATCAACCTCAATTTTTGGTAAAGCAAATCCGTGTTTTTTGAAAGGAACTTCAGTTAAATGCAAAGTAGATTCAAATATGTATTTTTAATGCAAATTCAAGTTTTAATATTTCAAGTTCGCAAATTTTTACAATTCAAAATCAACTTTGTGCAAAACAAATTCAGTCCTCCCAACTCTTACCCGATTATGATGGAATTGGGCATACCGGCTGGAAATGGGATTTTTAAATTATTATTGAAAGAAGTTCTGGAATATGCCCACCTAAAATGAAACTCGGTAATTTCTTAAATGGTTATGATGGAATTTTGTTGTTGTATGGAAATGAGATTCATTAACAGTTTTTGGAAGAAATTCTGGAATATGGCCATTTTTGATGGATTTTTTTTTTATTTATTTCATTGCATAATCTTGGATCAAAATTTCGTTGCGTTTTGCTATAGGACCCCAAAAACATCTTCGATGTTAAAAAATTTGTACTTGGCCTCCATTTGAATTTTTAAATGGTGGCAAGCCTAACCGGGAGGTACTGCGGGTTCGAATCCCACCAGAGACTGGATGCAAAAAGTGAATGGGTGGTCGGTGCTTGAATGAAAGGGGAGTGTTAATTGACCTTCAAGGAACATTAAATTCACTGGACAATTAATACTTTAAAAAAAAAATAAATCTATTCGGATCGACAGGATGCCTCATCTTTGTCCGTTCAATTTAATATAATTATAACCAAAATTTTGGAAAATGGAAACTATCTCTAAGGCCGTCCAATATTCGAATAAATAAGCCTCTCATGTATGCGGATCGTCTGGTTGCTTCAATAGGGTGTGGTCATTTTTCATAATTACAATGAAAAAGTTCTTGAATATAAATCCTGAGGAGCGAATCCTGAAGATTTTGGCAGATAGCCACTTACATACAATGCAATCAATTACTGTGTTTTAATATTGGAGCACTATCCGAAGCCAAATGGCAATTTTCTATTGAAACTGCAGCTATTATTCACTGGTGTCGCTGTACTATAAAAATTAAAACTAAATTTATCAATAAAACAAACATTTATCACCTCAAATGTATTAATTGGCATTTATTTTGACATGACGTTATAAACAAGAATTCATTTTACTGCGTTTTAAATTTTTATTGTAAGATTTAGTTTCTAATGGTTTCAGGGGTTTACAAAATAAAAGCCTTTTCAAATTTCCCATTGAAATGGATAGCGCTCCCGATAGCAGCTCCCGATAAATAAGTGAGCCAAGATATTTTTTTATCGATTTTTAATTAAAAAGTTGAATGAAAAATCTCAGTTTAGAGTTAAATAAATTAATTAAATGCAATAATAGCGCGCTAAATATAAGTTTTCACATAGAAAATTGGCTTTTTTATTAGCACCCGATAGCTGTATCCGGTGCTAATAAAAAAAACACAGCAAATGAAAACTGTTCACTTCGCCAAAAGAAACATCACACGCCTATGTGGATTCGTCATTGTGATGCTACACATTGTTCCTAAGGCCAAACATAGCCAATTGCATAGTGCAATAGATAAAATCTGACAAATATCGCACAAATACACCACATTTATATGTGGACTTCATGTTACCCCATTTTAGCCCTTCATTTTATCATAATTAGATCATAAAATTTGATACGAAACCACCTACCATATTGCAATGGATGAGAGCATATTAATTTCGATAATTTATGCAACATTTCTTCCGCATGCGTCCATTTTGTCAAAATTATAACGAAAATGTCCCTAGAAATTCGAAAGAGCGAACCCTGGTAATTTTGACACATAGCCAATTACATAGTGCAATGGAATTAAGCTGTCCAATATCGCAAAAACACGCTACATGCCTGTGCGAATCGCGAGAATATTCCATTTCTACTACATTTCTATACGGATTGGCAAGGTGCTCCATTCAGGTCCCTTCAATTTATCAAAATTAGAACGAAAAAGTTCGTAAATGGAAATTCTGTGGAGCGAATCCTATAGATTTTAGCACATAGCCACTTGCATATTAAAGCAGTAAAATTGAGCATCTTTAATCTATTGCACTATATATGTGGCAATGTGTCAAAATATTCAGAATTCACCTCACAGAATTTCCATTTTCGGGTATGGTCCGCATAGAATTGGCCTATATATTGTAAACCAGTAAGTCGAAAATGTTGAAAATGTCAGTCGTATGACTGGTTGTTTCTGAAGTTATTAAAATGACGTGTGCCTTTTCATTGTATGTCTATATAAGCAACGCAAATGAACAGTTTGTGTTTTAGTCTTTAATGTTAGATATATAACTAAAACGGAAGTCATTTCATGAAATTCTGACTTGGAAGTAAACCTTAAATAAGATTAAATAACTTAAAGAAGATAAAAGATTAAAGAAGACTTAAAGAATAACTTAAAGAGATTAAATAAGATTAAATAACTGTGTTAGAATATCAGCTTGCACTTCAATCATTTGACAGTTAAGACGCTAGTTAAAGAACTTTGGCTTGGGCGTTCGTTAAATGACAATGTTTGGTTTTGGATTACAGAATACTGGCATCATATCGACATATTATTCGATGAACTCAAAAGTGATCTACAAAAATTTGACTTTAAAGTTCAATACTAAGGATGAATATTGAAGGCAGATACAAATAAAATAATAACTAATCTAAACATTGGTTTTGGGGACAGTCATATGACAAAAATCGAAGTAAATTACGAGACACGGGCACAGTCGCACTAACAGTCAACGAACTCCGAGGTTAGTTTCATAAACTTTTTGAAAATTTTTAGTTTAACTCGTCTCACGTCTTATACAGGTAACACCACTAATACCAAGGCATTTAATACAAGTTGCAAACAATTCGTAGAAACGTTCAATACGTTCTGCAATGAATACCAAAAAAACCACGTTTAAGAGTAGCAACATTATGGATAAATAATTAAATCGAGCAAATTGTTTATTATCGATTAATTCATATTAAAAGTAACCACAAAACACAGTGGAAAATCCAACAACAGGTACCAAACTCCATTAAATTATGCAATTCCTTTCAATTATAAAAGACATGAATAACAACAAAGTTGAACTCAATAAGTAGTACACGAACTATTACTGTTCAAGAAAAGCCATCATAAAGTTTCAATTCAAAATCGATTAGTGTTACAGAAATCGAAAAATTTGATATAACAGAAAATTATATTCAGGACGAGGAGAGACGATGGCTGGAATGGTAATAAAATGAATTTCAATTATAAAAAAAATGTCAGTTATAGATGACGTTGCTGCCATTCGCCTGCATCCGATTTCGTGCGCACAATGTTTTTCAATTAAAATATCCTTAATGTTATATATATCTGATCTTAAATTCGAGGGTTTGCTATAAGCATTATGCAAAGATTTAATCTAACTGTGCTAGCAAAAAAGACATACATATATACATAATATTAGGTAAAGTAATCGAATCCTTTTATACAATCAATAGTGCTCATCAATTGTATTTTGATAATTTAATTGGTCCTTCACACACATTAATTCATACCCATATATGAGAGCTTTCAATAGCAGAACACTCAAAAAATAATTTTGATTTTGGTTGTTGAACAATGTTAACCACAATAGTTAAGATTTTATTGTCTATTCTCTCATTTTGCTCATTATCATCTTCGTTCTTATCGAACGAAATAAATTAGAACCAAAATTTCAATTACAAAACACCTCATCTTCTGATATGGTTGTATATGCTGTGGCGTAGCTTAGGGCGGTTAAACCATAAAATCTGTAATAAAATGTTAGTTATATCAGATGTTATTACAGTTATTATTATTATTATTATTGTGATTACACCTACGATAGACTAAGAATTTTTGGTAAGATGGTATAAAGACGAATCGGTCGCTGGGGGAAATTGATTAGGATATTTGTGTTTTGTGTTTTGATCACACGAATTATTATTGAATTGTAAAGTAGTTTACGAAATTAGGGCTATTAAGGATGTTTGTACATAATAATATGAATTTGAGATAATAAAATTCAATTCACATGATAAGAACGTTCGTTTTAAGAGTTTGATGTAAACAAAATGTTTTTCACGTATTGGAATGTTAGGCCGGCGGAATAATGTTGTGATTTAATTTGATTTGTACTTGCTAACATCTAACTAGACACATGAAAACATATCAATTCGGGCCAGAACGATTGATGTGAGAACGGCTTTGTAACACAAAACAAAATCAAGTCCAAATTTATGATTTGGAATTGTCTTTTGATTCGTAGAATTCAATCAATTAGAAATATTCTTGTATTCTGCTTCTTTGTTGATGGTTAGTTGAGTGGCATTTTGGTGGTTTTTTTGCGACGGAAATTTGTAATAATTCTCGATAATAAGTTCAAAACATGATTCATTGATTTTCCACATGGAAGCCATTATTGCTTTAAACTCTTTATACTTTAGTTGGATTATTGTTGCCTTTCGAATGATTTAGAATGCCTTCGAGATTTAAACATTCTTTATACAACATAATTTTTTTTTTTGCTACATACTGTGCTGCGGTGCTGTTACTGCTGCTGCCTTAAAATATGTATATAAATTATTGTTTTTCATGGAATTTTCATCTTAATATGGAAAGAAGAAACCGGAGCAAGAGAAACTTGTATATCCATAAAATAATATGTGAAACCACATTTAATGAGGATTTCGTTGCTATAATACGTGTGTGTGTTTGTGTATTTGTTGTGGATAAAACGAATTCGAAGAATCGAATATATGAGGGAGGAAAATATCGAGCAAACATAAAAAAATATCCTATTATTATTTTTCTATCGAATATCAATGCTTCATTAGTTTGAAATATACGAGCTTTTTTCGTACTGTATTGGAGCTTTCGGTATTTTTGTTTTTGCTTCTAATTTTCTTGATGTTGTACTCTCATCGTTATAATGTGGTTTTAACCAAGAATTTTTGCTATGTTCAACGTATATATATGAACGGTTCATATGGTTTCGTGTTTAAATCGCATTAAATAGTTTTTGTGTATGTCATGTGAACATTATTGGTTGAACGGGTTTCAATTATATTACAGTTTTTGGGAGACAGGGTTGAGTTGTTTGTTATTATAGTTCAAAATTTTGTTGTCGAATCTATTTACGATTGATTGGGAGATTATTAGTATTGTTTGTGGTATTGGCTTAAAAATGTCTAGTCAAATTTTGTTTAATTAACCGTTACAAAGTGAAAATTATGCCAGAAAAAAGTAAGTAGGCTATTGGAAATCATTTTTCTTGTCAAGCCAGCCGAAACCATATCAGCTGGAACCAAACCAACTAAGGCAAAAGTAACGAGATGCATTGTGCAACATTATGCACTAACCATACCCTCTAGAACCGAACCAACTATGGCACATGAAGCACAATGTATTGTACATCAATGTGCACTATCTAATTTTTCAGCTGGAACCATATAATGCCTGCCGAAACCATATAATAAAGCCAGCTTAAACCATACCAGCTAGAATCAAACCAGCAATGATACAAGTAGATCGATACATTGTATATCACAGTACACTATTTGATTTATCAGCCCAGCATAAATCATTGTCAAATAAAGTCAGCCGGACCCATGCCAGCCGGAGCCACCTCAACTGTGAAACAAGTGTCAATGCTTTGTGTTTTATCTAGTTTACCAGGCGGAACCACTATTAAGCCAGCCGATCTCATGTAATGCCAACCGGAACCAGCCAAAACCATTAGAAGCTCGTACAACGACTACAACGGCACAAGCAGAATGATGCGTTTTGCTTAATTTTGCCCTACCTGATTTTTCAGCCGTAACCTGTTTGGAAGCAGCCGTTCCCAATAAAAAGCCAGCCGGAATCATGCCAACCGGAACCAATAGTGCGCCAATTAAGCCGGAACCAAACCAACAATGGCACGAGTAATCCAATGTAAATATTTGATTTACCCAAGTTATTATAAATTTTTAAAATTTGCCCATATACGTTTCATACATGTTTATTCACGTGAAATTACTAAATTAATATCGGTATTTAAATTTTAATTGTTTTTTCTCTTGATACATTTGTTTTCGGTTGATTTTGAAGGTTAGTTACTTTCGGCAGAAACAAATTTGTTCGTGTACCAACGAAATATCTCAATCCGCCATTCCACACTTTGATTCTTTCGTCGTGAATCTTTCCTCGTTTCCTTCCCCTTTACCTACAAACTAATAACAGTTGCTAGGTGAAGGGAAAGGAAATGAGGCAAGAGTCACGACGAAAGAATCAAAATGTGGAACGGCGGCCGTTGACAAATAGAAAACTCAAAGGAAACTAGAGTTTCTTGGTAAACTCGAACTTTTCGTGTCCGGAATCTCCATTTTTGATATATTCGGTATTGGGAGCTGTCACCATCAGTCCCAGATGATTACACCTGATTTTAAAAATTTCATATTTATATTAATAATGAACTTGAATTCATGCAACGGTAATTCATATTTTTGTATCCATGTGCTAAGTTTTTTTTGAGATGAGAAAAATAGGATTATAAAACAAAACGGTTTTTATGAGCTTGGGATGAATGATCGAACGGTTTTTTTTTATTGAAAGCACTAAATCTAGAGAATTCAAATAAGGTGGTTTTCCAATATCAAATGTTTTTGTGATAATAATTAGAAATTTAATTATATAAAATATAAAATAAAATTAAAAATGTATTAAGATTGAAAGATTGAGACACACCTAAAATTTATCGGGAATAAAATCGAAGTACGTGGTGTTTGAGTGTTCCGACCATTTTCAAAGATCGATAAAAACGTTATCTTCGTGAAAAATTCTAAAAGTCCTTAACTAAAGTGACTATGCTAGTTTCAATAATTCATGTCCACTATCTAAAAGAGAAAAAGAAATTACCAAAATCAAAACCATCGATCGTATTCCATATGTTGACGACAGGAAAAAATATTTCTGGAATTTCTTTTAGGGCAATCCAACAACCAAACGTAACGTTTTCAGATATTATTAAAACTGGAATTACTGAAAGTAATAAACATTACTATTTAAATATAGACAACATTGAAGTTTTTGGAAGTAGTTCACCATTGAACACAAATAAACAAATTACAGAAAATCCAAATAAAAAATAATAAAAACAGTAACAAATAAAAACAACAAAAATAATAAAGTTACAAATACCAACATATTAGAAAAGAATTATAGTAATGTTACCCCAAATTTTACAAAAGGTTTTTACAAATACTACTAATACTAACCATAAAATAGAAAATTCATGAAAACAATTTTAATATTACATAAAAGTACTAATGATAACGATAAATATGATAGTATTTGCAACAATACTCTTTCAAGTATTAATGCTAATCAGAATTTGAAATCAGAATTTTGATCCCCTTACTGAAACGTTTAATGTTTTATATGGAAATGGAAATATTGACTATGAGGAAATTTCCCATCCTAAAATTGTGTAATTGTGTGTGACTTTAACCCAAACAGCATAATACAATGGAATCCTAACGGAATCATTAACAATACAGAGGAATTGTATCTAATGATAAGTCAAATCAATCCATCGGTTATTTGCCTTCAAGAAACTCACTTCACCAACCCCATTCGTAATCTTAGGCGACTTTAATGCGCATCACCCACTTTAGGGTATATTAGCAAGTCGCCCTGATAAACGTGGCAGTGACATTGTAAATTTAATTGAGAAATACAGCTTAAATAGTTTAAACATTGGGGAAACAACATATTACACTTATTCTAATGGGACCGTCTCAGCGATTGATCTACCAAAAGCAACACCAATTGTATCTATGTATTTCGAGTGGTACATATATATCCCAACCTTTGTTCAAGTGATCACTTTCCCATTATTCTATCTCCAGTAAGAACAACTATTGCAATATCTTCACCTCCTCGACCGAGATGGACTCTCAGATGGAAATATAACTCTAACTTAATTTCAATAATGAATACCATCCTCACGACCCAGATATTGCAAAAAAATATATTGTTGATGAAATACGCAAAGCAGCAAAAATTGCTATACCTATATCCAAAATAATTGCCATGAACACCCAGTACCATGGTGGCCACAGGAGATTTCTGAACTTCTAAAAGCCCAATGGAAAGCACAGAGAGTCGTAACTCATAATCCTACTTTATCAAATCTACAACAAATTCGAAAATGTCGTGCCCTTGTTAGAAAGCGTATTCGAACCGCCAAAAGGTTATCATGGCAAAAATTTGTAAGTTTCTCACCAATTTTTTTTTTCTATCTTTAGAAATTGTGAATATTCTCGCCAACCATTTCTCAACGGTGTGTCAAACAAATCAGTATAACAAAGACTTTATTAATATAAAATGATGACTAAAGAAAATATACCATTTTTGAACCAAAATATCTATACAAACAATGGTTACAATAAAGATTTTAACCTTAATGAACTCACCCATATTATGAAAAAATGTCGAGGCTCTACTCCAGGTCCTGATGGAATACATTATAAAATTTTGACAAATTTAAACCTAAAATCTTAACGATACCTCCTAGAATTCTATAATAATTTATGGAAAAATCATACATTTCCAAATGAATGGCTTCTAGCTGATGTCATTTCTATTAACAAACCTGGAAAAGATAAAAAACTTCCCTCCTGCTATAGACCTATAACCCTGACAAACACTATGTGTAAAGTTGTGAAAAAACTTGTTGCTGAACGTCTCAAATGGATCACTGAAAAATAAAAGCTAATTTCACAATTTCAAATGGGTTTTCAAAAATATAAATCTACTATTGATGCTTTGTTATACATAGTAAATGAAATTCAAATAGGCTTTCGGAATGGTGAAAAAACAATTGCTATATTCTTTGGCATAAATAAAGCATATGACAAGACTTGGAAACATCATATTTTAAATATTTTAGGTCAACAAGGCATATCGGGAAATTTATTCCAGTTGATCAAAAACTATCTAAAAACTCGACTTTTCAAAGTTCTTAGCAATAATAAATTATCTGACATTTTTAAACAGGAAAACGGTGTCCCTCAAGGGGCAGTTCTAAGTCTAATCCTATTGCTCATAGCAATTAACCCATTAATAGATCAAATTGAACCACCCGTTAAAGTAATTATGTTTGCAGATGATTTAGAAATTTTGACAAGATCTAAGAGTATAGACTTTGTGAATCTCTTCTTCAAAACTCCATTGATAAACTCTGTACTTGGACGCAAAATTATGGGGGTTTGAATGTAATATTGAAAAAACAACAGGTTTGGTTTTCGGTCGAATAAATCGCCCCTATACATGGCTGAATATCCATTTAAAAGACAGACTGATACCATTTAATAATAAACATAAATACCTTGGGGTAATTTTGGACAAAACCTTATCATTTAAACCTCATCTAGAACATTAAAAACGCAAGGCCTTTAGACGCTTAACATAATCAAATTATTGTCAAATATTCCTGTGGCAATTCAACATAATCACTTAACTGAAATTCAGTGAATATACAGAGTGTTTTTTTCCAAAATAATGAAGTAATACGAGGGTTGCCTTTGATATTTCGGGATTAGAGAACAAAAACAAATATTAATCATCGAAAATCGCTTTATTGTTTTTCAAAATATTCCCCATGAAGATCTATACACTTTTGCATGCGTTTCAACCAATTGTCGAAGCACTTTTTCCACTCTGATTGAGGTATCTCCAAAACATGCAATCTGAACCCAGCAACCGCTTCTTCAGGTGTCGAAAAACGTTGACCTCTATTTTTTACTCCTCTTTTGGTTGCCACATTATCTCCTCCATATGTACATTACAGTTTGAGGAAACTATCGAGTTGGTCGAGAATAATATCGAGAATACCGAGAGGGATATCCGTTCTTGAGATATTCGATCTTTCGGTGCTGTATGAGATTGATTGGAAGACCGTATAATTCGTGTGATTACGAGAATTGATTGCAGAACATCTATTTGCAATAGTCGGTATGTCCAAATTGGTCTCTTTGCTGAATGTTGTACATGATTATTTATTAAAATGATTCCTTCCACAATTGGATTTCAGAAATTAGCTAATTTTAGTAATATTCCTCCATCCAATTATTCAGCGACTGAATAAAAAGTTATTATATTTTAATTTGATTAGCAATTAAGAGTTATAGCGGTTTATCAGGTGTTTATTGTTTATTTTTAATACTATTATTAATTTCAGTTCCAGAATAGGCATTTAGTTAGTTCTAATGGAAATTTTTGATTACAGAAGATCTTTGAAGCCGTGATACTTTCTAATAAATAAATAAAATTTTAATTTTAAAATCAGAAGAGCACACAAAATGGGAATCACAGTGGCTATCGGGTTTGCTAATAAATTGATATTTCAGCGGATGTTTGAATTTTGGAAACTACTGATAGCTTGGAAGCTGCAAAGTAAATTGCAGTTAAATATTGCAATAGTTTTTCGGGGATCGTCGCATTTCTTTAGTTAAATTATTTTCTAGGTTATACGGGAGACTGTAAATTTTAAAGGTCTTGGTTAGGTTGTTCTAGGTTTTAGTCATTTTTTATTTTATAAATATACACATTTGTATTAGGATAGAATTGGACAAATGACCTTCACACTATATAATTTGTTTTATTTAATTATTTTTTATAAATAAATTCATTCTACAGATTCACAAAGATCCTATCCGTTGAAGATAAAAAGGTCGTGCATTCCTTTCCTGCTTTGATAGGAGTATTACCATATTTGGTGATTTCTGGATTCGATTTATTTTATTTTGATTTAATTTGTTTTAAGAGAACCAAATTAATTTAATTAATACTAATCATAACATATATATTTCGGGCCGATTTTCGGTCCATTTTTGACTTTGACCACCTCGTACGGCTAAACTATAGCAAATAGAGTGCAACATGCTTCTAAGTAATGATAGAACAGACATTTTTCTATCATTTAGCCACGTTTTAGGCAAATCGAACGACCTTGAGGTTTTTATTAATTTTTCTTCTAAAATTTCGAAAATCTGAACCAAGGCTCAAATTTTTTTTTTTTATAAGCAATTCCCAAGTAAAATTTGACGCTGAATCCGAATATATTTATTTCAAGTATATTTTATCTATAATAATCTATAATAATGACTTTTATCTCAGGAAATTTACTGGAACTTAATTATTTTTAAATTTTTAAGCATAATTATAATTTTTTTAGGATGCTGATTGCTGAATATTTATATCCAAAAAATCAAAAATAATTGTGCTCTCTTGTGCTAACCGCCTTACATTATATCTTCAACTAACAATTTACTAACTATTGACTTAGGAGTCTGTAACCGGGTCAATTCGGTCATATTTAACATGCCTATCCTATCCTTCCATCTTGTTAAATGTAATAAAGGTGTATGGCCGCTCCGCCGTTATCCGGGAGTCTCGCTAAATTGCCTGGTCATACATTGCAATCAATCAATCAGTCGATGACTTATCACATAGGTGATAGGCTATCCTCCTCCCCCTTTTTTATTAACTTTTCCGGATAACTATATAACAAAATTATTACTTTTACAAATCAGTAGATACTCCTGATGATGACCTAACAAGTCAAAATCGATTTAGTGATTCTTTACACTTTTCGAACAAATTTTTTAATTAAAACATTCAAAAATCTAATTTTTGCGAAATAAAAAACCAGTGTTTAATAAAAACGTGTTTATTAAGTGTAAGTGTGTTTCGCCAAGTGCCTAAATGTTTCAATTTCACTATGACTTAAATCCAATTGTATTTTTATTTTTTTAATTTAACAGTGTAATTTTTTTGGTTTTATCCCTTCATAGCACATATTCTTTTTTTACGAGAAAAAATATTTTTAAATTGGTAAATTTGAAATTGATTCAAAAAATGTCAAAGAAAATGCTGATAGTTTTTCTAATTTTTCAGGAAATTAAATTTTCTTGCCATTGCATAGATATGCAAGACCGTGCTATTAGAAAGACAAGAAATTAATATAATAAAATCATCAATTATAAATTAAATAAAAATAAAATAAGAAAAAAAAAAAAAATCATTTTCATTTAAAAAATACTAAATACCACAAAAACATCACCTGTCACTTTCAATTCATAACACCAATTTTCTTAAACGTGTATTGGTAAAATGAAGTAAAGCAATTACGATCTTTATTTAAACACATAACCATCACAATTAGGGGCTTACGTTGTAGTCACTTCATCATCTACTCTGGCCAATGATTTAGACCATCCGTCCGTTGTAATTGTATTAAAAATGTATTAGTCAATCCTAATCTAATGTTATTATCGTGTTATTTTGAACCCAGAAAGTTGCATGCTTAAACTAAATTTGATCAATCTACCAAAATTGATAAGTTACCAATGGTTGATACAATTTGAACAGCATGAGACCGTATGAATTGTAGCTATTAATGAAAATGAAAATATAAAATTCGGCCAGTGCGCATGAAAGAGCCAATACTTGCTCAATTAGTGTATGAAAAACAAAGTATAATTTCTGAAGAGCACTTTCAATGATCTTTGAAAAAACAGAAACATTTAAAAACAAGCAGTAATTTTTTTTTAAATTTTATTCTCAAATCAATAATGCACCTGGCAGATAGAGGGCGATTTGAGTAACCGCATGGGAATAGCATAAAAATTTAAAAATGAATGGAAAGACGAAATCATCACCGCTCCCTCCAGCAGCTCAACCTGGCTAGGATGCAAATACGTAATGAACCAATATAATGTGAAAAAACATGATAAGGTTACACATTATAGAGTCGACCAAACCCATCTATCTTATTTAGCGCCAGCCAAAAAAAAATACATTTTTTACCAAAAGCCAGGTAAGTTTAATTTTTTGCTTAATCAGTATAATTTCATCGGCAGAGGCCAGTTTCATCTGATTATTAATGTTATATTTTGCTTTGGTTAGATTACGCGTACAAACACTAACAAAAATTCCCAATTCCTGCGAATTAGTGGTTTAATCACTTAAAAAAATTTAAATAAAACTTGATAACAAATTTGTATAAATAAATAGATTTTTTTATTAAGCATCTGGAAACGAAAAGATCCGATGCATTCTTTCATACCTTTTCGCACAATAAAGAAACAATATTATGACCAAGTTGGTACTATAAACCAAAACAATGGATGTAAATAGAATCCAACTGTCGATTTTATAAAAATTACAGCTTTCCAAAAACCCTCGAAATGTTAGAACTGCGTCTGCCTTCGGAGTATACAGGCAATAAATGTTAAAATTGTCGTCTCTGTCAAATACAGCGCAACCAATTTTATCCGAAATATTATATCTAAATGAATTCCATACGTTTTCAATATTGCTAATCAGTTCGGTGAAATATTTAATATCGTGTAAATGCATTGAGTTGACAGTTTTAAATTTGTCTGTAATAAAAAATTGGATACATAATATTGTATTGCTGTACTTTGCTAATAACCTATATACCTATTGCTAAACATATTAAATTTTCATCATTATAACTGTTATTTACAATATGGTACGCTAAATTCTGTAAATCATAATCCCAAACAACGTGCTTTTGCTCAGCTTCCAATTTGTTGAGGATAAATTTAATAGGTGTGTATTCTAGCACTTCCAATTTAGCATTACTAAAGTTACCGCGTTTGTCACACACAAAATGTTTTTTTACTTTGCAATTGTTGCGCAACCTGTCACATTCTAGAATCCTGTTGATAGGTTTTAAAGCGTTTTCGCATTGCTTTTCGTAGCCAAAACTTTGATTAAAATATTTTAAATCTATTCCGTTAACCAAGCATATCAAAGTACAAGCTTGCGACGTGTTATCAAATTTATATGAACATCCAGCTTTGTTCGAGTAAGCACTATACCACCAAATATTTGGTCGTCGTAGTTGATGCGAGGGTTTGCTATTTAATTGAGTATCGTTGATTAACATTTGAAATCCTTTAACAAGTCTTTCCCGACATTCTGTTGTATTTTCGTTGAGAGTAGAAATTTTGAAACAATCTGTGGCACCAAAGTTTTTTTTAAATACACGAATATTTCTGAATTCTTTTGTAATAATAAAATTACCAAGTGCAGGTTCTTCAATTATATTTGCAGCCATGTTTTCTAAATCGAAGTTCCACTCAAACTGTGGTAAGTTGCAAATAGTTGAATTTTGTATATTGTTTCGAATATAATTAATTTTAAGTAGAATTGCTACTCGTGTTGCAGGTTTTACATAACTAGATCTCAGATTTTTGATTGATCCATTCTGCGTAAAACAAATCAAATTCAAATGATAAAGTTTGAGAATTTTTTTCTAAAATTTGTACTTACATCACATAATCGCGGATCATTTTTAAACCACGGTCGCACCACTTTATTTATGTCACAGTACTGAGCTTGACATTTGGAATACAGACAAATGACGATACAAATTATTAAATGGAATATTAAATAGTTCATATTGAGCACTAGTTCAGCATTTAATATTTCCAACAACGCACGTATGACTAAAGATAAATCGGTAATTTAAAATTATTATCATTTTTTGTATAAAAGCAGATTAGGAAACCCGTTTAAATGTTATTTTAATATTTTATCAGCGTTTTATTGAATATTTATTTATATTCGACGCCATTATCAAAAACGTGTGAATTTATTTTATAGTTTAAGTTTTTGTAACGATGGATGTGCGGCTTTTCGCCATCACACAATTTATTATTACCGTGGAATAATAAAAAAAAAAGAAAAAGTTGCGCTTGGGCGCTGAATTATTGAACGAGGAAGGGAAATAGGTAGAACCCTGAGAGTGCCTTAGAAACTAGAAAGTTTTAATATTTTTTTTCCTCAATCACATTCAAGCAAAATAACAAAGATAAAAATGTAAATTTTTTAACCATTTTATTTGTTATTCGAGACAGCCCCCTCGATGACAATATCTGATTGAAGATGCAAACGCGTTGTACTTGTCTTATTTATGCCAAACAACCGACAAGTTTCCTCGAATATCGCTAAAGTGAAATTTTTTACACCACTCTACTACCAACTCCCTACATCCAGACCAATAAAATCGTTATAAAAATATTTGTGAGTGTTTTATTGATAGCCTTCACTTACTTTTTCATGATAATCCTCAGTATTCGATTAATTCTTCTTTTCGGCACCATTTTTTAATATTGTTTAATTTTGTCATTCGATCACTCCCATTCATCGTTTTAAACAGCCATTCCTAAAAAAAGGCTTTTCCACTGTGCCCAAATTGTCTTTCTCTTATAACGCAATAATTTTCATAAATCCGCGTCTTAACTGCGCTCCTTCCAGATTGATTCATCCGTCCAGTCCTAACCCTCGTCGAGCTGCACTTTCATAAGCTGTACATTGATTACATCCTGCCGCTTTGATAATACGTCAGCATTCTCAAGTGCGCTTTGTTTTCGATACTCGATGTAAAAATCGTAGCTTTGCAGACGTTCGATTCGGCTTGTCATCTGTTCTTCCGGTTCTAAAAATAGTTAGTATTTTTGAGTAATATCCATTTACAGCAATCGACCATCGATTTCTTGTGACAATACTTCGTCTGAACTATCATTGCTTGCATTGGTATCCAAAATACATTTCCCGTTGGGCATAAGGTACGCAGATATTGGTGCTATGCATAGCCATTTCCGTAATTCAAACGATACGTCTTGTTCTGCCTTCCTAAAGTTCATACCTTAATCGTGTGAACTTCTTGCAACATTGGCGAATCCTTGCACGAATCGTCTATAATAGACATATGTACTTTATTTTACTACGTAAGGGAAAGTTTAAAAAATTAGATCCAAGATCCAACAAGAAATAAACGACTACTCTATCTCTCTATATAACGTTAATATTGATCGCATCGTTCAACATCGCAAAACCAACAACCACATGTGCGTTCAGTTCATATAACTAAATCAACATTTTTAAAAATTAGAATATTAAAATCTGAATTTATAAAATTTGTCGTAATTGAAATCGCAACCGAGCTAAAGAAATCTTTTATGGGAACGCCTAAGAATCGATATAAAACCATCGCAGCGTAGCAACAACTATTAGTTTGTATATTTAATATTTACAAAATTATTTTAAATTTATGAACCAGATAAATGCACAATCAAATTCTTTAAAAGCTTCAATAGATATAAAACTTAAACTATCTATTATAAATTCTAGTTTTTGAGTCGAAAAGTTCGAAACATATTGCAATGCTCTGAATACATACAAAGAATTTATGTAAAACTTAAAAGTCCAGCAAATAAAAAACGAACGAAACAAAAAGTCACAAAAAGCTTCATTTTTTATTCAAAACGAAAAAAAAATCTTTCGAAACGTGAATGGAATAAAATCTATTTTGTGTCTCTTCGTTTAGCTCCCCAAAAAAAATGTGCAAAGTGTTTTTTTTTTATACGGTCTTGTTTTCGGTGTTGCTCTGTTTATTTTTCCTCCGAAAATTGAAATAAGCTTTTTGTTGTACATTTTTCGGGTTTTCGTTTAATTTGTGTTTGTAGGTACGTATATGAACTCGTATATATGTATATGAACAGCAGACGATGTAAAAAAGTAAAAATCAGCACACAGCACACAAAAAATAACCAAATTAAACAAGCTTCTAAGTTGAGAAAATTATTAGGGAAAAATCATCTACGTATATATACCAGTTACATACTGTGTGTGGAAAACCTTAAAAGTAACAATACAACGAAACTGGTTTTAAATATATATATATGTAGAAAAAATCTAAAAAAAATTTAAAGAAATTTAAAAAAAATATTCAGTGAAAAGCTGTATAAACGTATACATACTGAAAATGTAATGAAAATTTATATGGTCGTGTACGATGTAACAGATTCAGTATTTTTATACACATATACCTAGTTCTAGCAGAAAATATCAACCACAAATAAAATAAAACGATCTGTATGTTGAAAACAAGTTACAAAAAAATAGATGCAAAATTACGACGATAATAGAATAACAATTCTCTTTACGAAGGGAAAATTGCATTTTCTATTATATTTTGTATTATAAGGAGGTATATATTATTCATAGTGCATATATATATATATATATATATATATATATATATATATATATATATATATATATATATATATATATATATATATATATATATATATTATATATATATATATATATATATATATATATATATATATATATATATATATATATATATATATTTATATATATATATATATATATATATATATATATATATATATATATATATATATATATATATATATATATATATATATATATCATTGTGTCAGTGTCTAACAAAATGCATTTAAAATGAGTCCTAAGTCCTTTTCCAATTTATAAGTAAATTCAAGGATGTTCGTGTGGAATGAACATCTCAAAATAGATTCGAAATACAAATAGCAAAACAAAAATGTAAATTTTGCTCAAAGTTCACGTTTAGCAAGTGAAATTTTATATCTGCTCAAGTTCCATTCGATGTTGCACAAATGTATTTTTTTTTATTACGAATAAGTTAAAATTATTCGATCTTGCGAGGAATCATTTTTTTGTTAAAATTTTTAAAGCTGCCAGGAGTCATAATGTCTGTGAAGTTATCCCAGTAAATCATACCACAAAAATACAAAAATAAAAAATCAGGCAATACTGATTATATCGCATCCCAGGATTTTGAAAATCATCCAAGACAATTTTGAAATGACACTGCATATGATAATAATTGATCTAAAGTGTTTATTCTTCAAATATTTATGATAGAAAGAAGACCAGCCTTTGAAAATATTAACTTATAGTGGGTAATTTATAGTGATCTCCGCAGTGTGAGCCAAATGTTAGGATTGGCACAACCACCCAGCTTCGATAAGGCCTCATATAAATTTATATGAAAATCGTCTTTAACTTCCAAAACCTTCCTGGGGCCGTATTCTTGAATTCGGGGACATTTCTCCAATCGGAATACAATTTGCTTTAAAATTCTCTATATTATTCGAATTTTTCGCCAACTTCTTTAATCATTTTTTGTGTTAATCATTTCTTTTTCTAAATTACGAAAACATAATTTTTTCCCCGTACTAAGGGAAAAATTCCGAGCGGATAAATCGATTCGAAATTATTCCCTTAGTGACAAATATTAGCTAACTTGAACACAAATTTTAAAAAATGATTAAAGTAGCCGGCGAAAAATTCGAATAATATAGTGAATTTCAAAACATAACTTGTATTCCAATTGGGAAAATTTCCAACGATTTCAAGGATACGGCCCCTGGGCTGGAAATAGGGATTAATGTTTAGAGATGTTAAGAAATTAAGAGAAAGCTAACCAAGTGGTCAGCACTACTTAGTCGTATGTTCAAATTTGAGTAAATGGCCAGGTTCCAAAGTCTCAGGTGAAGTTAAATAAAAATTTGTATTTCTTAAGAATTCCCTAGGCCAGAAATGGTTATTTATGTATATGTTTTGCGTTGGTAATGATAAGGGCAAACTACGGTGATGTCTCATGGTCTAATGACAACAACTTAATCGAGGCCGCTTTAGACTACTGATTGAATCGTGTTTGGTAAACTCAGAACAATTTCATATAACCAGTGTAATTTCGACGGTTATTCCTGATGCAGCCAGTCCTCAAAATTGCCAAAAATTGTTCGCCAAATGCAATTTTTTTAATTGATATTAAATTTAATTAATGATTTTCAATACAGGATATCGGGAATATTTTGGATAAGAAAGAAGAAGAAATTGTATTTTACTATAATGATCATAGTGTTTTGACTGACAAACAATTACGGTTAAAGCTGGTGAAAATAATAATGGAGCTCATTCATTTTGTTTAAGATTTTCAAACAAAATATTATTTTTAATGACATTTACAATGTTCATGATTTTTCTAGTCATAGAAAACGAAGAGGCCATTTACTCTTAGTATATCTACCACAAAAAGTAGAAAAGTTCACACCCCCCCCCCCCCCCCACCGTTTTAACCCCAAAGTACATGTGTAGAGATGCAATACACAACCATTACACAAATGAGGACTTCCAAGAGTCTCTTCTTGGCAGCTTTTTTTCGTACTGATAAAAAATTGGTCTACTCATCAGGTTGCCAAACCACAAAAAATTAGAACATAAGAACTTATCGATTTAGCGAATTATATCACCAAATCAGAAACTTCTGGAAATTCTCATTATATGTACAAACAAATGGATTTTCGTGACGCTGGCAATCCAGGTTGCCACATCGCTAATAGCAGAGAGGAGGAGCATATTACTTGTTTACAAAAGTTTTAGCTGTTAAAGGTTCACAAAACACTTAATGGTTATGTATTATACATATTTAGAGTTCATTGTCAGACAGTTATGCTTCGGAAGTTTTTACTATCTATCCACTTAGAAATTAGGAATCTCAGTTAACAGATAAATAACCAAAGAAATATTTGAAGAATATATCTCAACACATTCCCGTTCGATTTTTGTTAAAACTATTTTAACATTTCCAATTAATTATTTTGTTCCCAGTCATAGTACTCACGTGACGTTCTCAAATATGTCAATTATTTTATTCTAAAATTGGCAGAATTTGAAAATTGCCCTAAACCTGTCTTAAAAAACAACAAAAACATAAAATGTGTAAATGTGTGGTGAAAACTCGCGATGTTACGAATTATAGAATAAATCGTTATAACGAGATATTTCTTCAAATTATAACACCAAATAGGAAAATATTTAGGTGTAACTTGGTCCTGTCTTTCCTTAAAATGTTTTTCCTTACGGAACTGGAGGATTAAAGGGGGAACGGTAGTGAAATTGGTAACGGCCTCGAAACCCCTCAATTATGACAAAATTGGGTGTTTAGGGTGTTTAGAATAGGCGAAATTGGTATCAGCTCTCTATAAATCACTTGTACGGTTTTCCTAATTAAAATTCCAAGTTAAAGTTCTAGGGCCAATTTGGTTCCATTTAAAGTACTCTATAATATAATTTGTAAGAAGTTCGATCTTACATTAGTATAGGTATAACTAACTGGAAGAAAACTAACTAAAACTAATATTTTCAGAACTAACTACACGTTTTCCAATTGTAATTCAGAAAGTATCAGTTGTAATTCAGAAAGTATAAATTGTAATTCAGATTAGTCAATTGTAATTCAGAAAGTATCAATTGTAATTCAGATTAGTCAATTGTAATTCAGAAAGTATCAATTGTAATTCAGATTAGTCAATTGTAATTCAGAAAGTATCAGTTGTAATTCAGAAAGTATCAATTGTAGTTCAGAACATTTCGACATTCGTCGAATTGTAGCAATTTTACAACAGGTATTGAACGAATATGTTAATTTACTTCATAGTTAGCGAATTTTAGGTAAGAATCACTTGATAGGTTTTTAGAGATTGCGGAAGATAACACAACTTACCATTGAAATATATATGTACATAGTAATAAATGAGACGACAGTATGTGTTTTGCGGTGAGGAGGATATTTATTCCGTAATGAAAGATTTAATTGAAAATATTTTGGGAATTTACTTTCTCAATTATATTGGTTCATTATGAAGTAATTGCCTACTGTTGACACAGATATCGATATGTTGAATTTGGTCAATATTTTTTGTTTTAATTTCTGCAATGTACAGCTGCAATCCTGTTCTACCCATGAAACAAGCGAATCAATTAGTGCCTCATTCAAAATTCGATGTTTTATACCTCCTCTTGCTAACATTTTGTGTTGCCCTGATCGAATCCAATGAAACGCGGTCTTGTACTTGATGTCCAACGTCGCAGCTAAAGACACCCAATCATCACCTTTATTGGCACAATTCACGATTCTTTCACGATCTGCATTAGTATTTTTTTTGTACTTTTTTCGTTCTGTGCTTTCAGTTGCAGTCAGAACAGCTCTGCAAATAGGACCTATAGCATCCGGTACATTGTTCATATCTCTTTGGCACTTTGTATGCAGTAGATGTCTGCATGGTAATAGTCTTATTACTTTATTCCGTGTCATTGAAGTGCAACAAATAACGCAATTGTCTTTAAATTCCATTAAAAAATATGGGATTAAACGATTCAAGTTTTCAGAAGAAATAAAACAAATTAATTAAAAAGTCTTTTTTTTTAAACATAGAATATGACACATATTTTTGGTTACTATGTTTAAAATGATCATTTTTTATGTATAATGCTAATGCAGTAAAATTAAGTACATATTGTAATTCAAATAACGTTAACATGTTCTGAACTACAATTGATACTTTCTGAATTACAATTGATACTTTCTGAACTACAATTGATACTTTCTGAACTATAATTGATACTTTCTAAATTACAATTGACTAATCTGAATTACATTTGATACTTTCTGAATTACAATTGACTAATCTGAATTACAACTGATACTTTCTGAATTACAATTGGAAAAGGTGTAGAAATAATATTTTGTATGCGTTGATGGTGGCTGTTCCGAACCAGCAGATAATGTATTTGTACCTGGAGCAACAATAACCACAATTGACATAATTGAGTTTAATTGACACAACAAGAGGCTGTAATTGGCTTGTAAGACCTCCAGGAATGACCGCTATTCCTGTGTTAATTTGTCTTCGAAGGTTTTTATCTAATCAATTGTATGCGCTCTTAATTGATCCCATAACTAACAACATGCTAAAACTACAGTGTAGTGGGTTTCTTCGTGACCTGTTGTTTTTATTGTTACTGATCTGTTACCTTTTAAATCTAGAGTACGGTTTGAAGGAACATCAGATCTTAGAGACACTTCAACCATGTTATAGCAATTTGGCTAAGATCAATCTAGCAAGCATAAATCTGTGAAATTCTATAATTCTAGTTTCATAGTCAATCGGCATTTTTTGGGCTAGACTGGTTTTAGTACGCTTGGATAACCCGTGTCTCTTCATAAATCTGAAGCACCAAGATCCTGTGAAATCACCAAATTTATCATTTTCGTTTTCCATTGCTTCGGTGATCTGTCATCCAATTTTTTATTTGCATTTTCAGTTGTGGCCTCTTCTATTTTAAGCTGCTCTTCTTGTTTTTAACATTCAAGATTCATTTTTCTGTAGGTGGTGGACCAAAATATCTATCACTTAATTTATAGGTTTCTGGTTTTATAACAATTAAAGAATATATACTTTGTTAAACCGTATGAAATTATATACGCTACTATCAACTAATATTGACATTCTCGTGGGGATCCCCGATTCATTTTCATGGTAGTTGAAATTTGCGAAAGTCCCCGATTCATTTTACGTGAATCCCCGATTTATTTTTGTGGGATTTCCCGATTGTACTATAAGACGCACTTCGTTTCAAAAGACGCATCCCAATTTTCAGTTGAATTTTCAGAGTTCAAAGGTGCGTCTTATGATCCGCAAAATACGGTAAACAATTACCTAATAGTTAGAGAGGAACATTATTAAACCGACTATAACAAATAACGTAAAATAACGAAATAACGTAAAATAACGTGAATAACGTAAAATAAGGAGAAGACAATGAGAAAATTGTGTTTTAATGCAGTTTTTTAGAACTAGGATTTTGCAGACAGCGAGTCGCCTTTTTTGAGCTACTTATAGCTAAAAGCGAGTAAAAGTAATTATGCACTATGCGAGTAGACAATCGCTCTCGCTTTTATTTCCGGCCATATATATTGCATCGTGAGAAGAAAGACAACAAGATTTTTAGATTATATTTTCATACTAAACGTCAAAAAGTATAAAGTTTGTTTGAATTGGATGTCGGTAAGATACAACATAATACCAATATTTTTATTTATTGTCAAACGTACGGGTTGGAAAATGTTCCTCGATACTATTAATTAAATTAATTAATAAACCTTTCGGAAGTCGATATAGTTCTTGGTATGTTTAAATTAAATATTACGTGGATTAAATATATAAATAATCCATGTCAAAAGGGTTTAATCATCCCTACGACGAGACCGGATAATTCTCATATTGTTTTATTTTATCAAAAACATAGCAATATGCAAATTGTTCATAGTTCACTCGTATAATTATTTTAATTTATTAAAATATTAGTAAAATCTAAAAAAGAGTTCAACACCGCACTAAAGCCGAGTTCATTGTTGTATTCATTCCGTTCGTTCCGTTCGTTTTTTTGTAAAGCAATAGGATTTGTCGCAAATGACGTTTTATTTCTTTGGTATTTTTTTTTTCATCAAGTTGATCTATCTGCAACTTTTTTACTCAAGGAACATGACAAGAAAGAGACGACATGATATAACGGGTGATTTTTTAAGAGCTTGAGAACTTTTTTTAAAAAAAAAACGCATAAAATTTGCAAAACCTCATCGGTTCTTTATTTGAAACGTTAGATTGGTCCATGACATTTACTTTTTGAAGATAATTTCATTTAAATGTTGACCGCGGCTGCGTCTTAGGTGGTCCATTCGGAAAGTCCAATTTTGGGCAACTTTTTCGAGCATTTCGGCCGGAATAGCCCGAATTTCTTCGGAAATGTTGTCTTCCAAAACTGGAATAGTTGCTGGCTTATTTCTGTAGACTTTAGACTTGACGTAGCCCCACAAAAAATAGTCTAAAGGCGTCAAATCGCATGATCTTGGTGGCCAACTTACCGGGCCATTTCTTGAGATGAATTGTTCTCCGAAGTTTTCCCTCAAAATGGCCATAGAATCGCGAGCTGTGTGGCATGTAGCGCCATCTTGTTGAAACCACATGTCAACTAAGTTCAGTTCTTCCATTTTTGGCAACAAAAAGTTTGTTAGCATCGAACGATAGCGATCGCCATTCACCGTAACGTTGCGTCCAACAGCATCTTTGAAAAAATACGGTCCAATGATTCCACCAGCGTACAAACCACACCAAACAGTGCATTTTTCGGGATGCATGGGCAGTTCTTGAACGGCTTCTGGTTGCTCTTCACTCCAAATGCGGCAATTTTGCTTATTTACGTAGCCATTCAACCAGAAATGAGCCTCATCGCTGAACAAAATTTGTCGATAAAAAAGCGGATTTTCTGCCAACTTTTCTAGGGCCCATTCACTGAAAATTCGACGTTGTGGCAGATCGTTCGGCTTCAGTTCTTGCAGGAGCTGTATTTTATACGGTTTTACACCAAGATCTTTGCGTAAAATCTTCCATGTCGTCGAATAACACAAACCCAATTGCTGCGAACGGCGACGAATCGACATTTCACGGTCTTCAGCAACACTCTCAGAAACAGACGCAATATTCTCTTCTGTACGCACTGTACGCATTCGTGTGGTTGGTTTAATGTCCAATAAAGTAAATTGAGTGCGAAACTTGGTCACAATCGCATTAATTGTTTGCTCACTTGGTCGATTATGTAGACCATAAATCGGACGTAAATCGCGAAACACTTTTCGAACCGAACACTGATTTTTGTAATATAATTCAATTATTTGCAAGCGTTGCTCGTTAGTAAGTCTATTCATTATGAAATGTCAAAGCATACTGAGCATCTTTCTCTTTGACACCTTGTCTGAAATCCCGCGTGATCTGTCAAATACTAATGCATGAAAATCCTAACCACAAAAAAATCACCCTTTATAATAGTAAAAACAAACAATAACTTTTTCGATATTTTAATTTTGTAGTCAAGTACGTTGTTCATTTTGTGTTTTGATGTTTTTTTCATGAATTTTTCATTATTTTTGTTTATGAAAAACTCCAAAACTACAAAACGCCAAACTACAAAAGTCAAAATTTTGTTTTTTCAGCGATAGGCGAAACAAAATCGTTGTTTAATTTTTTCATCAACAATGAACCCAAAAAATAATACTTCAGAAAAAATACCGAACGAAAGGAACGGAACGAACACAACGAACTACAACAATGAATCCGCCATAAACCGCAAAATGACATAAATAATTTTAAACAGAAAATGACATTTTGACAGCTAAATCCGTAGTTGTTCAATTTTCTTGCCTTTTACTTGTGTCGATTTGTGCATAATCGCTTTAAAACTGTCGGGCAAAACTAAAAGACGAGAAATCATACGTAAACTCACTTCTCGCCTTTTGTGCAAAATTCCATTCCTGATCTCGAAAATTGTTTCTTCGTATACCTATACATACTTGCACACAGCAAAACTTCGAAAACCTATAAAACAAAAGATAGGATTCAAAATAGCCAAAAGCAGAAAAACACGGAAAATAATCGTCGAGCAGAAACAACAACAAAAATTGCAAGTGTGACAAAACAAAACAATAGAATTGAAAAACCATTTATCGCGCAAACTATACTCGAATAACCTACTAAATGAGAATGACAGTTTTGCTGCATACATACTTGCCGATTCGATTGAGGCAAAATTCTGTAGTTTTGAGTTGAAGTTAGTCGTTGCTCAAAATATTAGTCTATTTGGTACGTTATTTTGCTTGTCAAATTTTTAATTGTAATTCTCGGTTGGACGGTGAACATTAATATTTCTCAGTAGGATTCTATTTCTTTCTGACATCTTTAAATTTTCGTTATTATAATTCTTCAAAATAGAAATATTTTATTTATAATTGCATAGCTTAAGTGTTATTGATAGGGAAATTTAAGTAATTTAAATAGTGTGAGAAATGTCTTAACATATTCGGAAAACGGTGACATTATTTACGTGTACAGCTAAAAAAATGAAATTCATAGAATAGAATCCATCTAAAGTAACACCATGAACATTCAAAAAGAGAACTATTCGGTTTTAAAAATGCTGAATGCGTACGATTTGTCCGAGCTGGAAGATCTCTATGAAGTCAACTCGAGCGCAGGTAATTTAAGGCTATGTTATTGGAACTGGAACTAACTCATTTTCATCGGGTTTTTATTTTCTAAGATCGCAAAAAATCATAATAAAACAAATGATGTAAAATCGAAAAATAGCTAATAAACGTTAAAATTTATTATTCCATAAATATTTTTTGAACGATTTCAAAATGAATAATCCTTTAGAAATAACAATCCGTAAAAAAAAAGCCCAATCCAACTCCTGTGAAATCATTGCTGACGGGAGATCCATATTACAGTGTACAGCAAAAGTTTTATAGATAAATACCTTACAGTCGGCGTTAAAAAAATTGTGCTCTAAACCTGCACCGACCAAATTAGCCAGCCTCAACGAAACCTGTACTATAACTTGTTACACATTTATTACAATTTATTACAACAACTCCCGATTCTATTACAGTTACCGTTTTCGAGGAACAAGTGGTCGGTTTAGCTTGTAATTAAACCTACACCGCCAAAATTGTAACTTTTGATGTAGCTGTGATATCGGGATGATTCTTGAACCAGAATCTATTACAAATTAATTACATTCATTTAATAGTTCAAGATCGACTCTATATCTTGACTAAGGGTAAATTTCACCCGAAACGGTTATTTATGACAAAAACATCGATTTTACCAATATTAATAAAATATTACACCAGAACGACACCAGATATTTACTACCAGATATACTCTTTCGACTTTGTGAGGGACAGGTCAACCTTATCCAGGTGTCAGGTTACATGGAATCGGGTCCAAACTGTAAAGGGTTCAAACGTCTAATTTAAAGTTCGATTTTAGCACATTCAACAATTTATTACACCAGACCGCCACCACATATTGAGTCAAATGTTACTCCTTGGACCTTGTGGAGGGCAGATCAACCTTACCCAGTTGCAAAATAAATTATATTTGGGTCAGGTTACACGGAATTGGCTCGAAACGGTAAAGGCATTAAACGTGTAATTTAAAGCTCGGATTGGAGAAAATTCCGTGTAACCTGACACAAAGATAATTTATTACACACCAGGATAAGGTTGATCTGCCCTCCACAAGGTCCAAGAAGTAACATTTGACTAAAAATCTGGTGGCGGTCTGGTCTAATAAATCGTTGAAGGTGATAAAATCGAACTTTAAATTAGACGTTTGAACCCTTTACGGTTCGGAGCCGATTCCGTGTAACCTGACACAAAAATATTTTATGACACAACTGAAAAAGGTTGATCTGCCCGCCACAAGGTCGCAAGAGTATATCTGATAATAAATTTCTGGTGGCGGTCTGGTATAATAATTTATTAATATTGGTAAAATCGATGTTTTTATCATAAATAACCGTTTCGGGTGAAATTTACCCTTAGTCAAGATATAGGGTTGATCTTGAACTATTTAATCAATGTAATTAATTTGTAATAAATTCTGGTTCAAGAATCATCCCGATATCACAGCTACATCAAAAGTTACAATTTTGGCGGTGTAGGTTTAATTACAAGCTAAACAGATCACTCATTCCTCGAAAACGGTAACTGTAATAGAATCGGGAGTTGTTGTAATAAATTGTAATAAATGTGTAACAAGTTATAGTACAGGTTTCATTGAGGCTGGCTAATTTGGTCGGTGCAGGTTAAGAGCACTGAAAAAATGCAATTTCGTGTATTCTTTATTTTCATGTTATCAATATTTTTATTTATTGACAGTAATACATATTATATCTATTTTAGGGAGTCATATTATACTATTTCATTTAGATTGAAAACTAATAATTTAAAAATACCTGCTATAGAAACCATAAATATTAGTAATTTTTTTTTGTTCTGGTTGGTGACTTGGTACTGAGAAATTGCCAAGTTTGGATATTCTTAGTTCGTTAAAATTCAAAATCTTTGAAGTAAGTATCTTTTAAATCAAAAATTTACTCTCTAGTTCAAACGGCACTTTCCTTTTAAAACAAATGTATTTCAACATTTGAATTAAAAGTAAATTACTTAAAATAAAAGATTTCGATTTTTAACATAAAAAATTGAAGTTCTTAATTTAAAAACCAATATGCTTTTGAATATGCTTTTTTTCTGTGTAATACATTGTTGTTAATTTCCACATTCTCCTTACACTGAACCGAGTATGCACGATGTAAACATTGTTCACAAATAAAACGAAGTGTGCAGAGTAAAATAACTTAGGTTCAATGAAAAAACAAAAGTATTTTTTGACCGAATCCTGCCTGCTCGGGTTAAATTAAAAAATAGACCCTAAGAGTGTTAATTCTAGTTCCGAAAGCGCTAAGTTGGCAACACTGCTAATAAAAAAATAAATTTATTTTTATTAAATAAATTTTGCATGGCTATTTTTTTTCGTTTAAGAATGCTCGTCGTGTTGTTTCCGACTTGCGCGTCTATGTACGTACATACAACTGTAGATGCATTTACTCTGTTTGCATGTACAGAGTGATGAGTTAGCGATGAGTTTGTGAAATGATTGTAAAAACAAAGAAAATCCAATCATCAAAACAAACTGGCGTGGTTGTAATGCTGATAAAAAAATTTCTTTCCTACGTAGAAATATTTGAAATTAAAATGAGGGTCCGCTTTCAATCATGCATCTAAGTAGTTGAAGGAAACGATTCCATATAATATATGATTTACTGATTAATCCAAAATGTATAATTTATCCAAAACCTACCCCTATAATTTTGTACCCCCGCGGTTTCTTATTTATATACATTTCATAATTGTATATCACATGGATTAAAATACACATAGAGGAAGCCCAATGAAACTTTAAAAAGCACAAAAGCACTATATCTTATGTATATATTGTATACACGATAGTATGTTGGAATATTGTGATAAGACATAAATTTTCCGTTTTTTTTTAAAGATTTATGAATATCAACTAACGGTATATTAAATTTATGTATACATACAAACAGGTACAATGCCGGTAAAATAATGTTGTAGACATTCACGCTACATGTAATATTAATAATTTAAGCAACAATATACCTATCTAGGATGTGTAGGTATGTAGCAAATATTCATGTTTAATTTTCCTACATATGACACAAAATAAACGAGTAGTAGAGTAGTGTAGTAGTCAGTAGTGTATAGTAAGTATACTAAAATAGTAGAAATTATCATAGTAATGTTTTATGTGGTACATAAGATGACTTTATGAAAATTACATTCACGAATTCTGTGTGTGATATACCCCCCCATATGATGGTGCGAGTATATGACAACATGACGCTCGGGTATATACATATATTGTAAATCCTCCGCGTATTCAAAATTATGTATATTGTGTATGTTCTTCTCCCGTAACGATCTCTAAATGTTTCACGTGTACCATATACAACGCATATATCCATAATTAAGAAAAGATATTACGATACCTATGCGGTGTGTGGTAATAGACAATTTTCTTACTAAAAATTTCATTATCTCGCTATGTAGTATAATGCGATAACTGAAATACCTTTACCACACTGTTTTTCATTAATTGTGTTGCCATTAAAATCATCTTCCTATTACTATGTGCGTAAATACAAAATCAGGGAAAATTTTGTAACGCCTTCGTTCTCCTCCCCCCAACAGGTTGTATTTATATACATCCATATTAAAATCCGCTACATAATTATATTCTTCTAGTGTACGAGTAAGACGATGGCCCTTCCGTTGAATTTTCTTAATCTTTCACAATTTTTATGTAGAATAAATTAAAAAACAATTTAACGTTTTGTGCATTGAATAATTTTTTATGTTTTTCGTCGGAAAAATAATTTTTTTTTTTGCTATCCGATGAAATTACCATAAATTTATTGTTTTATGTAGATACATCTATGAGGTCACGGAGTAGCTCTTTGTCCTAAGACGAAAACGTTACATGTATAGCATAAAACACAAAGTAAACACCCGCGATCTATGATTTTTATGGGTTTTGGTTTTTAGTGTTTCATGTGCTGCGGTTGGTTTGTTGCGCTTTTCTGGTTTGTTTCAAAGGTCGAATATATTTTTTTATATATTCAGTGACCCTGTTTTATGAGGAGCGCGTGCAAATTGAAAATAATCTAGTACAAAATATTTTTCAATTTGTGATAAATAACTACCTAATAAAGACGTAAAAGCTTTTACGAGAATTGCTTATAGGTTAATTGGGTTTCTTTTACTAATTTCATTAATTTTTAGGTCGAATGAATATCCTAAAAAATTTATAATTATAGGATTTTCCGATCAGATGCTTCGAGCCAATTATAGCGACCAACAGAAAAGATTAACCTTTAATTAAGCTGGGTAAGCTTTCAAAAAATATATTTGCACTGGAGAATATATTTTTTCAATTTTAATTGTAATTTTGCTTCTCAGAATTATATAAAATTTTTCTTGTAGTCCATTACCTGTATGAAATAGATTTTTTACCACTATGACGTCAATTATATTTATTTGAATTATAAAACTTGGGATATTATTACAGAATATAGATATTGGCTCCTGTGCTTATATTCTCTAACTTTAATTAAGATTCTACCAAATATAAATAAATAAAAACCAATTATCCCTCCCTGATCGAACGCGGGGAGTCATCATCTCTATTATTATTATTTTGTTGAATATAATCAGACGAATCACAAACAAAGTCCAACAAGCTAGCAGAACACAAAATGCTCTATTAGAAAATTTTGGGCTCCATCCTTTCTAACCAAACGATGGGTTCTGCTAGAAATAGAAGTTAGCAAAACCCAGAGAAAATTAAAGGTTAATTTTAGGCTAAATAAATGCCGTAATATTTTTTTTTTATTCTGTTCGTTCTAGAAAAAGCATTAGATCTTATCACTAAAAAGCTAGCAGGCCCAAAAAAATCGAGCCAAAACCGAAAATATAACGCAAACCAATATCCTGCATGAAGATACCAATAAATTTAGGCTTATTATGGCTTATTCCCCGGTAAAAAATGTTAGACTCCATTAGTCACTGATTAAGTTAAAGGTCATTTAATTTAAAATTAGCAGAACCCAAATTGAAAATCGAACCAAAACCGAAATTAGCAAGCACAACAAGATCAATTGATATACAAATAATTTTAATCTCGTTATGATCAATTAACCTTCTCGTTTTTGACCCAGCTATAAAGGTCGATAAAGATTTAATGGCGATGTTAAAAAAATTTCGGCAAATGGAAGAAAAGGCAGTTGAACATGATCCTCGAGATAAAAACGATCAGTGTTAAATTTTGTCAATCAAAAAATTTGTCAATCACCAAATTATCAGGCAGATTACCAACGTTTTATGGTACAAAAAAACAGTAAAAGACTGATCTAAATAGGCCAAATGCAACAAATACCTGGTCGGAAGTACCTCGAGAAAATAATAATAAATATTTCATACCACATCATTTCATACCACATCTGCAAGGAAAGTACTACCACGAAAATTTGATATAAAGAAAATGTACAGGCAAATCCTGATATGTCCTGTAGCTGCCAATTCTCACTTAATTTTATAGCGAAATAATCCACAAGATTAATTATTTCCTTATCAATGCATGACTTTTACGTATATGGAACGACATATGGACCATTTCTAGCCATCCGTACTTTGGAGGAAGTGGGCTAGAACTTACGAAAATAAACATCCCTGAGGCCATCAATACAGTACGACAGAATTTTTATATCGTTGATTTCTTAACCGGAAGTGATTTTGATAAAGATGCAAAAAAATTAAAAGATCCACTCTTAGTTATTAGTGGAAGATTAGTGAAAAATATTTCACCATAAGAGAGATGACAAAACACCTCCTTGGGGGAAACTTTTAAGACTGTAACGAATACTGAATTCAATACATGCAGCGATAGTTTGGTTAATGGTAAAATTACTTATGAGAAACGCTTTAGTGTTAAGCGGTCCCTGATAAATATGTAGACTATTCTCTCAAGCGGTTTGAGAACGGCTGAGGGGCGCACGCGTCCGCTTTAGGGATGTAAATAATTTTGATTTTGTTGGGAAGAAACCCGTTACATTTCCCAATCTAAATTCACCTGGATCTAAAATTCCTGTTGACTGGTTCAACATTTCAAGAAGCTGGGAGATAGATCCGATCATCTTAACATCCAGGGTAAAATTCTGAAAATCTGAATAAGCAACTCTCCAACAAATCGATACAAACATGCCGTCACATTTTTTGAACATCTCCGGTCACCACAAACTCGAACAATTTGAACGAATTAATAATGAAGAAATTTTATTAATACAATACGAGAGGACTAGAACGGAAAGAATGCGGGGTTGAAATCGTAAACTGTTTCCAAAAATTTCTTAATGAACGAGAAATACAACGAGCCGCATATTTAACAAATATATTCTAGATCGATGACGTAAAGGCAACGTGGCTGTACTTTTATGGCCGACGATTCGTGACTCATGACTTTGGCTTCTCGTGTTGAAATTTTCAAACTTGTAGATTCTTTTCGTTTCTCTACATTACTAGCAACTAATTTCTTGACATAAGACAGATCGATATATTTTCAACAAGTTCTTTCAATGCTCACATTTTCCACTTAAATCAACTCGATCATTTAACAAGGTGGAGGGGGGCCTGTAAATAGTCTTCCGCACACACTTTTGAAGTTTTCGTGTGATCATCGTGGTAAACTTATTTTTAAAATCCGGCCAATCGCCATATGTGAATCACCAAGTTCGGGATTTATTCGGCAAGTCATTATGGTTAGTTCCAGCATTCAGGCCGTTTCATTTATTTGGTGCCAAAACTATTGATAGATAACTTTTGAAAACCGATTGACATCATCCCCTTTCCGCTCGAAAAAGCCATTTGGAACCTTTTACTTATCGCATATGTTGATGATGATTTGAATATCTTAACACCAAAGAATGTTTTAATCGCAAATTCAATAATCAAATTTATGCTACTGGTAATGTTACCCAGCAGATATCCATATGTGACGATGAGTAAGTACATACTCGTACATGTAAAAGATAGAAATATTTTATCACATAACAAGCAGATTTGCTATTATTGTTCACACATAAATTTTATGGTTTTTATGTAAAACATAACCATTAAATCTGTTATCATATCGTATCATAAACACCCATGACTATATTACAGATTTCTAATTTATTATTTAATCAATACAAAATTTATATTTTTCCTTATAGAATTACAAAACAATTTATTCTGAAATTCAAAAATACAAATTTGAATATTTATAAATAAATTTATTTATTTATGGAGTAATTAATCGTAATTAATGTTTTAATACATTCGTCTATAGTTTTAAAGGATTAAAGAAGAACACATTTTCGCTTTCGTAGAGGTTTTTCTAGGGCAATCCAAGCCGCGGTTTCAATAATTTCGTTAAGTCCTATATTCTTCTTGGCAGAACATTCAAAATAATATCTGGCTTTAATTTTGTTGGCCAGAGCAGACGCCTTTAACGACAATTAATATTTAATAATTACAAATTTTAAAAAATTGATATTAATTTTAAAATCTCACCTCTTCATAAGTTACTGATGATGCATGATTGTCTTCATTTTTCAAATCTACTTTCATACCAACCAAAATAGTATTTAGCTTTGGATTTGTTTTAAGAACTTCGGACAACCATTTATTTGGTATGCTTTCAAATGAATCACGATCTACTACCGAAAAACATAGTAAGCATACGTTTGCGATTGCATAGTACAAAGGACGTAACCTATCATAATCTGATGAAGAAACCATATCCCCAAATTCGAAATAAATATCGGTTGTATCAATCGTAACGGGTTTGGCAATGTAATCAAAAGAATGCAGAATGTCAGGGAATAAGTCATGTACAGCTCGCATTACGAAAGAAGTTTTTCCAACACCACTGTAAATATAATATTTAATTAATCCGTTATAAAGTGATTCGCATGTTTAAAAAAATTACCTGCTTCCAACAAAGACACATTTTATATTTCGATCTGTTGACATGTTATTTAAATTAAGCAGCAACCGCTCAGTGTGATGATCGTCAACATACTAAAGAGTAAAGAATAAATTTCGATCTCGTGTTTAGTTGTAAACTGATAAATTTCGGAGTCATTTATGGTTCACAATACCAGATAATGGTTGGTGGTTTAACGAATAGAGAACCGTGTGAAATGAAGATAAATTTCAAATGGGAGTATTTAAATATAATTTATTTAAAGAATTTCTCTCTTCACTCTTCGTTACAATCTTATTTTCTTTCCCCTTTACCTATAAAACCAGTATTCTTAAAACCTTTTTATGAATAATCGCACACATATAAAAAACGAAAACACAAAATGAATTACAAAACAAAGAAGACAAACGAAAACAATTGATAGTGGAATAAAATAAATTTATTTTAGTTTAAATTACACACGCTCTCCACCTGCCATTAGCCTCAAGTTATACTACTAAAATTCGACCATTTCTACAGGGTGACTGAGACCAAGTGTTACCAAATGAAAACGATGTAATTTTTTTAATTTTTATTATTTTTTATTGAAAATTTCGTGGAATATGTTGAAAACATATTACGTTTTATGAAAAACATGTTACTGCTCGATATAACCTCCTTTGGCTCTGATTATTTGATTCAGTCTTCCATAGAAAGCATTGCATGCTGACCGAACGTGGGCTTGCGGAATTTTATTCCATTCTCGAAAAGAGCTGACTTCAATGCATCAACACTTTCGTATTTTTTAGTGGACACCTTACTCTCCAAAATGGACCATATGGAGAAATCCATGGGATTCAAGTCTGGTAAATATGGTGTCCATTCTTTCGACGAAATCAGCCGCGGAACGCAATTTTGTAAAAATTGCTGTGTCGCTCGAGCTTTGTGTGACGGTGCCGAGTCCTGTTGGAATGTCCAACGGTTCGTACCAAAGTGTTTACGTGCCCAAGGTAGCAAAGCATCGTTTAGGATCTTTTGGCGATACACCTCTTGGTTTACCTTATAGAGGTAGATGAGGAGCACTTGTAACTAATTTAATAATAATAATAATAAAAACAAAAGTACTTTAATTTTAATTTAAATAAAAAACTTTTATTTAACTAAAATAATTTCTTTTATAGTTGTTGCTGGTGAGTGATGATGGTGCTCCAATGTTGCTCCGGCAAAAATCCAAATTGAATAGGCAGAAGAATTTTAATTTTTTTGTCTTCTTGCCTAAATTGAAAAACAAAACAATACAAAACTGGTTTTGTTTTTTTATGTACCTGCACCAAAATATTTGGGTGCACCCTATACAAAGTATGTTGTAATGAACATAGATGTTTGCAATGCCATCTGTTGCACGATGGCATTGTATATGTGTTGAATGCGTTTTACATGATTTTGGGGTTTGCAAATCAATACGATTT